>JAMJFZ010003544.1:6620000-7262500 GCA_026225945.1 Cricetomys ansorgei
AAGCCTGTACTTGCAGTGTAAGTCCCCTTGTCTAATTAGCTACTGTTCGCTGGCTCCCCTGCGCCTGACGGAGACATCACGGGAAAAGTCTTGTCACAGAGCGTGATGAAGTGGGGCTTGATTGTGCTACAAGGTGTCCTGCGGATGCAGGCCAGACTGCCTCGACTAATCATCAACTTTGCAGATTCCAGCACCAGGGCTCCTCCGCCAGCACCGGAGCTTTGCAAATGTCAGCATGAGAGAGTTCTGGCTGCCGGAGGGACACAAGGGATGGCTTTGTTTATGTTTATGGTTAAGGACTAGGTATCATAGCCAGCACTCCGGGCATGCTTAAGAATGGGGAACTGTCTTCAAGTTAAGACTCCTTACGGCATCCCCTTAAGAGAGAGAACGTCAGCATTTACTTTCTGCCTGGGACCAGATCTGTGGCCGTGTGACAACGGGGTTACATGTTTAGTTTCTCTGCACCTACTCACTTCACTAACTCTGTGTCTCTGGAAAACTTGCTGAGGCTGAGCTGGTTCCCTTGTGTCATGAATGGCTGACTTACAAAGCACCCCAAATACAGCATGAGCCCATTCGTGTTACCTACAGCTAACATTACTGGCAATGATGACATTATGGTGTTTGAATCCTTCTTTCTCAAAGAACACCTGTTTGTAAGCTCCGTTCATGCTGTGGTCAGCTTGGGTTCAGAGTCAGTGCGTCAGCAATAGAAGGTTCTGGTAGCAAGGGTTCCAGTGTAGTCTTCCTAGGTGGGTCCAGGGTTTGCCAGCGTCTTTTCTCGTCCCATCCGAGAGGACCATCATACCTCGGTGGTGATAAAAGCTGCTCCAAGAAAAGAGAAAGGTGTATGTCCACTTCCGGCAGAATAAGCATTGTGTCACCAACACACAATTTTCTTTAACCCCAATAAGCATTATAGCCTATCAAAATGAAGCTTTTTTTTTTTTTTAGTTCAGAAAACATAAATTAAGAATACTTGAGGGCTGGGGAGATGGCTTGGGGCGTGGAAGCGCTTGCTGTACATGGCTGGAGTTCGAGTCCCAGAACACACACTGAAAGCCAGAGCATATCAAATCATAGTATTCCTGTGAGGACATGGGAAGTAAAGACTGGAGAATTCCTAGAAGCTTGAGGATCAGTTAGCCTGACATGCAGTGGAGAAACAGTACAGTCTGTCTCAAACAAGGTGAGGGCAAGAACTAATATCCACAGGTGTTCTATGACCTACATCTTATGATATATATGATATATATACATATTCACATACATAAATGTATATACATATATGTATATATGTATATATATTGAGAGATGGCTAAAAATAGGTAAGTTTCACAGACACAGTAGAGTACACCTGTGATTCTAGCTCTTGGAAAACTGAGGCAGGAGACTCTTGAATATTAGCACCTACATGGAGACAAGCTCAAACACTGCTCAATCCCTCTGCATTCCCATTTCATGTGAGGAACTCGAAACACAGCTGAGCCAGAGGCACAGGTCTCCTGTGTCCAAAGTGCACACCTTTTCTCACCAAGATGTCTTGTCTTTCAGTACTCCAAAGGGTCCAACCTAAACCACTCTTGGAACTTGCCGGGGCTCCAGTCAACATCTTCTAAATAGAGGGGAATGGAGAAGAACCAGCTTTGTTACATAGGACTCTTTCACAATTTAAATAGATATTATTATATGTACATTGTGGGGTGAAAGGCAAATTTTAGGTGTGAAAAACAAGGCACAAAATGATATATAGAATATCTGTGTGTGTGTGTGTGTGTGTGTGTGTGTGTGTGTGTGTGTGTGTGTGCACGGTACATGGAATAAAGTTCTGAGATTATATGTTCCAATGAACAAATGTGCAGTAACAGGATAGAGGAGTCAAGAAAGAAAGAAAAAAACCCACTGTAAATTTTGTTTTACTTAACTTTGGTAGTGCTTGAATATTTTACAGCAAAAATGCTTTTCGGGCTACTTTTCAATGTTTTAATATTATTTGTTATCGTCTGTGCGCATGTCCCATGATACGTTGTGGAGTGCGCATGCGCTATGGAGGTCAGAGGACGAGTTTGCAGACTCAGCGCTCTGCTCCCCCTTTAAGTGGGTTCCAGGCTTGCTCAGTGAGCACATCTACCTACCCCCTGCACCGTCTCACTGGCTCAGTAAGTACTGCTTTACAATGATGCTGCTCCTGTAAATACAATGATGCTGCTTCAATTTATCAGCCATGATGCTTTGTCACCGTAAGCTTCTTCTTTTTGCAAAACCCGTTGAAACAAAAAGATAGCTGGGTGTCTTAGCATGGGTATGCAGCCCTACCACCAGGGAGACTGGAGCGGGAGGGTCTGTGGCGTCCAGGAAAACTCTAGTCTAAGCAACACAACAGGACTCGTCTCAAAGCCAATCAACAAACAAGATAAACAGCAACAAAGAAACCCTGGGCCTGTGAACTCAAGCCAAGCTATGCTCAAGCTGTATGGTTATGGCTCAGTAACAATTATAAATCTTTACCATCAGTCACGTCAGTAATAGATATGCTATTTAGAATATTGACTGTTTCTAAAACAATCTACATGAGATACAAAAATAGAGCTATATCAATATACAGGGGTTGTCTTAAAGTTTATACATATGCATGCATAACATAAAATTGTGTAGATCAATTCTATGTTTACAAATAGTTACAGAATCATGCTCTTTGAAGGCACTGGTTACTCTTGCAGAGGGGCCTAAGTCTGGTTCCCAACACCCACGTAACAGCTCACAACCATCTGTAACCCCAGTTCCAGAGCATCTGGTGCTTTCCTCTTGACTCTGTGAGTTTTAAGCATGCATATGATGCGCCTACATACGTGCAGGCAAACACTCATACATAAAATACAAATAAAAGAAATATATATATGTCTAATTTCATCGCATTAATCCTTGACAGCCTCATTCTCCAAGCCATGTATGATTACCAGTGGGAGAAAGAAGAATCAGGGCATGTGGACATCTCCTAGTAACATTATCTTCTAATTGCCCTTTTACTGTTCTCTGGAGAATGGTAATTACTTCCCATTAAGAAACTGGTAGCTGAGCATTGAGATACAAGCCTGTAATCCCAGCACTCAGGAGGAGGACCAAGAGTCATCTTCGGCTACATGAGTAGCCTGGGCTATGTGAGTCATTGTCTTAAAAGGGGGGAAAAAAAAGCAGGGTCGGTGAGACAGTTTAGTGAGTAAAAGCACATTCCACCAAGTCTAATAACCCAAGGAACCTTCATGATGGAAGGAGAGAATAGACTTCTATAAAGTATCCGCTGACCTACACACACACACACACACACACACACACACACACACACGAACATGCATGCCCACACAAAAAAGAAAATATTAAATATCAAACAGTAAATACACTTTTTAGGCCTTGTGTTTAACAATCAAAACTTTAAAGTTCCTAGATTTTAGTTCCATTTTTCTCATAAAAAAAAAAAAAGCAGCAATAAAGACAAACCCAAACTGTGGTGTTACTTACGTAGGGAAATCATCAGAGATCATGGCTGAGCCCTCGCTCGCACTAATAACGACTAGGTAGCCGTCATTTTTAAAAAACAATGTCACAAAAGCTATTTCGAGGCTGTCATGCTCAAGAATAATTAGTTTCCATCAAAGCAACAGATTATCTGTTCGTGTTGTCCAGCAGGTCATTACGATGAGCAACCGATGCAGATAAATGATGTCTAATCTCTCCTGCTCTCCTATTGGGCTGATGGATGCTTACAACATCTCCGATATTATAAGGCAGAAAAATTATGCTGACATTTAGAAGCAAGTGCTCAGAGAGATAAAACTTAGTGCAATGCATGCCCCACGCTACTGGGGGCTGGGAGTGGCGAGAAGAACTATCTAAAGACAAACAGAACTGAAAGCAGAATGGCAATTAGACCGAGGGAGAATTATAGACAACAATGACTATACCTCGTGGGTGGTAGGCAGGCCAATTAATTATATGAGAAGAAGGGGGGGCCCGGGCATTTCCGTAAGACACATTAGTAAGAGGAATATTGACTTGAGCATCTTTGACATCCTATACCCTATAAGAAGACAATGGGTTTCCCTGGCCATGATCACTTCCCAAATCAGGCTCACCTTAGTGAGAAATGGCTGGGCTGCAAACGATACCAAGAACCTGAAATTACTTACAGCTCACACGTACTGGGATCAGTAGATCATGGCCCTTCCTTGTGGCTTCATATCTATGTTGTGTTTATCAGCTAGCACTGGAAAGGGGCCATTCTGCTCATCCTAAATCTGAAACAGGGGTTTGAGATGCTCATCCTTGAGTTCACCCGATTAATATCCACCCCTTAGAGAAAACCTGCGAGAGCACCTGTCGGTTACTGATTCCGAGATCTGGAAGACGGGGCTATTCAAGCTCCTCGTGCCTGGTAGCCAACTTCAGGTGAGACAATCCACTTGTAGCAAAAATGAGGGATCTTTTAAACCTCGTTGAGTGCTGGTGGCAATAGATCTCTTCTTAGAAAAAGTCCACTGGCCATTCTAGTTTCCAGGACCGGAGAGATAGATGGCTCAGCAGTTAAGAGCACTTGTTTCTCTTGTGAGGCCTCAAGTTCAGTTCCCAGCACCCCACATCAGGAAGCTCACACCTGCCTGTAACTCCAGCTGCGTGGAACCTACTGCCCTCTTCTGATCTCCATTCACGCAAGCATGGATCCGCTCACAGACACAGAAAAAATAAATAAAGAGAGGGAGAGAAATTTCCACTCACCACTACTTTTCCTACCAACTTCAATGCTGTTGAAATCCTTGTTATAAATAGAGCTTTTTAGGGAGTTTTTTTCGTTGTTATTCTTCTTCTGAAAACCTTTGATTTTCCACGAACATATTCTAGATTCCTTCCACTCACAAGCAAACAACTACCAAAACATGCATGTTCCCTCTGCAAATGCAGTAAAGAACCCTGTGTGCTCATTTAAAAAAGAAATAAAAAGAAGAAAAAAGAACCTTTGTGGAAAAGTAAGGGAATTCAAGTGATGATCAGTTTAGTTCATGGTACTGGGTGAGTCAATGCTAAGATCTTCGTTGTGATGCCTGTGCTGGGGCTGCGTAACGTGCCACCATTCTGGGGAGAGACGGGGACGTTGGGATGTGCTATTTCTTCTTTACAACCATTCTGTAAAGCAAAACTTACTTCAAAATAAAAAGTTAGCCAAAATAAAGAGCTCCTGGCAATCAGTCCCCTGCATTTCTACCACACTTAGGGATTAATGGTTTCTGGTTGTAGTAGTGCATACTGCTAAGCCCCAGCAGGTGTGATATTGGGGCAGAAGAGTTACAGGTTCTCTGCCAACTGAAGCTGCACAAGGCCCTGTCACAAAACTAATTACACTAACTAAATTAAACTAAAAATAAATAAATAAACCAGCTGGGTGGTAGTGGTACATGCCTTTAATTCCAGCACTCGGGAGGCAGAGGCAGGCAGATCTCTGTGAGTGAGTTACAGCCAGAGTTACAACGGTGAAAAGCCTTGTCTCAATAAATAAATAAACAAACAAACAAATAAAATAATGGTCAAACTGCAGGGTGGTTCCTTGGTAGATTTACAGTGGAATGTAGCAGCCCACTGCAAAAGATCTCAATGGCAAGGTTGGAGAGTTACCAAAAAATAATTCTGGGTTTGTGAATGTTTATCACACACACACACACAATTCCAAGGGACATTTGGCAATGCCCAGAAACCTTAGTTGTCTCGACTGGGAGACGCTATGACCATCTAACAAGCAAAGGCCATGCACAATGCTAGCTATCCCACAATGCACGGCAGAGCCCCACGACAGAGAAGCATCCGACCCAAAGCATCAGTAATTCTGAGGCTGAGAAGGGTAGCTTGAAGCAATTATAATTGCAAGCAAAGAGACAGAAATGAATGCAGGAAACCCTGGGCCGAGCCCTCATCTTGGAACACAGTGAAACTGGAGGTTCTGACAAGAAACGAGTCATCAGATTGAGACAGCCACCACGGGATAGTTTCTCTAGGCCAGAACCACAAGGCAGCCTCTCTTTTCCGGGTCTGCTTCATACATCTGCCTCTAATATCCAAGTCTGCCTTCCCCGTGTCTCAATCCAGCCCAAGTCTGACCCTGGGACTCTTTGTAGCCACGTCTTAAAGTTCATTCACAGTTTCTCCAGTGATTTTCCACTCCTCAAATTCATTGAACTTCTAAAGATTATTTTTTAAAATGGCTTATTATATATACTACTGTCTACCTGGCTCTTGGTAAAAATGGACTTTGATTTGCTTGTTTCTCTTTGTTCACGTAACATATTGACTGATAGCCTTATTTCGTTGAGTCTGGGACACTATCGGTTCGTGATAGGTCATTATTTTACAGACTACAAAAATGAAAAGATGCTTTCAACTAAGCTGTCATGTACTAGGCTATTGCACGTCTTTAATCCCAGCACTCGGGAGGCAGAGACAGCTGGATCTCTGTGAGTTCCAGGCCAGCCTGGTCTATAGAGTGAGTTCCAGGACAGCCAGAGTTACAGCAGAGAAACCCTGTCTCAAAAAACAAAAAACAAAAAAAAAAACCAACAACAACAACAAAAACCTAACCAGCTTATTCCTTTGGTGATCCCAGCATCAACAAGAGAACTACCACCCCAGGTTCTTCGCATTACCCCCAACTGCCAGGAGCATTTCCCCTCTGAAGAGCTCCATGAGATACAGCTGTGTAATATGATCCCAGAAGTCAGGCAAGCAAGGGCAACAGGTGCTCAGGGTCACCTCGCCAATGGCTGACACAACAGAGCGTGAAATCCAGTTATTTCCATTTCACAGCCTGGCTCCCAACTTCTTCATGGCTCTGCTTTGTAAACATGGGGGGTTCGGGGGGATTCCAAGAGCCAGTTTAGGGTAGAAGGGACTAATCATTGATGCTTTTTCAGACATACACACACACACACACACACACACACACACACACACACACGTTTTTATTTACTGGTACCATGATCTCCAGTAACAGAGACTTTAGGGGGAAGCAAGCAAAAATTGTCTGTTTACAATTTCAAACCACTAGAGGGCAAGGATTAACCTTCCACCACCTTCGGCTAAGGACATGAAGAAATGTGCTTTCAATGTCATGGGGTGTGTGTGTGTGTGTGTGTGTGTGTGTGTGTGCACGCGCGTGCACGCGTGCAGTGTGGATGTGGGTGCCTGTGCACCTACATGGAGGGCAGAAGAAGACACCTAAGGCCCTTTTCTATCACTCTCTGCCTTACTTCCTTGAGACAAGGTCTCTCACTGAACACGGAGCTAGACTGAGAGCCGGCATGCCCCCTAACCATTCTCCTTCCTCTTCCTCCCCCAGTACTGGAGTCTTCGAGTGTGGCCTTTCCACATGGGTGCTGTGGATCCGAACCTGGGTTCCACTGAGCTGCCATCCCAGCCCCTAACGGTGCTTTTGACAACACTGAGCAAGATGCTTCCCTTTTTCCTTTTCTTTTTCTTTTTTTCTTCTTCTCTTTCATGATCCCAGAGTGATTTTTAGAATCCACATTAAAGTAAGAATTTATTTTGAAGTTTGCTGCAAAAAACAAAAAACAAACACATAATTTTATGGACATTCTTCATATAAGGATCCTGTGAGACCTTAATTTAAAAGTAATTCCACCTGGTGGCCTTCAATCCTAGCACTCGGGAGGCAGAGGCAGGTGGATCTCTATGAGTTCAAGTCCAGCCTGCTCTACAGAGTGAGTTCCAGGACAGCCAGAGTTACAACACAGAAACCCTGTCTAGGATAAAAAAGATTTTTTTAAAAAGTAGTCCCACCTCGTGACTGGCTAAGTCATAGACCCTAGAGAAGCATCTGTGTCCGTTACTCTGCTAAAGAAACCTAGTAATAAACTCTCACCATGTTCTTGTCCTTATATAATAATCCACAGATTATTGCATCTTTCATCCTTCATCATAGAAGCTTATTTTTGCAATGGATAGTAATTAATACAGAGGCCAGCAACTGGTCAACACCCAGAGAATGGGAGACTGGAGTGCCCAGCTCTAAATGGGACATCTACATCACCACCACCACCTCAAGGCCCAGGGATTGTCTTGGAAGAGGGGGCCAAGAGATTGCAAGAGCCAGAGAGAACAGATGTCTTTGCTCCTTTGCACACATGAACTCACAGTGGTTGTGACTGAATGCACAGTCTTGCGTGATATCAAGCCGGTCAAAATCCTGGCTCAGGTGGCAGAGAGCACATGAAGTCCCAGACCTACCAAAGGAGCCATTGGCAGTTGAGGGCTGCTGAGAGAGGGAGAGGAAGTTTTCTTCAGGGATATGGACCCTGGGAAGCTACCAGTTCTAATACATGGGTCAGTTTATAGCTCCTTTCACCCAATCCATCTTGTGAATCTCCCTGTCTTCACCTGTCAACCTTCACAATCAGCAGGTTAATTACCAGCACTGTTTCCTCGGACATTGGTTATTAAACAGTATTCTGATGTTAAATATTTATTTCTATTTTGTTTGCTAATAGAGCTTTCTCTCTATTGTAAGGAGCACCACAGTAGCCAAACCTTTTACTTCTGCAGAATTTACTTAATTTAGGAGTCTTCCCTCAATATGTGAGTATTTTTTCCCAAAGAATGGACATTGCTGTGGGAAGAGTTCTCAGGAGTTCGATTCTGTAAATGAGATTTCCCCACGCTGAGCTGTTTAGCCTGAAAAAAAAATGGGGGTGAATGCAGACTAACAATGCCTACCTCTGCACATGAAAACTACTTTGGGATTTCATCGCTCAGGCTGGCGAGGATATGGGGTAAGGGGAACTCTCATCCATCGCTGGTGGGAATACAAACTGGTACGGCCACTGTGGCAATCAGTGTGGCGGTTCTTCAGGAAGCCGGGAAGAGATCTACCTCAAAATCCAGCTCTACCACTCTTTGGCACGTACCCGAAGGGTTCTACAACCTACTACGTCGATCAGGTTCCTGCTGCTCTATCCAGAATAGCAGATTCTGGATAGATTGGAAACTGTCCATCGACTGATTAGGAAAACGAAAGGATAGCGAAAATGTAGTACATTTACACAATAAAATATTATCCAGCTGTTAAAAATGAAAATATAAAATTTATAAGTAAATGGATGGAGTTAGGAAGAAAAAAAATCACCCTGACTGTGGTAAGCCAGACCCCAAAAGACAACAAATATTTATGTTTTCCTTTATATGTGGATGTTAGCTTTTACACCTTCTTCTATAGGTGCGCTCCAATTTGTATAACCACAGAGCTTAGCTACCAGGTAAGGGGGTACAGGGAAGGGGAGAAACACAAGAATGAGTGAAGTCCAAGTTCTTCAGGCTGTGAACCCACGACATCCCCAGAGACTCATGGTTCCTGGGAGAGATAGCAGCAGCTTAGCATGCTCAAGAGACAATTTCACGAGGTCTCCAATGTGTTACTCTTCTTTTCACACGTGTGTGTGAATATGGTGTGTGTGCGTGTATGCATGTGTATTTTGCATGTGAGGGGTGGGCATGCCAGCGTATGTGCTGCTGCGTGTGTGAATGAAGGCTCAAGGTTAACGTTGTGATCTTTCTTGAATCTCAACCACCCTCCGCCTTGTTCACTGAGCCAGACTCTCTCAGTTGAACCCGGAGCTAAGGCTAGTCTAGCCAACCAGCTTGCTCTGGAGATACCCTGTCTCCTCCTTCTGAGCATCCGAATTACAATCAGGTTACCAACACCCACCTGACATTTATGTGGGTTCTGGGGACTCAAACTCCAATTCTCACACGTGCACAGCAGATGCTATATCCAGAGCTATCTCCCCAGCACCAGTGTGTGTTACTTTAATAAGTCTGGGGGGCGGGGTATGCTGTTAGATGCTTTATGTGAAATATTGACCTGGCTGGTCTTAGGCACACCAGAGGCTTTGTTACATTTGCAAGTTCCATTCATCAAGCATTGAATAGGGGTGGTGATTGTTCTCCTGTAACGAGGCTGTGGGCTCTGTTCCTGGCGTGACTCACTCTGAGTTTATTTAGAAGTTGAGGGTGGCTCCCCGTGTTCAGACAAATTGGACAGTTTACCACATCACCACCATCACCACCACCTCCAACAGTGGGCTTCCTTCCAAACCATGCAGTGAAGCTTCTCACCAAAAACACAAGCCACACAGCTCTCTGAGTCACGAGGAGCAAGCAACAGTCAAGCCCACGGCCTGGGTTCTCTCCACCTGACTCTCAGAGCAACATTCATGGCTTAAATTCATCCCGACAGAGCTTCTTGTGTTTTACATTTATTAATTATGGTGTGTATGCATGTGTGCACATATGTGTGTACACACTAAAGTGGGTACCACAATATACATGTGGAGGTCAGAGTCAGTTCTCTCCTCCTGCCATGTGGGTCCCAAGATCAAACTCAGGTCATTGGACTGAGCAGCAAGCTCCCACTGATGCATCTCATCGGCCCACTGTGTGTATGTGTGTGTGTGTGTGTGTGTGTAAATCATCTTTTTCTTATGTCTTTTCTAGACAGAAATAATACCGCTGTATGGGCTTCCACTGTGGTTTTGGAATGATGCCTACATGAACTGAGCCTTCTTTGTTCCAGCCTCCCTCCGTATGTGCACCCTATACATTAAATATCAATCTTCAAACCGGCCTTGAACCCATCTCTCTGTGTCTTCACGAGACCCTCTCTACCTGCCGGAAGTAGCTAGCTTTGTCAAAACTTGGAAGGATCCAAGGTGTCCCATAATAGATGAATGGCTAATAAATTAGAACTAGAATGTTCTTCCATATCATGAAAAAAGAGTTATCAGGCTGGACTGGCTAGCACACACCTGTAATATAAGCACTAGAGGGGCTGAGGCAGGAAGATCATAAGTTTGAGTCCAGACTGGGACCCTGTCTCACCAGCACCACCCTCCAAACCAAGAGCTACAAACAATGAAAAGAAATGGAAGGAACCAATCAGAAAGGGCTATGAAGTACAAGATTCCAGCCACAAGGGTGGAGCTGTATAAAAGGAGCAGAGGCTATCAAAGGCTAAGGGGAAGGACGGATGATGGGTGCAGGGGATCCCAGGGCATTTGAACTACTCTACATGATACTCCAATGATGGATTTGTGACAAAGAACCCTGGCCCAATCCACCAAACATACAAAAAGAGTGAATCTAACATAAAATAGACACCAGGTGGTGAGTGGGTGTCAGTGTAGATTCATCAGTGGTAACAAATATTATTACTTTGGCGGGGAACGTGGATAATGGAGGCGATGTGGTGGACAGAGAGAGGGAGCATAGGAAACCTCTTTACCCAATATTGCCAAGAACCTAAAACTTCCATAAAAACCTACGTTTCTCAGGGGCGGTTGTGCAGATGGCTCATTCAATGAAGAGCTTGCCTTGTAAACATGGGGACTTGAATCTGATCCCTAGAACCCATGCATAAGCATCCAAGTATGCTGGTTATAATCCCAGCACCTGGGGAGGCAGAGACAGAAGAGTCCCTGAGGCTCACTAGCCTAGCATAATTGGTGAGCTCCAGACAAGAGAGAGACCCTGGCTCAAAAAAAAAGGTTGGCTCCACTGGAGAAATGACACCTAAAGTTGACCTCTGGCCTCCATATGCAAGCATACACATGTACACACACACACACACACACACACACACACACGATTAAATCTATAAAACAGCAACATCCCATTCTCACCTTCTTCATCTGGCTGACTGGTTTCCATCGAGATGCAGCCAAGAGTCATCTTTTACTTAAGTAGATTGTCTCTGTCTACTTTGTCTCCTCATCTTAACCTTGCAACACTTGAGAGCAAGGACTTCTAACGGCATCTGTCTTTGGAGCCTCGTCTCTGAGCACAAGCACATGGCGGAGGCTCCAAAAAAAAATGTAAATTAAATGATCTGGTGAGACGGCTCAGTGGGTAAAGGCAGAGTAGCAAGCCAGAGAGTCTCGTCCCCATCTGACTCTTGAACATGGCCCTCTGACCTCCACTTGCATGCTGTGGTATAGGAGACAGAGAGAGAGACAGACAGACAGACAGACAGAGACAGAGAAGAGGAAGACACAGAGACAGAGACAGAATGAGTGTGTGTTTTTAAAAGACTATTCAAAAACGTTTGTTAAATGAATATGTTATTTGGTGAAGAAGACATGTAGTTGGTGTCTGTTATTAGCCAATGTGGAGAGGAGCATTCCTAAAAGAACAGAAAGCCAACCAGCACACCCTGCCGTATTCTAGAAGTCCGAAGGGTTGTTTCAGCAATAACCTAAGTGTTAAAAAGCCAGGCGTTCTATACCTCAAAACAGAGTTTAAAGGAAAACGGCCCCTCTGTGAATCCTGCTTTCAATTCGCACCCCATAATAATTAAAGAGGAGGACAAAAACCAAAGCTCTTGTTCAGACCAGGTGAACAGTTCCATCAAGAGCTCCTTCCTCCTTGCTCTCTGCCCACACACACACAGAAGGGCGTAAAGTACCGGGTTGTAGAGAAAGCCTCACGGTGGGTGCAGTCATAGAGAAAAAAGAAACTCCCCTGGCTCCAATTTACAGCCACAAAACAAAACCTGACTTTATGGACATAAAGAGCATATACATGGAGGAGAATAAAAACCCAAGAGTCCCTTCGGCGAGGAGGCATCCGCCTAATGCAGGGCTTGAAATGAGTAATTTGTAGCTAAGAGGCGGTGCTGCCATGCAAGGCCTGGGCTATAGCTTTCCTCCCACCTTTCTAGGTAAGGGTTTTGAAAATGTCTCCGATTTAGGCCCGTCTAGCTTACACAGGGATTCCTGACACAGCACTTCGGGGATGAGTCTAGCCATGTCAGCCAGAGAAGAGGCTAGCCCATTGCAGTGGAGAATCAGGGGGCTCACTCCTTTGCTGTTTATTGTCCTTTCTGTCCAACATTTCCCATCACCCCAAACCCTCAAGGACATGGCCGCCGAGGGCTTGCAGGTAACGCCGAATCATCTTTTCTCCCTGTAAGAGTGTCAGCTTTCCTGGAGATTTCTCTACAGTCTTCCAACCAACGTAAAGTGTGAAACAGAGAGCCTGGCACGTGGAAGGCTCCAGAAGCATGTACAGAAGAAGGACAGAAGGCAGTGCCTCTCACTCCTAGAAGAAAAGCATGTGGGTTGTGGGGTCTGGGCCTCTGGTATAAGACCACTTCCAATCTACTGTTCCCAAGCCATCTCCAAATACGTTTGCACACATCGTGTGGTTATGAGCACAACCGTGAGATTGAAGGAAGTTCTTTTACCACTTTAAATTATGATACAAAACCGGACACATGGCACGATTTCTCTCTTTGCTCCAAATCCTAAAATGATCTTATGCATTACATTGCAATGTATCTTTATGTTGACGAGAGTTCATTTCTTGCATACAAAGGCTTCAATATAAAAATGTACAGCGGGGCTGATGATGGCTTGGAAGGTAAAGTGCTTGCCCCCCACAAGCCTAATGACCTGAGTTTGGTCCCCAAACCTATGTAAAGGTGAAAGGAGTCTGGAACAGACACCTGGAAGCTTTCCTCAGATCTTTAAAGGCACATCAAAAGACTGAGAGTGGAGTTGGGGACTGAGGGAAAGCTGCAAGAGTCAAGACAATGACTGAGAGTCTCCAAAACGTCTTGCAAGTTTTCAGCTTGACCGAAGGGGGGACGGTGATCTCGATGAAAATAAAAATGTGGAGAGAAGGAGCCATTCTGGAGAACGAGGGTGTTCTAGTTTTCGTTTCCGTTGCTGTGACAAATGTCCTGACAAAAGGCAAGAGAAGAGGAGAAAGGTTGAAGGACAAGTCCAGAGTACAGTCCACCATTCCAGGGACCCAAGGAGGGGACTCAAGCAGCTGTCCCATCACATCCACAGTCGAGAGCAAAGAGAATAAATGACCCTCTGCGCTCTTGCTGCTTATAAGCCCTGCTCAGAGCCCCGCCTAGAGAATGGTGTCGCCCACAGTGGAATGGGTCAATTAACAATCAAGATTGACAATTAACAATCAGCGCCCCCCCCAACAGACACGCCCACTGACCAACCTGCTGTAGTCATTCCTCCTTGAGACCGTTTTCCTAGGTGAGTGTAGGTTGACTGTCAAAACTAACCACTGCCGGGGGCTGGTGAGATGGGTTAAGAGTACTTGCTGCTCTTCCTAACATCCAAGTTCCATTCCTAACACCCATGAGGCAGCTCACACCTATCTGTAACTTCAATTCCAGGCTATCCAACTGCTGTCTTCTGGCCTATGCAGACACTGCATAGACATGCATGCAAGTTAGATATCCATACACATTAAATAAATTCTCAAAAATTAAAAAAAAAAGAATCAGCATATAAGGTTTAGTTTTTATAATCAATTGACCAGCTGGATTAGTTGAGTACAAAAAGGTTGAGGTAGAATAGGGCACTGAAAATAGAGAACCCAAGCTGGGTGGTAATGGTGCACACCTTTAATCCCAGCACTTGGGAGGCAGAGGCAGGCAGATCTCTGTAAGTTCGAGGCCAGCCTGGTCTACAGAGTGAGTTTCAGGTCAGTCAGTGTTAGAGAAACCCTATGTCAAAAAACCAGAGAGAGAGAGAGAGAAAGAGAGAGAGAGGGGGAGGGAGAACCCAGAACTAGAAGCAGGTTAGCCTTACTGTTTTGGTTCCTAGTCATCCAAAGAAAACAAGAGCCCCTAGAAGGACAAATCTTAGGGTCTTCTAGAATATCTTCTTGATAAACTAATACTCCTTTCTTCTTGGGACTTTGTTATCAAACTATCTAATCTGTTTAAAAGGGTGGGGATAGTCGCTGTTGCTCAGAGCTGTCAGCTCTAAGCTAAGCCTTCATAATTCCATACAAAATTATTCATATTTTTTTCAAAAGAAAAGGCGATGAGAAATGAGACAATATATTAGAGGAAATCAAATAAATTTACAATAAAAGATCATTAAGAAATGAAATCTTGTCAGCCTAGATAAATGGGCCTGATTATTACGTTTAAGTCAAACTAAATTACTGTCCATGTATCTATTAAAGCATTTATAAGTGTCGAAAATGGAGATGTTAGGGTACCAACTGTAGGTGTAAAATCAAAGTGATTTTGATGAGTTTAAGCAGTCTTTTACTGCGAAGAAAAAGGAATTTTAAAAACCAAAGAAATATATGGAATTCCTTTTCGTGAATAGTTTGGAAGGTTAAAGTTAACGATGTTTGCATAATTAAACACGACAGTTTGATGATGTTAGCTTTAAATAACCAATTAAAACTTGGTGATATCTTATAGTCCTTTACGAAGGAGCTAGGAGGAAACTAGCAAGATAAAATCAATTTGTATAGGTAAAAGCAACATTTCCCCCTCTCTCTCTCTCCCTCCCTCCCTCTCTCCCTCTCTCCTTCCTCCTGTTCCTTCATTTCCAGCTACATAAAATAAGAAGGGTAGGGTTGTAGCCCAGTGGTAGAGTGCTTGCCTCACACCCAAAAGGTCCTGAGTTCAATCCCCAAACTTGCCATAGACTTGATTCCATAAGGTCAAACTCTATGATACAAAAAAAAAAAAAAATGCTTCCTTAGAAAAGAAAGGGAAAATGGGTGACCCATGCAATGTAACAACTCACACTTATCTCAAATAATATAAAATTGTATCTAGTTGGAAACAGTTTTTAGCATTTCAAATAAAAGAAGTTTACCAAACAGTATACCCAACCTTATGCTGTTAGGGCCTGAAAATGTGTCGCAACCACCAACAGAATCTGGTGGGCGATACACTGGGGAGAGGTCTGTGAACGGTGTCTTCTCTAATAAGATACAAAAGAGACAGCCGAGTGGTGGTGGCGCACGCCTTTAATCCCAGCACTCGGGAGGCAGGGACAGGCAGATCTCTGTGAGTTCGAGGCCAGCCTGGTCTACAGAGTGAGTTCCAGGACAGCCAGAGTTACAACAGAGAAACCCTGTCTCGAAAATTAAATAAAATAATAAAAATAGAGCCTGCTTGATGAAAAAGATCAGCAGAATAGGAGGGGGACAAGACGAACTGTTGAGGGGTGAATATCATCGAAACATGCCATGTACCTCCGTGAAAATGTCTAAATGAAGCCCATTACTACATACAGCTAATGTCTTATATGACGATATAGGATAAAATATTTTGGAAGCCTACAGGAAACCGGATGCTAACCAAGACAGCGGGACAGCTTTTTGCTCAGTGTTCTGTTTTTCAAGCTTCCCACGAAGACAAATTCTAAGTACCAAATCTTGGATCTACACACCCTGTGGGAAGGTCCTCATGCTTGGCTCCCAGTGGGCTCTGGGTCTCCCTGGTGAGCCTTGCCTTCTGTGTGTACCGTTATCCGAAGCCCTGCCGAGTTTCCTCCCTACCTCTCAACCCGATTGTTGCTTTTCTTTTCTTTTTTTTTCTTTTTTCTTTTTTTTTTATTTTTGGTGTTAAACTTCCCTCTCCGCAAGCTACCAGTAACACAAGGTTACTGTCCACCGTTTGTCTTAAGCATCCTTGTTTCAAAATTGCCCTGGCAGTCTCGTCATTAATCATCCTTTCTCCTTGGGCCCTGACCTTCCAATAGGCCCTCTCTCTCCTGGCAGAGCACTCCACAGCTCCCCACTGGGCTCCACCAGGTCCCCTCGGGCCTCTATCTCCTGAGAAACCCAAGAATCCTTCTCACCTATTGAGCACAACAAATCAGCCCATTCTTTGTTTCATCCTCTTCCTGTAGAACAGAGGGAACCATTTTCCCAAACCAAAGAAGCCAATGAGGTTCTTTTCTCTTTTTTTATTTTATTTTGGTTTTCTGAGACAGGGTTTCTCTGTTGTAAAAGTTGTGTGTCAAAAGACATCGCCAACAGAGGCAAAAAGACAATTTATAGGAGCGCTTTGAAAGCCAGCTATCTGACAAGGGTCTGGTACGCAGAACATATAAAGAACTCTGAGAGTTCAATGACAAAAGAAAAGGTTGCATTAAATCCAAAGGGCAGACTTTCTGGGTCTGTTTTCTGTTGATGGAGGTAGAAAGCACGGCCTGCGTGTTTAATTTATGAAGAATGAAGGTTTTTCACTCCGTGGTTCTGGAGTAGGTCACAGGGCTGCACATGGCGAAGGTCCTCTTAGTGAAGACTCTGCAGATGGCACAGGGCATGATGTCACACCATGCACGCAAGAAGGGTGCGTGCAAGGCGTGGAGTCCACCACGGCTTTCATAAAGACTTAACGGTAGAGATCATCTGCCAGCTCGTTAATCCGTGAATAGACCCATCCACTCATGAGCCCTCATGACCTAAGCACCTCAAGAAGGGTCCTGTTGTCCTTCTCGACGCCTCCCAGTGAGGATTACATTACATTACAGTAGGAACATGCAAACCTCAGGAGCCGGAAGCAGGCATTCTTCCAAGGAAGAGATACAAATGGCCGTAAGGCACACGGAAAGGTATTCAATGGCATTAGTCATTAGGGGAAACACAACCGGAAAACCACAGTGAGACACTATTCCACACCCAACCAGGAAGGCTGTAATTCCAAACACAACACAACGTAATTGACATTGGTTCCAAATAGGGAAGCCTGGACTCTCGAACATGGACTAGTATGCAATCGCTACAGCCGTTCCTTCTCTCTCAAGCACCTGAGAGAACTGAAATAGATGCCTAATGTTAAGGACAACCTCATTCATCATAGCTAAGAGGCAGAAAAATGCTCCCAAGATCCGTCAGTTGATGGCTGGATAAACCAAATGTGGTACGCCCATACAAAAAAGTGAAATATTATTTGGCTATGGAAAAGAAATGGAGACCCGGACCTGGCAAGATGTTTGACTGGTAAAGGCACTTGCTCCCCGCAAGTCTGAAAAACATGAAATCAATCCCTGGACCCACAAAAAGGTGGAAAGATAAAACAACCCCACAAAGTGCTCCTCTGACCACCGCACATGCACTGTGACAAGTGTGAGTCCATAAGTACGTCACGCATACAAACAATAATAATAATAATAATAGTAATAATAATAATAATAATAGTAATAATAATAATAAAGGTCTTTAAGGAAATGAAGAGCGTGCTAACCATGAATGAACCCTGAAAACAATCGCGACAGGACCATAAGGCGAAGAGACAAGAATCTCGTGTGTCTACTTATATGATTGCAATGGACATGTTACCATGAAGACAACAAGTGAATTGGAATTCTCCTGGGGAAGTGGAAAGCAAGATTGGGACTGATGTTCACAAGTACAAGATTTCCTTTGGAGAGGATGCGAATTGTTTGTAATTACGGTTGTTGGTTCCACAGTCTTGGGAAGATACTAAAGACCACTGGGCACATTCAAACGATGAATGTTCTGTTACATGAATTATGCCTCTGTAAAAGAAAATGATTTCCAAAGCTGTGTGTGATGCATAGTTGCTATCACGGCACTCAAAAGGTGAGGCGGGAGGATCATGAGTTCAAAGCCAACCTGGGCTAAATATCAAAGCCCTGTTTCAAACGACAACAAAATGAAACAAAAAAACAGAAGGGCAGTTTTGATTCAGCAATGGCCCCTCGGTGCTTGTGTTCCGGTCCCAGACATCATCATCTTCTAGATTTTCTTCCCCCACATATTAAAACCATATATGATCTCATATGGGTAGATGTGCAAAAGAAATATTATTCGGATGTTTACGTGTCTTTCAACAGCTGAGTTCCCACTGTTCTCCTGTGTCTTCTTAACTGCTGTCTCAACAATTTTCCGGTGAACCCAACTCCATGAATAATTCACGGTGGTGAAATAATAAGTGGGCATCTTCATACGCCCTCCTCAGGGGTGATGCAGCTCCCCACACCCATCCCCCAGAATACAGACAAACATGCAGCATGGGGGTATTACCCAGACTCTGTGATCCAAGAGTAGCATCCCTCGCTTCTCTGATTTGTTCTTTGACAATTTCATTCATGCGCATAACGTGTTCTGTTTACTTCCACTCTCCACTCTTTTTTATCTCCCTCCCACCCCAGTTATCCCACTCCCCCCCCACCACAGGTCCCTCTCCCACATTCTTGTCTTGTTGTTTTGTGACCCCTCTGGCCCCTGCTGAACTACTTTTAGCTGATGGATTCTGAGAAAGGGACAGTCCTTGCCTTCAACTGTGTAGACATGAGGCCACGAGGGTTCAACAGTTTGAAAGATTTCTTTTCTTTGTAATGATGTGTACCTGAATGGGGGGGGAAGGCTATGTGAGTGCATGCACCTGAGTGCAGGTATCTGTAGAAGCCAAAAGAAGGCGTGGATCTCCTAAAGTTGGAGTTACTGCTGGTTGTGCGCCATCTGGCATGGGTGGAACCCAACTCGGGTCCTCTGCAAGTGAGCCGCTGAGCTATCTATAAACCTCTCCAGCTAACAAGCTCCAGAGAATTTTAATACACATAGCAATGGCCGACTTCTTTCTGCACTGGCCAACCTCACCGTGGCCTACAGCTTTTTTTTTTTTTCTCAGCCCCCACCCCCGTCTCAGACATTGCAGAAGCAGCTTCATTATCCGCAGTGTGGTAAGAACACTTAGAAACCGAATGACATTCAATTAAAATGATATTAGCAGCTCAGGAGTGATTTTGTTTAATTTACTCCTACTCAGATGTAAAAACATTAGCGACTTTTTTAATTGGACCTCATAATGTCTACCTCCTACTCAAACTCGATGGAATTAAAGACTTTGGTGCCTAAATACCGCTTAATTTACTCCAACCTGCCTGTAATGACATTAAAGATGCTTTAGGGTGGATATAGTTTCCAATCAATTTTATTCAAAAGAAATCTGAGCTCACAGGTACTATTATTAAGCGTATAATAAAATCACACAAGAAATATATCTTTACAGCTGGGGATAGGGATGTTTCCAGCAATATTAAAAAGTAATCATTTTCATTTTAATGCAAAGATATTAAAAAGTAATGTCTTAAATACAAGATTTTGTAAAGTTTTCCATTGTTTAAGCAAATATGTGATTCCCAGCCTGTTAAAGAGTACTGTTACATATACATCTGAAACGAATTTTATTCAACTACAGTAGAAGGATTTGCCTATGCTTGTTAGGAAATTTGAACTTAAAAATGGCTTAGAGAAAAGCAATTTTTCTTATGATCCTAATGCTAGTAATTTAAAAAGTCTTTTTCCTAAATTATGTGAAAAGATGACATATCTTAAGTCTGCTTTTAAACATGGCAGAATTTTGGGTCCCTATACGCTTGGGATAAAGTAGTTATTTGATAGAGTTCTCAAGAGGTAGATCTCAAATCATCACCAGTAATAGAATCAAAGGGGCTGGAAATTTGGCTTGGTGGTTAAGAGAACTGGTTGCTCTTCTAGAAAACCTGGGTTCAATTCCCAGT
The DNA here is from genome assembly GCA_026225945.1 of Cricetomys ansorgei. NCBI lineage: Eukaryota > Metazoa > Chordata > Mammalia > Rodentia > Nesomyidae > Cricetomys > Cricetomys ansorgei. The sequence goes on from JAMJFZ010003544.1 coordinate 6,640,385, forward strand.
ACCCATATAGTAGCTCACAGCCATCCGTAGCTCCTGTTCCCAGAAATATGACACAGTCTCTGGCCACTGCACACATGTTATACACAAACATGCTTACAGTCAAAACACCTATACATATAAAATAAAATTTTAGATTTTTAGATTATAGTAGGTAATATTTACAATGTTCTACTCTGTCCAGACAACTCTGCATGATTGGAATGTATTGACTCATTTAATCTTTTTAGTTAAGGAGTATTAAGTAATCTTTCTCCTTTATAGATGACAACAAAAGATGGGTGGGTGGGTGGATTAATAAATGAGTGGGTGGATCAATGGGTGGACATATGGATGGATGGGTGGATGAACAGATGGCTGGCTGGATGAATGGCTGGATGGATGGCTGGCTGGATGGATGGATGGACAAATGGATGGACAGATGGATGGATGGACAGATGGATGAGTGGGTAGGTGAATACATGCATGGATGGATAGATGGATGGATGAAGGGGTGAATGGGTAACTACATGGATGGATGGACAAATGGATAGATAGACAGATGTATGAATGTGTAAACTGGTGGGTGGATGGATGGATGGACGGATGGATGGATGGACAGATGGATGGGTGGGTAGGTGAATGTATGCATGGATGGATCGATGGATGGATGGACAGACGGATGGACGGACAGACAGGTGGATGAATAGATGCATAGGTAGATGGATGGACAGATGGCAGGTGGATGAACACTGCTATGATAGTTCTTTGAGTTTCTTTGAGTTTGGGAAACCTTTGAACCACTTACAATACTGACCCTAAAATGTAAAGTGTCCCCAGTAAAGTTAATAAAGAGAAATTGAAGCAGGGTGGTAGTGCTACACACCTTTAATCCCACCACTGGGGAGACACAGGTGAATCTCCGTGAGTTCAAGGCCAACCTGGTCTACAGAGTGAGTTCTGGGACAGCCAAAGCCACACACAGAAACCCTGACTGGAGAAACACCCTCTCTAAAAAAAAAAAAAAAAAAAAGAAAAAAGAAAGAAAGAAAATAAAGAAAAATTGAGGGTTGTTGAAATGGTTTAGCAGTTAGGAGCACTTCCCACACAAGCCTAATGACCAGAGTTTCATCCTCAGAGCCCACAATAAAAACTGGATGTGCTGGTTACATCTGCAATACCAGCATTCCTGTGACACAATGTGAGGTAGAGACTCCCAGAAACTCACAGGCCAGCTGGTCTGGGATATGCAGAGCTGCAGAAATGAGATCCCACTTCAACAAGGTGGGAGCACTGAACTGACTCCTAAAAGCTGTCCTCTGACTTCAACACATATGTTGTAACATTTATAAAACCTACTCTGTATCTCTCACATATAATAAAAATAAAGTAATGATTCTTTGTTTTAAGAAGGAAAAATTGATGGATAAAATTAAAAACAGTGCAATGAGCACACCCATAAATGTATTTACATGTATGCTGTATGTTTCAGACTGGAAATACAGCTTCCTTTATTTCCACATTTCTAGATTTCTAAATACATTTTCCTTTCCTTAAGCCTAAACCTAGAAGGCTTCAACCTCCATCTAATCGAATCTGCAAACCTAAACCTAGAATGCTTCAGCCTCCAAGACTTACTACTGACTGAGCTCACACTGACTAGCTATCTTCTGAACTACCTCTTTTCACTCTGATCTCTATTGCAAACTCCAAACCGTAAATCAGAAACCATCTGTTTCTTCACTCTCTCATTTCTGACTCTCTTACTTCTCTCTGCTTATTCTAGACTGGCTCTTCTCTTCTCCACTTCTCCTTCTGAATTATCTGTGAGGTGATTACATCCAAACTGCCTGACTGAACTAACCTCTCTCCTTCTGAACTGAACTGTCTATGAACTGAGAGCCTCATTTGATATCCTGAGAGTTGGGTGTGTCCTCATTCTGATTCAATCTCAGACTTCACTCTGATATAATCTCAGAGTTTGGGATTAAACACTACCATTGTCTTCAGAGCATTTTATCGGGATCACACAGGCCTCTGAATGAGAGAGATCCCTTCATACAGGCCTTTGAATGTGATCCCTTCCTAGCTATCACACAATCTGATCCTTTGCTAGAGCAGCCATGCTGCTGGATTAAAAGATTAAATGTTCCTCTACAGCTGCTTTTCCAGAGGGCGCAAGTTCAGTTCCCAGCACCCACATCAATTACTTTATGACTAGAACTCCAGCTCCAAAGGATCTAACACCCTCTTTCAGCTTCTTTGGGGACACACACATACATGGCATATACTCACACATACACATAAATAAAATCTTGTTTAAAATAATCTTTAAACAATCTAACCACTAATAATACTGATGTGCCTAGATTTTCTCAGAAGCTGTCATGTCTTGTTGAAGCTCATAGTGCCCCAAAAAATAGAAGAGTTGGGTTGGGAGTAGGGGCTGGAACTTAGTGGTAGAGAATTTTCCTAGCTTGTTCAATAGCCTAAGTTTGATTCCCAGCACAGGAAGGAAGGTGGGGGGAGGGGAGAAAGGAGGAAGGAAATAAAGAAATGAACAAAGAAAAGAGAGAAAAGAGAAGAAATAGACCAGATGCCAAGTGTCCCTGGGAGTGCTGTGTCAGCTGATGGGCAGATACCAATACTTGTTGAGGCAGTTACAAAGCCGCCTAAGTAAATCCTTGCTCTTTCACTGGGTGGTTTGATCTTATGCAAGATTTTGTTTCTCTCGGTCTTATTTTCCTTATCTCAAAGAGAACAATGAAACCCATTGTCTTCCCAAATGTACTGCTCACTTAGTATTTCCTAGCTGGGGAATGTCATTCAACTCCTTTGTCGCTGTTTGGTCCAGTCCCCAGGGACTCATCCCAGACCTCTTTCCCTTTACCCTTCTCCCAACATCGATTGAGTCATCACCGGTCTGTCTATTTCATCTCCTAAATATTACTCAAAGCATGTTGGCAGTGGTGAGGCACTGCAGAATATATTAGATACAAGGCCACTGTTCACAGACTCATGTTGCCCAAGCTGTCCAAGACACCAGGGATGCAAGGATGAGCAAGTTTACTTGTGACCATATGTGGTGGTTCAAATGTCAGATGTTCCCCTCGCCCCATAGTTTCTGACATTTGAATGCTTGGTCCCTAGTCCTGTTTGGGAAGGTTTGGGAGGCATGGGTTTTCTAGAAGAATAATATCACTGGGAGTAGTCTTTCAGGTTTCAATAGCTTCGCGATATTCTTACTTTGGTCTCTGCTTCCTGCTTGTGGTTTAAGATGTGAGCGCTCAGCTTGCTGCTCCCGCTGTCCTCCCTACCTGCCAAGTCTCTGTGCTATGATGGTAATGGAGTCTTACCCCTCTGGAACTGTGAGCCCAAAATAAACCCTTCTGTACATTATCATTCACTGTGTTTCATCAGAGCAATAGAAAATTAACTATACACCATGCATTTGGACAACCCTATCAATTACCTCCAACTGCAGGGATTGCACCAAATATGACTTTATTATTTTTTTTTGGTCAAATAAAAATATGTCCAGATAGTTCTGTAGTATGCCTAGTGCCACTCAAGTCTCTAAGATTGTCCTTATTTCATGCCCCAGTAGGATATGACTTTACTCCTCATGGCCAAAAAAGAACCGCAGTGCCTCCAACAACATCATCCACAGTCCAGGTGGAAGAAAACCTCCAAAAGCCCCTTTCTATATCTTGTTGAAATTTTCAACATATCTGTCTTTTCTAATAAAATTATAGACTTGCCCTGCATGGTGGTGTATGCCTTTAATCCCAGTACTCTGGAGGCAGAAGCAGGCAGATCTCCGTGAGTTCACAGCCAGCCTGGTCTACACAGGAATTTCCAAGCCAGCCAGTAATTCATGGTGAGACCCTGTCTCAAAAAAAAAAAAAAAAGTATAGGGATTACAACTGTTTCTGTTGCTTGTAGTTAAAACAAGACTGAGCTAACCCTTTCCCAAATCTTATTTAATGCTTACTAAATTATCAGCCTGACCCTTTGGTGATCACAGTAAAAAAAAATAATAAAAATAAAAATAAAATCTCTAAAGTTTCAATGGTTTAGCCAGCTGGTGGTTGGTGGTGGTGGCACCTGTAATCCTAGCACTCAGGAGGCAGAGGCAGGCGGATCTCTGTGAGTTGGAGGCCAGCCTGGTCTACAGAGTGAGTTCCAGGACAGCCAGAGTTACAACAGAGAAACCTTGTCTCAAAAAAAATAAAAATAAAAAGTTTCAATGATTTTATGAAATTATGACATTTCTACAAAGTTTAACTTTATGTGTCTGTTTGGTTGGTTTTTAATTATATGTGTGTGTACTTGCATGAGTTTATGTGCACCGTGTGGGTGAAGGAAGAAGGTGGTTCAGATCGCTTGGAACTGGAGTTACAGGTGGTGGTGAGCCACCATGTGGGTGCTGGGAACTGAACCCAGGAACTCCTCAAGAACAACAAATGCTCTTCTAACCACTGAACCATCTCGTCAGCTCCCCACCATTGTCTTTCAAACCCAATTTCTTCCCATGCCCGGGCTGTCACATCTGGGTCCCCTTTAAATGAACAGCTCATTTTATTTCAACACCCTACACTGGCTACAGAGTTCCTTAGTTAGACAGATGGAGGAAGCAAGCAATGCTTGAACTCCTGACTGTCTGACAGAAGCTGTGATGGTCGATAGTGTCCACTTGATGGCATCTGAAATCACCTAAGGGTCAGGCCTCGGGGCACGTCTGTGAAAGAGTTTCTGGACTGGATCAACTGCAATGGGAAAACACACTCTACGGGCAGAAAATCCATAAACTGAGGTCCAGGGCTGAAGGAAAAAGGAGAAAATGAGCTGAGCGCCAGCATTCTGACTGCGGACACGTGGTGACCGTGGGTTGAAATAGTATAGTCAGAACTGTGCACGTGTCAGAATTCTATGGCAGAGGTGTATTTGGTAAAGGAGGGAGTCAACCAATACACAGCCTACATTTCTTCCTGGAAGAGTCCCTGAGACTTATGTAAAGAAGCATTCAGAGGGAAGTTCTCATCTAACTCATCTTACTTGAGTCAAATTGTAAGAGCAAAAGTTATGCTTTAAATTTTAATTACTCTGCCTAAGAGATCCATGGAACAAGGACATGCCTCCTGGAATGCTAGGTGGGGCTGTTCAGGTGAGATTGTCCTGAATCTCCCTTACCCAAGGACATAACCTCTTGGATTGTTGGGTAGGGAGTGTCTAGATTCCATTTAGTTGACCCTACTGCACCTGATGTGCTCCAGATGCACCGGATGTGCTTGGTCGCTTGTAGGCGGGAGATAACCCACACAGGAAGTACTTCAGGATAGATGCTTGCCTCTGATTGGACCTGGTGAGAAGTGTATAGCCTTATGGGTTCTGCCTTTTTAAGCACCTGTGCCACGTGACTTGGTGCCATTATGTGGGAACTTCGGAGATAGCAGGACCACTCCGTGGCAGCCTCAGAATGGACCTGGTCAGAGTCCATCTTCTTGGCCAGTATTTAATTAATTTCATTAAAGCTTGCTTGCTTCAAATTTGGCTCATTTGTGGTGCTCTTATTCTCGACCGGATTTGGGCTTTACAAAGTCTCTTCTGCTATTTGCCTCAAACAACTTTGAAGCTCAGTATTTACTTGGGGGAAAGGGGTTGGGGTGAGGACGGGGTGTGTACAGCAATCTAAAAGAGATTAACAAATCCATGGTCCCAAAACAGTTCTGTTTTTGAAAAGTCCATGACCAGACTCAAGATTGCCCAAGGGCCCGCCTGCTGTTGATTCTTCTCCAGAACCAGAAGAGAGTGGCTACCTTGTAAAATTTCCCACACAGCCTGACCCCACAGGCTTTCCCAGGGAGAAAGGCGCTCTATGAGCCAACGGGCGTCTTCTGAATGTTCGATTGTTCCTGCCATATAAATGTGAGCCTGTGCTGCATCGCAGACTCCAAATTGGTCCTGGTTTGGCTGAGAACCTGTTTTATTTGAGATTCGATTTCAAGTCAAATAGTGTAAACTTTGGATCGTTTCTAGTGCTTTGTGGAAATACAAATTTTTTTCATTCCCAAATCTGTTTTTATTTAAAACGCTTAAAGATGAGATCGTGTGTTTTTGTTAACACGGCTTCGTATGTTAATGTTCTCTGTGTCGTACAGAAAAACAAGTATATTTTCGGATCAGCGATAAATTAATAGATTTATTTCTCCATGAATTACATTGGTTCCGGTGGTGACTGTGGAACATTTGTATTGTCTTCATCAAGAATTCCCTGATATATTGGAAGCTGATGCCCTGGATGGGGTTGGAAGCCTGCTGCTCTCCCATCTCGCAGATTTCCATAAGATCCTCTAGTATCTTGGGCTTAAAGCCAATGTCTCAGTGCAAGAATTTACAGACTTTCCAGACTCTGTGGTCCTTCTCGCCTGTGTGGAAAAGATACAGTAGCAGCAGCCGCTATCAACGAGCAGGAAGACAATGGAAGATGTCAAGCCGGAAGTAAGGCTTCCTGACTTCTTGACCCCCTGCTATGGTTACACACTTCAGTTGCTTTTCCGGACAAACAAAGCTGTCGTGTTGGTCTATGTGATAAATGTAATTTGTGCATCGCGGGTCTGCGACTTCTGAGAAGGGCCGTGAAAAGTCTTATTTTCATAGTTGCCCCCATTGAAGTCGTGGCAGGTCGGTGGCCTCTGGCCTCCTGCTGTGGCTCTTTAGGGTCCTCCCACGCTTGCCTTCCTCTCTTTTCATCTCCATCCCTCTTGAAAGAGGAAGGCCCCATCTTTGAAGACCGCACTGGCACGGTCCTCCACAAGACCTCTGGCTCCCCAGGCAGCTCACCACAGACGACCTTGTCTCCACGGTGTCCAGCGCTGCCGCCTAGGCAATGAATGGTACACGTGACTCACTTGCCCACCTGGAAGTCCTGAGGATAAGCGATCCGCCAACAGATCTTTTCTGGACTTTTCCACCGGTCATCGTGGAAATGGGTATGACACGGAGTGCGAGGCAAACCGTCTCTACGGGACTGGATATTTTTTATCGTTGTGAGGGCTTTTTCTGATAGAAACCCATGCTCACTTTCCATCTTTTCCTGCTCCCCGCTGGCTGGCTTCCCTACCTTTCCCAGAATTCCATGCTGCACCTTGTAGGCTTGTCTTCCATTCTCCGCAGTCATTTGACAGCATAGCCAGTTTGGTATCTCTTGTTAAACTCTGAGGAAAGACAACTTGTATTCCCAGCACTGGAGAGGGTGAGATGGCGGTTTCATGAGTTCCAGGCTAGCCTAGGCTACATAGGGATACACCTTTAAAAAATAAATAAATAAAAGACTTTCTTTGCCAGTTTGCTTATAAAGTATGTTGGCTGCACTTGTTGCCAGAGTTGCTAGTGACGCTCCTGAAAGGGGCAGTTACTGCCGAGAGCAAACTAGTGATCCAGAGCTTTGAGACTAGTTAGCTGAAATACTGGCTACTTTAAGATAAAGGTTCTAAAATTGTGTCTTAATTCAGAGAAATGAGCGATTTTCTAAAATGAATTATTATTTGAAATATTCCTTCTGAGGAAAAAAAATGTTATTTAAAAAGCAGGAGAAAAGGAAGGACTGATTTTTAACTTCTTTAACTCTTTTGTCAGAACACGCTGGAGTCCTGTAATCCCCACACTGAAAGACTGAGACAGGAGAACTACTGCAAGTTCCAGCCCAGCCTGGGCTAGGTACAGAGTGGGACTGTAGTTGTAAGCTACCGTGTCAGCTCAACAGGGAAGAGACACAAGCACATATTCATAGATGGAAACTCTACCAGACCTCAGCAGAGGGAACCACTGTCACGGCCAGGGCCGTACTTGATCGACAGTGGGACTCTCTGAGCTCAGGTGTTTTACTGGTTCAGAACTCCTCAGGTGCAGATCATAAGCCATCAAACATCCCCCCCCCCAAGAAATGCAACACCTGCAGACAATACAAAACGCCAAGGCCGGCGCATTTTTCCCTTTTTCCAACAGTGCACAGAAACAATTATTTTAGACACAACTAAAAATAAACTTCCCCAACCTGGGACTGTCTCAAAGAAACAAAAACAAAGTAAAACACAAGAACAAGTTACATATTATAAGGCACTGGGCTTGATCAATAAACAAATAAGTCAGTAACAATGGGCTTGATCAATAAACAAATAAGTCAGTAACAATTAGGACAGGGGAGGGGCCCAGCTCAGTCAATAGGGAGCTCACCTAAGATGCTCTGCATAAATGGGCATACTCTCACATATGTCCGTTCAGATGAAAGCATCTGAACACTCGGGAGAATGGAAGCGGGAAGATCCGAAGTCCAAGGTTATTCTTGGCTACATAGTGAATTTGAGTTGAGGGCAACCTGGGCTACATGAGACTCTGTCTTAAATAAATAAATAAATAAATAAATAAATAAATACCTGTAGCATTGCTACACTATCTACTTTCTGCACCCATGGGTTCCATTCATACCCACAGATTCAACCAACCATTAACTGAAAGTATTCAGAAAAACAGCTGCGCCTACGCAGGCACACATGAACATTTTGTCTATGTCAGTGCTCCATAAGCAGCAGAGCGTGACAGCTCCAATGGAGTCTATGTTGTGTGAGGAATTTTAAGTAATTTAAAGGGGATTTGAGCACAGGGAGTGTGTGTGGGTTATGCACAAATAGCATACTATTATATATAAGGGACTTGAGCATTCTCGGATTTGGTTGTGCACAAGGGAGGGGAATCCTAAAACCAGTCTCCTGCAGATCCTGAGATCTGACTCGTGTGTGTGTGTGTGTGTGTGTGTGTGTGTGTGTGTGTTGCTAGACCGCATATTAAAGCATAAGAAGTGCTTATCATTGGTCCTCATCAAGCTCACCCAGCCTGGGCATACAGACCTGAATCTCCTGCCCAAATACAGAAAAAGAGATGCCAGTCTCTGCTGAAAATGAGACGCTGGGGGAAGAGGACCCCAAGAAGCTTGTCTGCTTCGTAATTCTGAGTAAACGGAGTGGGGAGAGGGTTAAACAGAATTTCACGTCAAACTTAACCACCAAACAAGTTTATTTCACTTTAGACTGCCAATTTTGAATATTTAGGAACCTCTCTATGGAAATTAACTTCCATCTGGCCATCCTGGTTCCATCCTGGACACTGGTGATGCAGGTGACAGCCAGACCAGGAGCACATTTGAGACCTGGACCTGATACTACTAATCCTCAGGGACATCCTGTGCTGATGGGTCAGATGAAGCATCAAGGGCACGCACGGGAAGCATTTGTGGAAGTCACCCGGAGTCACTGGGCGAGCAACGTAGGTCTCGGTTGCCTGCTGTGCACAACACCACATCCCCAGCAAGAACTGGGAAGAAGTCTTGTATTCTCAAAGCTATCGCTGTGCAGCACCCTGGCAAATAAATACGGCCACACTGGGGTTCCGTGAAGGGTCTAAATAGGCTCACACTAATGGAGGGCAAGTCTGGCTGCCAAATGAATTCAGGTCAAGTCCAGGTTTGTTATGAATGAGTTACAGAAGAAATCTCATGGGCTGGGGAGACAGCTCAGCAGGTAAAATCCTTGCCATGGAAGCACAGGACCTGAGTTCAAGCTCCCTAGAGCCCACATCAGAAAGGCTGGGTGTGGTGGCTCACGCTTGCAATTCTAGGTCCAGGGAGATGGCCGGATCCCTAACCTCAGGTCCCAGGGAGACTCTGCCTAAAAAAAAAAAAAAAAGAAGAGAAAAGACCAGAGGGTCTTCACACACATGCAAACACGCAAACACACTCACGCTCATACCCATTTAAAGGAAAAAAAAGAAAGAACATCTTGGGCATTTTCAAATTTCAATTTAAGGAGAACGGGCATCTTTTCCATCACCTCCGTCTCCTATGGGTGACGCTCTTCAGGCAGAAGATGCTCACACGTTTGTTTAAGATTTGCTTTCATTCCCTTTAGTTACGGGTATATGCGTTTGGATACATGCACACGAGTGTAGGCACCCGCAGAGGCCGGAGACATCAGTCCACGCCGGAGTCGCAGCGGGTGGTGAGCTTCTGGGACTTCCTGAGAACACTGACTTCCTGCAGTTTGCTCTTTACTGCTCTTTACTGTTTGCTCTTTACTGTTTGCTCTTTACTGCTCTTTACTGTTTGCTCTTTACCTCTAGCTCTTGCAGTTTGTTTTTTTTTAAAACTCTGCTCTTAAACTAAACCCCTTTTGATTACACTAAGGTGTAAATGACTAATACCTAATTCAGATATATTTACATTTCAACACCGATAACTACACTCTCAGGTGGAATTCAGGCATTAGCTAATAACTAATTTGATCCCAGAATTTGGCAGGAAGTTGCAGGCTAATTAAGTGGGGGAAATTAAGCCTTTCGATTAAAATTGAACAGTTTTCACCCGACAAGCTCTTCTTTGCTTCACAGTTTTGTTGCTGCTCGTTTGTTCTGAGGCAGGGCTTCATTCCTATCTCACGGGCTGGGTTCAAACCCAAGACCCTCTCATGTGGCCCAGGATGGCCTCCAGCTCTCCTCCTGCTTCAGCCTCCTGAGTAGGAGATTATAAACCTGAACCATCACACGTGTGTAGGCTATTCCTAATGAACAAATTACTCTTCCTCCTCCTCCCCTCTCCCCTTCTTCTTCCTTCTCCCCACTGCCCTCCTGGTGCACAGTTGTAAAGCCAGCACTGGGGAGGTGGAGACAGATGGATCCCTGAGGCTCAATGGCCAGTGTAGCCTAATCCAGATCAAAACTAAGGTAGGTCCAAGGAGATGACTCAGTGGATGAAGGTTCTTGACATGAAAGGCTGATGGGGACCTGAGTTCAAGCCCCAGCACCCATGTTAAAAGCCTGAATATGCAGCATGGGAGCCCTGCCATAGCAAGAGAAGGGGAGGAGACAGTCAACTCCCCGAAGTTGCCCTCTGACCTCCACACATGTGCCATGGCATGCAAGCCTGCACACACACATGTACATACACACATATACACATACAAACATACACACAAACGCACCCACACATACCCACACACCCACACATACACACATACAAACATACACACATACAAACATACGCACACATACATACACACACACCCATACTTACACACACATACATGTACACACATACATATACACACACACCCCCATACATACACACACATACATACACATGCACACACCCCACAAGGAAATAAAAACAAAATAAGGTAGGTAGCTCAAAAAGGTTGAGCTCTGGCCTCTACATAACACACACACATACACACACATATCACACACACACACACACACACACACACACACACAAAATAAGTAAATCAATACTGTGGGTCCTGAGGACCTATTATTGTCCCTTTACCTTTCAATGGTCTCTGGGAAGTCCTGCCCCTTGAGTCCCAGATTGAAGCTGCTTAAACCATCTTGATTTTAACTTTCCCAAGACGGAAGTTTGAGGAGCTACGGAAATGGTAAAAAAATCAAGTCTGGGAGCAGTCATTGCACCCACCACTTAGCTAACAGTAGGCGCTCAATAACTGTTAATGAACATACTCTCCTGTCATTTTGTCTAAGTCAGAGACTCCTGTCTTGTTCTTGCTCCAGTAGACACAGCATTCTCTAAAACAAATGTCTGAGTCCAAGGGTAGGAGGAAGGTTAATTTACTTTTAAGAATAAATTGGAGAGATCTTTTAAAAAATAAATAAATAACGCCACACTTTGAGAGAAACAGTGCGTACATAAGCAAACTAGAAGTCAACACAAATTGTCTATTTATCACTGCTTGGAAATTTCTTACTATTGGTCCTTTACTATAAAGTAACTATAAAGTGCACCACACCCATCTCCCTCTGATGCCCAGGGAAGAATACTACAGTATCACCTTGCAGGGATGCCTGCCTCACTCTTGGGAAGCAGATGCTATTTTATACTTTAAAAAGGTGTTCACACCCGGCAGTGGTGGCGCACGCCTTTCATCCCAGCACTCTGGAGGCAGAGGCAGGTGGATCTCTGTGAGTTCGAGGCCAGCCTGGTCTACAGAGTGAGTTCAGGACAGCCAGAGTTACAGCAGAGAAACCCTGTCTCAAAAAAAAAAAATAAAAGGTGTTCAGGAATTAGCTGGAAACCTCAGTAGTCACAAGAAGGCAATGATGCATCTTCTTCAGCTGAACAACAGTCCCCGGGTACAGATGCCAAGCAGGAAAGGGCACATCCCCTTGCACATCTGTGCAAAGCATGCCTTAAGCTGGAAGGATGAATGCCATGAATAATGATGCTGTGTGGGTCGTGCTTTCTATACGGGGAATTCTCTGGCAGGCCAGGCCTCTCTGTGAGCAGCTGTCGGATGACAATGGAGAAGGCTTTGCGTTCCCACTGCCTCCCACACACCTTTGTATTGGAAGCTCCCGCAGGGGGAGGGGAGGTTGGTGGTAAAGATTCCTCTGTCGTTAGAACTCAGGTATCGATTCAGAAATCTTAGGCTCTTTCGATGAGAGACTTCCTTTCTCAAAGCTTGTGGCTTTTCCAGCGTGGAGTAAACCATTAGTAATCCGAGTTCTCCTCAGGGATAGGAGAGTTGGTTTTTTGCTTTGACTTTCAAATCCCCAATGGAAACTATTAGGTGATAAGCTAGATATCTAAAGACTAGCTTGATTTGGGTTCAATTAAAAGGTTGGGTTGTTTTTATAATTATGAAACCAGTCCATTTCCATTATACAGCTCATACCTGGGAGTTCTCCCATTTTTTATTTGGCAATATCAATCGTTTAGAAATATATGAAGGTTTGTTTCTGGTTTTAATGGTGTGTGTGTGTGTGTGTGAGTGTGAGGGGGGGGAGAAAGAGAGGGGGGAGGGAAGCAGAGAGAGATTACTACTCCTCTGTAAAATAATAAAATTTGAGTAGCTGAGAAGCCAACAAATTAGCATACCTCGTTAGAATCTTTGATTCATGATCACATTTATAAGTGACTTTCTTTAGTTTACAGATCCTTCTCTGTTACTGTCATAAAGATGCTAGAATCACGGGCTCCTCCTCCTCACACGGAATCCCATTAACAGTTTGGCTGCTGCGATTACGGCTCCCGCTTCATCCATCATGAGAAGTGTTTGCAACTGAGGAAGAAGCTAACAGCATTAGCCCTGGAACCTCCCACCTCCTCCCCCCCAAGCCCCAAACTCAATTAAACCCCAAGACACATACCAAAAAAAAAAAAAAAAATGCCGCCTATTTACATAACACAATGATAGAGTGATAAACGGACATGAATCATGAGCGTTGCCACAGGTCACTGAGATGCTGTCTGACCTCTCCGCAGGCTGGACCCACCCGCCCACCCGTAAACAGCACCGGTCTCCAATTGGGAGCCAACTTCCCACCCGGAGGACAGGGTCAAGCCCGTCAGCTATGTGTGACAGGTAGATCTAATCTTCCCTTCCGGATACTAATACCCACTTTCCCTTCTTCCTGGATCCGGTGCCTCCTAATTCTCAAACAATCTAACCACTGAGAAGATTCCTTTCCCAGAACCCTAAGAGTCAGATTGTTGGTTTTCCTCAAGTCATTTTTTTTTTAAATGAGGAAAGCCGGGCAGTAGTAGCTCTGGTCTTTAATCCCAGCACTCTGGAGGTGAAGGCAGGCGGATCTCTGTGAGTTCTAGGGCAGCCTGGTCTACAGAGTGAGTTCTAGGATAGCCAGGACATGCCCCTGTCATGAAACAAGATCAACTGAAAATGAAGTGAGGACGGATGAGTGAAGGATGAACATCTCGATACGATCTGAGAGTCGAGCAGCTAGGGGATAATTGTGTTTAGATAATCAATGCTCCTCCATCAAGCCACAATTAAACTGTCTTGTGTTGAACTTATTGTTCTACTCAATTGCTTCCCCAAACTCGCACCCTCGCCAACTGTTCTGATGACCAGGACAGATAGGTGGTTGAACACCAATTGGTCCCTCCTGAGTTAGCTGATTAAAACAGCAATAGTAAAATGAACACGTGATCACCAATTCCCTGTTTTAATAAGACAAAAGGGGATACTCACACACCGAAAGCCAGCCTGTGTCGGACATCAATTATATGTTTTCACGCTGGTTCTCTGTGATGTTCGATGACATGGAAGTTGAAGATGATAGAAATATGATATGCTATTTAAATTAGCATCTTGCTCAGTCTTATGTTAACTGCATATCGTTTCCCCCATGACTAACTGATTAAATAACTTAGCTAATGTTTTAACACACATCATTATACCAAAAAAAATATTAGAATAAACTATGCATCATTCCGTCAAACTTGCGTTTCAGTAGGACAATGTATATCTCTCGTGGTTATTAATATCTATTGTCTTTTGGTAAATTAAAAAATCAAGCTTAACAAAGGTTAAAAATATCTGATGATACATAGATGATTATAGAAGTAATATGTATTAATGAGTTTTCGTAGGACTGACTCTTCATTTTTACTTAATCACTCACAGAATTATGTCAAACATACATCAAGATTTCGGCTCCTTTTTCATCCAACCTTCCGGTATTTCATTATGATCGTTACCTGATTAATGGGTGCAATAATATATATGGCATGGTATGATATGTTCACATTAAATTTTAATCAAATATTACTAAATTCAGAAAACATTAAGTAAATCATGACGGATGAGGCAATATCGCCTGCCTGTCATATTGATGGCACTGAAACTTCAGCACGGAGCGTAACAGATGAAGCGCAAGAAGTGAGTTTTATGAGGAAATTTAAGTGTCTTAACTTCCACTGTTGTGTTTTCTAATTGCTTCGCAGAGCATAGATCCATCAAGGGGGCACTCGTAATGCCCTCCCATCTCAAAAGCTGAACTTGAGGAGAAGCGACTCGTCCGTAGGTTGCTTCCCACCACGCTCCACAGCTGAAAGTTCTTAGAATTATTTCGCCAGTGTGTGAGGCCATTAAAACGATCAAGTCACAGAAGCAAAGTAGAACGGTGGCTTCCGGGGAAACAGGAAGTTGATCTACGAGCACGGTTTCCCTTATGCACCGCCACGGAAAAGCTCTCGGGGTCTGTTGCACCACAGTGGGACTGCACTGCGCCGAATTACACAATTGCACACTTCAAGATGTCTGCCATAGCCAGGAAGGGAGTGCACACCTGTTACCCTGGTACTTTTGAGGCAAAGGCAGGAAGATCTCAAGTTTGAAGTCAGCCAGGGCTGCCTAGTAACATTTGTCTCAAAACAAAAAGGAGGGAGGGAGAGGAGTGCTGTTGGCAAGATGGCTAGCCTGGTAAGATCCTGGCCAGTGAGCCTGTTGGTCAGCCCCCATGTCTCACATGGTAGAAGAAGAGAACCCATTCCTTCAAGTTATCTTCTGATCTCCACATGCATGCTGTGGCATGCCCCTTATACTAAAAAGATAGATAGATGGATGGATGGATGGATGGATGGATGGATGGATGGATAGATAGATAGGATAGATAGATAGATAGATAGATAGATAGATAGATAGATAGGTAGATGAATAAAGGAATAAATGAATTAACAAATAGGGGTTATAATAATAAATGTCATGCTATATGCATTTCGATATTTTTTTCCCAAAATAGCTTCTGTATTTTAAATAGAACTTAGCACCAAATACCGGTTCTTTCCATCTTGCCAAGGAAAGAAAGAAACGAGCTGTCATTTCCTGACTGACGGGTACGCTCAACCAACAGACACCCGTGTATGTAGAACACGGGTCTAACAGCAGAAGCTCAGTCTTGGACTTGGAAAATAGCATCCTACTTGAGTTTCCAGAGCCTTGAGTTGTGTGTTGCATTCCATTCTATGGAGGAGGCAGGAGGATGCTCACTTAGCCTCCTAACAAAGTCACCGGCAGCCATTCTTTCTCTGGGCTGGTGTTGTTTGTACAGGAAGAGACGCATTATCTGTTGGGTGGAAAATGGAGTGCTGGTTCCAAAAGCTGCGTTTCTCTTACTTGTGGTAGAGACATCTCTACCGTGTCTCATTCCCTTCATTTTCCTGGACTCCCAGAGGAAAACACGTCTACTCTTCTTGCTACTAAACAGGACTACATGACCCACACAGACCCCTCTGGGTCTCAGCCAATGAGAAGCCGCTCTTCCTGGCAAGAGAGCTCTGGCAAGCGCAGGTGGAGGTGGCGAGAGAGGCGCTGAGATTGGATCAGTGAGTCACCCTCGGAAGGGAGATGTCTTCTAGAGGCCCCTCAACACACCATGGGTACCTTGTGAGCTATTGTGCGTTGAGCCACAGGGAGTCAGCAACGCTGGTGCTGAAGCCCTAGTCTGTAAGATAACTTACAGGCTCCCTTTACTTACCCTCATTGGCTCAAATTCCTGTCTTCCAACCACCTAGCATACTAATTACCAGTCTTCAATCTCTCTGTGTGTCTCTGTGTGCCCTTCTCTCTCCCTTCCTCCCTCTCTCTCTTCTCCTCCTCCTCCTCCTCCTCCTCCTTCTTCTTCTTCTTCTTCTCTCTCTCTCTCTCTCTCTCTCTCTCTCTCTCTCCCCTCTCCCCCCCTCTCTGCCCAGACTGGCTTCAAACCCACTATGTATCCAAAGACGACCTTGAGCTTGAGTCCCTTCCAGCCCCTACCTCCCACGTGTTGGGGTTATAGCTGTGGGCCATCACGCCTGCCCTTTTCCTTTCCTTGCCACAAGATAAATGGGAAAGAGTCGTGTGGTAGAAGAAAAACAGAGTAATCAGTTCGCTCTAGCCTCCTCACACTGACATGGGGTAATGTTCTCAACTAAGCATGTTTCACCTTCCAAGGCCAAGATAGTCTACAGCAGATTCCTTCTCTCTCTCTCTCTCCCTCCCTCTCTTTTCTCTCTCTCCCTCTCTCTCTTCTCTCTCTCTCTTCTCTCTCTCTCCTTCTTTCTCTCTCTCTCTCTCTTTCTCTGAGAGGGGGAGGTTGATATCAAGAATTGTCCTCTATTGCCCTTCTGACCTTATTTTTTGAGGCAGGGTATCTCAATCAAACTCAGAGCTCCCCGATTTACCAGCTGGAATTTCTGGAGAGCCACTGCACTACCTGACATTTACACAGGTTCTGGGGATCTGAACTGTGGCCCTCTTGCCACGCTAGCCACTGAGCCATCCCTCTGGCCCCCTACTGCAGATTTTCTAAAACATAGTACTCAAAAGAATCTTAGGTATTTCATGAGTGATTTGTTTTTTTTAAAAGCAGTTCATATTTACTGGAAAACGTCAGAATCATACCAAACCTTTCCGAGGTCACGGATATTGTTCCTTAGAACGATGTTAAAGGAAACATTGATATTTTAAAATGGGCATTTTTTTTTAAAAAACTAGCAAATATCGCACAGGCTAGCTAGCCTATGGGTGAGTAGGGCTTAGCACACAGCGAAGTCTTCCTTCAGCCATAGCAGGAAGTCTCTACAAAGCTGGTACTGATTCTGCAAGGTCGGCTCTTCCCTCCCTGCAGCCCAGGGACAGGATGATAAAAAAGAACCCCTCCTGGCCTGTGTTTCCCCATACCACGAAGCCAGGTAGGCACACTGTACCTGCCCAGGGCTTCCTCCAGGCACCAAGCAGCTACCAGTGAGACTACAGAGGCTGCCAGATGGAGCTAGAACAGTGTCTAATAATCCACATCAACCTCATTTTTCTCTTCTTAGATCCCCAGATCGCATCGTCATGAGCTTACCTGACTGTTCGGTTGATCCCATCAGAGACCCTTCTGCTCTTGGCTGGCAGGAGGAAGAGGTGGAGGCCCAGAACCCTGGCAAGGGCTGAGTCTCTCCTGCCCAGACAGTGCTGTTATGTTTAGCCTGGCCCCCTGCCAGGGTTTCGGGTGCAGTCTGAGCACCTGGGTTCTCTGGTGAAACACCATAAAAATGCAGAGATAGGTACGTTGATCTGGCCTCCCACATGTTTAGGTGCTTAGCGCAAGCTGAAAATGCATGAGTAACTTGCCCTGGTCAGACCTCCAGAGGTTATTTCAATGTTGCTATCACTATCTCTGTTCGGTGCTGTCTTAAGGTAGCGGTGTCATCTTACTTGTCTCATAATTTCCCCCAACCTCTGCCTTAGTTGGACCCACAAGACAACGTCATAGCACATTCTCATCATGGTGCTCATCTCCTATAAAGAGGGGTTGCAGCTCCCTCGCTGTCACAGCCACTCTCCTTTAGCTCATAGTTCATCCCCTGGCACTGACCGAGGCTCAGCCCTGTCCCCCTTCTGCCGATAGCAGTTCCAGAGCTCTTCCTTCTATAGGCTTCTGCCAGTGGACAGACAAAGAAGGAGAAGGGGAAGGGGGAGGGGAAGAAGAAGAGGAGGAGGAGGAGGAGGAGGAGGAGGAGGAGGAGAAAATGAGAGGAATTCTGAGAATATGGCACTGGTCCCGTTCACTAGACGTCAGCCTAATGGGAAGATGCCCATCGTCAGCGGTGGGGCCCATTGGCTGCCATTACTCATAGAGAGCATCTATGAACCCAAGAGTCTACCAGGATGAGGAAGAGGAGGAAGGGGAAGAGAGAGAGGAGGGGGAAGGAGGAGGAAGGAGGAGGAAGGAGGAGGAAGGAGGAGGAGGATGGGGAGAAACAGTAGGAACTAGAAAAGTCCTTTTAAAGGGATTTTTCTGAAACTGGAAAAAAAGCCTACTGATTCGTGTTCCACTTGGGAGCCCAGAGCCCTTATAATCAGCGCTCTATGAGCAAGGCAGTTTTTAATTTTCGAATGTGTTGGACACAAAGGTGGAAAATATGTAAGCCAAATTGGAGTGGGGGGGGGCACACTGAGAAGTAAAATAAAAGACTTATCAAGTGGAGACAGTTTTGTCCAGTGATGGAGAGCCCCCCCTGGGACTGACTTAACCTCTCCCAAGCTAGTGCTGGTCTGCCAGGACAACAGATATTTCCAGCCATGCCCTGGAGGACTCTCTTAGCACCTTGAGAGGTTGGTGGGAGCTGCAGGGCATGTGGGTTAAGCCTCCCATTGTCTCAGCCAATGTGGCAGAGGCTCTCAAGAAAGGAGAGCCAAAAGGACATGGGCTGGCTTGCCAGGATACCTCAAGAGCCACAGATGTCCCGTTTGAATCTCATTTCCCAGGAGAACTGGTTCCTACCTGGCCTAGAGGGTCACAGGCCACCTGGCAGTTTATCTTCCTTAGTAGGGACCACAACAACGAACCCAGGTCACAGAGGCCCTGGCAGACCTACCATGGGCTTTCCCGTTCAGAAAGGCCCTCCCAAAGTAGGCTTCTTCTGATAGAGATTTGACAGCTCCGGTTTCTCCTCAGTCAGAAGACATCATCAGTACCACAGCTCAGTGATGGAGATCTCCTGGCTGACACAGACATGCTGTGTATGAGAAATGGGCCCCTGCACTGACTTCTGCTCTGACTGCTATGTTTCAGAGAACAGTTTTGGTTGTTTTGGGGTTTTTTTGGTTTTTATTTTTTTGTTTTTGCTGCTGTTGTTGTTTTTGGTGCACACGTTGTCAGAATGAGCCCATAATAATAATAATGCATGAAAGAGTCACAGCCAGGGTGGCGAGCTTGGTCTACTTTAGTCCCCAAACAAGCCCAGCGTGTTTATAGATACATCATTGCATCCTTGCAACCCGCAACTTTGCCATGCGTTGAAAGCAGAGCCTAGAGATTCCCAGGCCTCACTCTCTTGTTTATTTGTCAATTGCATGGTCTGAGACCCACAAATAGATGTTTGTCTGTGAGTTCTGTATGGAGTGGTGGGAAAGGAAGAATTTGCAGGCATACAGGCACATAGGGGAATCCCTTTTGTTTCTCCGCAGCTTCTTCAAAGGAATCAGCATCTCTGATTCCCTTTGAGGAACATCCCTGTGTGGGTGGCTCTGTGGGTCTCCCTGCAATGACAAAAAAAGAGAGAGAGAGAGAGGAGCCTTGGATTGGTGCTTTCCTCAAAATGCAGAGTCTGGGTTTTCAAAAAAAAGGATATAGACACAAAGCCTGCTCAGAGAAGTCAGCACAGAGCAGAGTGTGGGCTGAGGAATGTCGCCTCCTCGGGAGGTGACAGTCAAAAGCGCTGGCTCATCGTGGGTGTCAAAGGCCGCGTTCTGCAGGTAAATAGCGATGACTCGCCTCCCACTCAGATTCCACCCTGGAAGTTCGGGTCTTGCAGGAGCCTCTCGTGCACTACCAGCTCCATTCACAGCCCTGCTCTTCCCAAGGAAAGCCACAGGCATCTTCATGTGTCAGGCACCAACCACTCCAGTAACCGACACAGGGAAACTGTCACTTCTCACTCCCGGTGCTGGCATTCATGTCTTCTTTTGTTTCCGGTGACCCGTCAGTTATCCAACAGCCACGGCTGCATCAAGCAGTGGTGATTACAGGTCAGATCTGACAGTTTATATCAGACCATGTAAGATCATATAGCTAAAGCAGTGGTGATCGTTCAGAGGCTGTGGGATTCAGAGGGGCGAGTAGACACTGACGAAGTTGTGGGAAAGCCAGACGAACAACAAATAGAAACACTGAGGTCTGTAGGTGGCTATTGCCCTGGAACTTACCTCGAAAGTACGCTTTGGGGGCCGAGGAAATGACTCCACATAGAGCCTGCTTGTCGTACCAGCATGAGGAACCGAGTTGGGGGCCCCAGAATCCGCACATGATGGCACGTGTCTGTATGTGGTGAAAAGCAGAGGCAAGGAGAGTGAGGGACTGTTCTCGGTGCCGGCCACCAAGACTGATGAGCTGCACTCAAGCCCCAGACACTATATAGTGGAAGATGAGAACTGAGTCCCAAAAGCCTTCTTGGCTTCCAGATACACGTGTGTGCATGCACCCACCCGGATATTCCCACCAATACACACACACACACACACACACACACACACACACGGCAGGGCCTGTACAGATGGCTCAGCAGCTTAGAGCACTTGCTGCTCTTGCAGAGGACTAGGGTTCAATTCCTAACACCCGCATTGGACAGCTCTCTAAGTCCAGTTCCAGGAGACCCAGTGCCTTCTTCTAGCCTCCGTGGGTACTGGACACATATGGTGAACACACAAACAAGCAGGCACACATGCCCACACATAAATAAAAATAGAGAGGATAAATAAATGAGGTGCGGAGTGATGGAGGAAGAGATCCAGGGTCAGCCTCTGATCTCCAAATGCCCGGGCTCAGGTCAGCACATCTGTATACAAATCTGCACACAATTTGCATACACGTGCAAAATAAAGAAATATTCTAACTAGATATGTAGCACAAATAATGCTTCCATGAAGTAAAACTTGCCTGGGCTTTGATAAGTGTCTCACCCACCTGAGCTACTTAGGATACTACCTTTGCAACAGTTGGGTGTCAGTATCCGCCAGTGTCACCTGCGTCCTGTGCTGTGATCTGTAGAAAAATTAGCCAGGCAGTGGTGGTGCAGGCCTTTAATCCCAGCACCCGGCATGCAGAGGCAGGTGGATCTCTGAGTTTGAGGCCAGCCTGGTCTACAGACTGAGTTCCAGGACAGCCAGAGCTACACAGAGAAACCCTGTCTTGAAAAAACAGGGAAGGGGGGCATAGGGTGTACCTTTGCCCTGCAGGCTTCTTTTCCAATTATTTCTTTTTGTAGTGAGGTAAAATAGTCCTGCTTCCCCAAGAGACATTTTAATGTAAACCTATTCTGCAGCCAAGAGCTGGGTTCCCTGCAAGGAGAAAGAAGAAGGAGCCATGCAGACTAGCACTGCAATGTCAAAAGACTAACTGTGGTTTTGGGGTGTTGGTCTACCACCAGGCAGAGAGTAAGTGGAGTTGACCTCTCTGGTAGGAGCTGCAATCCAGATGAAGCTTTTTGCAGGCTGATGAACTCAGCGCATCGCCAGACTTCTGTGTAGGAAGATCGGCACACACCTACGTGGCATAATTTGAGGTGCATAACAAGGCGCTGCTGGCCATAAAATTGCTCTTCGCAAACCTACAGCGGTTGGGCATCCCTGAGAGTGACTGCACACCAAAGAAAACACATGCCAGAGCCTCTGCCTTCAAGACCTGGCTAGGTCCTTAGAGGCAGAAATAAGTGAGACCTGGGAGGGTCAGTAGTGAGGCTGTGGGAAATGGGGGGATGTGAGTATAGCACGGCTTAGAATGGAGGAGAGGGAGTCACAAAATCCAGTGACAGACTGGAGAGCGGCTGAGCCCTGAAAAGTGACCGCTGTGCAAGCACAAGCACATAAGGACCTGCGTTCTGGCCCCTCCCACCTTCCTCCTCTCTGTGTCAGGACAAAGGCTGCTGAGCAGCATTGGACAGAACCTAAAATGCTCCCCTGTGCTCTGTACTTCTGGGAATGCGTTACCTGCCGTTATATTTAAAGTTCTCATCCCACTGAACCCACTTCCAGTTTGTTTGGTTTTTTTTTTTCCTGTGAAATCATGCGAGAACTGCTTTAGATATATAAAGCCCTTCATGCAGAAAGAACATTGTCCTGGAAATGGTCGACAGTCTGCAGTTTCGTTAAGTGGGTGGAAGATGGCGTCCGCGGTATTTGGTTTAGGGTGCAAAGCAAGCTCTTTGGGAGGAGCTGTCTGAGCCAGGTTTGCTTGCACGAATCTGTAGTTCTAGCACTAGGGAGACCTAGGCAGGAGGGTCAGGAGTTAGCAGTGGTTCTCAGCCTTCCTAACGCTGCAACCCTTTAATACAGTTCCTCATGTTGTGGTGACCCCTCCCCCAACCACAAAATTATTTTCCTTGCTGCTTCATGACTGTAATCTTGCTACTGTTATGAATTGTAATGCAAATGTCTGATGTGCAGATGGTCTTAGGCGACTCCTATGAAAGAAGGGGTCGTTCCACCTCCAAAGGAGCCGCGACCCACAGGTTGAGAACCGCTGAGTTAGAGGCTAGCCTGGAAAATACAGGAAGACAAGATTCCATCTAAAAATAAAATAAAATAAAATAAAATAAAGACTTCAACCACAGAACACACCCAAAAGCTGTCTCCTATCTGTGAAACTAAATAGGAAGTCCTTTGAAGCGGAGGACCCTCGCTTACATTTCTGGAAGCCGTGGTGCCGTCTCTGAAGGGGGCACACATAAATATAAAATGGGGAAAGCAAGAAAGAGACCTTCAGGTGTGCTGGTTTGAGAGGTGGAAAGTGGGATCTGCAAGCATGTCTGTTGTGTACACGTGCATAACTATTCCTGCATGTATACCATTAAGTACACATTGCATCTGTGTGTATGTGACATCTATGTTTATGCATAAACATGTACACATGCATTACCTAGCTCTATACAATAAAAAAGCTAAAAGGGGGAAAAAAAAAAAGCAGCAATGCCCGGATCTTGGATTCTCTATAGACAGGATAGGATAGGTGTAGACCTGGCCGCACCTGCAAGTGAGGAACACGTTCAAGACAGCAAAGGGGACACAGAGCCAACTCAAGCAGGCTGCTCTTGGCCAAAGCAAGCGAAACAGCAAATGTCCCATGCCAATCATGAATCATAGTCACTGAAAGCCAGGTGCGGCGAACAGGTGGTACTCTGTTCGTTTGACGAAGTCCTGGGCTACGCACTGAGTTCTAGACCAGCCTGGGGCTGCAAAATAAGACCCTGCCTCAAAGCAAAATAAAATACCAAACTAGATAAATGCAGATGAAAAGGGCAGACCAGAAGTTTTGCCCCGTAGTTGAAGGCAGACGATCAAACAGCAGCGTTCTGTTCAGTGTGAAAAGACTTCCAAATAAAAAGCATTTAAAAGAAAGGCTTTAAATCTGGATAGGGAAGGTAGTGCACACTTGTAATTCTTGCAACTTGAAAGGCAAAGTCTAGAGGATCGTGAGTTCCAGGCCAGCCCAAAATCCTGTTTTAAAAAGCAAGAAGAATTGAAGGCAGAGGCAGGAGGATCACTGCAAGTTTGAGACCAGCCTAGTTCCTATACAGAGTGGGACTCTGATTCAAAGAAATGGGATGGGGACAGGGTAGCTGACTAACATTTTACAGCTCCAGGAAACAATTCATTCCAGGCTTTATCCTTCAATTACAGCTGAAGATTATTTGTTTTGCTCACTTACTGGAGTGTAATTCTCAAGCTATTGAAAGTGACATTTCTCAACGTGAAAACTTTTTCTGGGTCACTGGACTCTTACCCAGGGCCATGGAGCTTAGTAGGAGGGTTCAATCGATTTTCTGGTCAAAAGCCAAAAGTCCTCTAGCTTGATGGACACTGACTCTGTCCACATCCTTAACAATGTCAATCTTAGGTGCCTTTCTTCCTTTTTATAATGCAGGCTTCTCAGTGAGTCTGTGTGTGTGTGTGTGTGTGTGTGTGTGTGTGTGTGTGTGTGTGTGTGTCTGCACACACCTAATATGCATCTTAAGATTTTTTAATTTTTATTTTTAGTGTATGTGTGCATGTCTAGGTTGGATATGTGCAGGTTTCCAGGAGACCAGAAGAGGCATTGATCTTCTGGAGCTGAAGTCACAGGCAGTTGTGGGTGCTGGGAACTGAACCCATGTCCTCTGCAAAAGCAGTGCAACCCCTCTTAACTGCTGGGCTGTCTCTTCAGCCTATACTTTCAGAATTCTTTCCAAGCACCTGTGTGTGTGTGTGTGTGTGTGTGTGTGTGTGTGTGTGTGTGTGTGTGCGCGCGCGCGCGCGCGCACATGCGTGCTCTCAGGAAGAGAACAGATTATATAATCCAAGGCTCTCAACCTGACCACCTGAGCCGACTACGGAGTTCTCTTGGATTCTGTACTTTATGTCACCTGTTATCGTCATGATGAAACAAGATTCGCCGTTTTCAATAACATCAAGGTTTCTCTTCATCGGCTCCCCTCTTCTTTTTAATTTAACCTCAACCAATTACAAAAAGAAAGTTTTCTGAAGCTGTGGACATGGCTCGGCTTACAGAGTGGTTGTCCAGCAAGAATGAAGCCCTGGATTTGATCCCCAGCACCACATAAAGCCAGTGCAAGTGTCATCTTAGCGCTTCGGAGGTAGAGCCGGGAGAATCGAAAGTTCAAAGTCACCCTCAACCACATGGCAAATTCAAGGTTATCTTGGGTCATAGAAGACCCTGGAGAGGACAGAAGGAGAGAGGAGAAGGGGAAAGAGAAAGAGATCAGGATCTGTCCTAAGATGAATTTTTTACATACGTCTGTACATAGTTTAACAGATCGTCCCAAGTTTAAAGGAGTATGTACCGGAGTTGTCCCAGAATCCTAGAATTCTTGCCAGCTGGCCACAGAGCAGAGCTCTCCACGAATGATGGTCACTGGAGACACCTAGCGGACATCTTGAGGAACTGCTTAGGAGTGGGCTTAAGGCGTTCCGTGGTTCCTATCCTGATTCAAGATTTAAGATGTGTTGGTTCAGAGTATCTGGTAAGAAGGGGAGGTAGGGTAGAGCATCAGACCTTTAGCTCCCAGACTAGGAAATTACTTGCTCAGCACACGATCTTTAATAAGCTACATTAATCCTGTAAGAGCATACTCTGTGTAGGCCCTGTTATAATATAGGAATCGTGTTGTTAGCTAATCAAAAGCATCACGGAAAATCTACACTGAGGCTGATGTTGATGATCAAAGCTGCCAGGAAAAAAAAAAATCTTCTTGTCCAGTGTGAAACTACTCCCTCTGCTGTCTTGTTGTTTTTCTGACTGCTTAGTACTCTGTGCACTTAGAAATTAAGGGGGCTTTTTTATTTTTTTCAAGTAGTTTAGTTGTTGAGGATGTCGTGAGCATCTTCCTTATGTAATTTCAACCCCCCTCCAACCCCTCCCATGGCTCCCACTCCCCATCTAGAACTCATGACCTTTTCTTATACTTATTATTGTTCCATGTATATGTATGTCTACACACACATGTATGTGCATACATACATATACAAAATAGTGTTGCTCATATGTACCTATGTTTAGGGCTGACCACTTGGGATTGAATAACCTGGGTGGGGGTGGGGATGCTGGAGAAAAATTCTCCTTCCCTCGGCAGCTGCTGATTGCCTGCAGCTTTCCTGCTACTGTGAGAAAGGATTCCAACCATAAGCAACTTGGGGAGGAAAGGGCTTGTCTCATACCGCAGCTTACTACCGTGGAGCACAGCTAAGGCGGAATCTAGTGCAGGATTTGAAGCAAAAAAACATGGAGGAATGCTGCTTACCAGCTTATTTCAACCTCAGGCACATTTCTTCAACAGCCCTGGTCCAACCTGCCCAGGGACCGCACTATCCAAAGCGGGCTGGACCCTCGTACATCGATTAGCAATTAAGAATATGCCCACAGACAGGCCAGCAGGCCAATCTGGCAGAGGTGCTCCCTCTTCCCTCTTCCCAGGTGTGTCTAGGTTTGTGTCAAGCGGACAAAAACTCTGATAGTGAGGTTTTGTGAAATTCCCTCAGTCCACGTTGGCGTGTAAAGTGCCGTGGCCATTATGCCCGTCTCGTTTAGGCAAACACATGGTTGGGATGTCATGGGCGCACATCCCTGTCCTGTCCAGAAGGCACTATCTCACAGTAGACGTACTGGTCCTCTTACCCTTTAACGTTATCTTAAAGACACTCACAACGCCCCCTCTGCCGTCGATAGCCTCCGTTAGACAGGGAAGCTTGCCCGTCTCGTCTCTTTGCCTTGTCAACTACTCATTCTTTCCAATTAACACAGCAAGCTGGCAGAGTCAGTCACTCATTCCTGCTTCACCTCGACTCTCACAGTTTGGGGAAGGCGTGAGGCAGCAGTCTGCAATTCCCGTGGGGGTACCAATGGGTTATGACACACAGACGGCTATAACAGAAACGGCTAGATATATCCCATAATTCCACGGTCTAGAGAAGAGTCTTTTAACACCGCAAGTCCTCTTTATTGCAGAAAAACTGCCAGGTCTGTCTAGGCGTCTTTTATTCCGGAATGTAACCAGACGCTTTTAGTGGAAGTGCTATATAGTATCGTGGGAAATCCCTTTTCTATTGCCATAGAGAGGTCTGATTACATATTGATGAAGGTATTATTTGAGGACTTAGGGTACTTGGACCTTTTTTGTAAGAACGACTGGAAATTTTTGGCCTAATTCTTTTCTTCTCTTTTATTGGGGTGGGGAATCACTGCCGGACAGAGTTGCTTGCCAGTGTCTGGAACTCCTTGCCAATAACAAACTCAAATCTGAGGTTGCAATTTTTTTATGTCCAGACAGGGTGTGGTTGAAAACAGACTTGGAACTGGGAGGGGGAAAATATGTGTATTTAGTAGTTTTGTTTTTTTTTTTTAATTTCTCTTTCAAGGAGGAAGACAATGAATAGACCTGTAAATTTCTCCAAGGTCAGAATGAAAGCCCAGGACAGACGGGGACGTCAGCATTGCTATTGGATACCTACTTACGCTGTGCGGGCGGGCAGGAGTGAAACATTTCCATTCCCTCACAGGTCTCGGTCTGAGTCTTGAATGGCACCTCTCCCTTCAATGTGTGTAAAACAAGCACCATCAGATGGCATGGGGTGTTTGATCAAACGCAGGTGTTCTCGGGAGACGTTTGTAGATTTAAGTGGAGCCGAGTGGCCATTCCCGTAATGTTTAACATAAGAACTGGATGGGAAGGCGCGCAGAGGTGGAACAGAGCAAATGTCTAACCGAAAATAAATGTGCTGTTGCAGTTTCTGCACTCGGGGGGCTGGGAGCTGAACCGTGGTCCTCAGCGCTGAACCATCTCTCCAGCACCCACCCACCCCACGAAGGGAATTTTCATAACACTCAAGTCGGCAACTAAACAACAACTCTTAAAATAGTTTTCAATCTGTAAATATTGTTGTGGATGTCGCACGCGTATATGTGTGTGTGATATGCATTTGCCGTTAATCGCAGTGTTTTACCACAGCGATAGAAACCCTGAGGCAGAAGGCGCCCTCTCAATCACTCTCTACCTTATTTATTATTTTTATTTTTCCTGGTGTGAGTGTTTTGCCTCCATGATTGTCTGTGCACAACATGTGTAACTGGTGCCCAGAAGGAGGGCATCGGATCACCCAGGACTAGAATTATAAACAGCTGTGAGTCGCCAGGTGCTGGGAATGGAAACCTGGTCCTCTGGAAGAGCAGTCAGTGCTCTTAACTGCTGAGCCGTCTCTCCGGCCCCTCTACCTCATTTTTCAAGACGTGCCATGAACCTGGAACTCACCGATTGGATAGTAAGCCGCAGGGCCTCCCCTGTCTCTGCTCTCCTAGCCCTAGTGCTAGTAGTAGTACATACTATCATGCCAGACTCTTCATAGGGTTATGGAGCCCTAAACACTTGCATGGCAAGTAATTTATGACTGAGCCATCTCTTTAGCCTCTAAACATCATTTTTTGCATATACGTGTGTTCGTTGCTTGTGTTTATGCATGTCTCTGTGTGTTAGATGCATGTGTATTGTCAGGGTGTGTGTGTGTGTTGTCAGTGTGTGTGTGTGTGTTGTCAGTGTATGTGTGTTGTCAATGTGTGTGTGTTGTCAGTGTGTGTGTGTTGTCAGTATGTGTGTGTGTTGTCAATGTGTGTGTGTGTTGTCAATGTGTGTGTGTTGTCAATGTGTGTGTGTTGTCAGTGTGTGTGTGTTGTCAGTATGTGTGTGTGTTGTCAATGTGTGTGTGTTGTCAGTGTGTGTGTGTTGTCAGTATGTGTGTGTGTTGTCAATGTGTGTGTGTTGTCAGTGTGTGTGTGTTGTCAATGTGTGTGTGTTGTCAGTGTGTGTGTGTTGTCAGTATGTGTGTGTGTTGTCAATGTGTGTGTGTGTTGTCAATGTGTGTGTGTTGTCAATGTGTGTGTGTGTTGTCAGTGTGTGTGTATGTTGTCAGTATGTGTGTATGTGTGTGTGTGTGTGAGAGAGTGTAGGCCCAAGACTGATGTGAAGAATCTTCTTTGACTGCTCTTCACTGTATTCATTGAGGCAGGGCCTCTCAATTGAACCCAGAGCTCACCTATATGGCTAGTCTAGATAGCCAGCTTGTTCCAGGGGTTCCCCCCCACCCCCATTCCTTTCTGCCTAATACTGGAATTACAAGTGGGTCACCACACCCACCCAGAATTTATGTGGATTCCTCGGATCCCTCATGCTGCTTGACAAGTGCTTTAACCACTGAGCCACCTCCTCAGCCTTAGCAGCAATTTAAAAAATCCAACATCCTGGGGGCTGGAGAGATGGCTCAGCAGTTAAGAGCACTGGTTGCTCTTCCAGAGGTCCCGAGTTCAATTCCCAATAACCACATGGTGGCTCACAACCATTGTAATGGGATCTGATGTCTTCTTCTGTCTTCCAGACTTACAGAAAGACAGAGCACTCATATAACATAAGTAAATAAATCAACCTTTAAAACAAAAGAATTAGAGAAAAATCCAACATTTTAATCTTATACAATAAAAATACACTATCTCCATGCAAGAAATGATGGTACTGGACTATGTAAAATCTTTGTTTTGTGTAATTAAACCATTATAAAAAGCAGAAAATTCTGTACGTGCAATGAAAACACTGTAATTCATAGGTTCAACTCTGAGCCGAGGTGCATCAGACAGCGTCTGGTTTTGCACAGTGTGGCAGCAAGCCCAGCACATACACACACACTGTGTGTCAGAGCCAAGACTGCATCAGCCTTGTGATGCGACATCTGCAAACATACCCAGAAACACCTTGGAGTCACTACAGGTTTTATTCTTATCAGAGTTTGTTTTTGTTTTTGTTTTGGTTTGGTTTTTTGTTTTCGAGGCAGAGTTTCCCTGTTGTAACCCCGGCTGTCCTGGAACTCACTCTGTAGACCAGGCTGGCCTTGAACTCACAGAGATCTGCCTGCCTCTGCCCTCTGACCAGCACCTCTCTAACCCTTCCCCCAAACAACAACTCTTAGGACCATCTTTCTGCTCCTCCTTGATATCTTTTGTCTCTATCAGCGCCAACAGCCTTTACTCATAGCAACATTCAAGGCACTAAAATAAAACTCATAAATGGTACAGTTTTCCTACACCCATAATTTAAATATGTACATGTGTATATGTACAAATGCATACATATATGTGTGCATACATATATGCATTGTATTTCCACCTGCAATAGATAAAAGGAAGGGAACAGGAGGTATAGTCATAGAAGACGCATTTCAATGGACACGTGACCGGGCATGACTATATCTAAAGACAGAATGAGGCTGTGTGATGCTTTCTTCCATGCACTGAATCACCATGGATATAATCACCACACTCATCCACTGATTATATGCATGCCACAAGCAGCTCAAATGCCAGCAGGAGGTAAGGCCCTTGATGACAGGGTTACCTAAATAGTGAACAACTCTGAGTAATGCTTCGGACAATATATAAAAAAAAAAAAAATGACCCTCTATCAATTCACATGACCATTGCATCATCTCCAGAAATGTCAATGGATGGTAAAACTCAGCAAAGAACGCTTAGCCAGTAGGTGTTCCGTGTCTCTATAAAAGGATTCTTGGCACAGGTTTATCGCTGTGTGGCTGCCTGGCACATTCAAAGTTGGGCAGTATGGAAGGGCAGTCCTTCACTAGGATTTGCTGAGAGTCTTACCAATATGTTGTCTGATGTCCAGACACTTATCGCCGTCTCTCCCACTCTGTCACTGAATTTCAGGAAGCACCTCAATCATTGTATTGAAAAGATGCCCTCATACATTTTTCCTAACACCCACAGGGAGCAGTGTCACCCCATGGAGGATCTCTCATGTACCTAGGAGGGATCATACAGGAACTGCTCTCCAAGTTGAGCATCAGATGATCGAAAGGAAAGGATCTCTGAGCTAAGTACCAGGTGATCAGAAGGGAAGGACCACACTTATCCATAGTCACGGCAGCAATCCGACAAGCCTGGACACTGCCCAGAGCAGAGAGACTGGTGGGCCCAGGGTGCATTTGGTGAGGAGTATGGCGAAAGGTGAGCGGCTTCGAGAAGGTAGACAGACATCACACAGCTAAGTAAAGATCTCCACTTTTTACTTTAGCATGGAAGGGACTAGCTCAGAAGGGTTTTTTAAAGTGAACAGAGTGTCGCGGTCATATAATCCCAACTGTTTGGGAGACTAGGACAAAAGGATCACAAGTTCAAGGCCTGCCTGGGTAACATGGGACTAAAGACCAGTTTAGGTGATTTAGTGAGATACTATTTCAAAACAAACACTAAAAAGGCTGGGGACGCCGTTCAGTGGGAGGGTATGTGCCTACCATTCACAATATCCTGGGTTCGATCCCTAGTCCAAAAGAAAAGGAGAATTGTTAAGCAAGGAAAAGGAAAAAAAGTTCATTATTTTAACTTTGATAGTCAAGTAGCTGTGGGGGAAAAAAATGAATGGCAGGACAGAGGCAAGTCAACTGAGAGGCTTCTGGTATTCAAGAAAAAAGAGCGGCATGGTTCAGGATGCATCCGGATGCAGAAAAGTGAGTGGTATCTTAATTTCACTTCTGTTGCTGTGATGGAACACCTGCCCCAGCAAAAAGCAACTTAAGGGAGAAAGGTCTATTTTATCTAAAAGTTCCAGATTCACAGACCATTACTGCATAGAAGTCATAGCAGCGGACGTTTGAGAGAACTAGTCACATCACATAAAACAGTCAAAAGTAGAGAGCAATGCATGCGTTAATGCTCGCTTGCTTGCCCACACTCCACTTAATCTCTCCACTCTTACACAGTTCCAGACCTCTTTGTAGGGAATGGTACTGCCCATAGTAGACAGGGTCTTCCCACATTACTTAGCTTTTAATTAAGACAGTCCCTCACAGACAGGCCTAACCTGAAGTAGACAATCTACCACTGAGACGCTTTCCCAGGTGATTCTAGGTTGTGTGAAGTTGACAAGTAAAGCTAACGTCATACAGAGCTTGAAGAAGAAATTGGAAAGAAGACGTGTCAAGGTCACTAATGACCTGGAATGAGTGTGGGACAGGAAGTCAACAAGGGCTAATGATAAAGGGCTTAGTTTTGTTTTTATTGATAAGGAACAAAAATCCCTTTCTCCATGTTCTGGAGGTCGAAGAGGTCAAGATCAAGGTGCCAGCACATTCGGTGTCTGGTGAGTCCATTATCATCAGTTTTGACGTTAACAATTGTGCAATTGCTGGCGCCAGTTCCTATATTGGTAAACTGGGGGTTAGGGGGTGTTTGTGTTTGTTTGCTTTAGTGACTATCAAGACTTTTGCTTGCAACTTGTTCCATTCGAGATACCTTCCAGGTAATAGGTTACTGGAATAGATTCCTGGAGCCAGGAAGATGATGCAGGCCTATAATCCCAAGAGAGCTGTCAATCAGTTCAATGTCAGCCCAGTTAACATAGTGAGACTTGCCAAAAAAAAAAAAAAAAAAAAAAAAAAATCTGAAATTTAGCCCTGAGAACTTCTGTTAGGTTTTTTTTTTTTTTAAATGACTTTTTTTTTGTGATTTGTTTACTTTTTATGTGTATAAGTGGGTTTTGCCTACATCTGCACTACTATGTGTGTAAAATGCCCACACAGGCTAGAAGAGGACATCAGATTCCCCTGGTTCTTGGGAACCGAACTCAGGTCCCCTGGAAGAAAAGCAAGAGCTCTCTAGTGTCTGCGTTTGTTTTGAAGGAACTATGATGGGATGGAAAATAATGGCGTGACTGGGAGCAGGAGAAGTAGAAAAGCTTCCCAGAAAGGTGTTTAATGGTGAGCTCTACTAAGGTAGATTTGCATTATGCCCCAGAGGGGCAAAGGGAAAGAGCTAGCTCCTCCTCCCTGAAGTGAAGCAGATAACAAGCCCACTCTTCTGAGTAAGAGCCAACCATCGACTTCATCTACTATCGGAGAGATAAGGCTGAGCTGGTTTCACCCTTTGGCAAGCCGTGCCCTATCTTCACGATCAGAATCTCAGCCCGGGAGAGCACAGAGTCCCGAAGTTCAAGTTGGTGAGGTTTTAGAGTCTGGTTTAAAGGCAGCTCCTTCATTGCAGGGCCCAGTGGGAACTAGGTTAAAAATACACAAAGATTGTAAAGGAACAGCTGGGAGTTGAGCATACCATGAATGCAGGAAGGAGCGTAGACAGCGGTGGGCATCCTGGCGCAGTCGGTCAAGGAAGAGAGGGCGATTCCCAAACGATTAGCTCCGTGTTCTTCTATTTTCCTGCTTACAAGAGTGGGAAGAACTGCACCGCATAAGGAGATCTGAAGGGGCTGGGACAGGAAGACAGTACCAATTTGAAGAGCAAACATGAGGAGAACATGCAGAGAAGGTGCGATAGCAGTGTGCCCGTCCTCCGACTCACCAGCTAAATGAAGGTCAAAGGTAACTCATCTCCCAGAGAGGTGCGGTAAACCCGCTGGGGAGCAGAGGATTGAGTGTCTCAAAGTACATCTCTGTGTTCAGCAGGGGTATCTGACTCCCGTTGGAGACAAGCCGTCCGAAAAAGACACTCAGATTAAAGATCACAAGAGTGCGTTTTGGTCTCTGCAGCTTCCAGCGTGGAGAGCCACACAAAACCTTGAAGTCCTTTTTTCTGAACTCTAGCATTCTCAAAACGTTTAATTTTTATTTTGTTTTTTTTTATTTTATTGAAAAAGGATCTTGCTAGGTAGCACAAGATGGACCAAGTTTTGCAGGGCGGTGGTGGAGCATGGCGTTTAATCCCAGCACTTGAGAGGCCGAGGCAGGAGGATCTCTGTGAGTTCGAGGCCAGCCTGGTCTACAGAGCGAGTTCCAGGACAGCCAGGGTTACAACAGAGAAACCTTGTCTTGAAACACCCCCAAAATAAAAAATAAAATAATAATAATAATAATAATAATAATAATAATAAATAAACAAGATGGACCAAGTTTTGAACAGAAGTCAACAGCATCTATCGATGTTTCATGTGTGTGGTTGATTCCAGTCACAGCCAAAGCAGTTTGTCTCATTGAAGCCAATGAGTCTGATTGGGTCGAATGTGTGACACAATGGGTCTCACTGTGACCAAAGCCAGATGGACCATCAAGGTCACTGTTATCACCATGATCCTTGTCAGAGCTATTAGCAGTTAACGAAAAGGATGTCAGGAATGTCAGGAAGAGTTTGGAAAGCTAGAAGTCTGGAATGCATGCTGAGTTGTGCATCTAACACCAGTGCCTGGGGGTGGGGAACTGAGAACTCCCTTAAGTTTGAGGCCCGCCTAGGCTAGTATGTCAAAAAGAAGGAAAAAGAAGAGAAGAGAAAAGAAAAGAAGCAAGAAAAGCTTGAAAGCTATTTAATACAACTTACTAAGGAATCATAAATAAAGGAAGGATCATTTAGAGAAAGTATAGAGACTCTGTTTTTTTTTTAAAGTCTAGGTAGTATTTATTTATTATGTATGTAGCATAATATTACATTCGTTCTTTGAAGATTTTGTAGATGCGTCAGTATACTTCAGTTCTATTCAGTGTCCCTCCATCAGCTCTTCTCAGCAGTTCCCGACCTCTGCTTTCGAACGTCATGTCTTCTTTTCGTTTTTCTTTTTAAATTTTTTAAAAAGATGTATTTATGTATTTTATATGCATGAGTGTCTTGCTTACGTGTATGCACGCCCACCATGTGCGTTCCTAGTGCCCTCGGGGGTCTGAAGGGAGAATAAAGTCCTCCAGTGTAGCTCAGTGGAAGCCTGCTTGTTTAGCGAGTGTGAGGCTCTAGGTTTGATTTCCAGCACCATAAAAGCAAGTAAAGACCAAGGAAACAGAAAAGATGGTCCTTACTTTCTGAGTGTTCGTGTATATCAAGAATTATACTAGCAATACAGATGTTTGTAAGCTATCGTGTGGGTGCTGGGACCAACCGCGAATCCTCCACAGGAGCAACAAATGTTCTTAACCACTGAACCACCTCTTCAGCCCCTTAATTTTTTTTTTTTTTTACTACCCCACTGAGTACAATTGTACAGCCCATATACACATGGATGAAGGCCAACCGCCATAGCATGGTCAACCTACCAGACACTACGACCCTAAAGAAAAGTGATTCTCCTTCCCTAGAAGCATCAATAGATCCTCTAATAGGGGTGAGGGGTTCGTATACCCCTCCCCCACCTGCGCTGGCAGGTTCACTGGCTTTATTTTTTTGCAGGCGTTGTGAAAGCAACCACACAGCTGCTGTGAGTTCGTGATGATCCTGTCATTTCCAGAAGACACTGTCGCCCTAGACCGCCCTGACGAAAAGAGACTCTAGTCTTTCTGGTTACTCTTCCATGACGTTCCCTAGGCGTTGGGGGAATAAGCGTTAAGACTATCTTGTGACTGGAGGCGCCCGTTGGAGAATGACTAGTGGTGTGTCACACTTGAAGTAGGAAAATCGTAGCAGGCTTTGGCCAACTACATGGTGTTGAGATGTCCAGGAATACCCGAGCTTGTGGGTCAGATGATGGTGTCGGGTTAAAGGGGAAATTTTGGTAGCATCTTTTAAAAGGTTTCCAACATCTGAGGTTCGGTGTGGACTACATAGCTTCCACCTGTGAATATGCCTCTTTGTCTTCTTAAGTGACCCCACACCATAGGCATACAGCCACGGAGCACACTGTGCAACAGTACCACAAACATTAAGAGAGCCGATGTCAAATTTTAAGGGGTTAATGTATAAAAAAATATACACTTGATATAAGGTTGAAAACAAGCGCAACCGAAGTTTCAAAGCATTGGCCATAGTTTAAGATGAGTCGCTCTCTCCCAAGGAGATAATGTAAACTAGCGTGTGGGGGCAAATTATCTGGCGACGTATCCTAAAGCTCAACACACGCGTGCCATTCAAAGCAGCAATCCTAGTACTAGATACGTGCTCAGCGGAGACGCGCACACCTGTCCTCCGAAAAACAAACGAACAAACAAAAAGTTCAGAGCGAGGGATGTCTACCTTAGCTTTCCTTCGGTGCTGTGGACCCCAAGGCTTTTGCAGCTTTGCTTGGTTCCCCGGACCGTCTATCATTCTCATTAATAACTGATGCTCCCCTTTTCTACAGACCTCGTCGCACAGACCCAAAGGACTACGCTTCTCTTACTCCTTCCTCATCCCCCAGAAAGCTAAAACCAGGATGAAAAACAGGCACCTCTGCCTTCACTTTAGGTCTGCCTCCTGCTTGACTCCACACGGGCATGTTCATGTCTCGTCTCCCTTAAAGGCTGAAGGCAGAGAGATAAGGGATCGCCCCAAATGTGCAGTTGCCTTGGGATCCAGGAACAGCAAAGCCTGGCAGGACAGTCTGTCCCCTAGATGAGGAGACTGTCCCCTGGATCGAAAGTGACCACGTCCCAGTAACCAGCTTGCTCCCTCAAGCAGTAAGAACTTCTTTAGATCACCATGCAGAACAAAGCCTACAGGGCCATGAAGGAGATAGCGGGTTGACTCCGACCATCTGATTATGCGGGCTTCTCACCCTGTTCCTCAGTTCTTCCTTGGTTTAAACCCAATGCTCACGTCAGTCCCTAAAGACGGACTTGGAGCCACTGGACTCCATTAACTGTTCTCAGTGTGGCCACCGTGGTTAACTCTCCTTTCCCTGCTTTTCTCAAACACATTCATCTCTGTATTTGGTTACTGGGTCAATAGATGAGCCCAGTTTTTTTTTCCAGAGCTGGCTTTTGCCCTCAACTGCTGATTACGAAGGGTTCGAGACTATTTGTTATATTGTGAATTAAATTAATTCAAAAATAAATGAAAGGTGCCATGTGTGGCAGTTTGATGGAAGCCAGGCAGGAAGTCGAGGACTGTCTGTGCCTTGTTCTAATGTGTGCATTGAGATCATTAGCGCAGGGTATATAACTTGCTAACGAGAATGGCAGAAGTTCTCAAAAAAAAAAAAAAACACCTACCCAAAATACTATAATTATTTATACCTTTACAAAATTCTTTTCCTATAAAATTCAGTCGGTGATTAGGATTGCGTTGAATGATCCCTGCGATCGCGAGAAACTCAAAAGAGTTCTGGAAATTCACTTTAATATTGTGATTTTAAAAAAAAATGCAACCAGCCATTGCTCCAAGTGTACGAGAGAGCCAAGCAGAGCCCTGCAGATTGGGGAAGAGGAGAGAGAGAACTGAGCGTGGAAAAACCTGCCTCCCAAAGCCAGTTCTGGCCGGGCTCCACGTGTGTGCGAACTTTCTTGGCCGAGGCCCTGATGCCCTGACAGCTGAGGTTGCGTCATCTTTCCCACCGATGCTCCTGGGACAAATGTCAGCAGAAAATGACGGGAACATGGCATGGTAAAGGTACACAGACAGAGCCAGTCGTCCCTCCCCTCTACCCTGCTGCCTTTTGTGTTTGTTTGTTTTTTGAATCACATGCCTATCTAGTTCTGGAATCACGCACCCTAAAGACAAATCCTGGAAGGTGGAGAAAATATTTTAAAAGACCATCTCGGACGTGAATCGTACAAGCTGGGGGCAGTGACGCGGACCTATAATTCTAATGCTTGGGAGATAAAAGTAGGAGGATCAGGGGTTCAAGGTCATTCTCGGCTATGCAATTAGCTTGAGGTTAGGCTGGGTTACCAAAGACCCTGTCTCAAAAATGAAAAGATACAAAAGTGAGGTCCACCAGGGCACCCTCTCCTGATGGGCGGGCCCTGACCTCGGCTCTTCGGGAATCCCTGGTCATTCCCAGAAAGCCCCGAAGCCAGCTGCTGCCCAATTAGAGCTTTCTATACATCTCACACTCACCCCACTTTCTCCCCCTCCCCCGCCCCACCCCCAGAACCCCTCACTTCCCTGCCAGATGTAATTAGCCAATCCAGTGAGGACCCATGCTCAGGTCCTGACCAATCGTAGAGATTCCCCTAGCGACTGCTATTTCACTTACCCCCACACATACATCGTGCACCCATACTTAAGGTTCTTTTTTCTTTTTTTATTGGTCAGCCCTGGCATGTCAGTATGTATGAACTTGGGAGCTGGAGGCAGCCTCAGAAGTTCAAGATCATTCTTGGCTACATAGTAAATTGGAGACCAGCCTGGGATACACTGGGAGCCTGTCTTTAAAAAAAAAAAAATTAAAACTAGAATAATGGTAACCTGCAATCTTAGCACTTGGGTGGCAGAGGCAGGAGGATTGACAGTTTGAGGCCACCTTGGACTACAGAACAAGACACTATTTCAAGAAAACAAAACAAGACAAACAACAGGTCAATTTCAGAACAATATGGAACTTCTTATAACAACTACCATTGCGTCTTTGTTGTTCCATTGCTCAGTATTTTTCTCATCTTCTAAGGCTATCATCTTCCAATACCTTGTGATTCTCGTGTGACCAGTTGGCTTGAGACAGTCAAGATCCATTCACACTCACCAACAGACTAGAGCAAGAGGTAGAGCTGGGAGGTTGAACTGTAATTGAGGGTAGGACTCATCAAGGCTGAAGTCAGACAGGTCCTCTAATGTTAGTCCTTAGAAGGCTGAAGGAATATGATTGTCCTAAGTTTGGGGCCATCCTGGGCTACTTAGTATGATTTGGTATCAAGAAAACAAATGAACAGAAGTATATTAGCTGCAGAGATTGTGTGTGTGTGCGTGTGTGTTTTGCATGTATGTGTTCATGTATGTGCATGTACAAATGCATGCCTGAACTAAATGTGGGTATCAGATGTCTTTCTCAGTTGCTTTTTTTTTTTTTTTTTGAGAGATGAAATGGCTGTCCATTGAGCTCAGGGGATCTGCCTGTAACACACACACACACCCCACCCCTCACCCCCACCCCCCTCCCTCCCAGTGCTGGGGTTCTAGATGCAGGTCATTGCATCCAGAGTTAGAGTGGGTGCCTGGGATCTGAACTCAAGTCCACAATCTTTTGTAGCAGGCAGTTTACACACTGAGACATCTCCCCAACCCTTGAGGAGGGTTAGGGTTAGGGTACTGCAGTGTTCCAAGATGACTGGAGCAAAACGGAAACAGAAAGGGAGCCTGCATCAGAGGTCTCCGTTACTGAGGAGGCTGAGGCAGGAGGGTCCCTTGACCTCAGGAGTCTGAAGCCAGCATCGCCAGTGTAGTGAGACCCCAACTCAAATAAGAAACCCCAGTACTAAAGACATATGAAAAAGAAGGTGTAGATGAAAGGGAATGCCCATGTTCATGATTCAACATCGAATCAACTGGTGACATGTTTACAGACGGGAACCAGGAAGCCCACTGGTGTGCCACCAGCTATGAAGACCAAAGACAACCATGATTATGGTTTTTGTTTTTGCTGTTGTTTGTTTTTTGTTTTTCGAGACAGACAGTTCTCTGTCGTAACTCTGGCTGTCCTGGAACTCACTCTGTAGACCAGACTGGCCTTGAACTCACAGAGATCCACCTGTCTCTGCCTCCCTAGTGCTGGGATTAAAGGCGTGCGCCACCACCGCCCAGCAACACCCGTGACTTTTGAGTGACTGTTTCTGTTTCTTTGTTTGAGAAACATTCAGCCAGGCTCAAGTTGGTGGAATCAGACTTATCTACCTTTACTTGACTGACTTCCCCAGGTTTCCGTTTACTGGGTAAAAAGTATGAAATTCTACTTTCACTGGCTTCCCCTCTGTTGAACTTGGTGGCACACAATGCCTGGCTGCTGTTTAACTTGGCTTTGTTCATCCTGGATCTTGCCGGAGCAACTGGACCACTTGGCTCAGGGTCCAAGGAGCTGCAGCCTGTTGGCTTCACCACTGCCCCCCCACCCCCACCCCACACTGCTGGGTCCTGCCCGGTCTGGTTTGTAAATAGTTCTTGGCCCATACCCTGGAGGAGAACACAGCCACTAACAATAGCAACTCTCTTTTTAGCTCGAATCTCTGAGTACCCAGGGCTGTGAACTTGCAAAAACCAAAAATAACCTAAGTATTTGCACCGGGTTACCCTAACGATCCAGTTCCACTATTGCCAACATCACATGCCACATCAGCAGATATTTAGCCACTGTTGATGGAAAGAGAACCAGGCCTATAGCCAACCAGACCTAGATTTAGGACCTAGCTAGACTGTTTAATTTTATGACATCAAGCCAGTCACTAATTTGAGCCTGCTTGGATCAAATGAGCGGACATATAAATAAGTACTTAGGAATCTACAAAGTGCGCAATAGAGTTAAGCCGCTCATGTCAGGAAATGAAGACAATAGGGAAGGTTTGGGGAATTAAGTCTCCAAGAATCAGTAACTCTGGCTGTCATGGAACTCACT
This sequence comes from Cricetomys ansorgei, assembly GCA_026225945.1. Taxonomy (NCBI): domain Eukaryota; kingdom Metazoa; phylum Chordata; class Mammalia; order Rodentia; family Nesomyidae; genus Cricetomys; species Cricetomys ansorgei. The sequence goes on from JAMJFZ010003544.1 coordinate 6,680,463, forward strand.
CTGTAGACCAGGCTGGCCTCAAACTCACAGAGATCCGCCTGCCTCTGCCTCCCGAGTGCTGGGATTAAAGGCATGCGCTACCGTCACCTGGCTGAGAATGGTTTTTTAATAGCTTAGAGTGCCCCACAGTGAATCAATTGCCTTGATCTGCATCGTTTTGGAGATGAGGCCACCATGATGCTGAAGAAAAGCAATATTGTGTGTGAGCTTAGACTGGCTATGATCTAAAGAACCTCTGAACTTGAGGCTTGTGGTACACTCTGGAAAGCATCAGGAACCTCTCCAGTGTGACAAGCCCCTCGGGAATGAACCACTCAGGGTTGGCCCTCTGCCACATGGGCTGTATTTTTCTGGGAGAGCTGAAAGCACCAGAGGCTTTGTAGGGCTAGCTCTTTCCAAAATCTCTAGCCCCATGCTGCAAATGAGACTTAGTGCTAAGTTCTTCTTGATTTGTTCAATGACAGACGTGTCCACCATGCTCACAGCTGGAATGGTCCAGCTGTAACCTTCCATTGTGGCCTTAGAATGAATGGGCATTCTCAGATATAGACGATTTGAAGAGACATGGAACTATAAGTACAAAGAAAGCCAGTGGCTGCGTCTGATAGGTGATTTCCTCCAAACTTCATGAGAAGCAGTCTGGACAGTTCCAAGGTCTTACAGTTCTAGCCACTCGCAGCGTGTTTTTCATAGCCTGTGGTTGGGCTGGTGGACACGATGTTCACGGCCAAGGTTTGGACACTTTTTCTTTGACGTAGATAAAGTTGCTTGCAAGCATCACCAGTGTGTACTTGAATATCCCGCATACTCCTCTTTTGTCCAGTTGCTGAAGTTTGTCTTAGAGTTACTGACCACGCTCACTGTGTAGCTAGTCATTGTGGATTGAAGACTGCAATGACACGGATTCATTACTCGTGACAATTATTTAAAGAGTTCTGCTTTTCAGTTTTATCATCTTGGGTGAGTCTGAAATATTTTTTCTAGGCCACTGTTTAATTTCTTCTCTGTTGCTGTGATTAAAAAAAAAAAAACACCTTGACCAAAATTGGGGAGAAAAATTTATTTGGTTTACAGTTCCAGGTTGGAGTTCATCACTGAGGAAAGATGAGTCAAGGACTCAAGGTAGGTCTGTTTGTTATCCCACACAGTATTACCTCTGACCAGGGAATTCATTTTACAGCCAAAGAAGCAGAGCAGGGAGCATGGAGGATGAAGCTAATCAGGACAGCCATATAATAAATTACCAGACCCGATTGCTTGAAACAACACACACAAATTAAATGACAAACGCTATAGGTCAAGTGTCTTGAATGGTTCCTCTCTAGATCTTCCAAGCTTCAATCAAGCTCACAGGTCAGGGTTGTATTACCTGAAACTTGGGGCTCCCACTTCACAGTTCACATGACCTTTGAAATCATCTTAAGTTATATAGCTCCTAGTAGGTCATCGCCTCCTCCTCCTTTTGCTCCTCCTCCTCCCCTTCTTCCTCCTCCTCTTAGAGAAAAGGTCTTGTGCATCTCAGGCTGGTTCCGAATTTGATTTGTGGCTGAGGATGACCTTGAACTTCCAACCCTTTTGCTTCCATCTTCTGGGAACTAGGATTACAGGTTCACACCTTTTTGTGTGGTGCTGGGAATTGAACCCAGGGTTTCCTAGGCAGGCTCACCGGATTACTTCTTCAAGGCACTCCTCCAAGCCATCATCAAGTTCCTTCAATTTAATGCCCTCAACTAAATCTCAAACAAATACACACACACACACACACACACACACACACCTCTTACAGTCTGTAGCACAGGGAAGAAACCAAACATCTTTAAAGGATGTATGCCTGAAAGGTCATGCGTGCCAAGAGGCCATGTTAAACTACTATCCAAACCAGGCAGCGGCAGTGATCAAGCAGTTGCTGCAGAGGTTAAGCAACCTAACTAAGCTTTGACTCTGGCAGCAGCAAGCCAGAGTCCGTGAGCGGAGGCCCCGCCCCCGCCCCGCCCCGCTCAAGCCCCTCCCACTCCCCGTCCTCACGCCCACCCGGAGCTCCTCCGCCGCCCCGCCCCTCCCCCCGGCGGCGCGTGACGTCTGCGACGCCGTGCGCGGTGACGTAGGGACGGCCCCGCGGCGCGGCGCGGCGTCGGAGGCGGAAGTGGCGCGGCTGTAGCTCCCGGGCTCTCTCTGCCGGCTCCGGGGTGTTGTGGAGAGCCTCCCGCCAGCCGCCGCGTCTCCTGCCCTCGCTGCCCCCCTCCATGTGCCCAGGCGCCGCCGCACCGCCTCGGGCCGCCGCTCACCCCGGGGTCTATGGAAGTGATGGAAGGACCCCTCAACCTTGTGAGTGGTCGCGGGCTGAGGTGGGGGGGACGCGTGGCTGTGGAGGGACGGGTAGGCTGAGGGGAGGACGAGGGCTGACGGCGGGTGGGAACCTCGATCCCCGGTGCCCCTGGTGCCCAGGCCTCTCCCTCGGGGGCCCGCCGCATCTGCCCTGCTGGGACCGCGTCCCAGCGCCACGTAGCCGCCTGCAGGCCGCGGGCAGAGTCGGGGTGTCCGGGCCGCGCCTCTCGCACCCCTCCCCTTCACCCCCTGGCTGCCCTCACAGCTCTGCCAACCGAGACCCCTTCGGAACAGCTGGATAGGAACCGCAGCCCCGGCCCCGCATCCCAGTCCCGTTGCTTTAGGCCTCTCGAAAGTACCAGAGACGTTCGCCTTTCTCAGAAAAAGCACAGGGAGCCCGGTCCATTTTGTTTTGTTTTGTTTGGGGGAGGCTGGAAACCCCCCCCAAACAACCCCACAAAACAAACAAACAAAAAAAAAAAAAACAACATAAAAACCCAAACCTCGAACCAGATTCTTTTCCAGAGTGGTCACAGGGCATCTTTTGGGTTTCCTGGGAGAGGTTCGTGGAACTTGGATGGCAGGCGTCTCATTTCTCAGCGTTGCAGACCAGAACTTTGAAAGTCCCGAGTCTGTAGGTGGTTTGGGACGTGGTGGTGGAGTTGGAGACAGGACCGTGGAGGATTGGTTTCTCCCTTCGGAACTCGGTCCTGCTGGCTTGGGAAGAGGCTGCTCCGTGCTGTGCAGAGAAGCCAGGGGCGTGTGGTTTGAGAGTGTAGGTTTCTGGAGCCAAGACTGCTTGGATTTGAACTCTTAGGTGTCTTCCTCTCCTCACAGCTTCGAGACCTCGAGCAAAAAAAAAAAAATTACTTTTTCACCTCATTTTCTCTTTCAGGTTTGTTGTGAGGATTTAAACAGATTAAAAGGCACGAAGAAGAACTGTGCTTTATAGATAGTACATTGCGGGAGCTGGCTGCTGTCATAATGAGACTAGTAAGCCCTTGACATTTCGTTTAATGAGATTTGGACCTGCTGAGCGTCTTGGACGCCTGTGATCACCTACAGCTGTGGTTCCATTACCGGAGCCAGGTTAGCAGCTCCGAAAGGAGCCTGTCCCAGAGATTCTAAGTTAGGCCCTGCGTCTGTGTCTAAGTTGTTTACATTTTTAGGACGATTAGATGACATTGAGTGAGTTTTTGAGAGCCAGGGAAATATCTTGCACCTCTCTTGTTTTTAAGAGAACTCGTGTGGTCAATACAAAGTTGGATGGCTCAATACTGAAACTCCACAGGAACAGTATTAGCCGAAGCCAGCTGTTTACAAAGTGCTTCAATGTTCAAGTGTCCTTGCAGAATGATCGCTGGTTCGGCTCCAGTTAGCTTCACTGTATTTGGCAGCAGGGTGTAGCATAGCCCCAGCTAACTGCTCCACTCGTGTGCTGTGGCTTATGAGAAGGCAGAAACTGGGTTTCTTCTTCAGTGGTAGGTGGAGCACCGAATCCTCAGTCTAGGAAAAATTAGGTAAATGATGACAACACATCCTATTTATCTACTGTTTTTTGGAGCCATGCCAGCTTCAAGCTCACTCTGTTGCCTAGGCTGGCCTTGAGGGCTGGATCACCCTGCATCAGCTTTTCTAAATGCTGGGATTCCAGGTCTGGTCTCCTAGCCCTGGTGAGGTTTTTAGTTTCTTGTTTTTCATTTTTAAATAGGTAGATTAGGAAGCTATCGCAATTTCATTATCCGGTCTTAAAACTTCTGTGACCAGTTTCAGAAACGTGGCAGCTTGATTTTTTTAAGCCATTTAAGATTTGGAAGTTTTCTGATTTTCAGCCTAGCTGTTTGTTGGAAGATAACAACAGGACACTTACTTGAAAGATTTCAGTGTGTTGCAGAATAGCCTTGTTAGAGCTACAGCTAGAGAGCTAGCTGTACAAGACTGTGTGTGTGTGTGTGTGTGTTACACATGTGTGGAAGTCAGGACAACTTGGGAGTGTGGGTCTGGGGATTGAACTCTTGTGACCAGGTTGCTGATGACTGTCTTTATCCCCTGCTCCCTACAAAGTTCTTTGAAGATGTGCTCCTTCTCCTCCCCCCATCTCTGTTTTCGAATGTCAGTATATATACCACAATATCTTGTTTACTCAACACGAAAGACAGCTCTAAATCCTGGACTTAATGAGTGTCTTTGAAAATTTTAGTAAACCATACAAGTTTGTCTTTGGAGTGTACTCCAAATACATAATATAAGGACTTAACTACTATACCCAGGGTTAGAATCCTGTGTCCTCAGAGCACCCTTGGCAGTTGGTGAGAACTGTTTGCCAGATTTACTGATGAACGAGCCTGAATTGAGGGAAATTAAATAGCTGCTCAGGTCAGTGACTTAGAGACATTTTGTATCCCAACTCATTATGCCCTGCTTCTAGCAATGCTTCCACACTAGCGTACTTGTCGCTTTCATCTCCGTGTGGTCTTTATGTTGGCCTGTTTGCCAGTGCGGCCTCTGCTGTGGGATTTTAGTGTTTGTGAGGGCTTTAGCAAGGCTAATGTCCTCACAGTGACTTTTCAGGATAACGAAAGAGACTAGTTTGAATCGCTACTATATTTTAACGTTTAAGCTATTACAGGTATGCCCGCTCTCGATAATTTTCAGAGTTGGTCAAGAGAAATCATACTTCCTTTGAAGGAAGAAAGTTCTTTCAGTTCTGAATAAATTTGTTCTGTCAACTTTTTTCCTTTGAGTTACTGCCTATTTAAGGCAGGGTCATAAGACCCAGCCACAGTATGTAGTTCAGGCTAGCTTCAAACCTGGAATCCTCCTGCCTCAGTTTCCTGAGTGTTGTGATGATGAGGCCACACCTCCACACCCAGCTTGTTAATTTTTAATATGGAAAAATTGTAACTTCAAATAATCACCCAGTGTGTGTTCGCTATTTCTTCCCGTGCATTTAATTTTGGCATTCGGCCGGTAGCAAACAAACGACAGAACTCCTGTCAGATGGTGTCTCGTGCTGCCGATTTGGGTACTGATGTCAGGTCTTGGTGTGCATGACTATTATTCATGCTTTGTTTGCCTATGCTGCCATAGGCAGTGCCCACGTGACTGGCTGCACAGCCACACTTGGTTTTTGTTGTTGTTTGGTTTTTCATGTGTTCCTCCTTCACGGTCACCTCTGTTCTCTGTCTGTTCAGCCTTAAGAGCTGGCAGTGTTTGTTGAATAACTGAGCTTCCCTCTGGAGTGTTTTCTTATTTGAATGAAGTGGTTAATGCCTTAAGCATCTCATCCAAGAAAAAGATTCATAGCATGGGCTAAGGCCTTTTATGTAGCTGAAGTCTTTGTGACTGTCTCATGCTAGTTGTATTGGAATTAAAATCTTTAAGGAAAAAAGAGACTATTTCAGTCCTTTTTGTGTTGCCCCTGAAAATTAGCTGAGGAAAATAGACCCTGTGCGGTAGGCAGGGCTGACTTGGAAGCATTGGAAGGGGGCGGTTATGGTGTACTCATTCATAGCCAACAATTGGTAAGTGGTAGAGTTTTGCTATTTATCTCTTACTTATTCTTGCTGTGGTAGCTAGAGGAGCTATGCTACCAGTTTTATAGATTATGCCATTGAAATGCAGAATAAGTTGAGACAGTGGGGTTTGAAAGCCAGAATCTAAAATAAATCATTGACCTTTGCATTAGGGCCTTGTTTACCCATCTGCTTTACCTGCACTGAGAAATCCTTACAGATTGACAGCATCATTTTTGTACTGCCAAGCTGCTATATAATGGAAGATGCCTCTTGGACTTATGCAGAAGAGGCACAGGGCCTCTCACGTCACACACAAAGTAAAGCCAAACTATAACTTTATGCTGTATATGAGGTGCTATTATATATACTGTTGAATGATTAAAAAATACTCTGTGTTGCCATCATGCATGCTTGTGCACCACATATGTGCCTGGTGCCCTCAGGCTAGAAAAGGTTAGTGGGTCCCCTGGAACTGGAATTTCAGACCTTAGTGAGCCACCATGTGGGTGCTGGGACTCAAAGTCATGTCGTCTTCAAGAGTAGCAGTGCTCTGACTGCTTAGCAATCTCCCCAGCCTCTGAATTTTTCTTAATATTATCAGACTTCACCAAATTGGTTTCATAACCTGTTAATAGGTGACATCCTATAATTTGAAAGGTCTTATACTACTTCTAACTGTCTAGACAGCAGTTGATGACAGTTTTGGAAAAACAAAATCAAGCTAAACTAGAAATCGATGGAAAAGGTTATAGACAAAGGAGCAGAAGGGAAGAGTTGGTCTTCAGGCTTGAAATAAGGTCCTCAAATTCACCACCTGAGCAGCTTAGACAGCTGACTCAGCGTGTGTGTTTAGAGATAATGCCTGATACTGGTCTGTGGGAGACTAGTGAACTGGCTGGGGCAAGGGCATAGGGGTAACATTTCTCCTTTGCGCCCAATGAAGACCACACCAGTCAGGAGTATTAGTGGATATCCTCTGCCTTCTTTCTAATATTTGGAATGGCATTTTTTTCCTTTATTGGCAGAGCACTTTTCCAGGTCACAGAAATTAATAAATTGAAAGGTATAGGATGTACTGCTATTTACCTTGGAGTTTTTTGTTTTGTTTTGTTTTGAGACAAGATTTTTCTGTGTCCTAAACTTGCTATGTAGACCAGGCTGGCCTCCAGCTAACAGCCCTGCCTGTCTCTTCCTTCTGAATGCTGGTACTAAAGGCAAGCACCGCCAAGCTGAGAAAGCTGTCCTTGAACTCGCATTTTTTAAAGCCACATGGTCAAGAAGTCTTGACATTACATTCATTCACTTAGCATGCTAATTATAGTTGCTAAGAATTTTGTTGGTTTTAGTTGACAAAGCCCACTTCTATTAGCTTAAGCCAAAAGAGGTACTGGACTTCAAAGAAAGAGGCAGGAAGAGCAGTGGTAGTGTCTGAGAGCCTCTGGAACTCAGCTTCCAGAGATAGGATTCCTTTGATAAGCTTTGAACTGTTGGACTTACTTCAGGCCTGTGTTTCTACCTAACCACTCTCAGACCACTACAGACCACAGCCCACCCTGTACTTACAACCACTTGAAGCTTTATTGGTGTACTTGCTTTCTGATCTCAGGTTTGAAAATCTGGGGTTTGGGATCCTTTTTTAAGTGTCCCAAGACCAGGCAGTATAAGAATGTGTCCTGCCACAGGAATCGCAGTTGCCAAGGAAAAGCAGTGGAGAGAAAGGTAGTCTGGGTTTTGATTTTCTGGTTTTTACTTTGAATTTCTAACACACTTGAATTTCTAACAGTGAAACACACTTGTGGACTTATTTTGATGGCTGTAATTGTACCAAGAACAGTGTTTAAACATCAATTTTTAAATGAGAATCTTCTAAAGATTCTTTAAAAAATAACAATAACGATCAAATACAGGTTTCTATAGTATCGTCTACCTTTTTATTACCATTTGCTTGTTTAGAGACAGGGCCTCTGGAAGCTCAGGAGGGTCTCAGACTCACTATGCAGTTAGGGATGACTGAACGCCTTGTCCTCCTTCACCATTTCCCAAGTTCTAGGTTTATAGGTGTGTGCCACCATGCCTGGCAGAGGTGAAACTGAGACTGTGTCTTACATTACAGGCTGGCCTCGAACTTGGGATCAGGCTCTCTAGGGTTGGGATTAGAGATATGAGCTGTAGGCCCCCACCTGCTCTCTCCCGCAGTGGGTGTGCTCCAGGGGTCCTTGCCTCACTGCCTGGTGCCCCAACTGCCATTGCACTGCCATCTGTGTTTCTGCCATGGAGTAAACCTGACTTTTTCCAGCAGCCTGGCCCCTCCTGCTGCCAGCTTCCTTTTGGGGCTGCTTCTTGGCTTCTTCACTACCCTGCTGGGGACCCGGGGAAGGGGGGTCAGCCACCACCCCTTGCACCTACTGTGAGCCCACTGGGGGCCACCACATTTCCCTTCTGTGGGAGTCAGGCTTTGCAAGCCTGGGGAGCTCTGGGACTGGAGATTCCCCCCCACCCCCATAGAAAAGCTTCCCCCTAGGACTACCAGGGACCCTGCATACAGCTGAGGGGTCCCGCAACCTGGCAGAGCAGTGCAGAAGGGCCCCAAGTAACACATAGGGCCCTGAGTTGAGCCCTCAATCCTCTCCAGAGTAGCAAAAAATCTCACCAATCACAGGTCATCCTGGGAGGCTCCGCCCACCCCAGGTGCCTTCTGCCCCTCTGGTCATTACGGGGCGCAGCTTCAGCTGCTGCCTTCCTCCAAGTGGAGGCACCTGCAGCTGAAGAGGCAAAGAAAAGCAGCAAAGAGAAGAGAGGGAGCACAGAAGAACACCTCAGCTCAGCAGGGTTTCACTTCAGAGCTACAGCACTGGGGAAGCTTCTCCCATCAGAGCAGAGTGGAACTGAGCTGAGCTGAGCTGAGCTGAGCTGAGCTGAGCTGGAGCGGAGCCATTACACTGTAACACTCCAGCTCAGCTGTGGAAGCCTTCCCTGCCTCAGAGCTTCGAGAGCTGTGTGGTTCCTGGCTTCCCAAATGTCAGGGCACCTTTCTGTCAGAGCTGTGTGATTCCTGGCCTCCCGAATGCCAGACCACTTTCCCATCTCTGTCCAAACTGAATAAAAACACTAACCTTGCTCCTTCCTTTCTTGATTTTTTTTTTGGGGGGGTTGGGGTGTTTTTTGTTTTTGCGTTTTGAGACAGGGCTTCTCCGTAACTCGGCTGTCCTGGAGTTCACACTGTAGACCAGGCTGGGCCTCAATCTCAGAGATCCCCCTGCCAGTGCGCCACCACCCTGTTTGCCCTTGATTAAGTGTGTCCAAGAGCCTCAGCCACAGCTTCACCTCAGATTTTCATGCCCTGCTGCAAAACTGCTAACTGAAAATCTGCATTTTAACCAGATGCCCAAACGGTGTGAATACTCTTTATGCCTCCTAAATAGTGATCTGGTTCAAAAGTAAAAACTTGATTGAGTGGGGAAACAGCCCCTGAAGATTGGACCAATTTAGCTGGTTTAGGGTGAGATTCAGAACTTGATCCTGGAGCCCTTGGCTCTTGGTAGGCTTGGGTCTGTGCTGTCCTTGTTATGAGGTGCTGTGGGGCGTCACAGAAATTTTCTTTTGTGAGAGGAAAATCTGAGTTTTTGTTTGTTTTGTTTTAGCTTCACACAGGTGAAGACATCTGTGTAGGACATCTTCCTTCGTTTTTCAGTTTCTGCTTACTGCCTAAGACCTTGTCGATTGAATACATTGTTCATTGCAGATACCTGCCAACTTTTATCATTTAAAAGGTCTCCCCAAAAGAGCACCCTTTCATCTGAGAGTGGGAAAAGGCAAGAGAATCAGAATTTCAAGGACAGACATGGATGGGGTCCTGTCTCAAAAATTTGTCCTCCATCCTTCCAAATGGTTATCTGAGTACCAGAAAATACTTAGGTGTTCAGAACATACTTTTTGCTCAGTCCAAGCCTCCATGGTTAAAATTAACCTATTATTTTAGGCTCTGTTCATAAGCTAAGAGTTAAGGGAAAGTTTGCATAATTGCTATTTGAAGAATAAAAGCTCTGAAACAATGGGAAGGGATGATCTTGCCTTTAAGAACAGCTTTTTAGAACCTCTAAGTTTGCCTTTTTTGAATTGTACAAAAAAATATTAAATATTAGTATCAGAATCCCTCAACTGTATACTGTATACATTTTTTTAATTTTTAAGATAAGTACTAATTTTCATGTTTAATGAGAAGAATGAACAAGCTATAAGAGAAGTTTGAATTTTTCGTGATACATTCATTTCCCGGTTAAAGTTTTTAGATTATACAGACTATTGAAAATACCTACAAAATGTCTCTTTGAAATACCTAGTTAAATGTTAAGAAAATGCATGTTTTGAGTAATAACCTGTGATAGTAACTTCTTTGGTTACTCTGAGCATTGGAGAATAGGGGTTATTTAGCAGATAAAACAAAATAACTGGAAAGGGTTAATTGAGAAGAGTTACCAGTTCCTGTTAAGGCCAGCCTGGTCTACAGAGTGAGTTCCAGGTTAGCCAGAGTTACAACAGAGAAACGCTGTGTCCTGTTTTAGAATTTGGAGTAACTCAGAATGTTTGTCTTCTAGGCTCACCAACAGAGCCGACGAGCAGACCGTTTGTTAGCTGCTGGGAAATACGAAGAGGCAATTTCTTGTCACAAAAAGGCTATAGGTAAGCTTTTTCTCCTTAAATACTTAATAGAGCTGTTGGCAGACTGAGGCCAGAAGATTGCCAAAAGTTGTAGGCCAGCTTGAACTGCTGAATGAAATCCTGTCACAAAACAGAAAGAGCAAGAATACTTTGTTATTGGTAGTCATCATTTAAGTATGAAGTTACTGGCTTTCTGGGGCTGGAGGTAGAGCTTAGATTAAGTACATACTGAGCACGCTTGGTTTCTTATCAGAGACCCAAAATTCAAAGTTAGCCTCCTAAATAGATCTGGAGGCCCTGTTTTTCTGTTAGCCAAGTAACAAACCTTGAAGCCTTGCTGGGCGGGCTCACTCATGTTCATCTATCTAGAGTGGGTGTCTCCTCTGTTCTGGAACATGCTCTGCTAGAGAGCACTCTTTCCTTGCCTTCTCATGAAAGCAGTATTTTTTCCTGGCAGAGAAAAGAATGTTATTTTACTGTTGAAATACAAGCTCACAGTGGACAATGGTTTGGATAAGTCTAATTTTGCCTGTAAGTAATTATCAAGAGAAAAAATTTTTTTTTTAAATTCAGGATCTTGCTTATGTAACCCTTGATGGCCCAGTACTCATTATGTAGGCCTGGCTTACTCCCCGAACTTTAGCACCCCTCCTGCCTCAGCCTCCTGAGTGCTTGGATTGCAAGTATATGCCAGTCACACCCAGCTGAAAAAATTTTAAATTAGTTGTAGTTAGTGAGTGGCTCACACCTGTAATCTTCCCACTTGATGGGGTGAGAGGCAGTAGCATCACAGGATTTGACACCAGCCAGGGCTCTACAGTCAGTCTTGGCCCTAAAAATATGACAACAAAGAATTTTCCCATTGAAATGTGCCACGTGTCTGCTGTAGGTCTCGAGAACATAACCAGGCACCTCACATCTTTTAAGTATTTTTTATAATAAGTTTGGTGGAGATTTCTGCAACATGAAACCAGTGACCTTTAAATCTCTCCTCAACCATATTATTAACTGGATTGTTAATGTGTAGTCACTCCGGTGATAGTGCACCGTGTCTAAGAAAACTGTGATGTGGGTTAGTGCCACCGTTCTTTAACCCATAGTGGATAAGGTTTTGTGTGTGTGCAATAGGTTAAAGAGGATTGGCTCAGGATATGTTGTACACTAAGTGCAAGGTATTCCAAAGAACATGAAAGGGAAGGGAAAAAATCACCCCTAAGCCAGTCTTTTGTCTTTGAAGACTCAAACAACTCTGGGAGACTAGGCAGTGAAGCTCAGTGGTAGAGAACTTACAAGTAAGTAGGTCTCCTAGGGGTGGGGCCGTATTTCTCCTTGTTTGCTTTAATACCTACTTTCAATATTAGCCTGTGTTACAATTAGAAAAAGTCACTGTCAGGATTGTTAAGATTGTTGTGAGCACAACAGGACTGATAGACATCCGAACTCACAGGGACTGACAGCGTACACAAGACCTACACAGATTGAAACCAGAAAATCTCAGTGCGGAGAAAGAGATGAGAACAAGTCCCACCCTAACCAAGAAGCGACCTGCTGGGGGAGGGTCACTGGGGTCAGCCGCACTCCAGGCCCCCATGCCTAGGAGTAGCTGGCCAACACCAAACAGATCCCATGTTTTGGGTTTGGTTTGGTTTGGTTGGTAGGTTTTTGTGAGCATCTTGTTTTGGTATTTTTTGATGTTTTTTTCCCTTTGAGAGAACAAAAAGCATGAAGGGTGGGTAGAAAGGATTTGGAGGAGTTGAGAAGGAAAAGAATATAATCAAAGTATATTGTATGAGAAATTTTTAAGTAAAAAAAAGGTTTTCTTTGAGATAGATAGTATTGTGAGATTATCAAATGTGATTTTTCTGAAGGAAACCATGACTGCACTTTTTTTTTAATTTTAAAATAATGTTATATTTATGTGTATGTGCAAGCATGCCTTAGGTGCATGTGCACCGGAGTCGTGCAGGTGCCCATGGAGGCGGGAGGGATTGGATCCTGGACTTGGAGTAACAGCCTCTGTGGGTGCTGGGAACCAAGTCCTTTAAAGGGCAGTAGTAGTCTTAACAGCCGAGTCATCTCTCCAGCCCCTCTTTTCTTTTAAAATAACTTGTTTTTGTTGTTCCAGTTGTAAGGCTTCATTGTGGGAGACCTCTAAAGTGGTAGTGGGTCCTTGCTGAATTCTTTGCACTTTTGGATTAACGACAGGTGTCCTCCCAAGTTATATCCAGTTTCTGGGCTCTGCCAAGGTCAACATTTCCAGGCCGTTTAAACCTGGTTCTGTGAAAGCTCTTCTAATTGTTGAGACGGATGGTTTAAAGCAAACTGTAGTTAGGAGGAGACAAGTGTATGCAGACAGTATGAGAGGGATGCCACAAGTAAATTCCGCAGTGTATCCAAGCAGCCACAGAACCCTGGATAGAATGTCCCAGCAGGTGTGCAAACAGCTGAACAAAGGGCCAGGGATAGAATGCAGCTTGACAGGCGTAGCTCGGAGTGAAGGGCAGGGAAAGTTCTTCAGCTCTTAAATAGGGACTTGTGTAAGCTTGGCAGGTGTGGCTGGAGCAAAGATGATAGTTCATTTTTTTCCTGGAGAAGGAACATCTGATGTGAATCTCAAGGTTGGTTGAACCCTAGCAGACAGAAAATTCTAAGTCATGAAATTAAAAAAAAAAAATCTAAAATTGAAGTATTTGGATTAAGACCAGATGGCAGTGTTGTAATATCTGTAAAAAGGAAGTTAGTGTAAAGAGGTTCCAAAACTTTATAGTGAGCAAGAGCCTAATCCATTATTAATAATACTTGTTATTTTATTCTAATTATTCCAGAAAGACTATAAAAATACCTTACAGAGGAACATATAGCAGAATGCAGAAGCTAAAACAAGTAGATGAGGAAAGCCATGAAAAGCTAAAACGGGAAAGGACTGTAAGTGTAATTCATAAAATGAACTTTGAGTTCTTGAGTATTGTAAACTTGCTGCTGGTTTTGTATTAGTCAGGGTTTCTTCTTTTATGGCAGAATTCTTTTTGTCTGAAACCTCCTGAGCCTGGCATTTGTTCTCTGCATTCTGGTCAGTGTTTTGGTCTGTTGTGTTCTCACCAAAAATGTCCATTAAGCTCACATACAGCCTTTTGAGCTGCCTTCTCCAGTGTCCCTTCTCCACACGTCCAAACTTTTGTAGACCAGTACCAGTGACTTCAGAGCAATACAGTTAAGTAGAGTCACAGCAATGACCTCACTTCTGGGTTCTAGTTTTCTGGGTTAGGTTTCTACCACTGTGGCAGAAGTTTCTGAGAAAAATCAACTTATTTACTTATTTTGTGTGTGTGTGTGTGTACGTACGTGTACATGTACATGTGTACATGTGCCATAGTGCGTGTGTGGAGGTTAGAGGACAGTTTTGGGAGTCAGTTTTCTCTGCTGTGGGAGCCAAGGATCACACTCAGGAGTCAGGCCTCAGCTGACTGTGCCCTTTGACAAAGGGGAGACCGCAGGAGCAAGTAAGGGTGCCTGTGGGTGCTGGGAATGGAACCCAAGTCCTCTGGATGAACAGCCAGTGCTCTTAATCACTGCGCCACCTCTCCAGCCCCTGAGATCCTACTTTAAACAAAGATACATCTAAATCATGTCAGCTATCTCTTAGCCCAAAGAGAACATGTAGGGATTTCAGCATTGCCTATTTAAGTTCAACAGATTAAGTCACCCAGAATTTGGTCAAGATTAAAAAGAAGTTTGTCTTCTTAAATAGTGTTCTACTGTCCTCAATAGCTTTCATAGTATATATTACTATATTCTAGGGGCTTTTGTTGTTGTTGTTCTTGAGACAGTCTGTGTAGCTTATGCCGGTTTTGAACTTGTGATCCTCCTATGTCAGCTTCCCAATGCTGGGGATAAGTGTGCGCAACAGTGTCTGGCCTAGGGCTCTTAAGTACCTAATTACTGATAGGTTGTTGGGATGGCTCAGAAACAATGGATAAAAGTAGTTCTCCTAGGAGACAAATAATGTGGTGCAGATATTCAAATGTCTAGTCATGTTTGTCTCTTGATATTTTTGTTGAGCCTCAATAAATTCTTCCTTAAGTTTAGTTCTCTATAAATATTTTTTCTAATGAAGTCTTCAGTTCCTTCATAAAATCCACAGGTCTGTTTGTTCTGTGTTGTTGGCCCAGGCTCATGCTAGGCAAGCTAGGTCCCAGCTTCTCCATCTTTAGGTTTTAAAGCCCCTGATTTTTAAGACAGGGAATGTTTGTTTACCAGGGACATTCTTTTAGGATATGTTAATGTTGTTCAAATTTGCCTCTTTAGCATAATTGCGTAGAAGATGAGTTCTCTGTATTGTGAGGAGTAAACACTTCCATTATTAGCCTATAAATTGCAAAAATGATGATGCTCATATATTAATTTGCTGCTTTTCTTTTTTTTTTTTTTTTTTCAAACCAGCATATCTCTCTGAAGCCATGAAGCTGACACAGTCTGAGCAGGTGAGACATGTTGGTAGTATTTACAGAAATGTTTTGGGGGCTGGAGACATGACTCAACAGTTAAGAGACTCCAAGTATCCCACCCCCCTCCCACACACACTCACCCCAGTATAGTCCTTGCCAGCCTGGAGCACACTCTGTAGAGCAGGCAGTCCTTGAACTCAGAGATCCACCAACCTCTGGCCTCCCCAGTGCTGGGATTAAAGGTATGTGCTACCCAAGCCTGGCTGAAAAATAAAATCTGTTTTTTAAAGAAAGGTTTTTTTTTTGTGGAGATATGAATTGTGTAAAAACTAAAATTTTATTCGTTTCCCAGCACCCTCATGGTGGCTCATAGCTGTCCATACCTCCAGTTCCAGGGGATCCATTGCCCTCTTTAATCTCTGAGGACACCAGGCACACAAGTGGTACACATAAAATAAATCTAAAAATAATTTTTAAGAAAAATTTTTTGTACCTTTCTCAAAACACTGAAAAATATGCAGGTGTATTTCAGAAAAGAAATTAGAACCACCTGAGCCGCCACTGGTGTTCCAGCCATGCGGCCCTGTTTGGTGTTACCCCTTCAGGTCTCAAATTGCCAAGTATTTTCTTTAGGGCCCGGTAGGGCCTTTCCTGATGGTCCACTGTCTTTTGCCACTGGCTCACACTGAGTAAGTCGGAATGGCTCACGGGACCAGATGGTTGGTGATGCTCTCTGCCTGTCAAAGGCAGTCTAAATCCGAATAATCTCCTGTTTGTTTCTTGATCCTCAGAAGATCCCTGGACTGTGAGATCTGCCTCAGGATGATTGTATATTATTTTATATGCTAGGGGAAGGTCTGTGCCTAAGTCTTAAAAACACCTGTACCTTCATCCAGGGGCTGGAGAGGTAGCTAGCTGAGCAGTTAGAGAGCACAGAATACTCTTCCAGAGGACATGAGTTTGGCCCCAGCACCCATATGACAGTTCGTATGTAGTTAGTAGAGGAAGCCCAGAGGAATGTGTATCGGACTTATAGGAGGTTGGCAGGACCTTTCCCCGTATGGGTCAGGCCCAGAATTAGCAAAGCCTTCTTCCTCTGGTCCAACTGTGAGTGCTGGTGTGTGCACAAACTGGCTACTGCAACATTAGACAGCTCTTCTACCTCCAGAGACTAGCCAGCCCTGCCCCTGTGCTTTGCATAATAAACACCCAGAGTCCAGGCTGCATTGGTGGTAGGTGCAGCTCCATCAATTTTTCTGGAAACGTGCCTGTGTCTGTCCCTTCTTCATTCTCTTGCCAGCCCTAGCCAGGATTACAGACTAAAGCCATGTGAGTCATGGCGAGGGCTCACAACAGTCTGTGTCTCCAGTTCCAGGGGATCTACTGCCTCTTCTAACCTCCATATACATATATTCATATGTATAAGTAAAATTAAATATTTTAAACAATCTTTATCCTTGGTTTTTCACTTTTTCAGTCGCCTAGGTTTAAGTCTAGGTCTTTGTACATGCTAGTAAACATTATTCCACTGAGCTACGTCCCTGCTGTAAAGATGATTTCTTGACTGCATAATAATAGCTACCTAAGAAAGGGTTGGTAACAACTGAGAGATAATTACTATAACCCGTAGCATTGGCAGGGTAAAAACTCTTTGCCCAGACTGAACCAAAAGAACTTTGAAACTACAGCTGTTAGTGTAGAACTGGTGATGGCTGCTATACAGGCGTGCATGAAGCTTTCCAGGTACCCTATGGGCTGGATCACAGATGAAGGGAGTACAGTCCATCATGGTAGGGAAGACTTGGAGCTCAGTCACAGTGAGCTTGTTTCATGGCTTGACAATCTCTGTGGATCCAGAAGCAGAGAACTGGCTACGAACCTCAAGGCCCACCACAGGCAAGCCGCTTAAATAAGCCACACCTCTTGAAGATCTGCATCTGCTCAGACAAGCATCCAGACACATGAGCATGTGAGCTTTCTGCTGTTAGGTTCTGTACACTGACTTTTCTTCTCTGTCACAGGCTCACTTATCACTGGAACTACAAAGGGACAGCCACATGAAACAGCTTCTCCTCATCCAGGAGAGGTGGAAGAGAGCAAAGCGTGAGGAGCGGTTGAAAGCACAGCAGAGCACAGACAGGGATGGAACCCCCCACCTGCAGGCATCTCACAAGCCCTCGGAGGATATGGAGGCCCAGAACCCTCTTCTTTCTCAGACGTACATCCCTTCCGCAGAGAAGCGCCTCCCTGAGATTCAGGGAGTCTTTGACAGGGATCCAGACACATTGCTGTATTTACTTCAGCAGAAGAATGAGCCAACAGAGCCGTGTATTGGGAGCAAAGCTCCAAAAGATGATAAAACAATTATAGAGGAGCAGGCAACCAAAATTGCAGATTTGAAGAGGCATGTGGAGTTCCTTGTGGCTGAGAATGAAAGATTACGGAAAGAAAACAAACACCTGAAGGCCGAAAGGGCCAGACTTCTGAAAGGGCCAGCGGAGAAGGAGCTGGACGTAGATGCCGACTTTGTAGAGAAGTCAGAGCTGTGGAGCTTGCCTCCACATTCGGAAACGGCCACGGCCTCTTCAACCTGGCAGAAGTTTGCAGCAAACACTGGGAAAGCCAAGGACATTCCAATACCTAATCTTCCTCCTCTGGATTTCCCATCTCCAGAACTTCCTCTTATGGAGCTCTCTGAGGACATTCTGAAAGGATTCATGAACGATTAAAATGGAAGGCCACGAGAGAAGCTGGTGGCACAGTTAATCCAGAAACGAATACAAAGGGAAAGCCACACCCCAGGGGATCCCAGAAATGCTCCTTCATCTGATGTACTGTGAGAGAAGAGGGTGCCAGGACCCAGGAAAGTCACTGTGAAACATCACTTATCTTATTCACGACTAAAGCTTATGATTCCGACTTGGCAGACACTGAACTCTTGGAGGTTCGCTTTCTTATGATACAAACCAAATGGCTACCTGGAATAATTTTTCAAACAGTTATTTTTCTTATCTTCAGGGTTAAATGTATAAGAGTATGTCATGTGTAATTAATCTATAATGCCATAAATGATAATGCAAAAGCTAAATATGGTGGCCTGAGAGGCTCACTTGTATTTGGAACATGCTTTCTATCATGCGTTGACTGTATGCATTTTATGCACATTTTGTTTGTTGAGATAGGGTGTGTAAGATACACCCTTCCAGATGGAACTGTATGTGCCACAGTTTGCACTACTCGTAACATAATGATAACCTCAAGACTATCAGGAGAAATATTTAAATTTCCATTTTATGAAGAAAGGAACCAAATTATTAGTTACGCTTTTTTTTAAAAAAAAATTACCAGTTTACATAATTAATCAGGGTGCATTTTAAGTTCTAACTTTATGTTATATGATGCATCATTTGAAAGTACTAAGGAACTCTCCTTTGTTCTGAATGATGCATGTGTGAAAGTAATGCTAGTTAGCAGTATTTGATTGTAAGAAATCAATAAAGTAATTGTGTTTCATACCTTTGTTGAATATGGCTGGTGGGGAACAAACAAGGCGCCCTGGCTTCTCCCTGCATTCTGCCTTTTATCCCCACAAGGCCCAGCTATGAAGCCCTAAACAGCCTGCTGGCTGAGTGTGATCCTGCCCTCCTCTTTAAAATGAGTTCTATAGGCTCGGGGCTTAGTTCAGTGCAGAGCATTGGGGAGGAGAAGGGAAAAGGTTTGTTTGCAGGGGTGAGTGCTCCCACCACCTCTGCTCCCCTCCGATGACCTCATCTCTGCAGGGGTTTGCTGCAGACCTTTCCTGTCTTCCTGTTGGGGCAGCTCTTGTGCACTCCACGCTGTTGCGTAGCCTGTGCCCAATCTTACACCCCTCGGGACCTCCCGAGTCTCATTTTTATAAAGATGGGTTTTGTTCAACTGACCTATTCCAGCAAAGTAATTCAAACTGCGCGCAGGAAGACCAACCTCCAGTTGGCGAACGGAAGTCAAGCCGTGGCCTTGTGTTTTGGTCAAAGGCGGACACTCCCCTGTGGGACAGAGTACCACATAGAGGTGTCAGGACAGAATGGAACTGAAGGGCGTCTGGTTGACCAGTCTACCAGAAGAGCAGGTGAGTGGAGAACCCACACACATTTGGTGTCAAGCATTCCTGGACGGAGAGGAAAACCAGGTGGCCTTTCCTCAGTTGTCTGGCGAGAGAAATGGTTGTTAAGAGCATCAAGTCTGTGTGCATGCCCTGTGCAAGCAGAAGCCAACACCGTTGTCTTCTTCGGGCTCTCTCTCCCTTTTGAGACCAGGCCTCTGACTGAAACTGGTGCTCACCAGATCAGCTAGCCTGGCTGGCCCTGAGCTCTAGGGACCTTCCTGTCTGCCTCACTCAGCACGGGTTACAGGCCCGGGCTGCCATGCCTGGCTTCTTACCCCAGCGCTCATGCTTTTACATCGAGCACCTTACCATGCTACTAGGGACGGAGAGGTGTGGACCATCTTTACCCCTAGGACTAAATCTTAGTGAATCAATTTAGATGGGGGGGTGAAAGGTGATCTTTATCTTAGGTACTTTTGTCACAATCCCCGTCAGTTTAGTTGGTGATCTTGGGAAATGGGAAGTGGGCGGTAGCACTAGTGTTTGTTGGCTTTTTTGTTTTGTTAAAAGAAAAAGGGTTGCTTCTCTTACAGTTCTTCCCTGTAGGAGCCACTGCTGAGCAATAGTGCCATCTGGTGGATAGTGACAGAAACCGGCACGCACGGAAGGGTTCTGATTAAGGTGGAATGCAAAGCCTTGTGTGCTAGGTGAGCCGCCACTGACTCCTGCCCCCAGTCCTGCTTGCCTAGTCTAGAACAGATATGGAAACCCAGCTTTAAAAGTTTAAGGAAGAGATGAGGGCCAGTGAGAGGGCTCAGTGGATAAAGGCACTGAACCCAAGCCCCATAAGTGCATTGTTCCCCAGGACAATGGTTGATCTGACAATACCTACAAAAATATAAAATACATGTAGTAATTTGAAACTAAGAAATGTGCAAGCACCATTGGGAACTGCAAGCTTGCCCACTTTATGTACACGAGTGTCTTGCCTGCATGTATGTCTGTGCACCGTTTGTGTGCCTGGTGTCCATGTAGGCCAGAAGAGGGTGTCCCATCCCCTGACTGGATGGACTTACAGAAGACTGCAAAGCACCATGTGGGTGCTGGGAATTGAACCCTGGGTCTTGTCAAGAGCAGCCCGCACTACTAACCACTGGCTGGACTTTCTTAGCAATGTCTTGCTGCCTCAGCTGAATCTCAAGGCTTGGGGATCGGGGTTGTAAGTGTCACCTTTCATATAAGTACAAGGTCCAGGAACAGCAAGATGGTACGGTAGGAGTGCCTACCTCCATCCCTGACCATCCTAGTTTGAGCCCTGGAACTCCTGGTGGAAGAAGAGAACCAACTCCCACAACTCGTCCTCTGACCTCCACACA
Organism: Cricetomys ansorgei; assembly: GCA_026225945.1. Taxonomy (NCBI): domain Eukaryota; kingdom Metazoa; phylum Chordata; class Mammalia; order Rodentia; family Nesomyidae; genus Cricetomys; species Cricetomys ansorgei. The sequence continues at coordinate 6,700,870 of JAMJFZ010003544.1, forward strand.
TGCGCCACGTGCGTGTAAACAGGGTAAATGAAAGCACAAGGGGAGTGGTGTTGGACACGTCTTACAAAGACAGCTTTGGCCTTCCCCACATGGAGCCTGCATTTAGGGTGTAGCCGCCATTGGCCACACACACAAACACACACAAGCCTTTATAGTCTTAGTGGTATCTAGGGACGGCTTGTGGATGACAGCTGATTTCTTTTTTGTGGTGCTTGTGTGTGCTACGCAAGTGCCCTACCGCCAAGTCACACCACACAACTCGCTGAGATCTGACTGCAGTCAGCTGTGAACCTCCCTAGCCAAGACTACAAATTCACATTTCTACGCAGCTAGTGAGTTACCATTTTCATTTAGTTTTAAGTCACCTAAGGGCGTGGGATCTATGTTAGGAGGGTGCCTTGGGCTCCAGCCCTAGCACCACATAAATCTAGTATGGTGCAAACCTGCAACCTCAGCTCTAGTAAAGGGCTAATCTGTCCTAGTAAAGGATCTAGTCTGTCCAGGGAGTTTGAGGCCAGCCTGGCCCTAACACGTCTCAAACAATTAAGACTGCTTATTTGGGAACCGAAGTACTCTGCATACCATCATACACTCAGATGGCTTCAAGGGCCGCGATCACCTTAAGTCAATGTCGGGATCTTAACACAGATGAACAACACATAGCTTTGTGTCCTGTCTGGCCTGCCATACTCTGGTGCACAGTACAAGGTGAACTAAGTGAGTGCAGAGTGGTAGCTAACTTGATCCCTTTCCCTCCTTCATAGCTGGCCCTGCATCTCTCTACATCATAGATACGCAGCAAGGCAAGTATTTAGAGCGCTTCCCCCATGCCAGGCGCTGACCTTTACTAGACACACTTAAGCCTGTATCTCATGAGCCAGAAGACAACGTGCTGATGTGAAAGGGTGTTGCAGGCTCAGACGACGTGGCAGCAAAGAATCGGATTTGGGCACTGCATTATTCAAGAACCAGAGGTAATGCCTACGGCGTGTAGCTTTGCTTTTATGAAAGATTCCTGACCTTGATGTTCCCCAAGCTGTTCTACATATTTAATTCATTTAGTTTCTTTAAACGGTATTGTGTGGTAAGGGTAGGTATGTGCACATGTGCATACTTGGTGTTTGCAGAGGCCAGAAGAGAACAGTATCACCCTCCTTCACTGCTCTGTCCCTTGAGTCGAGTTGCTACCTGAATGTGGAACCTGTTTTTAAGGTTTTCTTTTTAATTGTGTCAAAGTGCACAAGAGTGTAAGATTGCCTGGAGATGAGTTAGTATGTGGCTGTGAGCCACCTTGTGGATCCTCTGCAAGAGCAGTTACAAGCCCTTAGCCATTGAGCCATCTCTCCAGTCTCCACTGACCCTGTGTCCACCCCTAGGAAGCATTTATAGCCCACTGCTCATGTGCTGGGATGATCTGAACCCGTTTTTATGAATGCAGAGCAGGCCCTTTTAACTGCCGAGCCGGGTCTCCAGCATCTAGATTTAGATAATCCTTACAATTAGTTTTCATGGGAGACTGACATGCTAAGACATTTTCATGTATGAGGACCACAGAGCCAACTAAAGAATGGAGCTGAAACTTGGTAATTATTGCTCCAGGGGCTGGGGAATTTTGTTGGTCAAGCTGCTGGGCAGGGACAAGGACCTGAGGGGAATCACTATATAAATCTCCCACATAAAAAGCTAAGTAGGGGTGCATATCTATAATCTCAGCAAGAAACATTGAGTCACCAGCATGGAATCTGACCACCTCTTGACTTTGGCCAGAAAGCTCTCATCAGGTGTTTGCTCTGAAGGCCATTACAACCTGGCTTAACATAGTCTAGTTTTAGCCATACTGGAAGTCTTTTCTTAGAACAGTTAAAAGGGGCCTCAGGGAATAGGCAGAAGCCAATGCTTCTTGAGAGAAAATACCACAGGCATCGTGCTCCTGCGAGACCTTGGGAGACCAGCAGGTAGAAATACCCAGAATTAATAATACCATGGCTTTAATCTATCAAAACGTAATGCTAGCATTCAGAAGGCAGATGCCGCTGAATCTACGAGTTCGAGACCAGCCTGATCGACACCAGGAGCTCCAGGCCAGCCAGGGCTACATGGGAAAGGCCTTTTAAAAAAAAAAGTGGGAAGGGGAGGTACGCACTTCTCAGTTGAGGCACACCTGAAAATATTACAGTAACTACAAAGCACGCACGTAACGTAGTTCTCAGCGCATTTTTCCTCCATCTCACTAGATCTTGTACCAGGCGCAGGGCACTAACGTGAAGTGAGTTGCTCAGACTCTGGCTGAACCCTGCCTGGGGTAAAAAGTGTGGGCTGACAGCCCACATGAATGGTTGACGTAAATCGGGGTAAAAATCTAAGCTAACTGAAGGCGGCTAACTTGGGCTATTCCAGCACCCCCGCGATGCCTTCGGTGTCATGGAGAATTATTCCTTCCAGTAGCAAAGGCTAGCCTCAAGCAACCAGCTGGGACAATAATCCTCTACGGAAATCGAACAAACTTGCCAGGGGCACACGAGGAGGGGCAGAGCTCCTGGTCACGGCCACTGGCCGCACAGCGGTGTCACACCAGGGAGGGAGAACTGCAACACCCAGCTTCTTGGTAAAGTCTTTTAATGGAAAATGTAAAACCCTTTCAACTGTAATGTACAAAGCCATATGTAACACTTGCACTTTAACAAAAGCAAGCCAATGTTTTAAAAAAATACATCCTTAAATGTATATATGTATATATTTACATAGCATATTAAGTTTAATATTTAGCTTTAAAACGTCACATAAATTTTACCAAAATGAGACAATTTTAAATAAATTACACCTTTTGAAAATGTTTAATTGTACAGTCAATAGCTTCAACAAAATATTGAAGTGTCTGAGTTTAGTATCTACTTTATATACTTTGTATTTTACACATTTTACAATTATTTGGCAGTAATTTTCTGATTATGACATGACTGCTGTGCAATCCAGCAATTTTCCAAACGCAGGCAACAGCTGGTGTTTGTGTCCTATCTCACAGTAACTGTCTCAATGTAGTGAAAAATATCAGTTATTTTATTAAACTGTACAAGAGCACATTTACACTTGATCAACAATATAGCATAGATTTTTTTTGTTTTTTTTTTTTTACCAAAAATAAATACATCATTTTAAATCTGGCATCTTCACAAACATCATATACACTATGATACAGGAGCAGCTATATAGTGCTGCCTTTAAATTTAGCTTGTTTATAGCTAGCATTGAATCACAGGGGCCGTGAAATAATGCTATACTGGTATGGTGTCAGTAGCAAGTAATTACTACAAAGAGAATTTCTTGGCACTGATGGTTTAATGGAGCTCAAGTCAGACTATCGTCACTCAAGGGGCATCCCGATTCCTGCCACACTATGTGTCCTCCATCTCCTCTACTTCAGCCTCATGTATCTTCAAAGCTCTCACTGTTTCTTTGACTGCATGATACAAGATATTCTTAACCTGAAAGAGAAGGTATTGGAGTTGAGAAAATTTTACAGGACAGCTGCTGGATTAAAAACGCACACACATACACATACACAGACGCACACACATTTTAACCAAGTGAGCAATCCTCTTGCCTCAGCCTTCCAAGTGCTACATAGGACTATATCAGGACATGCGCTACACACATGCTTAAAAAGCAAAGTGATAACTTTAAGGGAGAGCCAAGGAAACAAACTCAAAGCAGCATCAGCCAGTAAATTTGAACCCACATAGTGTTGACTTTGGTTTGCTGCTAAGCAGGCAGCAGCTGCCCAAGCTGGAGTGGAGTGTATGCATCCTATTTTCTGAATATAAAAAGTACCCCCCGAAAAATAAAAAACAAAAACCCAAAGCCCCAAACTAGCCTTCCTTGCAACAGCCACTCCTTACCTGTAGTTTATCATCATAATTGATTTCCTCCTTTAAAAGCCGCAGTTCCTGTGTTAAATGAAATGACTGTACAAGATGTTCTGGAGAGATGAAGTCCTCGGTTACCTGAATACAGCTGTGAAAATTTTGTACCTATTAAAAAAGAAAAAATGTGAAATACAAATCTTAGAACAGAGGGTCAGAGCAGAAGCAAAGAAAAGCCAGGCTGTCTAAAATGAATAAATACAAAGGACAATTCTGCCAGAGAAGTTCCCCAAAACACCAAATGGATTTCAGAGCTGAAGACCACACTTTAATGAGAAGGTTATGTCACCAAAAAGCTTCATGTGAAGTGACGTTGTAATGAAGTATTTTTAAATGATAAGAACAAATGACTTTTCCAGGAATCCTTTGGAGAGGCTAATAAGATCCTAAATTATCGATATTGTCTAGGTGGGCTTTTAAAAATGTATTTCTTCAAAACCCTGCTGAGGAGGAGAGGGGCTGTAAAGAGGCACTCGGTGTTGCTGTTCCTTTGCTGGTCACGCCAGTGTTAACTCTAGTACCAGAGAGTAAAGGAAAGGAAACGCAACTCAGTCCCTCTGCTAGCCAGTGGGGCAGAACTTTAGTTCCACATGATCTAGTGACGACACGTGAGTTTCAGAACTGTTCTAGAATTTGTTATTCGTGCCTTTGTTTCAAATTAGCCAATTAAAGAGACCCTCCGATCTCATCGACTTTTTAAGTTTTCCGAAACAGTTTCTCTTTGTTGACTAAGTGGTTTCTTGAGGAGCCAGTCGGCATCATGCCCTTTGTTTAGCAGTTACATCGTCTGCGTGCCACGTTCCTGCCAACCGCTCTCTCTCAGTGCTCTGGATAGCAGAGGAAGGCCCAAGGGGATCTAACCTCAGACTTTTTTTTTTTTTAAATTGCCTTTAAGTTGTCTTCAAATGATGTTTTAAAATGCCATAAAAATTCCTGGGAAAGGAGGAGTAACTGAAAAACTAAGCACTTACATTGATTCTAATTTTTAAGTTTGCAAAACAAATTTAATTGGGAAGAGTGAGATGAAGTAGATAATAAGTGGAAAATGGAGACTGTGGCAAAGAACCTAACTGATGACAGGGTGACGGGATTCCAGAGGGGCTAGAATCCTCTGGACATATGACCACCTGAACAGCTGCTGAAGTCTGCAGAGTTGTGTAACTCAAGCACTGTGCCTCTATTGACAAGTTGGTAGCACCATAAGTAAGCGCTCTGTGTCTGTGCTCATTGGGCTGCTGGTTCCTCTGGAGGTAACAGTGGGAGCCTCCCATGTGCAGCATTTCTGTACAGTCTCACTGCTTCTTCCTTATTGTCTGTAGAACAGATGCTCTATTTCACAACAGTAGACTATGGATGAGATGCTCAGCTCCTGTCCCAAGACAAATCAGCCAATAAATGGCAAGTCAACAGGAGCCTAACTCCTGTGATGTCTTGTCTAACAGATGCTTTACATTGCTACATTAACTCATACCAGCTACATAGTCTCCAACGCCCTGTCTCTGCCATGTCTTATCTGGCATGCGGTGGGGAGAGTGAGTCCTTCGGGAGTTTTAGCATGTTACCTTGGTATGTGTAGCTCTAGCATGACCTAAAATCACTTGTAGCTCCAAAATTCTCACTTGGATCCTTGTCCACTGTCTCGTTCTTTTCATTCTCTTCATCCACGTCCGTGAGGTTCCTTTAGTTCTGTGTTGTCTAGGAAGCTCTGGTCTGGGCGTCCTTGGGAACATGTCTGTCAATACATTCTCTCCTGAACAGGCCATCTTTTGCTGTTCTGTGCATGTGTTTAGCACTCTAGGCAACTGGGCATCTGCACGTTACTCTGTGAGCTTTGGTAATCATTCTCCTCGCCTCAAGGTCTGGAGTCATGGGCTGCAAGGGCTGCGGTTGTCCTCGGGTCACCGAGACGGCTGTGCTTCTTGCTGGGTCTGGTCAGGAAGTCTCTGTCCCATTTTTTTCCCCCCCAGTTGTCAGCCACGTGCTGATGTAGAATTCCTTAAAGAGCCTTTCTTCTTAAAACAGCCTCCTGGCTCTTCTGAGCGTCGTGTTACCTCCCAGAGCTTGGAGAGGCTGTGTCAGCTTTACCAATTTATGGCTGCTTTAAAATGTTTTCAGACTGGCAACTCTGATTAATGCTTACAGGATGGCATATGTTTCAGAGCAACCCCTATGTGATACACTGTGCTGAAAGCTTGAGAGTTAGAGAAGAAAGGATCCAGTTTTAAAGCAGAATGAGCTTCCCACTCCATGTAGGCCTTTTCTTTTACCATCTGAGTCACTAATACTGGCTATAATCATGGAGGAGGTAAGAAACAGCTTTTCATGTTTATGGTCTGAATGCTATCTTTTTTTAAGGGTTCATATCATCTTGACACAATATTTGGTTGTTAATGAAAACATAATGTGAGAACGTTGTGCCATACACTTCTTCTGTTCATTCAAATACCGACAATTTGTAACAATTAAAGACACCATAAAGTCATTCACTATAAATGCAAATAGTCTAATAAGCTGGGAAACTTAAGGCAAACTTATTAGTAAAGATTCTCTGTTCACTTTCCTTTCTGCTTCTTCCCCCTGTGGTGCTGAAGTGTGTTGAGCCTCAGCCGAGGCCAGTGCTCTGCTACTATGCTCTAGCACCAGCTCAGTCTCAGCTGAAAGGCCATTCGGAACGCTAGAGCCGAGGGCGCGTGAATACTAACTAGATCAAGGCTGAGCTGCTGTCTAGGGACAGATATAATTTCACATACTTTGTCAGGTTCACAACACAAGACTTGTAAGTTACAATTTCAGAGTGGCCTTTAGAATCTGAAGGGAACTGTGGCCATCACACTTCCAGTGGCTAAGATAAATATTTAAACTGCCCTGCACACAGAACACCACTGTCTTCCTAGTATCTGTCCAACTCACGGAGAGGCCAGAACAGCACACTGCTTGTCTCCTGGCAGTGCAGCATTGCAGGATTCGAACAGTCTGAGCATCTATCAGTGTAGTCTCCACACTGTAACATCAGGATTGCCTATTACTAGAATTGTGAAAGTTCATGTTCCTCCCCAACTTGACTTCTAAAGCATCAGAAATACGAGGGGTGGGGCATAGTACCATGTGCGTGACTAAGCCTTCCAGGAAGAAATCACTCTGGGAACTGGTCAGGAGATTACTGCGTATCTGAAGCAGCCACCTGTAACACCAGCTCCACGAGGACCTGATGCCTCTGGACTCGTGGGACACCAGTACTCACATATCCACGATTTAAAACAAAAAAACAAAAAATTAAAAGGAAAAAAAAAAAACCCCAAACGCCCACACTTTGTATGATTCCATTACTACCATTTATTCACTCATTCATTGAAAGAGGGTCAGATTATAGTCCAGGCTGGCACTTGAAAAAAATCCTAATTTCACCTCCAGAGCACTAGCTTTACAGGTGTGGCCATCACAGCTGGTACGAGTGCAATGAAACAGCATTCTCATAAAAGAGAAGGAGGGGGCAAAGGAGCACAAGTACTAGGTCATACTCAGCTACACAGCAAGTTCTAGGTTAGCCTGGGCTACATGAAATCATGTCCCAAAAAGGGGGGCGGGGGGACTAGAAAGAAGGCTCACTAGTTAGGAATACTTGGCTGCTGATTTTGCAGAGGACCTGAACCCCCAGCAGTAGGTCACATCCCCTGTAATTCTCACAGGCACCTGTACCCACCTGCTTAGAGCCACAATACAGAAACGCATGCCCACGTATAATTTTAAAAGCGGTACCATGAGTCAGAATGACTGCAATGTCCATTTTAAGAAAACTTAACAGTGAAATGAGGTGTGGTGACACAGGTGCAATCCCAGCACTTGGGAGCCAGGGGCAGCAACACCGCTGCCAGTTCAAGGAGAGCCTGGACCCTAAAACAATGCTCCATTTCAAATACCCCAGTACTGGGAGGGCTGACAGGAGGCCAGCTTTTCTCAAATGACTCATAACAGTGCATAACAGTGGCAACAACCACCCTGATACTTGACAAGCTAGACATGTAAAGAAGGACCTGCGAGCGATTCCATTCTCTGTCAAAGGAGTAGCCTCATACTTTTCTACCACCACAGGCAGTTTATTAAAGTCATTTGTATTTGAGCACAAGTTAACTATTTTCTGATGAGGCTAGCATAAATAAATGGCATACAGGGCTCTGTATCCCAATTCAAAACAAGTAACAGTGATTAACATCTTTCAAATGATCGTGAGTCCATAAAAATCAACCACCCAATATTCCCTTTGTAGGAAGGTACTGTAGAGACCAAGGCATATTGCTGTGTTGGTATTTCACTCTCAGGAGCGACAGTTAAGATCTAAGAAGGATAGTCTGGTCTCGATCCCCTGCTTCAGTCTCCTCCCCAGTGCTGGGATTGCGGGTGTGCAACACTTCCGTGCTAGGCAGTAAGTTTAGATTTTAAGCTCTGTGAGTAGATGTAAGTTGCACACAGGAGTTCATTAGGTATACTATAATTATGTTAGCATGCTGTAGAGCTTAGAGACTGAATCCAAGGCCTAGCCATTCTCCATTTTCATTAAAGACCTGGTAAGCTTATGTATGCAGCAGCTTTCTTCTTCCCTGAGAGGTCTTAAAAATTACTTCAGTTTCCTAAACACAGAGAATATATAAAAGGGAAATCTAGCTCAGGTTAACAGCTTAAGATCTCAAAGTATTTAATTACCCTAGGTTTCAAACACTATAACCACCATTTTAATGGAACACAACAGTACTGGTCATTTTTCTACTCAACATCTTCTATTTTTACCTATACTCAAAATATTTTCTCTTCTAAAACTAGCTCTTTTCAGTAGAGGGGTGTTAGAATTACACAAGCATGTACCTGATGAAGTGTTCCTGCTGGCAAAACAATGGCATCACCAAGGAACTGAACCAGAGTGCAGGCTCTCACTCCGTATTCCTCGAGCAATCTCTGGCGGAGCTTTCTATTCACGTACCAGCTTTGGTCCCGTATTGGATCATGCTCTGGCAGAACTTCAAGGCCTTGTTCTTTTGAAATCTGATATAGGTTAAAATAAAAATATGGACACCAACTTAACGTAACTGAAGGATCTCATTTAGTGAAACCTGTGTTGGTCTTTTGCTGATACCCCTAAAACAATGGCTAGGGACCGGAGAAGTAGCTCGGTGGGTGTGAGCACTGGCTGCTCTCGCAGAGGACCTGGACTCGATTCCCAGCACCCACAAGGCAGCTCACAACCATCTGTAACCCCAGTCCCAGGGGAGCCAATGCTCTCTTGGTATCCTCAGACACTGTATGTACACGGTACACAGACATACAAGCATGAAAAACACCTGTACACACAAAATAAAAATAAATATCCAAACAAAAGCTGCCAATGACTGCTCTTAATTCTTAGAAAACAAGCCTGGGCATCATATCCTAGCACTCTAGAGGCAGAGGCATCATCTGGATCTCTCTGAGTTATGGGCCTATCTGTTCTAAATAGTGATTTCCTGGACAGTCAGAGCTACAGAGTGAGAATCTGTCTCAAAACAACACCAACAACAAAATATTCTACAATTATTTAAAAAGCCAAAGGATATTAAAACATCGCCATTGTCACTAGTAGTCAGGGTCCCTCTGACCATCTCTTTCTACTGTGAAGTTACATGCCTGCTTCTCTCCAGACTTAGCAAGCTAACCCCTCAAGAATCTATTTCAAAGAACTATTAATAGTTAATAAAAAGCTGGCTTTAAAAGACACAATTATTATATTTTAGGTTAAAACACTTTTAGACATTCTGCTATAAGGATGTAATTTGCAGGGATTCTTCACTTTACATAGATCACAGAAACATTTAAATCCTTTCAAAGAGATGTGAAACAACAATAGTGATTCATTAAATCCTTCAAATCACTAATTTTTATTATTTATTTTAGTAGGGGGTATAAACTACTTTCTGGTCAATTAGAAATTAATCCGAGTTAAAAATGTTATTACACAAAAATTTAGTATATTCAAATAAATATTATGGATAAAATCAAACATGGTGAAGTAGAATTGCTGGTAAGATGAAGAATCAAAGAATCCAACTCAGAGAAAAGAAAGACCCTTTCTTTAGCTATTCCCATGTTTTAGCACCTGGAACTGCCTTCCAAATGTGGAGATCCACAGCTGTGCTGCTCTCAGCCGTGGTTGGGCGGAGGTTGATACTGAGACTCTGAACTGCTCAGAGTGCAGAAAATCAGCAAGTGGTTGCTTCCCTAGAAATGGGACATCTGTATCAACACCCATCAGGGAAGCAAAAGCAAGAATGGAAAAGCTGGCAGGTGGGGAGGAGACCTGTGAAATGTGAAATGGTGTCTTCTGAACACGACACAGCTGTTACACACATGAACTCACAACAGTTGTGAGTAACTGCACAAGACTAAGCTGCTTAAAATTTCCAGGATGGAGGAGAGGGGAGCTGACGAGTCTCACCCTATCAAGGAGCTATTGGAAGCTAATGGCTTCCAGAAAGAGTCATTAGGGGTGACCATGGGCAGGATAATTCTATACCCACACACATAGCATGAACTAGACTTGGTGGGTTATAAAAAAGAAAAAATATGTTTTAATTACCAAAAAAAGAAAAAAAAAAAAAAGGACAGGCAGCTAAGGGAGACATATGGATATGATTGTATACAATTTTCAAAAATTGAAAAAAAAAAAAAAAAAACAAAACTACTTGGCAGTTCACACCACCTCTTTTTACCAGCATTATAATGACCATATGTCCCCTGCGTAGGTTAGTGCCTCACTGGAGGGCAGAAGAGCATCAACAGCAGAGAACAGGTTGTCATTCCAAACCCTCAAAATGAAATGGGCTATAACACCAAGAGAAGGCAGCTCTGAAAAGTTATCTATTGACTTATTTTCACAATCTATGTGTATGGGTGCTTCTGCATGTATGCTCCTACCATGTGTGTGCCTGCTGCTCGCAAAACCCAGAAGAGGGTGTCAGGTGCCCTGGAACTGGAAACAGAGATGGCTGTGAGCTGCCATGTGGGTGCTGGGAAGAACACTGAGTGATCTTAACTGAGGAACCTATGTGAAGAAGCTTTTGAAAATCAAGAAAACACTTTGAGTATAAATTATCTTACATTGCAGAATACCCCCCGACACACACACCAAAAAAAAAAAAAAAGAAAGTAAATCTCAATTATACCTTTTGAAGAAATTCCCTTATCTTGTCAAGATCTTTTCCAGCATAAATGTGCCACAGAGCACCAGGTACTTCACTTGAATCCTTTAATCTTTTCCTTAAAGTATCATCCAATTCTTCTTCTTCAAATTTTTTAAGTATTCCTGAAACACAGGACATTATTTTCAATTAGTCAGTAAAGACTATCAGAGCCGGGTGGTGGTGCATGCTCTATCCCAGCACTTGGGAGGCAGGCAGATCTCTGAGTTCAAGGACAGCCAGAGTTACAACACAGAAACCCTGTCTCAGAAAACCCAAACAAACAAACAAAAAAGACTACCAGAAAGCTGAAGATTCTAAAACTGATTATTATAGCATAACCTTTGTTCTGTAACTCTACGGAGGTGTCAGGATTACTGTATTGACCAACAGAGTCCAAAGTGAAGAGATAGTGACATTACCACCCATCACATCAGCAAGTAGCAAAGGACAGTCCCGAAAGAAATAACTGAACTCTGAGTATGTGACAACGTAAGCAAGAGCAACAGTTATTTCAACCAAGTATGGCACCATGGCCAGGTGAGTTGGTATGATAAAGTGCCAGAGGGCAGGACTAACAGAATGGCTGCTGCTGTTGAGGCAGCTTACTTCTGAGAAGAAAATGTAGTTGGGAGTCTCCTCTTCACCTTTAACTACGGTGTAGAGCTAGGCAAATGCTCCACCCTGAGCAGTATACCTACTCTATAGTCAGTGGACAGGAAAGGTTTAAGACCCAGGACATTATATTTAAAAAGGAATATGTGGCAGAGCAAAGCTTTAAAGAAAACTAGAGAATGAAAAGTAAAATCTATGAACACAGAAAAATGGTCACTTGTATTTCAAATACTTTTTTCCTCTGAATCCAATATGCGTGTGTGTGTGTGTGTGTGCGCGCGCGCGCGCGCGCGCGCACGTATGTGTGTGTTAGAATCACAAATGGCATCTCACATTCATACCCTCAAAATCTGGTGCCTACTAAGCACATGATTTTCCAAGTGAGTTTAACAGAACATATTCATAAACACAATATTTAGTGAAAGCAAAGAATCAAAACTATTTTTAAGATTACTATTTATTCTACATGAGAAACAAGAATTTTCAGGCAACAAAAGGTTAGAACACCCTACTTCCGATCTATGTGCTAGCCTAGCCCTGTAGCCCAGTAGTATCCATGGCGGCTCTTTAAGTTTCTTTACCTGCTTTTGAGAGGATGCCATTTCCTTTGGCTATGCCAACATAAACCAGAATATTCACAACATCAGAAGCTTCAATGTGGAGATTTGTGGTTCCTATATCATGATCTTTAGCAGCAGCTACACCTGTGTGAGAAATGAGGTGTTTTATCCCAGAGTACTGTATGCATCTAATATAATAACGTACAGATATTATTCCAGAACCATTTCTCAAAACAATTTAATTACAATTTTAGTTTTAGTTGTCTTGTTACAAAAACTTTCCTCTAAAAACTAGCCCTTAAAAGCTATCAATAGAAATGCTACACACAAGACAATTCAATAAAAATACACAGAACTACTACTAGGAATTAGGAACATTAAGTACACTGGCTGTTAATTCCTATAACACCACTTGTTATTAAAAAGGGTTTCAATAGCATTATTAAATATGAATATGTACTTACCATAGGCACTGCACAACCTGGGTCCTAGATCAGGGCGTACAAAGAACCCTGGCAAATGGGAGGCCAAATTGAACTTCCCTTCTGGGTTGCAATATTCTGGCAAAGGCAGACTTCTTAAAAAGTCTTCATATCTAAAGATAACAATACAGCTTTCTTTTGAATACAGATTTGCATTTAAAGTATTTTGAAGTACAAGATTCTTAAGTTGTGAAAAACACTATCCTTTCCTCAAACTAGGCAACACTATTCTAGAATCCCTTCAGAGTCTAAAGTGGATGTACTGTACAAGGCAGACATAAAGTATACATGATACTAAGGTTTCAATTATACGTCCCTAAACAAAACAAATTAGGTAAAAGCTCCAGAAAGAGCAAGGCCACATGAGGACACTCCAGTGCCTAAATACAAGTATTTCTCCAGGACAAAGTCTTCCCTTAGTGAGGGTATAGAAATATAGTTTTGCTTTTTAGTCATTTATTTTATTGAGGGGGGAAAAACAATGTTTACATTAGTAGTTTCTTATCCTGGGATCAAGCCCAGCTCAATTTCCAGAGACATACCTTGCTGGCATCATGGTCTTGAAGTCTTCTCCAGATGGGCAGTCTTTCAACTTTAAAACTACTGTTTCTCCACTTTTGTTTTTTTGCCGTTCTATGAAGATAGGATTGATTACTTAAAATATAACTCAGGTCTTTTTATTAGTGTTTGCAAAATAAATGTGAAAGATTAGACTGTTGAACACAGATGCTTTACGGGTGCTGACTGATCTTTTTTATTTCATGTATCCATGCAGCATTAACACATTTTAGATTATTTACGTGTGTACATGTACATATCCAGGGAATAATAATAAATGATAATAAAGAGGATATTAGATCTCTTGGAGCTGAAATTAGAGGGAGCTGTGAGGCATCCCAAGTGGTTACTGAACTCAGGTCCCTTGCCAACAGCTACTGAGCCATCTCTTCAATTTCAATATAGGATACACTGCATTAACTATTTATAGTATCTAAAAGAAACTGCTCTTCACAATTATTTATATTTGTTACTATTAGTCCTGCATTTACAGTTTTTAATTTTCCAAAGTGTTTAACATTAACTATATAATGTAATTTCCACAATGTTGAGGGCAAAATTCCGTATTAGGATATACATCTTAAATTATGTCAATGCTAAAGTAAATTAGGGCCAGAATTAGGATTGTGGACCATTATGTTATTCTTCTTGTTCTTTATAAACGGTCTTATTTAAGCTCACCTGGCCTCATGTTCACTAAGTAGCCAAAGATAACTAGGACTTTACATCCTCCTGCCTTTGCTTAACCAAGTGCTGGGGATACAGTTACACGTCACTATCCCCAGGTAAGTGCATGTGTGTGTGTGTCCGCCTGTGTGTAAGTCTCTCCTCTTTACTGAAGAACAGTGTTACTATGGTTACTTCTTAGGTGAAGAATTTAAGTTGTATTAGCAATTATTATCTTAAGATTATATAATTAAGACAACAGTGAAAAAAACATACTTGAAACTTCTTCAAAACCATCCCAGAATTCCTTAACGTTGGCATTCGAAACAATGCTGTCTTTGCAGTTCAGGAGATCAGCTTGGTGGTCTCCAAAATCCAGGCTAATTGATTCAGCCTTCCACAAGCTAATGTTCATTTTCTTATGCACACCGGAAACCATTGCAGGCTTGTGAATAAGCACAAATAGGAAACCGTTAAAAGGCGTCGCGCACTTCACAGCTTCAGTGTACGCACAAGTGGGCGGCACTCTTCAGTTTCGCCCACTGGCCAATTTGTGGACGTAAAGGAGGCTACTTACGAGACCTCTAGACTTGGAAGCTACTTACACGTGAAATGCAAACAGTAACGAGAAAATGCCGTGACAAGTATGATAACGTTTATTTATCTATTTGTATACTTGTTTGTTTGATTTGATTCTGACTCAAGTTTTTTGCAGTGTAGCACAAGCTTCCTTGAGCTTCAGTTCCTGAGTACAGACCTGTGCCACTAGATTCCAAAAAACGCCATTTTTGCATAGAAATTTCAACAGATAGTAATTTTCAGGTAAGAAGCCTGAAGATTGTATTTATGGGTAGCAAAAATATTTTTGAAGATTGCTTTATCTGTGGGCAAACGCTTTATAGACGTTATGTAAACTGTAAGTTTGCACCATATGCAGTATCATTTCAAATAAAAATGTCAGGATCAAAACACTGTGTACACTGAATTTACAATGCTTAAAACACATTTTTCTTTCCTTCTACCAGGTCCTGATAACAGCACTGAGCGAAGGCATGGTAGCACACTTTTAGCCTAATAACTGACTAGAAATGAATCTTGCCTTTTAGATCTCATGAATTCAAATTTTACAACACTGTTTAACTGAAAAACCAGCACCAAAGATCTACTACTTCTAAAATTTACTACATCTAAAGATCTACTACTTCTAACAAATTATTTAAAAATACCTCAAGTTAATTGTTCCACTGACAAATTATTCAGTTTTTATTGTAAATAATATGGTTCTGCAATAAAGAGAACTTATGAAATTTTAATTTATAGAGTCTCTAAAAGACATTAACTTCCTAAGACATTTAAAATTTCATTATAAAAGAAATTCCTCAAGTTAAAATTGTTGATCATGAAATATTTTTTAAAAACCCACCCTGAGCTGGATCTCTTTGGATGAGTCAGAGGACAGGCTACAGAGTGTGGCCCCCCAAAACAAAGCAAAGGGTCTCAGAGTCGGCTCTGTAGTTTAAGAGCACTGGCTGCTGTTGCAGAGGACCTGGGTTTGAGTCCCAGCATAGTGGATCACAAACAACTCTAACTCTAGTTCCAGAAGATTCAATGCTCTCTTCTGGTGCCTTTACCAGCCATACAAGTAGCACTTGAATGCTCCATTAAATACTTCAACCAGTTAATATGTCCAACTCTTAAATAGGTCCAGATACTAGGTAATTACTGCTGGCAATTCATACACCACAGTTCCTATATGAAAGCACTCTCGTCAAGCCTTTTGCCAATCTTTAAAAAGACAGCTAATTGGTATAATAAAATAATACCAAATAGAACTCTAAAGCTACTGTCATCATCTTACTGAAATACCTCAAGACTTCCTAATCAGACTTCTCACCTCTGGTATTTTTTCTCTTATAACTACCAGCTGCGCTGGCAATTATTTTAAATTGCCAATCGCAACTACTACCTACCATGTTAGTGGTATGTTAAAATTGGTATGTTAGAATTCATGGTAGTGAATGTTAAAATTCCTTGATATTTAAGAACTTTGCTTCGCGGATTATTTAAGCTGAGTATTTCTTTACTACCCTCCTCTTCTAGGTTTATAACAAGCCAACATAACTTCTGCAGTAACTAGTGCATGTCAAGTCTTTCAGTGTTCATCTAGGAAAACTTCGCTCAACTTCCAAATAATCACACCAGTTGTCTGAATTAGTACCTTGGCTTAGCAATTCACTTTTCCTTTTCACAGCATCTTCCATAAAGTTCTCCGAATCCTTAACACATTCATAAATATATCTATTTCAGTTGAGCAATGAGTAGATCCAAGTAGACTCAACCAAAAAGATACACGGTGCCTGCCTTGTGTATATGAAAAGATCTAGAAAGTGTTCAGTGCTGTTGTTTTGGAATGCGTGACCACATTCTCACCAAATGGGATGTGTGACTCAGCGACTAACCGTGACTACAGGAAAATGCTTCTCACTCGTTTTCACAAAGCCTACTAGGTTGTGTGTCCTTAGTAACTCAGTAACTGTATAGTAAAGTAGGACTGGTGGTGAGGTGAGTCAACTAGTCAGAGAGCTTACAGCTGAGACTGACGCCCTGAGTTCAATCTCCAGAACCCACAAGGTGGGGAGAGCTGACTCCCAAAGTTGTCCCCTGACTCTCACATGAACACAAGCATGCACATGATACAGAAGGGTAAAAAAATAAGAGTGAGCAATATGTTCCAAAGACGAAGAAACAAACTGAGCAATACTCTACGACATGGTTTACTCAGCTTAATTCTGGGTATGGTTTCTGTAGTAATGTAGGTACCTGATGTCTGAAGCACACATAAAACATATCCAGAACTCTGATCAGATGGAAAACCAATTTTATCTGGGCAGAAGGAAATAATAAAAACCTTTTATTCAAGATTTGACTAAATCAGGGCCAAGTCAGAGGCAAAGGCAGTAGATCTCTTTGAGTTTGAGGCCAGCCTGGTCTACACAGTCAGTCCCAGGACAGTCAGTGTTAAAACCCTGTCTTGGGGTGGGGGCAGAGACAAAACCAAACAAAAAAAGTCCAACTATTTCCTTCTGCCCACATAAAATTGGTTTTCCATATGATCAAAGTTCTGGATTTAATGTTTTATGTGTGCTTCAGACAATTACTTTTAATCTTTATATTAGTAAAAAACTAAAAACAAATCAGAACAAGAAGCAAGTAAATTTTGTAAAAATATATTACTAAGTAATATACTTAAGTGATACTTGTAATACTACTTGTAATAATACTTAAGTAAGCATCTGGGCCAAAACAGAAATCCAGAGATAAAAATTTTGGTAGTCTGACATCTGTGGGGTCCTTTATTTCCCCACAGGAAAAAGTCTACTTTCTATTTACTTCTCCTGGGGTCCAGGGAGGGTGTGTTAACCGATGCAGTGTGCTCACCTGTCCTTGTTTCCAACACTCTTTGAACAGCTTCCAGTTATTACTGTTCCTGTAATCCTTAAGCCACAGAACGTGCTGCTCACAGACCCAAGAATGCGGTATATCACTGAATAAGTTATTGCTCTCACTCGTGGCAGATTTTCGGCTTTCTTTGGCTTCTTCATTAGGCTCTGATTTCACATTTATCTTGGAGGTTTTATTTGGTGGAATTTTGTTTTCAACAACTGAAGCAATGATATCGTCAAGAATGTTGGGCATACTTCGTCCACTTTTGCCACTCTATTAAGAAAACCAAACAACGAGGGCCCTAAGTTTGGTAGTGGAAGAAATTCAGAAGCACAGCCTATCTTGTACATTGTACACACCCTCAGGCAGAGGGTGGAGGGAGAAGAACCCTCCATGTGCTTTAAAAGCAACTAAAATATTTTATCTCCTTAGGCAATCATTCTTTTTTCCTTTCTCTTGGTAAGTCAATATCAAGACTTGTTCTGCAAGCGCTTGGCAGGCATCCCCCCATAGTCAACGCTTTCCCACATACACAACATTCAGGTTGTAAAGAGTCACCTGAAGAGCTCTCCTGGGCTCAAAGACCCTTCTCTAACATTGTACTGTAAGTTAGAATTGGGATCAGACCAGGCCTAGCTATCTGATAACATTTTATTTCATCTGGTCTGTACTGTTAAAAACATAACTTACATCAAGTCTCTACACAAACTTAAGGGCCAAATTTAAAGGCAAAGAGGCTGGGGATATAGCTAAGTAACAAGGTATTTGCACAACACGTGCAAAAAATAAATCTACCAAACAAACAAAAGCTAGCTGTCACACTCACAGAGGTTCCCATTGAATACACGGGCGCAAAGGCAATGCCGGCGTCGGTAGAGCCCACTCGCAGCTTGCCGGCTGTTGTGGTCAGCAAATCGCGCAGGGTTGAGCCCTGCTCACTGTTCTGGGCTGCTGGGGGAGACGTGCTGCCATCTGGAGAATCAGAGGCATCTTCTCCCTCTTCTTTAATTTCCTTTTCAAGAGCAAATTCTTTGTTTTCTGAAATAAATTTAACAAAAATTTTGCACATATTTAAGAAAGTATTGAAAAAATAGATCTTTGCATTTTATATTGAGCAATAAAAAGTGCTGTAGCAATTATCCATTCACACACCACTAACTAGATGAGCTAAATCCTCAAAGCAGACTAACTGGATGAAAAGGCCTTCCTCACTATCTCAGACTTGTAGCTGAGTGTTTAACTGCTGTGAGTGAAAACAGTCAAACACTAGCAGAAAATATACTTAATTTGCAAATACAGAACTCTGGTCATTTTGCTAACTTCATTCATAAATGAGTATGTAACTAATTTTGATCTCTCATCAATCTTTGGGAGAATTGACCTAATAAAAGAAAAAAATACTTTCTTGATCCTAATCTATAATTTAGATCAAAAATTATTTACAAGTCATGCAGCATAAGTACACTAGTGGTCATACTTCAGCCCTTTAAAAGACTTAAGTAGTTAGAGTTACCTTGTTTTTCTTCTCTGGCCTTTTGCTCGGCAAGATCAGCTAGCCAGTGCAGCGGTGACTGGGACTCTGGAGGGGTCAACCTGCTGTCTGTGCTTACACTTCCAGGGCTGCTATTACCATTACTCTGAGATTTCTGAGGGGTGTTCTGCTGCTGAGACTCGGGGATGCATAGGGAAGTTTTATTACTGTGGTTAAGAACATTCTGTAAAACCTACAAGGATAAGTAAGACAGTTGAATTATAAACATTATTTCCTCAATTATTCAGAGTAAAAGTAATCACTGTAAGAAATTTACACAAGTAATATAGAAACATAAACCTACTAGAGTTTATTTTTTTTTCTTCTGAGATAGTCCCACAGTGAATCCTAAGCTAGCTTAGAACTCATGGTACAGCTCAGGCTGGCCTTGGATTCACAGCAATCCTCCCCCAGCTTCCTAGATGCTGTGCACTGCCACCAGTCCTGGTCATTAACTGAGTTTCAAATGCCCAAAGCTGTGGCATTTAACGATGTGTTGTATGTGAACACAGACTGTTCTACTTACTTGAGACACACCATTCATTGTAGGAAAGTTTCCGACTTGTAGATTCTGTTTGTTGGTACAGTGACAATGGGACTTAATACCATATTTTTCCCTAAGAACGTGCATGGCATCAAGAAGATCTGTCAACACTGTAAAAGAGAACAGCATCAGTAAAGATGACCACCGGTTGTTAAGAGCACACATGTTCTTAGATTGTCTGGGAACCTGTGAAGAGCAGAGTGCTTGTGGGCTTTTGATTTCTTATCAGTTATTAGTCAGGACTACCACCAATCAAATTGACAGTCATTTCCTTACTGTAGATTATTAAGATATTGATATGCTCAACAGTTGTAGAAAACTTCATTGTAATCCAAACTTTATAATTATTCAATTCCCTCTTCCATAGTTTCTGTGTAGTTTTATTCACTCAGTCTGGGAAAACAGACTTTTTCCCTATCTTTATTAAATGCCACAGTTTCTATACTATTGAACAAGACAATTCAATATTCGTTAAAGCATACTTTCCCGTTCCATCGCATACTTGGTTCTTTTTTTTTTGCGGGGGAGGGGGCACGGAGGAGCGGCAAATACCTGCTAGTGATGTAAGCACAGTTACACATAGCAACCGCCCCCCCTCCCAAAGACTGCAGTTACAGACATGTATCACTATGCTCAGCCAACACAACTTTAGGGTGTGCAGGTGCTTTTCAATCCACGGCACGCCGGATCTACAACACAAAGTAAAGCACACTTAGACTCACCGGAACCAGGTATGATCTGAGTTGGCATTAGATGCTTGTGGTCATGAGGCTGGCCTTTGACGCACTTCATCCAAGCATAGAGCTCTTTATCTGGAAGACAGTAGACCTTGTTTCAAGTGAATTATGCTTAAGTATAAAAGCGATGCTTGAATAAATATATGAAACTGCAATGACAGTCTTCTAATGTTTTGTTCTATGAAAAAAGTCAGAAGACAATCTACCACCCAATGAATCTTGATAAAAGCATTGATTGAGAGAAGGAAAAAAAGTACATGATAATACTTTCTAAATGACTGCTCTTCGCTATTGTTACTGTAGGGGGTCTCACTTCTATCTTCTATCTGATCCCAACAGTTAACCGATTTAGCTCTTCATCATTATCTATGCAGAAGAGGTTGCACACTGTGTTAGACTGACACTAACACACGTTTAGGGTACTGCTACATGTTAGGCAAGCGTTCTACGACTAAATGTACGGACTAAGCCTGTGGTAAGCCTTTTGTATAACACTTATGATGCATTTAGTAACTTCTTTGTAAAGCTGTATCTTCAGCTATACTAAACAGGTAAAATACAATTTTATATGACTAAAAATTATGCATAACAAATTCAAAGACTGTGATACAAAGATTTCTTCTTCATTCTTTAAGATCTATGGAATAGTTGGGTGTTGTAGTGCATGCCTTTAATCCCAGCACATAGGAGGCAGAGAAAGGCGGATCTCTGAGTTCAACGCCAACCTGGTCTATAAAAAGAGTTCCAGGATATCTAAGACTACACAGAGAAAGAAACCATGTCTCAAAAAAACAGAAATAAAAACAAAACAATACCATCTATGGGATAAATGGTACTAATGGCAGTATATTCTTGAAAAAGTATTTAAACATTACGGACTGATATATAGATGTATTCACTTGTGACGTACACAAATGACCACTGAATTAAAAGATTCTAGGATACCAGGAACTGGAAACTGGAGTCTGAAAGCAAGAAAGCCTCAGCTAAACTTGGTGACTGTAGAAACTCTGCCTCACAGTGGATCTGTTCAGGTGGTCAAACAATCAGATGGAGCCTCACTCTAAACAGACACTGATAAAGTGAGGCGATGCCTCTTCCTCATCCAAATGTTAACTGAGGAAGGACATTAGGACACAGCATATCTGCACTTGATCTTATTAAGCTATGTGCCGACCTCGAGAACTCTTCCTCTCCTTGGCCTTGTAACAATCCAAGCAGGCCACGAAGCCGCACTTGCGGCAGACCCAGTGGACGTTAAACAGCGTTGCCTCGCACGCGTCACACATCTCCCGGACTCCTCGCACTGCTCTTTTCCAGGCGATTTTGGCTGAAATCAGGAAAAAGCAGCAATGTAAAGGCAAGCATGTTCTGTTTGGTGAGCTATTGGCTCAGATACAGCAATAACGATGTGACAATCAATCAAGAATGTCTATGGCTATCTTGATGTAAAAACGAGTAGACTGATGTTCCTCTGTGACAGCTTCTCAATATGCAGCTGGCATATTCTCAGGCTGGACACAAACTATCATCTTGCCTCTGTTTCCTTGAGTGTGGGGATTACACCCCCAAAGCAGACTGCTTGATAATGAACGCATCTGTTTAGGAAGAATCCAAAGTAAACACTAAAATGCCTGGCATGTATCCAGAACAGTGTGTGTAGTACTGTGTGTTCAGTGGGATCTTTGGCGTCTCCTATTAGACAGCAAGCAGTCACAGGCCTTTCTTCAGTTATGGTACCAAAGTAAAATGTCTCTAATTATCGCCATATATACCTGGGAGAACAAGTCACTAATTTTAGGGACGAAGAAGTAGAGAAAGAAGCTGGCACTGACAGTATCTGCCACACTAGTGCCTAACGATACTAAGTGCTTTACATTCAAGCAAACAGAACCAATATAATTATTTGTAAACAAATACAAGAGGTAGTTAATTTTTCTCTTTTATAGGCCTAATATTTAAAGGCATTATCTGCAAAATGTCAAACAGTTAAACAAGAAGTTGTGATTCAAATATAAAAAACTATGATGGATTATGTCCATAGTACACACACAAACATATGTGTGTGTAAAAAAAAAAATTTCATGCAAAGACATGTAGTATTTTATGTTGTAGCAGAATTATGAAAATATTCTTGTGATTTCATGAATAATCTATTGAATTGCAAAAGGGGATATCTACCTCAAACACATGGAATTATCACAGTTAAAACATCGTTAGATGAGAAACTTACAGATTAAACGCAATACAGAGAGAATTCCATATGAAGTTTGTAGAGTGAATGTCATGTTAACTTCCTTACCATCCTTTTTCACCCAGGACAAAGCTGTTTTCTCAGATGTCACTAACTGACAGAACTTGTCACCTATTATATCCAAGATGTATTTAGAGGTTTCAACATCTACTTCATCATCTTCAAAGTTTTCATGTGTCCATAAGCTCATGGCCTCATCATCATATTGGTCAGGAGAAGAGAAGCCATCGATCCTGACCACTCCATTCTTACTAAATGACAATCTGAAATATTAAAACATAAGATCATTAGAGACTAAGATCAGAGTTAACGTTCATGCTCCTACTACATTATGAACACGTTATAGTTTAAAACTATGACAGGATAATTTCTCACACATAAGTTATTAGTGAATTTACACTACTCGGACATAATCTAGTGGCAATGATAAGAAGCACTGACTTTAGGTTATAACAAGTAAGGGTTGAGGTTCTAAAGCTCACTGGTAGAGCAATTACCCAACCTTCAATAGGGCAACATCAACCATCTTTTCTTAAGTAACTACAGTCAGCTACCTATTAACTACTAGGAATACGAAGTATGAGATGAGTGAGACAGTCGATATTATCGAGGCAATATTGTATTTTGCTTTTCCTTACCCCACCCACCCAGTGCTACACACTGTAACCCAGCATGGCCTCCTGAGTTCTGGAATTAGAAGCATGTACCACCATGCTTGGCATGTTATTTTAAAACTAGCATTATTTGATTTAAAATTGATAAAGGTTAAGAACATCTTTAATCACCTTAGCATTTTTAGTATCATCATTGTACCTATCTTTTTATTGTGGGGAACTGTTTAGTTTTTGAGACAGGCTCTTATGGCCTAGGCTAGCCTACCTAAATTTGCCACACATTTGACAATGACCTTGAACTTCTAATCCCCCTAGTTCCCCTTCTCCTTTAAAATGAAGATATTCTCAGATAAGGAGCACTGATTTTAGGTTGTTTCAATCACCCTAAACCAGTCTTGTCTTCCTTATCAGAACATGTCTTTCATGAAATCTGAGGTTTTCTCATCTTCTCAACACTACTGCCCAATTCCTTTGAAATGTCTTCCACACTTGCGTGAGGATCACGTTCCACACCTGTAACCACTTCCCAAGATTGCCTGCCTTGCCATTTGGAGATTGCGGGCTACAGACGCTGACATAATACAGAATACATGGCTTAGTGTTTCTGCGATAGGGTCTCTCTCCACAGCCTCGGCTGGCTTCCAGCTCGGAAAGATCAGCCTGCCTATGATACATGTGTGGAACCACAGTAAGGATTGTGTGCATACTACCTTACCTCTTTAACTCGTACATTTTCAAATCAGACAGCCTAGCTGTAATCCTTAACAGGTTATAAAATTCAGAGGCACCAAGGACCCAAGACAGTATTTAAGAACAGGAATAACGGACTCTAAAATGTGAGGTGTTAACCAGTTTTCATTTGTGTGGTTACCTAGCTTTTGGGGGGGGGGGGGGAACCAAAAAACAAGTCTATTCATAGGTTTTTACATTTAAAGTACTCAGCAATATTTGTTAAATTTATAGATTAATATCCCTAAATGATTTATATTTTACTGTAAAACTTGTAAACTATGACATGATACATTAGCTACAATGTTCAGTGTTATCTTTAACCGGAGTATGAGCATTCCTAGTTAACAAGAAAATGACTTACGTTTTATGGCCAAGATTGATAGACAACAATATTTACTTAAGTAATACGTTAAACTGTTTTGGGAGAAGTACAAAAATTTTTAAAGAAATTTTAAAATCAAAATCTGGATTATTGTCCTACCATTTTTAATCTTTCAGAAGGAAGATTCGGGAACATGAATAATGCTAATGTGAGTGATAATGAGAACTGTCACGGCACAGTCCGCTTAGTGCTGTGACTGTCGGAACAGACACACTCCAACCAAGATCCCCGAGGGGCCTCCTGGGATACCACTGCATCCCAGCACTCTAACCCACCCTGCCACTTCCTGTACTTCGACTTACCTTCTAAAGTAGTAAAATCTGCAGAACACTGGTGAGTGACTTGATTCTTCTCCTTTTTTACTACGAATGAGTCTACATTCTCGGCACTTTTGTAAATTGGGCCCTATCTCACAGCAGGAGTCATCCTGCAGAAAGGATTCTCCAGTCTGTTTCAACTTCTTGACTTTTCGCCAGTCTTTCAGCACTGAACGAGGAATGCCCGCTGTAACGTTAGAAGAGAGTTATTAGCAAGATTATGTTTTACAGAAAGAAATATTCTTTGGGATGAAATTCTAGTTGGTTAGATTAGATTCCAGGTACATGATGGACAACTGCTAAGTCCAAGCATGCTTTGTTTACCTGCTCACCCATTCTAAACAGACAGGAAAGGAGGGTAAATCCTCTGGTAAAAGGAAATCTTTAAAATAATCCTATGAATGTAATACCAGACATTGAGAGTCACACTTTAGCTTAAAATAAGCTGCAGCCAGGTGTGGAGCCACACACCTTTGATCCCAACACGCTGGAGGCCGGGGTAGAGGCGGAGTGTATGTCCGAGCCACCCTGCGCTATCTAGTGAGACTGGAAAACCGCCACCGTCATCAGGAAACAATCGCAATCTTTCACTTATGACAGCAGCATCACATTTGACAGATGTATTAATGGGAACGGTGCCTTTTTTAAAAATAAAGGGATTTTGGAGAAAGGGAGAAAAGGCCCACAATCACAGTATTAATTGGGATGTTTTCATTTATGGAAATTTTAAAAAAAACATACAAAGCAATCAAACTGCTCCCCATTAGGAGTATCTCAGCCCAGGTGTGAAGGTAATCTCTGCAAACACAGTGAGATTTCTTCTCAATGTATAAAAAGGAAAGCAAAATCTCTCAAATGGACTAAGTCTAACATTTGTAGGCAAAATGATAAAACTTAATCACTACACTCAGTATCCTGTTTACTGACATGTTTAACATGGACTAACATGTAAAAATAATCAGTCATATGTTTAACAGGAACAACCTGTAGACCAGAGAATCCACCAAGTATATATAATTGATTGTAATTCTACCAACAAGTATCTATAAGATACTCATTTAAAAAGCAAGCTCTGTTGCCAGCAGCAGCATGTTTCTCCTGTCTTTACTATCCTATCTGCCAGAGACATTTGATGTGCAGCCCACTATTTATAAGAATTAAGAATAAATATTCCCTCCCCTTGTTTTCAAATCCATGCCAACTGTCAAAACCAGATTATTTATTGCAGAAACTTAGAGCACAATTCCTGTCTAGAGTTCCCACTAATTCTTATTTATTGATAATGTAAATGGTATAATTACAAAACTTTAAAAAAAAATCACTCATATAGGTAATAGCACTTAAAGCTGCATTAAAATATAAGTTCTTTCTGAGACTGCTGCCTAGTTCTTTACAATCATGTTTCCCTCTTTTTAGTCTGTATCTTGGTGCTAGAACCTATTTGACTTAATCCGCACACACACACGCTCATGTACATACACCACAGCACTTATGGCATAAAGACTTATGGTATAAAGATGTTTCCAGGGCAGAGATGGCTCTCCAGTCAAGAGCACTGGCTGCTTTTCCAGAGGTTTAATCTCCAGAGTCCACATGGAAGCTTAACAACCTTCAACTGCAGTTTCCAGGGATCCAATGCTATTTTCTGGCTTCCACGGGCACCAGTAATACACATAGTATACATATATACAGAAAAGATAATAACCATACACATAAAATAAAAGTAAATAAATTTTTAAAAAAGGTATTTCTCCTCCAATGCGTAAGAGAGATCTTCCCTATGGACTTTTACTAAAAGGTGTTGGAATGAACTGCAGAATATCACACCACTATAAGGCCTTTATTTGGCACACTTTCTTCAATCGTTCACTTATTTTTAAATTGATTACACTGGAGTAAACATTTAGTAAACTAATGTTTAGTCAACTAATGTTGACTAGGGATTAACTTTAATGAATAGACTTTTAACTCTACATTATGGAAACAGTTTAGGATGTGAAGCCTCATAAAACATTGTAAAAATGTAATTAAACAGTACCATGAATATTTTCAAAAGACACACGAAGCAATTCTTAATTATGTGACACTAAAGCAGGTACTTTAAAAAAAAAAATGAGTGCATTACAAAGGTAATTTATTGAAGGGCTTGATACTATAATTCTTCAATACTTGGCTAAACATGGTGATACTAAACTTCTTTTAGAAATTTAGTAATACTATTTGCATGAAAAAAGGTATCAATCTTTTAATTCTAAAGGTCTAATTCATTGGCAATTTATCTAAAATGTGTAGGTTTGACATTAAGATATTTTGTGAACAAAAATTTTTTTCACACTGATTCCTTTATAGAGTTAGAATCTTTAAGACCTAGGTTTTTATTAACGAATTCACAAACAGCTGTCCTAGTGAAGAAAATTGCGGAGGAAGAAAATAAGAGACACATAAACACATGCTAACTTTTGATTTCTCAAAAGTCAACACCATAAATGCACTTTGGGATACAGAAATTAATTCAGATTGTCGGTTGTATGCATCAGTAAGTATATTGTAAATATACTCAAATTTGCTGACAATTTCAGCTCATAAAGTAAATTTATATAAAAATTATTTAGGAAAAGCAGCTAATTTCTAATTAAAACAAAAGGTAGACGATAGTAAGATGTACAAAAACACAGTTTGTTGTAGCTTCCTATAGAATGTAATAAACAACCCCGTCCCACAGTAGGGAAACCTCACTCTGTGAAGAGGCACAGATGAGATGCTTCAAGCACCCAAGAACTTATGCGTGAGCATCCGCACAGTCACAGATATTTTGTTTATGTGGGTGATTATATAGATACAGTGAAACTGTTGTTTTCTGCATTATACAACAAATCTACAAGAAACAAACTAAGAAAAGTTACTTCAAAAGACATACAGAAACAAATGATCCCTTACTTTATCCAGCTGTAGCCACAAAGGAAAGTGCAACTTTGGCCAGTTTTGAGGTACTTATTTATTATGGAAGTGCTTGTTGGAATAAACACAGAAACTCACAAGTTTCTATCTTTTAACTTCTACCCATTGTGTTGTTACCAATGGGAATTTCCATAAGCTTACAACTTTGTTTTGTGTAAGGATGGGATAGGACCTCATTCAGACTAAGTAGCGTGCCTACATCTAAGTAGGAATTACCATGCAGATCTAAGTCTTCTCTCTTTTCCCCTGGCAGGGTACATAAGAAATGCAGAAATGAAGTCTAAAGACAAGACCTAAGGAACCACATCATTGCTGCTACGAGACTAAGCCCATTTTATCTGCGATAAACAAATGTATTTACTCACCACTATTACTGTTCTGCAACTTCAGTTTGCTTTTCTCTTTGGCACTCCTGCTGAGAACTCCATTAGGTTTCAAGTCTTCCTCGGTCTCGCCTTTCCTCTTTTGCAGGTCATTCTGCTTCTTTTTGTAAGTTGGCTTAGGCTGCCGTTTAGTCCTTTGCTCTGACTTGCTTTCGCTTTCATCTGAGTCCCCACTCTCAGAGCCAGATTCGTAAGTTCTTTTGGCTTTCCTCCTACCGACTCTGTCATCCCTTCCATATTTATCTGCTGGGACTCTGCTATCTACACTATTTTGTATATCATTAGATGTAGAGGCTATTAAGTTGACAGAACATGGCTTAATAATTTCTGATACAGAATTCCCTGAATTTTCCATTTTGTTAGTATTTTTATCTTCTTCTGAATGTCTGGTAAGCCAGGCCTTCTTCAGTTTAGTGTGGTAGTTGGGCTGACTGGACTGGGCTCCTGGCCCATTTCCTACAGAGATTGCTTTGTTACTTGCACCACAGATCATAGTGCTATCCAGGGGAAGAGAGGCCGCCACTGTCTGATTTCTCACAGTATTAAGTTCAGCCTCACTGACATGACTATTTTTGTACTGAGCCGCAGCCAATGCTGCCTTGTGCTTTTTTAAATGAATAAAATCAGTTGTGCCTGAGAAGCCAGAGCCAGGCAGCACACCACTTCCTGTCTTACTGCAGCCCAGGGTGACTGGAGCTGTGCTGCCGACCTTGCATTCCTTTGTTTGAGCCACTGACTGACTAGCACTTTTTGAAGACGTACATTCTAAGGATGCAGAGGCCAGAACGGTACTTGATAAAGAATAACCTGCTTCCGAACCACCCAAGCTGGACACAATGGTGGTAGTGGCAGCAGATGTGGATACATCTGTTTTGGTATTACAGACTACATTTACAGCAGACACGACTGAAACAGGAGCACTGCCCTGGCAACCAGCTTCAAAGTTTTTTTCAGATTTCACATGAACATTTTCTAAATTCACATTTGGTAGAATGATTCTTCCAGGCTCTCCGGCTTCTGCTTTGAGGTAATCTGTCTTACTTGCCCCAGATGAAGGCCTCTCACACACTCGATCTTTGGAAGGCAACGGTACAGATGGCACACTATCAACTTTTGTACTAGAAGGTGGACGGACAATGACAGATGCCACAGCGGCCTGTGACTTTCCACTGCTTTTCTCCATGGGCCATTCAGCTTTCTCCTTGCTGGGGTTGTTATGAGACTTCCACGTTTCCGTCAGACTCTGATCAGAAGAACTCTTAACATTTGCCTGAGAGTCCTTTGGCTCAGGAATTAGAGTTGGAGGCTTCTGGGATTCTTGAACTTTGCCACCAGCATTTACTGGCATCACTGGGGTCAGAGTTGGAGGGGAAAGGCTACTGTAGCTGCTTTCCTTTCTTTCTAAGCTGTGGTGGATTGGTGGGTGGAATACTGGAGCCCTATGCAAAGCAGGCATACTACGGAGTGCATTTGTAGAAGAAACAGTCAAATGGGTAGGACTCCTACAATCATTTCTGAAAGTTGTTACCGAGTGAGATGTGATCTGATGGGGGAGATGGTCTGGGAGTTTGCCTGCTAGGCTTTCACTTTCTGGCTGGTGTTTGATCAAAGGTGGAGGCTTTGAAAGAGATGATATAAATGAAAGAGTTTGAGGACTGGCTGCTGCAGACAGGTTGGTGTTCTGTTTTTCAGTGTAGATATTTGAAACATCTTTGGATGGGTAGGATCTTGGTGGCTCATTAACCACACTATTAGATAATGTAGTGAAATAGTTACTTTGGGGCAAACTCTGAGGCACTGAGTGCTTCATCTTATAAAGCTCTGATACTGAGCGTTCTGCGTCTTTATCTGGTTTGACAGCATGGCTTTTAGGACTAGAAGATGATGATGCTACTCTGGAATAATTGTCTCTTTCAACCTCAGGCCCCTTGATTTTGGTTGTAAATGGAGCAACATCAATACTCTCTTGAAGAATCCGACGATGTTCTTCCTTGTATTTGTTCAGTCTCTCTCCAGTCTCCTGGGGTGGCCTTGAACCCACAAAATGCCTATGCAAGTGACAATCTTTTCCTGCCTGTGACCTATTAAGATCCAGGTCACTTTTTACTGATGTGGGTGCATTAGACCGTAATGGTTCCATGAAAGCTTTCCTCTCCATTTCTCTACAAGAAAATACACAAAGATTCCTATAATCACTTTTTCATACAAAACACAAGATGGTTTTTATGCACTGTTATTGTATTATGGAAGCTGTGTATATGCTCTAAAATCTGAGGATACGCCAGTATGAAAAGGATGGCCACATGTAGTGGCTTACACCTACAATTCCACCGTTGGCAGACTGAGGGGGAGGACTGAGGTGAGTCTGACAGCAGACTGACTCAATAATCCAAAACAAAGAAAAGCATCTCTGCAATGTCTAGTTAACACCAATCTAAATGAACTATTAACAGTGAATTAAGGAAAACCACGAAGTAAAGGTATTTGTCAAGGTTTAGACTCTAGTGAACTTACTCTTTGTGGTGATCTACTAAGGATTTTGTCACTGGTGGACTGGAATGCACTGTAATCTTATGAGGTCGATGAGGCTCTGCACTGGAAGGTCTGACAGGAATGTGACTGAGTAATCCAATACCATCCGCTGAGGTCACAGGAGTAGGTTGATGTAACCAAGGACTAGGAGAATTCTATTAAAATAAAAAACAAAACAAACAAAAAACAACCCTAGACTTTAGTTATTTTAAAAAAAGAAAAACCGAAATTCTTGAGCTGGGGCCTTCAGTTACAGTAATTTATGACATGATCCAAGCTTTTGCCCTATGAAGTACCATTACAAATTATTTCAGAATCTAGTGGTTTCTGCTTATACTGAGCACCCTGATCACAACACGAGGTTAAGAAGTCTGTCTTTTGCTTAAAATATTATTTTAGTTTACATCTTTGTATTACAATTTTATACAAATAAATAAGAACCCAACTAGCATTTTATGCTTATAAACAGTCTACTACGTCCTTTGATCTGTTTTGCAGACTTTGGAACTTATGGAAGAAGATTCAAATCCATCAGCTGACTCCTGGACTCTATTCCTCTGGCCTATCTCTGTGAGTTCACAAGAGTGACGTGAGTGCAATGGGCACGGGTCACCAGGCTTGCTTTAAATTCTAGTGATCTTCCTGGACTTCTATCACGTAAGGTCTACGTTCTCGTATGATTCAGCCAATCACAGGATCAAAGATGTACATATAATCAGGATCCTATCTTAGGAATAAAATCAAAAGGGATAAACATGTGGTTATGGAAGCATGACCCTAGAACTGAAATCTTACCGATACTAAAGTGCCAGTGTTGGGGGACAGCAAACTGTAACAATTGCTGTGAATTTCATTACAGACGGGAGGCATTGAGAATGAATCACAGGAAATATCCTTCAAAACTATTAGATTGTCAACTGCTTAGTAGGTGATCCTCACTATTAGTATCAGCCAGTTGGGATTAATGACCATGATGACCTCAGTACAGCCACCTAAAATTACAACAGCTTCTTTGACAAACTTTCGGGACTGATGACAACCATATCTGTGTGTCTACTATCATTTTCAATGCAATGCTAAGTATACAAACAACATTATTCCTTAAATAAATGAGAAATTTAGTAGCGCTGGCTTACAAATCGCCACTTCGAATATGACATGGAAAGTGTTAAGTACATCCACCTTCATGGCAGCACTATTCCTAAAAGCTAAGTACTAAAAATAACTCAAATGTCCAATGACCAAGAATGGATAGAGACAATGTGGCAGGCTCAGTGGTGGAGTCCTTGAGAGCATGGAGAAGGCCCAACACTAATGAATGAGTATGTGCCTACCTATGTAGATATGAAATAAATCAGAATGCAGCTTTAAAGAGGCCATCTGTCTATCTCGTATATAGATGTGGATGAACCTAAAGACATACTAAACAAAGTAAGACAAATAAGAAGGAAAATATTAAGTGAATCTACTCATACAAAATCTCTAAGAGTAGCAGAAAACACAGAAACTAAAAGTAAACATGTAGTTGCCAAAGGCTGGAAGGGAATTAAATGCTTAATCAGCATGGCTTCTTTTTACAAGACAAAAAAAACCTACTGCTCAGATACCTGATCCTAGGCTACAGAGCGGCTCAGCATGAAACTTGCCTTCACGCCTGGCTGCCTGAGTTCCAGCCCCAGAAGACACATTGCAGAACAGAGCCAAAAACACCACAGTAAGTTGTCCTGTGACAACTGGTGAGCCTTGTGGTACACCATCACACCACATGATGAATGGATGGATGGATGGATGGATGGAAGTTAAAGATCGAAAAACTTGGCATTACTTATTGAATAGAAAGCTTGAAAATTGTAAAGGTGATAAATTTAATGCTGCTTTTACCACAAGCAAGGTGGTATTTAAACAGTCCTGGGTTTGCTGGGCAGCACAAAGGCCAAGATTGTTTCATGGTAGGAGTTTAACAGTAACATCTACTCTTCTACTCTTTCGTTTTTGTCTGGTATTGCTATTACATTAGTGCATATGGCCTTTTGATGTTGGAAGCACACATCAATGATCCAGAGTGAGTCCTATCCCAACACGTTCTCCAAGGATGTTATATACTGGCTTCTCTAACTTTGGCCTTCAACACACAAGGTGCTTTAAAAAGTCATACTATGAAATGTCCCGTGAACGTAAGACATTCAGCTATCCAAGGACTAGTAAAGCATAATTTAAAAAAAAATTTACTAATATGTTTTCTAAAATATCTTAACTATTGCACATAAATTTTAAGCCTGAATTTTCACTACCAACATATATACCATAAATCGAAGTCTAATAGATAATATGATCTTCTAAGATCTGCTTTAAGTCTGGTGAGGTTATTAACCATCTACAAAAATAACCAACTGAAAATCTGTAATATTTTTTAAGTGCCTATAGAATAAACAAATACATGTTGCTCTGTGGCAAAAACCATTGTCACTTACCCTCCTTAATGAAGCTTCAGCAGTAACTGCATTTTCTGGGTGAACCCACTTAGAAGAAGGTAGACCAAGTCCTGAGTATGCATGTGTTCCATTCGGATATTGCCAAATAATTGGATAAAGTCCCAACTGGTTGTATGAAGCAGAAGAATGGGCTTGTCCGAGAAGATGAGGCGACTGGTGTTGTAACAACTGTTGCTGCTGCTGGTGTGCTAGTGCTAAATGGCTCAAGCTGCTGGCATGAGCACTTTCCAGGCGTGGGTGGCCACCAAGTAA
Source organism: Cricetomys ansorgei (assembly GCA_026225945.1). Lineage (NCBI taxonomy): Eukaryota > Metazoa > Chordata > Mammalia > Rodentia > Nesomyidae > Cricetomys > Cricetomys ansorgei. The sequence goes on from JAMJFZ010003544.1 coordinate 6,734,045, forward strand.
GGAGGCAGTAGGCACTCCAGGTAACACAGTGGGAAGTAAATGAGGGTGATGGACAGAGTGGTGTGGACCGCTAGTTAGAGGGTGAGCGTTGATGGTAGGTAATGGAGTCTGACTAGATGACCCAGCTAGCAAGTGGGGTCCTGGCGTTAAGGCAGGATGATGGGTACCTGGGTTTAAACAGGTTCTGTGGGATGAGGAATGAAGAGGGAAAGGATGCTGGCTCAAAAAAGGTGAAATGTGATTAGCTCCTGTTTCTGACCCAATAAGAGCAGGATCCCTATAAACTGTGAAGTGCTCATTTTTATCAATGATTAGTGGGCTCTTCGTAGCTTCCAATGCACTGCCTCTAGAAGAAACTGGGTGGAAACTACATCTGGATAATTCGTGTTCTATTTTACTTGCCAGCCTTCTCTCACCAATAGCTTGACTGTTCGCGTAAGCAGCCTTAGACTTTACAGAATCAGGAGAATGAGTAATCTTGGGTTTAACAACTTCAGGAGAAGAACTAGATTTTGTCTTCTGAGTATCTACTGAAGTAGTTAGTTTAGATTTTACAGTTTCTGGGGGTGGACTTCGCTTATGCAGCTGATCCTCTGTGACAGAAACTGTACTTAATGAAGACATGTAAGAAACATAGTGATTTCTCTCTTTATCCACATCTCGGTGATCATTTCCTGAAGTATTTGTAACACTTGATTGGGTTAAATCCACTCTCACTACATCATTGACCCAGCTCTGGTCAGAATCTTTCTTTGCTGTTTCTAGATATTTAGCATTTGAATGTTTGGAATCACTAACATTAGGATCCATGTTCTCAAGTGTCTGGAGGCCAAAAGTACTTGAATTTTCCTGAGGCACCCTCTCTGAATGGGTGTCATTTTTGATATCCATAACACATTTGGGTGTTGGTGTTCTGGACACTAACTTCTCCTTTGGTAATGATTCCACTGTGTGTTTGTTTTCCATATTGCATTCTTGAACTGAATCACTAGGATTATGGTCAGCAACTGTGGCCTGTTCGGACGAACGAAGAGTCATTTTTTCTTGAAGGTGGCTGTCCACGGACTTTGGCTTCTCCCCTTCCTCATGGTGTTTATCTTCCTGCATTTGTTCCCATGGAAGTTGATTATCTATTAGGGTCTCTTCTCCTGCCTTCTCAGCAATCTGGGATTTTCCCTCTTCTCCATTTATCTTTGAAGTGATTTTATTTTTCAAATCATACTCTGGTGTTTGCTCAGAGGAATTATCAGTTATTCTCTTATTTGAATTTTCTGAGTCACTGCTCTCAGAAACGTCTGAAGCATTGTCAGTCCGAAACCTTTTCATGTTAAGTTTCTTGTCATCCTCCTCAGGTTTCCTTCTTTTACTCACCACATGTTTGTTTTTACCTTTAGGGTTTTCTGCAAGATAAAAAGGGTAAGTTTTATTTTTCATGATCAATACATGCATTTTTATGCATTTTATTTATGAACATGCCCTTAAAAAATAAAGTGGGTCCAGCCACGCACGGTGCATATGCCCTTAATGCCAGCACTCAGCACAGATCTCTCTGAGTCTGAGACCTGCCTGGTCAGTGAGTTCCAGGACAGCCAGGGATGTGCAGTCAGACCCTGTATATCTCTTTCTCAAAAATCAATTTTTAAAAAGTGGTCCTACCTCCTCGGGGTATGTAATCATGTTTTTCTTCCTTCATCTTCTCTTCATCGGGTACACTGCTATCTGAGCCCTTCCTCTTATTTGGACGAGTATTTCTTTGTTGCTGTTGCTGGTGTGTGTTCTGTTTTGGTACAGCAGCTTGAGAGTTCATGGCTGGTCTGGGACTATTTGCTTGAGCGCGCGTATAATGACCCTAAAAGTAAATTGACAATGATTATATTACTATGTGATCTTGAATAGTCTAAGGAAATATATTTTTAAATGCATTACTAATAACATACATACGTGAACAATGTTGATATTTTGACTGGCACGAGACCTGCGTCGTGATGTAATGCCAATATTTTCACCTTTTAACAAAGAGTGAACGACATCATCTAGAAAGGTCATTTGAACCATAGAAGGATCGACATTCTGTGGTTCTAGTACCTAATCCATGACACAAAACAAACATTAAATCTAACAAGCTCACCAGCATAAGATTAGTACAATTTCTTTACTCAGGTGAACTATTTACAAATCAGTTTGGGAATTCAAATTTGCAAGATACCACCTGCTTACATAACCAATTTAAGTACAAAAGATAAGATAGCCTTTTTACTTATGCATGCACCATAATTCTTAGAAGAGAATCTCAACAACGAAATGTGGTGTGAGAACTGTGTGTGTTCTGAAAATGTTCCATAGTGAAAAGTAGCTACGTGGGAAATAACTGATTTTTGGAGAGAAGGAACAATAAGTTTTAAGAAAGTTTTAATTTAACCTACTGATTTGGGGGGAAAGGGGTGTCAGGGAGGCTAATCAATTAGGGACTGACTTTTGCCTGTACTGACATAAATATGACATCAGCATCACTTCCTGACCTAAAGTGACTTCTATGTAACATCAGATACATTTTTACTTATGAGGGTATATGATTAGAAATGCTATAGTATTTATCCTGTAAAAATTTCTTTCTCAAAGGATTACTTGAAGACTGGGGTTGGGGGTTAGGAGTAACATGCACTCAGCACACGCAAGGTGTACTTAATATGTGCAAAACCCTGGGTTTGAACCCCAGCACCAAAACTGTAACTATTTACCTGATCATTCATAACGATCATGGTGCGGGTGAAGAGATCATGATGAGTAATTATGCCAGTAAACCACTGGGTGGCAGAATCTTGTCTATACACTCTCACTCTGTATCCATTTAAGGAATAAGGACCTTAAAACAACAGAAAACAAAAAACAAAAAACAAAAAGCAAAAAAAAAAAAAAAAAACACAAGGGATATCTTAAATGAGGGCATTTCCCATTTAGGAATACTTAGGACTGTGACAGATGAGTAACACACTTGATATCAGTTTGTAAAATGTCTTAGAAGACAGGTATCTTTTAGCTCAGAACACAAATCATTATATATACTGCTACACATAGAGTATTTTTGCAATCATAAATTAGGAAGAGAACAGGACACAATGTAAAGCCAAAGTGGTGTAGAATAGAGTAAGGATATGAAACTATTTAACAAGGTTTGGGAAAATAAGTTCATGTCTGAAATTGGAAAGTGATTTGTAATTTGACTAATGGGACAACTAAGAGAAGCCTAATAAGAAAGTACAACAAACTTACACTCCACACTGAACACAATTTGGAGACAGCCGCATGTATTTTTGCCAAAGAAAGATTGGGATTACTAATATGTTACTCTTTTCTTCCCTAAGGTTTTTATTAATTTGGTTATATCTCCAAATTAATATCTCCAAACAACAATCAAATTTTTCTGGATCTCTGGATTTTAAATAATTTTAAGAATCTCTTTAAATGACATTATTATAAACACGTGGAATTTGGAACCTTCCTTTTGGCTTTTGATATTAAGAAACTGTCCCCCAACCCACCCCAGGACAACAGTATGGATGTTTTATTCTAAATAAAAGATTGGGTAGAGTAGGGCTACTAGACAGTGCTGGGTAGGAGGCAGGCGCACGAAGTCTAGCTTTATCCAGCTTCATGTTTGAGAGTGCCTGTTACAGTGTGCTCACAGTAAGAAGCGTCTGACAGCACACGATCTGTGCTGTACGTAAGCGCACACGACAGACCGCTTGTATCATCAAGATCATTGCTGACGATTACTTAATGACAGGAATGGGTTGTTGTTGTTGTTTTTAAGACAGGGTCTTGCTATGTAGCACTGACGGCCCTGGAACTCAATATGTAGACCAGGATGCCCTCAAACTCACTCCAAAGTGACAGAATTAAGAGACAGGCATGAATTTCAAAGACTGAGATAAATATGGGAATTCAACAACAAAATTATATTCTCTGCATTCAGTCCAAGTCATATAGTTTCAATCCAAATTCATGAAAACCTTTTATTTACCATACGATTTTACTGCTATTAAAACAAATTACTAGGAATTATAAAGCAGCTCTGATTTGGAAATCACATGTTTATAGACAACCCTGGAACTTACTAAACAAAGGAAACAAAACTGAGGCGAGGACTGTGGCAACTGCTATCGAAGGTACAGGGACACTTCTCGGACACCAGGAGCAGTCTTTGAAGGAAACCAATTATGACTTTGGGCAACCCTTCATTACAAACAATGCTTTTTCCCCAGAAAGAACACACATCAAACATTCTACATTATGGAAATTTCCCTATCTACAAAACAACTATGTAGCTGTTATTCCATATATAATAAATCAGTGATATTATGAACTTTATCAAAATGTTTATGATTTGCCAATTATTTTCTGGCAGACTGCATGCAATTAAAACTATGAGATTGCATAAAACTGAGCAATCAAAAAATAGTTAAGTTGGCTTAGTTTCAGAAAATGGTGTAACTTCAAAATAGATACCTTGCATAAAAATTTCCTGAACCTTCTGTTCCTTTACCCAGACTTTCACTTCTGCATGCAGCTGTGGGTTGTCCCTGAGTATGGGCTTTAGGCTGTCTATGTCGTCCTGAAATCATAAATAAAGAGAGAAGGGCCCATCACACTTTGCTAACATAAATGCTGTAACTGTCTTCTATGTTCTAAACACATTAGCAAATCCCTTAATATAAAAGCATAACCTCATAAATTAGTTTCCTTAGCAACTGTAACAATATAGCATAAGAAATTTTTCTGTAGTGAGATTTGATCCTTGATAATTACTACCACATTCAAAACTGACACCAAGCAACAAAAATCGGTACTGTGAATTTCTTTACTAAGATTGTGTGACAGTCAAGTTTCTGTATATCAATTCCCTTATCTTAAGGCAGTTACTAGTATCTGCCATTTATCTTACTAGGCTTTTATAAGGCTTATAAAGTAACAATAGTATTTTTCATAAAACATTCAAATCTTACAGTAATAGTAATTCCAACATGTAATTCCAACACCCAAGAGGAGGCAAGAGGTTAAAAGGTTTAAAGTTAGCCATAGTTACAGAGAGACCCAATCCCAGAAGCAAGCAAAGAGCCAGGCATATTGACTGTGTACTATTATTCCAGCACTTTTATTATTATTATTTTTTATTTTATTTTATTTTATTTTATTATTATTATTATTATTATTATTCCAGACTATATATTATTTTATCTTATTTTATTATTATTATTATTATTATTATTATTATTATTATTATTATTCCAGACTATTCCAGGCTGAGGCAGGATAGCAAAATGTCCAGGCCAATCTGTTCAACACGGTGAGTTTGAGGAGAGAAAGGAGAAAGCTAGAGAGAGAGATGGCTTAGCAATTAAGAACACTTGCTGCTCTTGTAGAAGACCCAGGTTTGATTCCCAGCACCAACATGGTGGCTTGCAGTAACTACAGTCCCAGGGGATTCAAAGTCCTCTCCTGAACAGACACAGATTAAGGAAAGCATACCCCCCCCAAAAAAAAAACAAAAACAAAAACAAAAAAAAAAACAACCCACAGTGTCTTGGTTGAAAAGATCACAAAAACATTCTTTTACTTCATTATTTTTCCAACAAGAAAAATTAACCCAACACTTTAAAGAATTACTTACTAAATACACTCAAAATCAAAGTCTTGTCTGCACAGTTTATTTGTGGTTACAAAACTTTTATACAACAGACACCACGTTAAATCTTTTGCTTTTATTACGGTAATCCATTCTCAATATGCCACTTTGGCATCAAATAATGTCTCCAATTTACAGATGACAAAATTGAGGCACAAAGAATGAGGATGTTTGCCAACAGTTATGAGCTTTAGTCACCTGGCTCCCAAGGCAAACTTTTAGTTGCCATAATACTACTTACCCTCTCTTTTTGTCTTGGGGTGGGTTAGGACTCCAGAGCTGACAGCAATATAGACAAAGCGCTCTACCACTAAACTAGCACTCCAATCCTAATTTCTTCCTTTGACATGTTCGTGCTTTGGGAAGTTTTCATTACATGTGTGTGCGTGTATGAGAGCCACCTGTGCCGCAGTATGTATGTGGAGATCAGAGACTTGTGGGAGTCAGTCCTCTCCCTCCACAACGAGCATGCTGTGGACAGGCTTTGTCTCCACCTGCAAGCTATCTACTGCCCCTATATCGTTTTTATAAGTAATGAGTGTGCAATGCATGTGCAAAATATGTAGGCAACCAAATAATGTTTTTTACATGTATTTTGTATATGTGTGCCCAAGTGGATGTCAGAGACAACTGGAGGGAGTTCTCTCTCTCTACCACGTGAATGGGTCCAGGGAATCAAGCATGGGGGCAGCACCCCTGCCCACTGAGTCACCTTGTAGGCCCACAGATAAAACTAACTTTGCTGTGTTTTTACATATTTTCTGACAGGGCTTTTTTTTTTTCTTAAGTATATATTTAAGATTTTTATATTCAGTTTTTATTTATGTGAATAGGGTGTTTTGCCTTCATGGATGTCTATGTACCATGTGAGTGCAGGGCCTGCAGATGCCAGAAAAAAGCATCAGATCCCCATGAGCCATCACGTGGGCGCTGGCAATTGAATCCAGATTCTCTAGAAGAGTAGCCAGTGTCTTAACGTCTGTACCATCTCTTTAGCCCATGTTTTATCTATTTTATAATGACCATATGTTGCTTTTGTAATGAGAAAAAATAAAATGCAAAATTTTGATGGCCAAAACAGGCACATGTTAGTTAATTTTATTGTTAAAAAAAAAAAAAAAATCACCAGAAAAAAATTTAAAGCAGTTAGCTAAATATATATACATATATATAAAATCTTTAAAAAGTAAATGGATATATTACACAGATCCTAGTTCAGAAATTTTGTTGAAAATACCCCTTGTGTGTCATTAAAACTTTCCTTATAATAAAAACTACATTAAACCTGGAGTTGAAGTGCATGTTTGGGGAGCATGGGTTCAAACTCCAGTACCACGAAAACAGACCAGGAAAAAAACAAGCATCAAAAAGACCCAAAAAGCTGAAGTGATAGGGAGTATTGGGACTACAAGAACCCTTGCATTTTCAGCACCCACATCCAAAAGCATACATGGGATTTGAAGATCTCTTCTGGCCTCCACAGGGATGTGTGTGCGTACATACAAATTAATAAATAACAAGATGAATCATATATATACTCAAAATAGGCAACGAAACAAATAAACTAAAACCCTCACAAAGTTAAAAGAACTCTAAAAGCTGAATTATTAACATAGTAGCAATTATACTAGATACTACTGAAATAAAGTTCTTTATAAAACTACACTGCTAGTCACAAAAATAATTTTAATTCTGTAACATTTTAAAAATAATCATTAAGTGGTAAAATTCAAGACTACACTAGAAGAATTCTATTTTCTTTTCTCATCAGCAGATTTTTCATGAGTCATTTTCATATATTTGATGGTTACTTTGGGAGGGAATTAAAACCAGGACTTCACAATTGCACCCACCACTAAAATGTGTCTTTCAAAGATGAAGTTACTTGAAACAAGAAAACACACACTTTTAAATATCTGACTTCTTTAACTTGCAAAGCACTAGACAAAACTTCATAGTTGACATGATGTGTCAAATAGGATGAGGGTTAGGTACCTGATTTCACCAAGATTGTAACTTAACAAACAGAGCAGGGCCTGGCTTCTGTCTGATCGCAGTCACAATCTCACACACACAATGGTTTAAAAAAAAAAAAAAAGCTCCAATTATAAACAGAAAAATTACTTGAAGTATCCTGCTCCAATAACGCTTCACTTACACAAAGCTTACATCTATATTGCTTTCCTGAGCAGGGGCTCTAAAGTATTTGGTTGGGCTTCGCCAATGACTCCGTTGTAACTGACAGCAAGTCAAAACACTGCAAAGGCGAACACCTGGCACTTGGACCGCGAGCAGCATCACTCTTCACCCAACCTAGATGAATACTTTTATCTCAACATAATGTAAAAGTAACCTCAACCTCTTAAACTGTAAGTGATTCATAGCAGTATTTACAGACTGCTATTTTGACACTTTGCCTACTACTTGGCCCAGAGACAGCACCTTTGAAAAATGATCTAAAAATCAAAGTAAGTACCAGAAACAGATGGGCAGGTGAAGGTATTTTTGGTTCAGGTTGCCAGGCTGATCTCCACAAGCTTGCTCTGGCATGGGAGTGTGTGTCCTGTTATAACCTAAGAACTCTCACCCAAGGTTAATCTTAGGAGGTGTGAGTAGGATCTGTCAGGGATTAAATCTAGGGCCTCAAGCAGCTAAATTCTAGGACTGAATACCATTCCAGACAGTTAATCCTAGCAGTAACTATGATAACTATTCACTCCATTTCATAGGGAAAAAAACATAACCACAAATGAAGTCATTCCCACAAACTGTCCATGTGGAAAGTAAAGCATCTAGAGTCCAAGTCAAGGTACTGTCTACCTTTCTTTCACTAATTCATGTACTTCAGAATCAAAATTCTAAAAGCTTTCTGCTGGGTTCTCAATAATTTATCAGTAACATGATCTCATAAAACGGGGGAAATTCTAAGTTACTAAATTAACTCATCAACAAAATATAACAAATATAATTTGCCGTAACCTTCAACAATTTAGAATGAATGTACAAATCTTAAAACAAACCAACTCAAGAGCCTTATTTCCCTAACTCAATAATAAATACCTTCCTTCAAATCTATCAGCAGTGCTGGGTGTGGGGGTGCATGCCTTGGTTTCCAGCACTTATGAGGCAGAGGAAGGCATATCTCTGTGAGCTGGAGGCCAGCCTACCCAAGTACAGAGCTCTAGATTAGCCAGGACTACATAGTGAGACAATGTTTTGAAAATGAGAACGGCAAACAGGCAAGAAGTAAAAATAATTCACAGGGGTTTTGTGTGTGTGTGTGCATGTGTTTAAAGTTAATCTTCAAAATTAAATCCTTTGATGAGAAAATATTAAAGAACTGTAATACTTCTGCATTTGGAAAATCTGCCAAGTGTCATTAGTAGTAATAAAGCATTCCCTTCTTGGGTTACCAGAGTAAACCGTGTGTGTGTGTGTTTGTTTTAATTAAAGCCAAGCCAGGTGTGGTAGTATATGCCTTAAATCCCAGTACTCTGGGAGGCAGAGGCAGGTGGATCTCTGAGAGCTCAGTGCTACTTTGGTCTACATAGTAAGTTCTAGGACAGCCAGGGTTACAGAAGAGAAAGATTTTGTCTAAAAAGCAAAGGCCAATTAAAAAAAAAAAAGTGATTCCTTCTAAAACCACACAATACTATTCTTTTTGGTTTTGTGAACTTTTTAAAAAGTCTAGAAGGCAATTTTCTTTCAAGCCATTTACTAACTTAGCTGAGTCACCTACTTACAACATCTGTTGGCTACAACTTAACATCTGCAACTTCCTCAAACTCGGCCTAAGACCTGTTGAGTATTTTTTAAATGTGGTAACTGAAAATACTCATTCAGAACACCTTTTGCTTAGAAGAAGAAAAAAATCCATGACAGGAGCTTAACCTAAGTAAAATTATAAATCTGCATAAGTATTCTTCTAAAAATTCCTGGGTTTATATAAACTAACTGTGAGTGATGGTATGCTGGCTAGTTTCTGTCAACTTGACATAAGCCAGAGCTATCTGAAAGGAGGGAACCTCAACTGAGAAAACTTGTAAGATCAAGCTGTAAGGCATTTTCTTAATTAGTGATTGATGGAGAAGGTCCCAGCCATCTGTGGGTGGAGCGATCCCTGAGTCAGTGGTCCTCTGTTCTATAAGAAAGCAGGCTGAGCAAGCCACAAAGAGCAAGCCAGTAAGCAGCACCCGCCCCCATGGCCTCTACATCAGCTCCTGACTCCAGGTCCCTGCCCCATCTGAGTTCCTGATAACAGCCCTAGTTTGTGTCATGATGTGGAAGTGTGAGCCACTTCCGCAACATGGTTATCATTCCAGTCTTTTGCAGCACGCACACTTAAATTTATCTGTGTGCATTGATGATCCCTATATAGACCGGCAAATACATGACATATGTGTTGTTATGGAAATACCAGTAAGGAAGTGCTGGACAAACCAGTACTTAGGAGGTGCAGGAAGAAGGATCACTAAGAGGCCACGTTGAACTAAATATAAGTTCCAGTCCAGCCTGGGCTACAAGAATTTGCCTCAGGGTGTGTATGTACACACACACAGACACACCCCACATACATACGCACTGATAGATACAAGAATAAATGTAGGATGGATAACCTAAAACTAGTTTTAAGATAAAACACTTCAATAGCACAGTATTATTAAGAATGTAGTATACACGATGTACTCGACAATGATTTCCAACACTTTTCTACTTTTAAAGTGGTGTTTACTATAAGTAAGAATTCCTAGTATTGGGCTGGAGAGATGATTCAGCAGTTAAGAGCATTGGCTGTTCTTCCAGAGGTCCTGAGTTCAATTCCCAGCAACCACATAGTGGTTCACAACCATCTAAATGGGATCAGATGACCTTTTCTGGTATGCAGGTACATATGCAGATAGAACACTCATACAAATAAATAAATCTGTAAAAAAATAATTCCTATTATTAAAAACAAAAGAGGGAACCAGGTGTGATGGTGTAAACCTTTAATCCCAACACTAGGAAAGAAAGGCAAGCAGATATCTGTGAGCATTAGGCCAACATAGTCTACATGAAGAGTTCCAGGCCAGAGAGGACAGTGAGACCTTATTTTTTAAAGAAGTGGTAGGCGTGAGGGGAGAAGACTAAACCATGTCAAAATGCTTGCTGTAATTTTCTGGAAGGAGAAGTTATTTGAGCTCAGGATGAAGCTCAGTGGTAGAGCACATGCTAGCATGTAAGAAGACATGGATTCAATCTCAAGCACAGAGAAAGACTAGTTTACTAATAACTTACTTTTTGAAATTTACTCAGACTACTATATTACTTCAATGAACGGGTGAGTTCTTTAAATAGGTTACGAAACACAATTAAGCTTTTATAAACACTCACGGGAGTAATTTTTCTTGATTACTATATTAAGATGCAATCATAATTGAAGTAGTACCTTGTTTTTTTCTTTCTTCTACAACCTCTTATGCTATCAAGCTGCAGAGCTATCACCTTTAAACCATTCTCCTTTGGTTTCTTATATTCTGTGGTACTAGAGACTGGATTAGACACCTTGTTTGACTGTGCTTGAAACTGCCTCTCAGCCTGTGGTATTACTAAGTTCTTTTATTAATAAATATTACTATCAATATATTTCATTCCACAAGACAACACATATAAAGCCAGCATTCCTGCCAAGAACCTTGCAAGTCCAATGGAAGAGACATAATGCAAATGAATTTCATTTAGGATATAGAATTCAAACGAATGTTTTAGTGGGAATGGGTGCAATAGAAAAGGTTACCAGAGAAGGAGCCCTCTTGGAAACTGAGAAAAGGATGAGTTTTGAGTTGCTCTTCAGAAATGCAAAGGTGCTTGCCATGGGTACAGGAGGTCAGAAAAAAAGCTTTCCAAACTAAAACACACAAACACAGAAGGATCAAACAATGTGGCATGTGTACAGAACTCTTATGTACATCAATATGAATTTAAATGCAGACAGGGAGACTGAAAGACCCTATTTAAAAATCTCTTTAAATAGTATAGCCAAGATGACAAGAACCAGTGATTGTAGGAGAGCAATAAATACCTATGTGTTGTCATTTGCATTAAATGGGTTAAATAGTATGTGCCGTCCCAATTTGGTTGTTCCTATTTTATAACCACCCTAGTAGTGTCGGATTTCAACTGCTATCTCTGTGCTGTTTACTTAGTCATTTACCTGTGCTGCACTTCTAGGATAAAATGCTCCTCACAGAGCTTAGATTCTACAGGAGGCATGGTGGGTAATGACTGTAATAAGCAACCTCCACCATGACAAACATTTTAATAACTTCTGTGACAAAATAAAATATAGCAATGTTGGAGCCATTAGAAATTGAGAGGGTGGAGCTGGAGAGATGGCCATAGATTTGAGGGGCAGGGTGGGGTGTATACATTGGAGGGGCTGGGCTGGAGAGAGGAAAAGAAAGTAGGAATTATGGAAATACATCACATTTTTAAAGAATTACTTCTGAAATTGGAGGATGGGGGCCAGGATGATCATAAGTTCAAAGCTACCTTTAGCATACAGTCAAGACCAAAGACATTCTAGGCTACACGATATACTTGGTCTCTAAAAACAGATAAGACAATGTGGCTGGAGAGGAGGCTCAGCTCTAAGGTCATTTGTTGTTCTTGCAGAGGACCTAGAATTGATTCCCAGCACCGAATGGTGCTCACAACCACCTGTACCTTCTGTTCCAGAGAATCCAAAGGGCTCTTTTGACCCCCAAGGACACCAGTCATACATGTGGTGCACATACACACATGCAGGCAAACACTCATAAAGCAAAAAATAAAAATAAATCTTGAACTTTTTTAAATGGGGGATGTATACAAATGAAACAATATTGGTCAAAAATGATTCTTCATTCAACAGGTGTTTAGGGGTTGAATTTACTATTCTACGGGCTGAAGAGATTGGCTCAGCAGTTAAGATCACTGGCTGTGCTTCCAGGTCCTGAGTTCAATTCCCACACCCAGAAGGCAGCTCACAACTGCCTGTAACTGTAGTTCCACGGGATCTGATGCCCTCTTCTGGTGTGCAAACATGCATGAAGACAAAACACCCATGTACATATACAGAGTAAAATAAAATTAGGAGGAAAGGAAAGGCTTCATCGCATTACTCTTCTCCTCTAAACCTTCTGGAGGCTTCCAGCCCAAACTTATGAAACTGAAAATTAAGTCTGCGTTATAGCCTGTAAGCCCCACTTGAACACCCTGATAACTAACATCTCTTCTAATTCTCTGAATGTTCTCACTTTAGGGCCTTTCCATTTTCTGTTCCAATTAAGATTTCTAGCTTTCAGCCTTTACTTATTTAACTCCTTCATATAGCCATGTAGACGACAAAGGACAACATGTGAGGGAGTCAGTTCTCTCTGGGGATCAAACTTAGATCATGAGGCGTGGCAGCTCTTGCCTCTGTCTGCGGAGCCACCTCGTCAGACCTCTTCTCATTTATTAATCTCAACCTACCCACATCACTCTCCTCCTTCTCATATTCTGAAACACTACAGAAGGCACCCAAGAAATACGTACTAAAATATTTGTTAAAAATATTTCTGAAGTAACACCAATGGACTTGGCCTTGAGCAAGAAAAAAAGGAGGCAAGAAGGAATACAAAAATAGGTCTAAGAACAGGAAGTTAAGGGGGTTCCTGCTTGTAGCCTCAATTTCCTCTGTGCAGTAGGAGAAAGGTCATTTACTAGTAGAAAAGAAGGAAGTTCAGTCAGTAGTGATCATTTGGAGTAACTGTAAGAAATACAAGTTCACAGCTCATCTGAGAATGGAGTCAATATAGTGACATTGAAATGTGGAGTATGACTGAGGTTTTCCTTCAGTGTTCAGATTCTTCAATGAAAATGTACCGTATCTGCACTGTCCTGCACGTGACACTCCAGTTGGGGCTGCCATGGCTGCCCAAAACGGGCATGGTAAATTTAGGACATGTAAGTAAAAAGAGAAAACAAAAGCTCTAAAGTAAACTACAAACAAAACACCAACCCAAACCAATAAATCCATTAACGAGCACTGACTGCTCTTACAGATGCCCAATTGAGAAGTCTCTACAATTAGTCTTCAGCATCATGCATAGTAAAGGATCCTCAATCTGTATTCAAGAAACTTAATTCCTTGATTTAAAAAGTGGATGTAAGAGAAACAAGATAAAAGTCGCCTTTCTGTGGAGTTGTGGAGCTTTATCTGCTGTAGATTTGGGAAGTCCACATACTACATAATGTCTTAATCCTAGGATTTTTATACATGAAGAAATGTTACAAATCGAAATTTTGATTTATTGCATAGATTACAATAACCTTTATTTTTAAAAAATGGCTATTCCCTGAATGGCAAAAAGAATATGCCCTGTTAACTATGAACCAGACTTATGTGTAGTACTGATTCCCACTCAGAGAGCATCTGGACCATGCTTCATTAAAATAAAACAAAAGCTTACTATTTTACACCATAGACTCCTATTTAAGGAAAAATGTGACGGAAGCATATTACTTGGTTATAATTAATAGCCTTTATCAAATAGCTAGCTAGGTTTAGCAGTCACAGGAAATCAGTTGAGTAAAATAGTCATTTGATATGGAACTGAACTGAACAGGTAAGGACTGCTAGGCAGCCAGGAGAACAGCCAGCTCAGAACCAAGATGCAGAAAAGCATCACCCAAAAGCAAAAGCATTTAGAGCCTGAGATGGAGCTGGCAGCAGTGGTTGCCTAGCAAGTAAGCACAAGCTCCCAGAGGGCCCTTGGCACAGAAGGAGGTTAAAAGATGACAGTGCCCCACATTTAGGATTCTGGAAGGATCTAACTGGCCATATAAAGGCTTTGTTGTCAGGTGACAATTTCAAAATTAACCAGGCAATACTGCTTAGAAGGCCTCCACTTTCTCTGCTGTCTTAAAGCTAAGGGTGTGTGGACTGGAGAGCACTGCAAAGGGAAAAGACAGAGGCTTTGGCAACTAAAGGAGAGGATGTGACAACGGTATTTACTATGGAGTCACAGAGACCTGCCCTCCAAGAACTCAAGACAAAATAATCAAATATTAATAAAAACAGTGACAATTTTGTGTGAACCTAGCTATGCTACGGTATCCAGGCATTTGATCAAATGTCAGTCTACATGTTTCCCCAAAGGCTTTTTAGATTTAATCATCTCTAAGTAAGCAGACACTGAGTAACAGATTGCCCTCCACAATCAGCTCATCTTAAGGAAAACTGAGGTCTTCCAGGAAGACTTGCCCTTCCCACTGCAGACTGCCTACTCAGTGGATTCTAGCGTTTTTTTAGCATCCCCCAATTTCATGAGCCAATTTTCCCTTCTCTCTCCCTCCTACCACTCTTCTGTTCTGTTCCTAGGAGAACCCCAAAACACTATACCCTACTGGGAAACATTCCTGTCTTTTACTCTTTCTCTCCATCTTACTTTTTTTTTAAGCACTGTAAAAACCAAACCCAAGACCAGGAGCACAAGCATGTGCTGTGCTGTCACGTGCTGTGCTGTGGAGCCACATCTCCAGTTCCCACCTAATTCCAGTAAATCTGAGTTCTAAGAAGACACACATATCTAGCAATCTATGACACCTCTGAATAAACTATTTTAGAACTTAGAGCAAGATTCTGTAACTAGACCTGTACCCTTCCCCCTACCATGAAAGAGAATTCAGTATTTTGTCAGTCTTTAAACTCACAATTACAGCGAAATGGCCAGCATACAAGTGAATGGCTATATGGTATACCTCAGCAACCACAGGATCGCCCCTTTGCTTGAACCTCAAACCCCTAATTTCTGCAAAGGTCTAGTCTACTGCTTAATAATTTACATAGAGTTATGAAACCAGAGTGATCTGGAACATTCATAAAATTTCAATGATAAAATAGTAACAGTTAAGTGAATTATTTAGGTCTGACAATCATTTGAACAGAATATGTAGCTGTAGGGAGAAGGGATGGCATCCTGACTAATTAAAACTGTATGAGACTGGCATAAGGACAGACACACAGACCAAGGGAATAGAATAGGAAGAGCAGGAAAGTATAGTATAAACGATCAGCTCAGTGCCATTATAACAAATGATCACTGAAATAGACAATCTTTCCAACAAGTAATGCTGGAAAAAAAAGCATTGATACTTGGTCTCTTAGCTGAAACCATATTTGGTGAAAATTAAATCAAAATTGATCAAACAATTAAGAGCTATAAGACTCTCAAGAATACGTTCAGAGAAATCCTCACGACGCTGACTTTGACAATAATTCCTTGGCTGTGACACCAAAAGCAACTCCAACAAAGAACAGACCGATCAGACTCTATTAAATAAAACACTGGACATCACAGCATGTTTGCAGAGAGCAAAGAAAACCAACAGAAAGGGGGGCGGGGGGGGAGTTTGCAAGCTGTATATTTAAATAAGGACTGATAACCCAAAAATCTAATGTTCCTGACTCAAAAGGAATTTTTTTTTCCTCTTTCGTGAGCAAAGGTCATTAAAGAATGAGTCTCATTCAGAAGATGAGAAGCTATCTGCCAGTAATCATAGGAAAATCTACATTTAAAACCATGTTATGGTATAGCTTTATGAAAGAAACATAACAAGAATTGATGATTCAAAGAAACTGAACCCTTGTGTATTGTTGACAATATGAAATCGTGAAAGAGTTGGCTAGTTCTCAAACAGGTATTTGGTTGGTTGTATAGTTGTGTGCCTGTGTGCATGTAACTTGTAACTGCTGCAACACATTCCTAACGTTTAACAGACTTCCACTGTGCCTTTTATCCTCTAGCTCAGAAAAGACAGAAAGAAAGCACGCAGCCTTGTAAGAGAGAAAAAAGAAATGTTCACTGTCCTTTTTGGCTGTCCTTAGTTTGGCTAACAGGAGCTGAAGAGAAAACTAGCATCTATATGAGAGCACTGAACTAACATCTCACAAGCCAACCCAACCGCCAACTCCCCCTGCTCGCCTTTAAATTCTATGCAAACTTCCCAGAAGTCCAAACAGCATGTAATCATAAAGAAAGCTACACAGGACAAAAAACGTCTTCAAAGCATCCTGGTGTGTGTGTGTCTTGTTTTCTGTTAAAGGAGTGAGGAACATTTTTTGGATGGTTTCCTGGTTTAGACAGTTTTGGCTAGCCTAAAGCTAAATGTATAGCCCCAGCTGATCTCAAACTTGCAATCCTCCTGCTTTAGTCTACCAAGTTCAGGAATTATAGGCAAGTGCTGGCTGGGATCACAGGTGTGGATGAGCACGGTAGGCTCCAAGAAGTTTAAGACATAAAATTTCAATAAAATTTCAATACACTTTAACAACTCTGTATGTGTGTATGTGTATGTATATTTGTATATACGTATATCCAAAATTGAAAGGGAAGACTGAAATACATAACTAAAATACGTACGTAACTGTAGCATTATACAGCATAACCAAAAGGAACACACTCAAATAGCCTTCAAAATGAAAAAAAAAAGTGGTATAAACACACACACACACAAAAAAAAAAATTCAGACACAAAAAGAAGTTAAATTCCAAACGCTATAACATGTGTGAAACCTGAAGACATCATGCTAAGTAAAACAAGCCATTAAAAAGAGGGATTCTTATCTGCAATACTTAGTGTAAGGGAACACAGGCTACCAAAAACTGGAGCAGGTGAAGTTAGAGAATAGGGAATTACTCTTCAATTAAGAAATACAGGTTCTATTATGATGAAGAAAAAGTTGTGAGACTGGGCAGGTGGTATCTGTACAATACAGTTAAGGTATTTTAGCACCACTAAATTCTGTACTTAAGTGGTTAAAAGTTAAAGCTTTACAGTTTGTTTCTCTGACCAAATACAATGGAGATAGATTGAAACCAGTCAGGTGGCTGATCCAATTAAAATCGCTTTAAAAGATCCCTTCTCAGCTGAGGGTGTTAGTGCACACCAGCACTGAGAAGACAGAAGCAGGTTGCTCTCTGTGAGCTTGAAGCCAGCCTGTTCTACAAAGATGAGTTCCAGCACACAGTAAAACCTTGCCTCTAATTAGCTAATTAATTAATTAATCTCATCACCACAATACCTTTACAAGAAGACGATAAAACTGGAAGTTTATGTAAGTGGACCATTCAATATATGCATTCTGACTGTTCATTTGACTTACAGTATTAACCTACTTTAATGTCCTACTGGCTTAGCGAAGACAACTGACAACTGAAGTCGATCTCCCTTTACTTTCCTGGTATCCGATGATGCGCACCCCCAGCAGATCAGACTTTACATTAGGCTCCCACAGGTACAAGTTAACAGCCTCTAACTTCCTACCTATGAGCTAACCGTGAGGGAGAACTGGCAGGGGTTAGGAAGACACCAATCTGAGAAGCTAACACAGGTGTACTTTAAAGTAATTTTTTTTTTCCAACTTAGCTTTGAGCAAATCTATGTCCTCAAAATACTAGATTTGCCACAGAAGAAAACTGGACTGCTGGAAAAGTAGGACACATGCATCTTAACCAGCTCCAGCAAAAGCCTGGGGAAACTGTACTGAGAACAACCGGAAAGAAAGCCTTAGTCGTGTGGCTAGAAGACCGTAAGGATACGGAAGGATGGTGAGTAAATACAAGTAATTCCCATGTGACAGCTCACAGCGAGAATAACTGCTCAGCATGTAAACTTGCGCAAAGCGCCTGTTTCTGCTTCCTATAGCTGGGTGACCCCTCGCACCACTGTCAGAAATTCCTTAAGCCCACTTCCCTCTTATGTACACCTGGTTCCACATACCCTTCCCCTTTCTCTCTCCACCTCCCAGGAGCTGAGGATGGAATCTGCGGTTCCGGCATGAGAAGCAGGTGCCCTACCCCTGACATCTCCAGTCCAGGCACTACCTAGCCTCAGTTTTAGCAAGAACTGTGTTTAAATCTAAAGGGCAAGGAAGGTAGAGACATGGATCCTGGCCCACCAAGGTGCATGTAAACCTGTACTGTGTGACCTTTAACCTGTCTGGGGAAGAAGACAAAGAAGGCTGGTGGCGGCACAGAATAACCTTAGCTGCTCTGGAACCAAGGCAAGGTTCAGATTCAAGTACTGCTTGGTAACTCAGTGAGATACTGCCTCAAAATAAAGAAAAATGGCGACCCTTCCTGGTCCTCTATTAATTAGGTTTCAGTCCTGTTTCCTGTTCAGGGAGTGATGGTCCACGTTATTTAATCCCAGCAGCTGATCTCTGTGAATTCAAGGACAGCCTGGTCTGCACCTTCAATTCCAGGGAGTGAAGATGTGCTACACATTAAGACCTTGCCTCAGAAGTGTGGTGGGGGCTAGTCATGTACCTCAGTGGGAGTGTGGTACCCAGCACCTGCGTGACCCTATGTTCAATTCCCAGCACTGCAAGGAACAAATAAAAATCAGAAAAGAGGCTGCAGGAAGGCAGTAGGAGGAGTGTGTATGGATGAGTGCCCACCTTCACAGTTTCCCACTCAGATCTGAGTAAGGTCTATCTGCACTCTACCTCTTCGCTGTAAGATGTCGGGTTCCTGGCTGTTTTATCTACCCCATTCCTGTTTCTTGTATCACCCACTCACATGTACATCAATCTCAGAGTCGTGTGGATTAAGTATATGAATTTGACAGTATTACATAAAATTAGGATAATATTTTATAAAATTTGAGGCACTAATCTTATTTCTCAATATGGCTAACACAAATATCACAAAGAAATGATTTGAAAATTATTGAATTTTTCAAACTATGAGTTGAAATAAATAATAAAGTTGGGCTTTAGTAAAACTTTGCAATAGGGAAAAAAGAGTATTACCATCCTATTGTGACTGGCAAAAGAAACCAGAAAATTCCACATCCGGCACTAACTAGTGATGGTGTAGAATCTTTGAAATCCAATGCCTACATTTCACATTTAAATTCTTAACAGCAGCCACAAATGCACAGGGGAGGGGGGACTGTGATCACAGCCTATTTGAGAACAGAGAGAACTACTTTAGTGACTTGCGTTCAAAGGCTGGGCAATTTTCAGTCAAAGTAATTGGCTTTGGCCTTTATGGATGCATGTTCAACACACCAAGTTCTGCAGTCTTGACAAGTAAGCTTTTTGATGGCAGCACATAAGCACTGGAATTGTTAACAGCTGATTTTGAGATAAGCTGAGTTTTAAGTTTAACATCTCTTAAGAGACTAAAGCAATCATGTTTTAACTTGGTATTAGCTTATATGACCTTAATAAGCATGTTTTGTAATTACTATTGAAATTGGGACTTTATAAATTAGGTAGGTATATGATATAAAAATAGAATACATACTAAAATTACTTAATGTTAAAGTACAACATAACAATTCTTAAAAACATAACCACACACACACAATTTAGGTAAGGAAGCACAATGATTCTATTTTAGTAACTGATTCTCTTGTTTTCATGGTCCATTTTTATTATCCAGGCTTCAGCTTGGCTCTAGTATTGCAAGTTGTCACTTTTGAGTAGAAATGGGATAAAGCCAAGAACTACATAAGAGCTGCTTCCTGCTTTGGCTTCATCTAGACCACCCCCAGGCCATGCCTACTTCTGAAGTATGCTAATTTACCAAGCCAATCCATCAGTAATCAGTTCACAGCCATTGTTATGATCCTGTGGTTTTTTTTACATTCTTGGCACAATATACATGCGATAACCTCAGTGTTCTGATCCTACTTACTTCATTTTACAAAGCGCTGCTAAATTTCAATTAATGCTAATATGATGCACACGGGAAATATAAAGGCAGATGCTTATGAAATTAGGAAGTATGCTTAACTCCTACTGAAATGTAATTTAGAAAGAGACAAAGAAAAACAGGATAAAAAGCTCTCAATAAGTGCTATTTAATCCAAATAGTCTTGGTTTTCTAGTTTGGTAGAATTTTTTAAATAGTATCTAGTACTCCATAACTCAAAAGTTGCTTCTTGAGATAAACCCAATTTTAGGTACGGCGTTTCTTCTTTCAGCCTAAACCAATTAGCTTTTAATTTGATTGTGGTACTGTTTTAGTCAGAAATGGCTTGTTTTGTTTGTTTTCACCTGAGCAACTTCACAGAAGTGCTGCCTCAGTCTCCAGAGTACTGAAATTACAGACTGACATCTTAACACACTTTAGAAAGACAGCAAGTATTAGCAACAAATAGAGTTTGATTTTCCACGGTGGTAGTGGTGGAGATGGTGGGGTGTTGTACTCTGTAATCATCATGAAATCTTACCTAAATATGCTTCTGAGAAAGTTGGAGAGGGCAAAACAAAAACCACTGTAGAAAATGTTATTACAATTAGCACTGATAACGGGGTTGAACTGGCAGCTGAAAAATGTGCGTGGAGAAACAGTGGCAGGGGTTCTAGAGAAGACAAAACACTGAAATATGAGCAGACAGAGGTGAAGGAAGTTCAATGAGGGTGTGAATGGCAGGGAAAGAGTTACAAACACGCACAGCTACCTTGTTAAACAAGTGAGAAGCTGTTTAACAGCCAGTTTAATTTTACCCTTCCTAATAACCTGATGTATATGACTGCCTGTGTTTTATAGATAGGAAAACTGCTCATGTAAAAATTTTTAATTCTTCCCCAAATCAAGATTTTAAATCATGATTGGCAGGAATGACATAGAAATCATTGCTGTTGACCACTGTGCGTACATTTAATCTCTAGGGCAAAACATGTTAATCAGTCAATTAGCTCCTTTTGATGTAGCCACAACCAACAAATACTATACAATAAATAATATACATCATTTTTTTTATATTTGCTGGTTAAGTGCACTTAACAATCTTTTCCCCCTACTATCTGATCCTAGCCCACAAATCTTGCATTATGTCTACTATTAAAAATACAAACCTTTTCCTAGCTAGGCTGGGAATATCCTGATTTTCCTCAATCTACCTTGTTACCGCTGATTATACTGTCAATCTTGACAGTATCTATTTTTTACTTTCATCCTTAGTTTCACCTCTTCCTGAGACTTTTTAAGCCTTTAAAACATTTTAGTCTCTTTTGGCTTCATATTTCTGAAGCCCTCACTAAGTATCTTTGGATCTTTTAATCAAGTCTACTTCAAAGAACTTCTTTTGGGGGAAACAGGGTCCTCTTTACTGCCTAAGCTGAGGGGGTGCATACCTGACACCCCAGAACTCTGGAAGTTAGGATGGGAAGATTCCAGGTTGAATGCCTAGGCTACATATCAAGAGCCTATCAAAACTAAAGGGGGGTGATAAAATACATCTTTTACACCAATTCTAATACATACATACTCACTCACCAGGTCAAATCCCGGTTTCTCATCAGAATGTTTATACAGTGTAAAAACTTACTCTAAAGTGTTTGTACTACGAAATGGACTGACAATTTTTTTTAGGTTTGGAACCTAAAACTGGGTATAGTAGTGCACACCTCTGATCCCAGGACAGGGGAGGCGATCTCTGAGTTTGAAACTACCCTGGTCTACAGAGCAAGTTCCAGGACAGCCAGAGCTATCCAGAGAAACCCTGTCTTGAAAAAACCCAACAAACAAAACTGTTTTAAAAAGCATGCCACTTCCGTAGCCTCTAAGGTAAAGTCACACGTTTTGTTTACTTTCTCTTGTAAACTACTAAGAATATCGTCACAGCATATGGAGGAACAAATACACTTATAAACAGACTATTAGGAGTTCCACTGTCAGCGCATCATTTATATCACTTATTTAATTCAAGAAAGCACAGCATATACCTACCTCACTGTTGTTTTTCCTTTTTAACCAAACCATCAGCTAATTCTTCCCTTTGGCTAACCAGAGGCTGTGTTTTATATTACTTGAATTGTCTCCTCCTGATTACAAAGCAAATCCAAACGCCACAGGACAGTGACAGAAACTCATTAAGAAACAACCGTGTGCCTCACACACTACACCTCCTAAACTATTGCTAACCTGTCCAAGCCAATTGTTTGAGCTGTTTTTAGAGAATGAGTTGTACTGGGTTAACAATCACCTTAAGAATATCCTGATATCTCAGCCAATGCATTTATTAAATTGATGATGGAAAAATAATAGGTTGAAATGGGCCCAAACTGGGTTGGGGTATGGTTCCCTGGTACAGTGCTCACCCAGCATGTGCAAGGATCTAAGAAAAGAATTTTAATCACTGAAAGGATACAGAAGTTACAAATATACAGAGCCAGCAAAATCCAAACACAGAAAGGCTATTGGTGGGTGGTGGCTAAGCGGTTAAAAACACTGACTGCTCTCACAGAAGAACGGAATTTGATTCCCAGTACCCACACAGTGGCTCACAGCCCTCTGGAACTTGAGTCCTAGGAGATCTGACTCTCTTCCTCTGGTCTCCACAGGAACCAGGCACACTGTGGTGCAGAAATCATGTAAGTGGAATACCCATATACATAAAAAAGATACGATAATAAAGACTTGTCAGGCCAACAAGATGGCTCAATAGGTAAAAGGCACTCGCTACCCAAGCCCAACAACTAGAATTAGAATTCCAGGTCTCACGGTGGAAGGACCACCACAAGACAGAGTGTTCACATGCACCCACACAAATCATAAATGCTAAATAAGTAAATTAAGACCCTTCTCTAAGTCCGTAAGCACTCTCTAGATCAGGAACTAGACAAGTGCTCCAGTCACCCCAACCAGCCCACTTTGCTACAGCAGCGGTGGCCCACAGCAGCACTGTAACTCCTCACTGAGTACAATGACTGCCTGTTTACATGCTAACAAGGTGAAAAGTGACGACACTATGAAGTTTATTTCTAAATGTAATAGTTCATTATGATCTAGAGTTACAGAGACAAATAATCATTAAATTCTAAGATGACTACAGTTTATGCTAGAGAAAACACCTGAGAATTGTAATACACACTCATAGTTAACAGAAGAAAATGGGATATAAATTTAGAGAATCAAATTCTGCATAAAAATCTAGGAAGTGTAAACTAGTGTCCTTTGTCTAATTTTTTTCTACAATTAAAAAGCAGAAGATTGTCTTGAATAATAAAATACTGCTGAAGGTTTATCAACACCCCCAATTTCAAACTGTACAAGAGAACTATAGTAATAAACACAGCATGGTATTGGTACCAAAACTGACATGTTGATCAATGGAAACAAATTTAAGTCCCAGATATAAAGACACAGACTTAGAGACACCTGATTTTTGATAAAGCAGCACAAAAGAGTGCCTTCTACAAATGGGGCTGGTCAAACTGGACAGTTCTATGTAGACCCATATTTAAAACCCTGCACAAAATTCAACTCCAAAGGTTATCAAAGACCTCACCATAAAACCAGATACACTCAACTTGTTAGAAAAAAAGCTGGGAATTGCCTTGAACTCATTGGCATAGGAACTGAGATTAGCAACTAGTGAGACCTCACAAAACTGAAGGCTCCCTCATTTGGACAACACAGCAGCTTACAGAATGAAAGAAGATTTTTAATAACTACACATCCAATAGGAAGGTAACGGTATCCAAAATATATAAAGAACTCAAAAAATGAGGTATCAAGAAAACAAATAACCCAACTAAAAATGGGGTACAAATCTAAACAGAGAGTTCTCAAAGGAGTAAATTCAAATGGCCAAAAAACACTTGAAAAAGTGTTCAACAGCCTTAGTCATCAGGGGAAATGCAAATCAAAACTAACTTAAGATTTCATCTTACATCAGTCAGAATAGCCAAGATCAACGAAACAAGTGACAGTTCACGCTGGCGAGGACATGGAGCAAGGGGAACTCTCATCCATTGCTGGTGAGACTGGAAACTTGTACATCACTGTGGAAATCAGTGTGGCGGTTCCTCAGGACCGCAGGAATCGATCTACCTCAAGATGTACCCAAAGGACACTTCATCCTACCACAGAGACACTTACTCAACCTTACTCACTGCTGCTCTAGTCTTAACTGCCAGAAATTGGAAACACGTAAGATGTCTCTCAACAAAAGAATGTTTGATAAAGAAAATGTGCTATTTATACAATTTCAGCAGTTAAAAAAAAAAAAAAAGAAAGCTGCATATAAATGGATGGAAATGGGGTGGGGTGGGGATAAGCCCGAGTAAGATTGTCCAGGCCCAGAGAGACCAACCGAAGCCCACAGACCACAGAGCGTAAGTGGAGTAAGGGATGAGGTGACAACAGCTCTCCCTAGGAAAGGGACATAGTTATGGACTGAGGAGGCAGGGGAGGGCCTTCGTGGATCAGGAAGATCACGTGGGAAAGAAGAGGGGGACGAGGGAAGAAATATGGAGAGACACAGCTAAAATCATGGGCCATTTGAGGGATAGTATGGAAAAACCTAGTAAAGGTAGAAGCTTCCTAAAATAGATGCATATACGAAGGTGATCTAAATGAAAGCGCCGAAAAATGATAGAGACGGAGCCCCAAATGGTCATCTCTTGTCACCAATGAAGCTTCCAGTACTGGGATCGAGTTGCATCTAATTTGAGTTGTTGGCTAAAGGGGTCCCATGGGAATCCCCAAATAACCCAGGCTGTTGCCAAGACTATAAGTTGCTCTCCACAAAGACCTCATTGCTGAAAACAACACCTACACAACTCACTGAACATGGAGAAGTTGCACTGGTGCTTACACAGAGCCTTACCCTACCCCTACATTCTACTATCTCTGGCACAGGAAGGTGTGCTCTGTGTGCAGAAAATCAAACCAGCCACAAACCCTTTGAGCAACAACAGTGTCCACCTGCAAGATTCGCTAGAGCAGTGGTGACACGAAGCCTCTGGGAGTAACCAATAAAACCTGATTTGCCCTAAAGCTCACTCCATGAGATGGAACCCATACCCAGCACTGCTTGTAGCAATTCTTATTTGACCAAGAACCACTGACTAGAGAGACAGGGACACACAGTAAAACTAAATACTATTGTCCAGAAGTGAAAAATTAAAAAGCAGTAATAAAATGACTCCTAATGACATTCTGCTATACTCATGGATCAATGGTTCAGCCATTAGCAGAGAAGCTTCTTCCTGCAGCAGATGGAGTGGATACAGAAACCCACAGCCAGACATCATTCAAAGAAGTGAGAGACCTTGAAACACTCAGCCCTAAATGGGATGTCCCTATCAAATCCCTCCTCAGGGCTCAGGGTACAACACTATGGAAGATGAAGCAGTTTGATTTTATTATTATCCCCTAAAAGCCTGTTTGTTTTCTAACTGGAGACAGAAATGGAATGGATCCAGATGAGAGGAGAGGAGAAAAACTGGGAAGAGTGGAGGGGGAAACTGTAATCAGGATATAATGTGTGAGGAATAAAAAAATCTATTTCACATTAAAAAAAAAAAAAAGCAGAGGATTGTGATCCCTAGAAAATACTGGGCTATCAAAGCAGATCAAGCCATATTTAGTTGATGAGTCATACACAATTTTCAGGCAGGAACTAATATCTTCTAGTTCCCATATGAAGCAACCAACCTGAAAACTGCAGGTGTGTGCATGGCTAGTCGCCAAATTCATGACAAGCCGATTTCAAAATCAGGCTAAAAGTTGAATATTCCGTGCTTAACATATTAGCCACTGATAAAAAGTACAATCACACTTAATGGGGAAAAAAATGTCAACTTTTGTAGTAACATTGCCAAGAGGAGCAAAACCAACTTGTTTCAAATAAAGTTATAAATAAGGAAGCAGTAACACCCACCCCCAGCCCCACCCCCAGCCCCAGCCCCACACACAAGCTCAGTAGAACAGCAGAGCTCCCTATTTTCTTTCTCTGTCCCGTCTTCCACCTCTGATTCAAAGAATATTAACTGCAACTAGGCATGATCAGGACAACCCTGGGGAGAAAGCAACTCCTTTGTGTGCAAGGAAAAGAAAAACAAAATAAAATCAGCAATGCCAAAGATGTTTGCTGCTATAGTGACCTAATCAAAACGCGCTTAAATGTTCTGTCTGTGAAGTATTGGTTCAATTTTTCTAACCAGTCAACATTCTTTCCAAAATACTGAAAGTTAGACTCTGTAACTGTTGCACCCTAGAACACCCAATTTCCTGTCACCTAAAAACTGACCAGATCAAATAACTTAATATATGCAATCTGATATTAGACACATTAAAATCATTCACTAGACGCAGTAGGTGTAGAATGCAAACCAGTGGCCTAAAACTTGAATTAATTTTGAATCATCTAATTCTTAAACATTTCCTTACACTGTGTCCATGTTCTTATTCTAAGCTGATGTGTGCGTTTTCGGACTGTTTCGGGACTAGAAAGATGGCTCAGTGATTAAGGAGACAGGGTTTCCATTGCCAGCGCTCACACAGAACCTCATAACCCTCTGGAACTCCAGTCCCAGGGCATCTACTGCCATCTTCTGGCCTCCGCGAGCATTGCATGCACACTGGTTCATAAACATGTCTACAAGCTAAACACCCACTATACTTTTAAAAAATAAAAAATTTAAAAACAGAGAGCTGTACAACGATAAAGCAGGCTAAAGCAAATGTACTATTATGTAACAGAATTTTGAGAACTCTGGGGTGAGGGGACTAATTTCTGGGAATTTTTAAAATTAAACTTGTCTCATTATTACAGGCTAAAAATTGTATGCAAAAAAAAATTGCTACAGAATAGACGAGGCCCCTTTTCCATACCTAAGCCATTATTAAAATACAATTATCAACTTCAAAGTGAGAAAAAGAATGTGACAATAAATTGCAAGAGTAGTTTAGGAATCCGAACTGCTCTGACTTACAGCACAATCATCTTCTAAGGTTGAGAGGTCAAGGAAGTAAAATATGCCAAGGAATTTAAGGTATTACTTGGATGACAGATTGCAAAAAGGATTCTGGAATAGTCTGATTTAAAAAAAAAAAAATAATATTTTTTCCTCTCTCAAAACGTGTCTATATTTCACACTTTTGAATACTTATGAAAAAGGAGGTTGAACCATGTTAAACATGTATCACTTGTGTCTATTCAGCATACTAAAAACGTTAAGTATCACTTATAAAATGGAAAAGCATGTTGATATTTTTAACAAGATTTAAAAAAAAAAAACAAAAACAACTAAATATAAAGAATTTTTTAGTCAGGTGAGGCTGTTCACGACCTTAAATACTAGCACCGGGGAGGGTAAACAGGAGGTTCAGGAGGTAAGACACTCTGGGCTATGGAGTTACTACGCCTCCAAAGTATTAAAAGAGCAATACACTTGCTCGTAAATAATTTTCTTATGAAACTAACAAGTTTTAAATGTCAAGTGCTCTTAGGTTAACTCCTGTTTGTTTGTTTGTTTGCTGTTGGAACAAACTATTATATGTAAAATAAGGGGAAACTTTAGTGAGTCATCTCATTTCTGTCTGGGCCAAAGGTCAATTTACACCTATCTTTAGAAAAGTGATTGAAAACACTTTTGAACAAGCAAAATCATATAATTCAACAAACTCCATAATATTGAGCTCCTGTGCTTTTATTTTTATTTAGAAGGAAAACAAATGACCAAAAAGAATACAATAGTTTTTAAATGTTGGGGGAGGGGGTGTTGGAATCGTCACCCCACTGTATTTTTACAGATAGCTATTATACTTCAGATCCAAGACAAATTTTGCATGATGCTAATAAAGCAATCAGGAGGAAAACACTATGAACTGGAGATTCCCTTCATCTCACCTAGATGCACACTGAAGTGAGTTTTAAAAATGAAACGTATGATAATAAAGCCTATAGTAACAGTAGACAACACTCATAAAAGCAAACTTAAAACCCAAGGGGAAAGTTCCAATACCTCTATTTCTAAATTGGGAATTGCTAAAAATTTGCTAAAATTGGGAATTTTAGCCATAAATATAAGCCAAGAATCAAAGCCAACAGTACCAAACAACAAAACAACTAAACCATATAGAGAGGGGAAAAAGGAGAAAAGACAAATGTAAATCTATGTAAGATTCAAAGAAGGAAACAATGCTTACAGAAAAGCAACCACTCTCATTTTGGCAAACTTAACAGAACTTCTCCAGTTCCCTCAGTTAGAACTTCGGCACAGGGGCTGTTAGTTAACTCAAGCCCTTCTTCCCAGGGACACAACAGCTCCACACTCTAGTTTCTAAGTAACAGTAACTAGTCTAAAATGAAACAGAAATTAACTTTCCACTCCTTGGGAGGGAAAAAAACTAAAATATCCCTTATTTTTTGTTTAAAGCAATTATAGTACTACCTAAAACATTTCATTAGAAAGTCTCTGCAACAAATGTGTGTTTATATTTAAAATACTGAAGCTAAGTCCAATTATGAAAATGTAAACATTTTTATTTAAAAATTTTATTATTTTAATAAGCTAGATTTTTTTTAAGCTAGGTTATATTAGCTGGGTGGTGACTGCACACACCTTTAATCCTGGCACTCAGGAGGCAGAGGCAGGTGGATCTCAGTGAGTTTGAGGCCAGCCTGGTCTACAGAGTGAGTTCTAGAGCAGAGAGTTGCAACAAAGAAACCCTGCTTGGGGGTGGAGGTGGGGCGACAAACAAACTAAGTTACTCTGCTAAAAGATAAAGGATTTAAATTTTACTTGCCTTTGTACGTGTATGTTTCTGTGTATAAATTCCACATGCCTGCACCCGAAAAGGCCAGAAGAGGGCATCATATCCCCTGGAGGTAGGGTTACAGGTAATTGGGATCTGCCTGATGTCAGTGCTGGGAACCCCAGGCCTCTGCGAGAGCCCCAAGAGCCCTTAACCACCTATACATCTCTCTAGCTCTGCTGCCCCCTCCCTCCACACACACATCCTGCTGTCTTGCACAGTTTTCCTATATTGCTCAGGCTGCCCCTAAAAGAGCCTCCTACTTCTGCCCACGTGCTAGGAGTATAATGCATTGCGCCTCAAACAGTTTTAACACTTGTGATGAGTTTCTCCACATAATTCAAATCCAATTGTCTATTAGGAAACATATTACCCACTAAAAGTACACTTAAGCTATTAAATTTCTCAGTTATAGCAACTTTAACTTGGGGGGGGGGGGGGAGATGAACTAGTGATAGAGTTCAATGGAAAACAAGTGGTGCCTGGCTTGCTCAGAGCTCTGGGTCTGATTCCCAACAATGTAAAACCAAACCCCTCAAATTTAACAAGCAAGAAGGGTGCACACAAAGTAAATACCAGTCTCATAGACCCAGCCTTTTCTCTAGAGAACTGGGGGTGAACGTAAGTATCTCTAGTGTCTAGCCATTCCGAATGTAAAAGACAGCAGTGTCCACTTTTATATTCCGAGCAGCAGCCAGAAACTTCCTGATTCACAGTCCAGCACATATTTATCAATAAATGAGTTAGGTTATAATAAAAATACATTAAATGTACTTGCTTCTTTGCATACCCTAAGATGTTGGGGAAAACAATGTTTAAGAATACCTAAATATGAATGAAGTTCAATGAACAAGTAACTTTTGAAAGTAGTATACAATTTCTTACCTGGTATGGCTGAAAGGCACTATCTTCTGTTAAGAAATCCAGTTGTTTATCTATAAGGAATTCTACTGCAGTGATCGAACTAGGTATGCTATTTTCAATCAACGGTTTGAAAGTCTGTCAAAAAAGAAAAATTCTAACGGTTATTCTCTGGTTATATACTCAAAATATGATACAAAAGGGTATATATCAATACAATGTCATTGTCATGGTGGTATAATATAATGTTTTTATTCATACAATATAGTATTTTGTACTCAGTAAAAAGGAAAAAACCTCAACCATAAGCAGCTAAAAATTATACTGTATTCAGCCAGAGTGTTTTTGAAAAGAGATTACCAAATATATGTGTATGTTTCTGCTTAACAATAAAACATGAAATTGCTTCTGAAGAAGTCAAACACTTTACCCCCTTACAAGACAGAAGTTATCATTTAATTTTAATATTTAGTAGATTTTAACTGAGCAGGAAACATCTGATCTAACTCCACCCCTGCCTTGCTCCAAGAACAAATACAGATCCAGTTACTCCAGTGTGAGCAGGGTAACAGGAAGAGGTCAGTAAGAAAGACCACACAGTCTACCCAGCAGCAAAGTCTCCTGTCTCTGGCACTGTTAAAAAGCGAGTCTGAGATCACACTGCAGCCAGGGAGGTGAGAAAGTTCGAAGAGGAAGGAAATAAGAACACCATGTTTGTTTTCTTAAATGACTATCCCCACATTCTCATTCTTAGTATAGTCAGCTTGAATAAAAATTAAAGGTATTCATGTATCTATAGTACTGTTCTAAAGGTTTTAAAATGAAAACAAAATTCTACCCTCCAAAATACTGAAGCTTTCCTTTAAAAGAATCAAAATCTGGAAAATTCAATTAACCAACTGGGCTTCTAAACTGCCGATATCCCATAAGAAATTTTCCTCATTACAAGGCAACTTGAGTTACCTTTTAGACACAAACAAAGCTTTTGACACAGACAGTAAATTTCTTCAGGACTCCTAAAACCACTGATGTTTGTATTTATCCTTCCTTGTAGTTATTATATCTTAAAGAAATATAAAATACTCTGAGGGGGAAAAAAGTTTTTAGTTTGAAGTGGATCTTAAAGAATTAATTTCTACATTTAAGAAATTAAGATAGGACTTACACTGCTTTCTGTAACCTTTTTGATAAGCACAGGAGAATAAACAAATATTTTAAACATACCTCTTTTCTACTCTATTTGTATTACAATTAATTTATGAACAAATGACATGTTCTTCAATTGAAATAATACTGAAAATTTTCAGGACAAGGGTACTACTCAGTAACAGCATGTGCTAATTGATTAGCATGCACAAGAAGCCCCTGTATCTCCAGAACCAAAAAAAAAAACAATCAAACCTCTCTTGCATAGTGCATTTATTTTAACATTTGAGATAATTAAACCTAATGACAGTAACGTTCTACTATGCCCAGCTTTGTCCTCTAAGTACCAGAATTTATCAAAGAATTTTGTGTGAGAAATTACATTTTCAAAATAAAAAATTGCCACATTACTTGAATGTCACTGCCTGTTACCAACTCTATTTCTTGGCCTAGATTCCTACATCTATTTCATAAAATCCTATTGTTATTTATAAAAGAATTTGATCACTTTTTTAAAAGTTCATGTTATCTGCTTATATGAAATGTTACCATGAAGTTTTATTAATTTAGCTGATTGCTAAAAGAAAAATTTTTATGTTTATAATTTTCATGTTATACTTGTATTAGTTTAGCTTTGGTAAATGAGTGAACAGTGTCTCCTCAAGAGGACTTTCAATCTTTTCCAAACACTTCAGGCCAACCCATAAAGGTTAACAACAACAAAAAAAAAACAAACAAAAAAAAAGATAAACAAAAGATTATCTAAGTGGCTAAAGACACAATTCAACTTAGAAGGATTTGACCCAAGTAAACTCAGTCCTAAGTACTTCTTTCTTACGCAAATAACACAGGTGTTTTGCATTTCCTGAGACCCAGTCATTTTATAGTATCAAAAACATTCCTGTGAAGATCTTCTCAGGAGCTCTCCTGGTCAAGGTGGGCCAGCGTTTTAGAGGTAAAATCCAGCAAGTTAACAGAATTTAAATTACTTCCAGTTAACTTGAAAAAGAGTTTAACTTCTAGATAAAACAATTCCTCAAATTTTAAGATATTTAACTGAACGCCTTTGGTAGAATTTGGCTAGCAAATATGTATAACAAACAAATAAAAAGGCTGTTACAATTACATTTAACAAGTATATCCTCACCAAGCAGAGACACTTCATAGTGCTTGTTAAAGAAAGAGTTAAATATATTAAATTGCCAAATGGTCTCATGTAAAGGTTACGTAATACAAAAATATAAATACAAACTTGAAAAATACAGTTAAATCACACTATGACTTCTTAAAGTGGCAGATTAACTATGTAACCATGTAAATTTTTGTAGCTAACACACATCAAAAATTAAACATGCTCATATTAAAATGGAAACCAGAGGCTTCTGGACCTTTAATAATAAATCCATAGAAGAGTCTAGTCTCTCTGCTGTAGGTACACTGGAATGCACAGAAACAAGAACTCATGCATAACTAATTCAAGACTCTAAAGACTTTCTAAACTATAAGGAACTTCCTCAGTCCAAGGGGAAGCAGGAGCTACCCTCTGAAGAAAGCCCAATAGAATATGACCCTAATCACAAAGGACTTGAATCTCTGAAATCCCAGCTGAAAGCACTAAATAAACTGAACGTTTAATTGAAACAAAACACTTTTTCCATTTTATCAATGGACTAAGAGTTCTCTTAAAGTCATGTTAGTGCTAACCAAACTTTTTAAAAAATAGTCTAAAGCCAAAATAAACCCTGCTGAGAGCCTATATTTCTAGAAAGGCCTACCCCCCTATAGGAAGAATGCTTGAACAACTGTATCCTGTTTGGGGCTCCATGCTGCACCACATTCCATTCACATGAGGAAGAGGCCAACAGATGAACCCTCCCTGAAAAATATTTTTAAATAAATCATCTACAGTTCTCAAACACAACTCAGCTGCTCAGACAAAACACGGTAAAGCTCAGCATTTAGTACTTAACAGGAAACTCATGGAGGTTTATGTCTACACTCAGAGTTTCTAACAATCTCCGGTTAACAGTTAACCATTCCTCTTTTTACATTTAAAAAAGAAATCATGCTCATCAACTACATAAATACAAGTCTAAATCTCAACAAAGGAAAATACTGAAACTAAAAACTATCTAGGCCACGTTTTGTAAGTCAAGGTTTAGCCTACAAAACAGAAAAAAAAGACTGGAGCTACTTGAAAGAACAAAGTCCAAATTCCCACCCAAGCAGGTCTACGGAAAACACGATACTGTTAGGAAACAAGCTGGGGGTAGGGAAGGGAATGTATACCACCACCAGAAAAAGGAAAGCACAGAAACCCTCAGACACTCCTACTTCCCTTAAAACACGGTCGTCCAATTTGAAACACGACTGCCAAAACACTCAAAACCAATTCCACTCGAGTTTTGAAATTAATTTTTTAGTGTTACTAAATTATCGCCAACACAGTAAACCTCTTTCTAAACAGTTTTAAAAATCTTAAAACTAAGAACGCTGAGCCTAGAACTATAAAAGGCAATGACCTCAATTCCTTAGGCTAAGAAGCAAAACCAATGTAATAAAGACAAAAGAAAAAGGAAGCAGAAAAATACAAACCGTACTTAGTTCTTGAGAATTTTAAAATATCTTTAAATCTCAGCAATCCAAGCCAAGGTTTTAAAGGTCAGTAAATATAGCTGACATTTCATTTTGTTCTTGAGCAGTATTTTTTTAATCGAACATAAATACTTCTTTAGTCTTCAAAAACAATCACAGGCAAATGGCTTTCAAACCAAGCCATTTCTGAGCTCACTTGCAGCGCCGTCATTGTATAGGAAGAAAAGCCAAGAGCACAGAACGAAGCAGAGGCTGTAACCTAACAAGCTCCGAGCAGCAGATGACGATTTTCTGTCTGCCCGGCTCAGCCCTGGCAGTGATGCGGATTACAACTTGCTCTTTGTCATCGGCACAGTGGTGTTAACGACGAAGAAATCCTGCAGCTGAAGCACTACTGCATCCTCCGATCTGGGTCAGGATCGTTTCTCCCGAGGTCGCTTACATAACCAGTAAGATACTCCAAATAAAGAGAACAGCCATCCATTAGCTAGAGGAAGCTTTCCCACTGTACTGTCTGCATGGAAACACACGGCAGTCGCTTCCAACAGTGCAGACACCCAAATGAGAGCGAGTACTTGGCTTAAGGCACACTGAGAGAAGGGAAGAGGCGGTGCTCTGTAAACTGTAACTAATCCCCCGTCACAGGTGCTGATGGAGTCACTTCCAGCACGAGTCACATTACTGGTGATTACTCATTTGGCTGCGGCCATAGAGACTGGCTCATAATTTTAACAACAGACAAAGACAGACTAGTGGCGAGACGAAGAGCTCAAGTTTACTGTCTCCTTCATAAGGCAAATACTAAGTTTTTGCTTTCCAGAATTACCAAAGTGAGAGAGCAAAAAGCTAAGAATATATATAAATATCAAGATTATCATTAAACTATTCTTAAAACTGGTGCTTTGGGCTTTTAAAATTTATTTTGCTGTGTAACATTATACAAAATGAACAGATTATATTTAGGAATATGTATGTATTATATATACATATATTCATACAATAACAATCAATGAAAAAAGAGGCCATGAGTTTGAAAGAACAAGGTTTGGATGATGGATAAAATAACAAGGGTTTGGGGAAAGGAAAAGGGAAGGAAGGGAGGATATAATTATAATCTCAAAAATAAAAGAAAAACTTACTTTGTCTTTAAATATTAAGAATCCAAGAATGGGCACAGGGTGAAGATGAAGCAAAAGGCAATAACTTTTCTAAGTATGGGAGTAAATATGGTTTTATTTTATAGAGCATGGGTGGTGCTAAAATAAAATGCTTTATTTTACAGGAGACGGGTGATACTAAAATGCTACGTTAGCATTAAGTATTTTACATAATGCTGTCAAGTGAAGATTAAATCACAATATAAATCCTAGTCACTCATTACTATGACATAGAAAGAGAAAAACAGGTCATATATGTTGGAAAGGACAACCACTAGACACATACAGCAACCAGTTTCTCTTGAGTCCCAAACAACACAAATCCACCAAATGCTCCCTAGAGCTCAGGACTTAAGTACCAATTTTTTAAAGTACATTTTATACTATATTTCTACAATTTACAGTCCATAACGGTGTAACATCAGTATTTAACAGAGTTAATTTTAATAATGAACTTTATACTCAGGTTTGATTATATATGCAAGAGGCTTTTAAACTGCTGCTCAAGTACTATCAGACCCCAACGGAAGCAACAGCACAAATAACCACAGGATCAGCTCAACTGCCAGTCATCCATTCCTGTTGCTAAAGATAACATCAATGTAACTAGTAACATTACTGAGAAAGCAAATGTTCATCTTAAACATATTTCAAACTATATCAAGGCTGAAATAAAGTGAAAAAGGCGTCTCTAGAGAACTTAAAGACAATTCTTGGTGCAAAACAGATGCATAGAGATATATACAAGCAGCCAGTGGCGTATAATAGTGTACCTTTTAAATGTCGAACTGGGCTTTGACATGATTTTAAATATATTAAAATGGTTGTTCATGTAATCTGACAAATTTCTAACACGTATCCTTGATTTTCTCTAATTCTTAAAGTTTATCAAGAATGGAAAATGCACTAGCCAGGAGGTGGTAGTGCATGCCTTTAATCCCAGCACTTGGGAGGTGGAGGCAGAGACAGGCTGATTCCTGAGGCAGAGCCCAGCAGGAGTTCCAGGGCAGCCAGTTACAACAGAGAAGCCTTTTGGGGGGAGGGAGGGGTAGGTAGGTAAGTAGGAGGAGGGGGAAGGGAGGTAGGTAAGTAGGTAGTAGGGAGGGAGGGAGGGAGGCCTACAAAGGAAGAAAGAAAGGAAAACTCAAATCAGAGAAAAGTGAAGAGCTAGTCAATCTCCGCCCTCCCTCTGGTGTAGAATAAGAGGCCTTTTCTAGCTGCTGAACCACACTAGAGGAAGAGGAAACTACTCCAGTTGCTGCCCAGAAATACACATCTCTGACTTCCTTCCTTTTTAGCTGGTTTCCAGGTTACAAGCTGAATAAATTAACAGAGGTGAGAAAATAAATAGAGGCTAAAAGGAAAGCAACACTGTCTGGCTTTCCAAAGAAAGTTTGTTCTTTTAAATAATTAAGAAGGCTGTAAATGCAATAAGGGTTAAATGA
Organism: Cricetomys ansorgei; assembly: GCA_026225945.1. Lineage (NCBI taxonomy): Eukaryota > Metazoa > Chordata > Mammalia > Rodentia > Nesomyidae > Cricetomys > Cricetomys ansorgei. The sequence goes on from JAMJFZ010003544.1 coordinate 6,770,502, forward strand.
TCATTTTATTTACATTTCAGAATGGCCTATAAAAGAAAATCCTACACCTTTATACATATCAAAGAGGGAAATCCTAGGAATTTCTCCAACAATAAAGACCAGAAAAACCGCAAGAACAGAACAAAACAAAACTCCTATCAGGGAAAAATAAAGGGGACAATACTAGGGAACAAACCTCTGTGTTCAAAGCATTATAGATTTTTTAAAAAGATGTATTAGCAGAATGCAGAGGCAAGTTCAAGGCCAGCCTGTTTGACATTATGAGTACTAGGACAGCAGAGCTATATAGTGAGAACCTGTATCAAAATAAACAAAGACATATTAGTAAGGGAAAAAAATAGATTAGCAATCAAAGGACCTCAACTAGATATGGCCTTATATGGCTAGCTAGATTCTGACAGATATTTTTAGTGTCGTATTTTTTCTATAGATCTATGAAAATATTTAAGTGCAAAAATCCTGTATCATGACACTACCAAAAGAACTAAGTATTTCATTATTCAACATACACAGATCCTGCACACAATGCAAAAGCTATGGAATATAGCTTTATGCCTTTAGACTGATTTCTACAAGTACTTCTAGAAGATACAGCCTCATCTTCTCACTTCCTCCCTCTAGCTGGGAAGTTAGCTCAGTCATTAAAAAACCACTTGTCAAGCAAGCAAGAGATACTGAGTTCAGATCTCTACAACCCATGTAATAGGAAGTCTGGCATGGCAGTTCCCCTGTAATTCTAGCCCTGATGTTGGAGATGGGATCCTCAGAGCAAGAAGTCATATTGGCAAGCTCTGGGGTCTGATTCATGTAAACACAGGCACATGCATGTGAACACACACACATGCACACAGAGAAAGGAAGGAAGGAAGGAAGGAAGGAAGGAAGGAAGGAAGGAAGGAAGGAAAGAAGAAGGAAGGAAGGAAGGAAGGAAGGAAGGAAGGAAGGAAGGAAGGAAAGAAGGAAGGAAAGAAGGAAGGAAGGGGGAGAGAAAGAGAGAAAGAAACAAAAGGCTCTCTTCCTTAAGTAGTACCACACTTGGTCAAGCAATCTCTGGGGTGTCGTGTGTGCTTGGTTCTGGTGATAGAAAGATGAATTAAAGACACACAGACATTGGTGATTATAGCGTACAATTGCAACTGTTAACTTGGAGAATTAGCATCCTCCCCCATTCTTATTATAACCTTGATTAACAGCTGTAGTCTCATACTGATGCTCATTTTGTAATTTTGCAGATATTCTTGTCAAAGGTTTACATTAATTCTATATTACAGCTGAATTTGTATTAAAAAAAAAACTTTTCCGTCTAGATTTTTGTTTCTCTTTAGGATGCTGGAGAATCAAACCTAGTACCTCACAGGCTTCATCACTGAACTGTATCTCCAGCCCCTTCTAGGCTACCTGAGTACTAGTAAGACACATACTGAAACTCTAGAATTGTTTAGGAGTCTCTCACCTCAAGCTTCTCTTTCAGAATTACCCCCATTAGTCCCTCCTGCTTCCTAATATTAGAGCTTTATTTAATTTCCTTTTTCTACAACTTTGTAAGAATGTAAGAATGCCATCAATCCCAATATTCTTGAGGTGGAGGGATTTTTACATTGTAAGACAGTATGAAATAAATATACTGTTTTCATGATTGCTAACATGAGGTGTCAGAGAGCAAAGTATTCTGCCATCCATTGTATTAAACTTTAACCTTTGAACTTTAACTGGAGAAAGATGAAACAAAGATACTAGAAGCCTAACTTTAACATAATTTATATCAACACATCCTGCAAAAGGAAAGTCAATGCACTATGGGCTGGATGATAGTTCCTTAAGTATTGATTACCAGCAGTGCTAATCTGGGATGGACTTCCTTCATTGATTTAATAACCATCTTCAAGCAAACAAATGGTAAGGGTTGGGGGCATGGGAGCAGATGCCTGTGAACATCCCAGCACCTGAAGACGGGGACAGCGTATGAGCGCTGCATTCAAACATACTGGATTCCAAGCCATACTGGGCTATAGTGACAACCTGTCTCAAAAAACGAAACCAGAGAAACTGGAACAAGGATAAACTCTAAATTAAGTAAAGCTTGAGGACAAGATGGTGCACACCTTCAATCCCAGCAGAAGGGAGGCAGAGACAAGTGGATCTCTAAAGTGTTCAAAGCCAGCCTGGTCTACATATTGAGTTCCAGGCCAGCCAATGAGATCCTGTTTCATAAAGAAAAAAGAAAACTTATGTCCTATAATTACATTTTTAAAAAATCTAGCTACTTGAATATAGGGTAAGAGAATCTTAGATTTCCAGAAACTCGTGTGGAAGAATTTGGGAGGTTTAAAACCAATACATGTACATGAAAGAGACAGAGGGAAGCAAATCAAATTTTGAAATCTTTAATAAACAAAGGCGGGGTGTGGTGACTCGTGCCTTTAATTTCAGTACAGGGAGGCAGAGGCAGGTGGATCTCTTGCGTCTGACGCCAGTCTGGTCTACATATTGAGTTCTAGGCCAGCCAGGGGCTACACTGAAATAAGTCAAAAGTCAAAGAAGAAAAAAGGAACTAGAAAAAACTTATCAAATTTGTCACTGAATGAAAAATCCCACATTAAACAGAGATGGAGAGTCATTTAGAAAATATTTACTATCAAGAATTTTCTTCTTATTATTACTTAATGCTTTAAGAGTACTGATAACACTACTAAGCCAAACTTTTACTGCTACTACAAATGAGCAGGAAATACTGCTGTGTGTTCATGTATTATTCACATAGGTAGCAGAACACAAAGTAGCACAATCAGATTTCAGAATGTATTAAGCTAAATAAAGCCTGTTTCAAGTAACAGAAACAAAACTACATGGAAAGCTTGCAGGACGGAATCTCCGTGATCCACGGATCTTTCATCTCTTAATGATGGAAGAGCAATTATCATTGGTGGGGATAAGAAAGGCTACACAATTAAATCAACACAACCATACATGCTAAGCATGTGTTAAAATGATAATTACAAAATCAGAAAAAATGAAGTCAATCTGAAATAAATGGCCTTCTTACCAAATATACATCCTCAGAGGACATTTGTCAGGTTTAAAAATGACAAATTTCATTGCCTTTTTTCAATCTAAAATGAGCACTAAAGTATATTTTCCAAATTTCCCCAATCACTTCAATGTGTGCCCCACAAGATTGGGTTAAAACATCTATGTATTTACTAGTTTACTTCTTTCCTACCTGGCAAACACTTGCTTCCTGTGCAGTACAAGTCAGTAAAGCTTCACAATTATTTCCTATTACCTGTCTCCTTATTCATTAAAAACTGAGGTCTGCAATAATCTGGAAAACTTAAGTTTTTCAATGCAAAAAGAGAATGCACCATTTCCATTTCATGGTATAACACAACAACTACTTCTAATTTTTAAAAAGGAATACGTTTAAGATGACAGTGATCACCTATCTTCAGTATTTAGATCAAAAATATAATAAAGTAACAAGTTACCAAAATTTCAAAACTGTACCTTTAAGAATTTATCATTTACACCAATATTTGACAATAGTAACAAAAAAGTTACATAACTAACTAGATACTCTGACACTGAAGTCTTCTACCAATTACAAGCCAGTAATGACCCATTTTAAATGCCCTTTACTTTCCTTCTAACATGTTGAACAATAAAAAGCCGGGTTACAAAAAAAGCACAGAGAAAACAAATATTCAAATACTCATAATTTGCATTAAAAGGATTCCTTTTTATTAAAGAAAGGCCACAAAGCAATATGGTCTTACTACACTGCCCCATCTTTTTTTTCTTGAGACAAAGTCTCACCCTAGCTCTGGACTGACTTGAACTTAGAATACAGACCAGGCAGGCCTCCAACGCCTGGCAATTATCCTGTTTCAGCCTACCGTGTCCTGGGATTGTAGACATGAACCATCCTGCCTGGCTTCCAAACCAGTCTCTGTAACGACATTCCCTTGTAAATGGATAAAATAAGAAGGTTCCCAGGGATAATTAAAAAGGGGAAAGCAGAGGTTCATGATGCACACAGCAATTAGTTTATTTCTGTGTGAATGAGAAATGTTTCACAATAAAGACTTATTCCACAGTCTTGATTTCTGAAAAGTTTCAGATGGCCTGTTAAACAGAGTGGGCAGATAAGTTCAGGATTCCTGTGGATTTCGAGTACTTTCTACATTTTTAACCATTGCCTTTTCATTTAGAATTTGAAGGCTTCCAAACATTGACATTTGACCACCTGCTTTCTCAGATTTCAAGTCTCAAAAATTCTCAAGATATTCCTTTAAGCCAAACTTTAACTTTGTACAGTAGTTTTATCATGGAAATGTGAACACGAAAGTTACAAATCTTAGTGTAAAACCTAAAACCATCATCTGAGTGTGCCCACTCAGCATTTTACACACACACACACACACACACATACATACACACACACACACACACACGGGGGTTGAGGGTTACTTGATAAACTGCTTATATTGGTCTCAAAAGTGTTAAGTGTTGATTCCATCTCAGTCTCTCGCTGCTTGCTGATGTTGGGGTTCAGTCTATGGCCTCAAGCCTACAAGGCAGAAAATAAGCGTTTGTCTAGAGTAAAGCAAAAGAGTTCTTCATGAAGCTTAAGTGTGATTGTAGAGTCAGCTTTAAAAACTGCCTGCGGGATTTTGCTCTGCTACTTCCTTTGCCAAAAATACGTTTTCTTTACCTTCATGCAGTGACAATTAGACTTAGCTTTGTTGTCTTCATTCTATTTATTACTGCTATTAATTGATAAGAATCCAGAAAGGTCTACTCTGCTTGCTCTCAAAACTTGATGCTGAAAGTATACCATTAGCAAAAGCCTAGAACAGTTGTTTTTCAAAAAACAGTCCCCCAGCCTAGTAGCATCAACCATACCAAGGAACTATTAATAGTTAAAAATGCAAATTCCTGGACATGAAATAGACTTACAGACACAGAATCTCTAAGAGTGAGGCAAAAACACACATACTTTAGCAAGTTCTTGGGCAATTCTAACATTAGTGTACTTGACATCAATTCTTTAAGAATTTGATAAACACTATGGCGTTCCCAGAAATATGCAACAGATAATATTTTAAGCCACAATTTCAGGCAGTTCCAAGATTATCTGGAGAACCTTCAAATAATGTGTATTTCTAAGCCTTTCTTCCACTTACAGTGAGTATGTGGAGCCCAGGACTCTTTCATTTTAAAAAGTTCTGTGTCTGTGGCTCTGCCAGCTATGGGAAGCACTGCTTCAGAAAGCTCACAAGATGCACAACAACCCTTACTTTCTGCTAACAGCTCTAAACACCCCTCCTTTCTTAATACAGTATCAACTGACTAAGTTTTTTAAACTCAATTGTATAGCTTTTACTAGTTAAGGGCACAGAACGCTCGGCCCAGAGAGAGTACATCTCAGGGCAGATCACCACAGTCCAGGGTTTAGGACATTCTCTTGGCAGACTTTACTTTGCTCACTTAATTACTTTCTTAGTAACCACAAAAGGATCTTTAAATTCCTTGACCGATAAGCATACATCAGAAAGCAAGCCACGGTGGAGGGGAGTGTGGAGCTGGGACTCACAAAGAGGTCCTTTAACAAGTGCGGAAATCCTAAGGCAAAAGAGGAGAACCTCAGATACCAAGCAGAAAGATGTCCCTCAGGTCTCTCTCCTTCCTAAAATACCAAGCAGCAGAAACAGGAGGCTGGGGAAATGGCAATGCTTCTTCCTCAAATTACACAGCACGAGACAACCTAAAACCAATTAGTAAACACTGCAAACACAAAGGTAGTTTCCTCCCAAAGCTTAAAATAGGAGGGCTTCATTGTTGCTGATCCCTATTTTTCTAAGCATCTGAAGTGAAACAAAGAGGAAGTTCCTAGAGAAAAGACTTGAAAAGCCAGAAGTGTAGTTAATCATTCAAGAAAAGATTAAGGGTGATTTAAACAGCCTGTGGAGCTGCAAAAAAAATTTCTCAGGTCACATGAACTATGAACCCGGAATGAGCTGGCTCAAGACTGCAGCCAAAGGAGAAGAAACCCTAAATCTTAATGCTGGCATTATTAGCTCATATCAGCAACTGCAGCATATTTACTCTATTTTCATCTTTACTGAAATATAACTGATATCAATTTTATAATTTTAAGGAATATAAATGACTGCCATGAGGCTGGTTAACACACCTACCACCTTATCAAATGGTTACTTTTTGTGTATGATGAGAAAAATTAAATAAATCTTTTCTAAACGAATTTCAAATACACATGATAGACGATACTGTTGATAACTACGGTCACCTGGCTGTACACTGTGAGATCCTTACAACTTACTCGACTAAGATGTGTCTATTCCTAGTCCCTGGCAATCATCAGTCTATAGTCTTTTGTTGTTGTTGAATTCATGTGTATGTGTCTGTGTACTCGTATGCCACATGTATACAGGTGCCCAGAGAGGCCAGAAGAGGGCATCAGATCCCCTTGAGTTGGGAGTTATTGGAGGGTGGGTGCTGAAATTGAACATATGTCCTTGTGAGGACGGAAGAGCTCATAACTGCAGAGTCATCTCTCCAAGCCTTTGTGCTCTGCTTCTATGTGTTGGATACTTTTAAATTCCGCATAAGTGAAATAATATTTATCTTTCTCTGCAAGTTTTATTTCATTTAACATAATTACATATATGTTATTTTCTGCTGTGCTAAGGATCGAACAGTGGACTTCCAGTCCACTAAGCAGTCAACTCTATCACTAAGCAACATCTCTAGTCCCTTTTATGGGGGGTGAGAGTAGGAGATTGACAAAAACATTATGCATCCTAAGTAGCCCTCAGACTATGTATCCAAAGGTCTGATGCTGTTGTCATTTTCAATATTTAGAGAATACTTTATTAATTTCTGTATAAACCCACAGAGATAAGACCATTCATATTTAACACAGTATGTTACACCTGTACAAATGAAAAAAATAAGGTTAGTGTTTTAAGATCAAATGACTTGATTTTTGTACACTGTCAACTCAACACGATAAACTAAAATAACCATCTTGCAACCCTACCTTTTTTAAATGTTATTTTGACAAATGACTAGCATGTTATGCTTATATTCTGCTCCTGTAAGCCCACCTACTTTGCCCATCAAATCCCCCATTTGGAAACCCCCTAGCCCTGAGCTACAAAAACTTTTGTCTTCCTCACATCCAAGGCTGACCTCTTGAACCCTGCTGTTAGGGACAGGCAGCAGACTTACATAAATTTAAAAGCTTGCTTTAATTAATAGCTCAGTTTAATTAATGCACTTATAATGATTTAAGTTCGTGGTCTTTCTCCTCCCAACTTTGGGATTAACGCAATTCATCTTAAGTTGGGCGCTATCTGAAATTGCTCTTGTAACAGTAATAACCCACAAATATGCTGTTTAGGTTCCAAAAGACTGAGTGTGATTCTCAGGATCAAAGAGGCATCTCACAACCAATGTAATTCCAGTTCCAAGGGATCTGATGTTCTCTTTAGGCCTCAAAGGGTACCAGATCCTCCCATGGTGCACAGACAAACACCCAGGTACCACACTCATATGCAAAATAAGAAAAGTATTAAAGGGAACATCAGGGCTTGAGCAGGAAGCGGTGCTACACACCTTCGGCCCCAGCACTCAGGAGGCAGAGGCTGCTGGATCTCAAGTTTGAGGCCAGTCTGATCTACAGAGTGAATTTCAGGACAGCCAGGGCTACAGAGAAACCCTGTCTAGGAGAGGGAATAAACACATCAAGGGCTTCAATTTAAAAAAATGAAAAGCCAATCTATTTAGAATTTTTAACTCACATGGGAAAAAACTTTCAATGTGGCTGTCAATGAATGTTAAATAGGAACTTTTACTTTCTGCTAGGGAACAAATGATACAGCAAATAAAGAGCTCTGAACATACTTGTATTTTAGTTATTTCTATTTTATGTGCATGACTACATGTATGCCTATGAATCACATGTATGCTCTTGGAGGTCAGAAGCATCTTCTCCTGGAATTGGAGGTACAAACAGTTGTGAGCTGTCATCTGAGTGCTGAGAATTGAACCTGGGTCCTCAGGAAGAGCAGCCAGTGTTCTTAACCACTGAACCATCTCTCCAGCTTCCGTTTATTATGTAAATAATCCCTAATCCCACTCTACAGACCACAAAAAAAAACAAATTAAGATGAATGAAACTCCCAAAGATATGGTTAACATAGATAGCAAACACTCTATGCTGCATGTTAGAAACTGAAAAAGAATAAATGCAAATACCCAGTAAATCTTAATGATTCATGCAGGTCAGATCATGTCACTTGTAGATTGCTAACTATATTGTACCTAAAATGTTCACTTACTGATAATACCATTCTCTCATGTATCCTCTGCCTAGGAAATAGAGGTGAAAAGCAAGTTTTAAGCACTTTAACTCCTCTAAAAATAAGCAAGTATCAGATCACAGGACCCTTCTTTTGCTGCGTTTTCATACATAAATTTAACTCTGGTCCTTACACTATTACCAGGGAAGGTTGAACTAAACATGAAGCTTAGTAATCACTCTTTTGTTTCCTTCTCTTTTCTGTGTATGGGGGGGGGGGAGATGCATATCTTTATGTGCATGTGTGTGAAGGAATACATACCCCTGTGTTAACCTATGGCAGCCAAAGTTTTATGCCAGGTGACTTTCTCACTTTCCACATTTTCCTTTTTGGAAAGGTGCAGTAGGCCTAAATATGTATTGGTATGTGTGTGCATGTACAAATGGAGGCCAGAGGTTCTTCCTGATTGCTCTCCACCTTATATAAAAAAGGTCTCATACTTGAACACAGAGTCAAATTCATCAAGCACAACTAAACAGCTTTTTTTCTGGAAATTCAAACTCTTGAGACTTCAGGTGAGTTGCAAGGCAGGCCAACTATTTACATAGATGCTGGATATCTGAGCTTTACCCGCTGAATTGTCTCCTCATACCACCCTTGCTTCTTTGCTATCTCTCGTTTCTGGTAATAAGCATGTGGAACCCGGGGTCTCAGCCATACTCAGTGATTCTTCTTTTTAGTAGTCATCAGCTCTTCGACTCGTTTAATATTTGGGAAGTTTACATTTAGTTACGTTTGAAACTGTGTTATGAACTGTTGGGTGAGGGGTCTGCCTAGGTCTTGTGTTATGTATTGTCTGCAGGTGTTGGACTTCTGTGGGGGATGTCTGATTGCTTATGCCCTGCACCTGAGGAGGCTGGATCAATAGAAACACCTAAGCTGAGAACCCAGGGTTCCACTGGCCATGACAGTGACTCCCTCTGCTAAGGTCTGGCGGAGTTTGAACTTATGAATATGCCTCTGTGTCATCCTTGCTGAACTCCACAGCAACATTCAACTACAGTTTTAGGTTCAGAGCAAAATTAAGAAGAGCTGCCATTCACCTCCTGCCTTTATGTAAGTTACAACCTAGCCTACCATTAACACCTGTAAGTAAGGTGGTACAAAGCGGGATAACGAAGGGCCCATCCACAGTGCACGAACCTTCCTGTCCTTCTGCATCCTTACAGCATTTGCTGCAGTTGTCCTGTTGGTAGGTGTGCAGCGGTGTCCATTTTTAATTTATTTTAATTTGCGATTCTCTGTGGTATACATCATCTCTTCCACAGACTTGAGTTTGGTTTCCAGTACCCACAGGGTTAACCTACAACCATCTATAAATTCAACGCCTCTCTTGTAACCTCTACAATTCCTGTGCAAACACATATAAAATAAGTAAAATAAAAAATATAATTTAAAAATTTAAGTAAGAATTTCATGAAAAGCTAAAAATTTATCTTTCTTGTGGGACTAGTAAAATCTGTATTTTAATAGGCACATAATAAAAGTTACTAGATTTGAAACAATAAAACAAAACCAGTAGGAGTACATTCATAGCTGCAAATATAAACCAAAACAAAAACTGAGTATTTGGTGAACAGAAAAACCCAAGTTTTATCCACATCCTAACCTTCAGAACATACAGAGTAATTTGGTGTTTTATGAAAGGTCATTATCATGACCTGACATATGTCTCTCTATACACTGTTCCCATTTAAGTATTATAAATTAAATTCTTTTGAAATAAAGCTCCAAAAGAGTGCACAGGAAACTTAGTACTAAATTAAAATATATACCTGTACATGTTACTTAACCACTGTGAGTCAATCTTTAAAGATAACTTTTAAGGACACATTTTATTACAGAAGTATATACTGTAGTGAGATCATGCGTTAATAAAATCAAATGTCACAGATAATTAAACATGGCATTTCCGGAATGTCATTATTAAAAATCTGATCACAGAGCAAAAATTCTAAGTTATTCTGTTACTTACACAATTAGGAAACATGTAATTTTGTTATAATAACAAAGGTATGAAACTCATAGGAGGAAAAGATAAAGTACACAAATTGTAATTTTACAGTAAAGCATATTTCAAATAAACAGCTGGCAAGCAGGATAGTTCTCTGAAAATCCACACATTCTATGAATGCTCTAGGGAGCAGTAACAGAAATCTCAGTGTGGTACAGGGGAAACGGCATAAGGAAGGGTCTAAACAGTACGTTGTTACACTAAAGGACTCTCAAATATTCTACAACTTCAGAAAACACTGAGAATATCTGAAGACAGGTAAAGCTTCAAAAGCAATGCTAGAATTTAAGAAGCAAGCAAGACAGCTCAGAGTGCAAAGGTGCTTGCTGCCAACCTCGGCCACCTGAGCCAGATTCCCAGGACCCACGGGTGGGAAGGCAGAGTCCACTCCTGCAAGTTGTCTGTGACACATGAACACGTGGCGTACATGTACACACACACATACACATACATACACATATACACACAGGTGGGAGGGCAGAGTCCATTCCTGTAAGTTGTCTGTGACACATGAGCACATGGTGTACGTGTACACATGCACGCATGGACGTGAGTTTTAAACAATTAAACAAAGACTGATAATGGTGGGCCAGCAAGCTGACTCACCATGGCGGTCAAAGGACAATTTTGTGAAGTTGGTTCTCTTCAAATTCAAAGTGCCCAGTTTGCTTAATAATAACCTTTATCCAGGCAGCAATCTCATGGGCAATTAAAATAAGACTCAAAATAAAGACTTGAATCTTTCTACGTTCAAATCCCAACATGATCTAAATTTCTACAAACTTCTCTCACTGAGTAACCCACTGAGCACAAAATTCCAATCTCCCCTCAGGACTAATTGTTCCTTGATAACCCAGAAGCATTTCACGTTACTGACATTTTTAAAAACTTTTTCCTCTCATCATACTGAAAGTATCATAATCTGGCCAGGTGGTGGTGGCGCACGTCTTTAATCCCAGCACTCGGGAGGCAGAGGCAGGAGGATCTCTGTGGGTTTGAGGCCAGCCTGGTCTACAGAGTGAGTTCCATGACAGCCAGAGTTACAACAGAGAAACCCAGCCTGAAAAACAAATCAAAACAAAAAAGTATCATAGTCTGTTGCTTTTCCTCTAGTTTTGCTGGTATCACTTCACACTTCCTGCTGGCTTTACTTCAAAATGCTTCACTAATTCTAATACTCTGAAGCATAATGGCTATGAATACTAGCCTTATTGAGAAAACTTCCACATTTGAGTCCCTTTTCCCCTTAGCCCTGGCTCACTATACCAATATATGTGAGCTTTTCTCCTTTCTCTTTGTGACTGACCTTGAACTTATCTTCCTGACATCACCTCCCAAGAGATAGGGTTGCAGGAAAGTACCACTATAGCCAGATGTTTGGTGCTAGGGATCAAGCCCAAGGCTTCATGAATGAGGGCAAGCACTTTACCACGCAAGTTACATGCCCAGATCCCTTTTTGTTTTTAATTTGCCCTCTGGAATTACTCCTACCCTTCCAACTCATACTAAAATACAAATCCAAGTCACTCTGCGCAGTGTTCCACGCGCGTGCGGCACTTTCAAGGTATCAAACACTCTCACATTACATACGAACTTCAACTCTGTCTAGCCCTTCATCCTTGTCTACCTTCATATAATAACTATACATCACTAAATTATATCTATTCTTTCACATGTATTATCCTTCTCTGTAGCTCAAGATGTATTCTTACATCTATTAAATTTCAATTAACTCTTTTCAAACAGCTTTTTCTATGGATTTTCAGATTACTGCATAAAATTTTAATGTACCATGATAAAATAACTGTATTTATACATGTATCTCTACAAAAATCGGGGCTACAAGTATGTCTCAGTATTCGTCTGATATTTGTTATAACAGTTCTAAAGCTGAGGACTCAAGAAAAACCCCTTCTACTGACTCTTAGGAAATAACATGCTATTAAAAATTAGAAGGAAAGGGCTAGTATCAAGGATATGTAAGAAATTTAAACAACTCTCGAACAATGTAACAACAACACAAGATACAGCCAGGTAATTGAAACTGGAGGTATTTCTCTGAGACACAAACACAAGCAACTACATGAAAAACACATTGCATGTTACTAATCTTCAGAGAAATACAGAACACTGTGGCTGTGGTGGCTTATTCTTGTAATCCCAGCAATGAGAGGCAGAGGTGACAGGCCAGGCCTTCACTGCCATTCTAGGCTTTAGAGATGATGTTGCTGTTGCTGTTTTGAGACAGGGTCTCACAATGTAGTTCCTGCTGTCCAGGAACTCTGTGTGTAGACCAGGCTGGGCTGGTATTCACAAAGATCAGCCTGCCTCAGGTAAGACCACGTCTGGCTGCATGAAATTTTGAGGCTGTCCTAGATTTGTTGATACTCTGTCTCCTCCCCACCCCCCCGCAAAAGTATATGTGTAGGTTTTTTATTGTTTTCTTGGGGGTTTTTTTTTGTTTTTTTTTTAAGGAAAAAAAAAAAGATCATGTAATTCAGAAAAAGGAGAAAAGGAGAAGGAAAAATGGGGGAGGGGAGCTGCCCAAGCAAGGCAGGCTTGTGTTTGTAATTCCAGCTCTAAAGCACACTAAGGGAGAAGTCACGTTCAAGGGCAGCCTGGGTTACACAACAAGGGCCTGTCTAAAAACAACAAAATAAATTCTGAAATAAGATCAACAAATACTATTTGAGGCTATTAGAGGGGAAAGAGAATAATAACACAATTGATCTGAATGCAAATCAGTACAAACCTAAGGAAAACAGTATCAAACTTCCCAAAAAATTAAAAATGGAATAATATATCATATGATCCAGAAATCTCACTGCTGAGATTCCTCCCTCCCCCCCAAAAAATGGAATTAATTGGTCGAGACAGCATCTTTGTTCCCAAGATTAATTCAGCACAATCACAACACCCAAGAAACGGAATTAGCCTCTGTGTCTATCAGCTTATGGATGGAGAAAGAAATGCAATGTGCAAATGCACTAGAATACTCGTCATCCCAAAACAAAACGATTGGAAGATTAGCCATTTGCTGTATCATGGATGGAACTAGAGATTATTATGATCTTTGTAAATTATCAAGTCCAGCATAGAAAAAGAGGTACTAAATAATGTATTGCACAATCTCAGAAGGTGGGAACAGTGTTACAGGAGTAGGGGAGGTGGTAGGCTGTGGAAAGTTTATGAAAAGTTAGATGACTGCACAGCACAATGACGGTGCCATGTATTTTTACAGAAGTAATTAAAATGAGGTCGTTGGCTGAGCCCTAAATCTAATAATGTCTGACAATCATTTATAAGTCACAGGAAAAGGTCTATCCCACTATGGCCCCCAGAAAGAACTAACCCAGCAAACATCATGAATTGTGAGAAAATATCTTTCTGTTGTCTATACCACAACTTCTGGGTTTTTGTTTGTTTCTGATTTATTGATTTTATGTATCTGAGTGTTTTCCCTACATGTATATATGTACACCATGTACACATGTCTGGTTAGAGGGTGTTGGATCCCCTGGAACTAGAATTACAGATGTTAGTGAACCACCATTTAAGTGCTGAGATTCGAACCTTGGTCTTCTTTAAGAACAACTGGTGCTCTTGACCACTGAGCCAGTCATTTCTCCAACTCCAAGACAGAATTTCTTAGTTAGTCACAACTTCATTTTGGGAGGTCATCTAACACTGTGGGTTACTGAAAATTCTATTGTAAAAAGGTTTATGAATGTGTTACAAAAAAAATTTTTAAAAAATGAAATAAATCTGAGGTGTTTCTGGCAGCATCCCCCCTTGCTGCAGTGTGCAACTGTACCACATTTTTTTAGTCTGTTAAACAAACAATCATGCACACCTCAATTGTATCTCAAATGCAGTTATCTCACACAATAACAAAAACTATCTGGAACACCCTCGATCAGATGTCAAGTAGTATTTATTATGCACTGCAACATTTTTATTGTGCACAGCAAGTTCTCTGACCTTAATGGCAAATAGAGACTTTATTTTCCTACAGTCCTTCTTGTATCAAATTAGAGTATCTTTGGATTATGTTGTGTTATTATGCTTGATTTTAAAAGATGCTATTAGAATTTCTGACTTGAGTGTTATATAATGATCTTTAAATAACTTTGACTTAGGGTTTATGTCAAAATTTCCAGTAATTTTTGAAATGGCCCTAAACATTTCTCCCATTTGATATTAAAGATCTCTGTTCAAAAGTGGAATCCTCCACCTTGACAATTACATCATCAGAATATTAATCAATTCTGAAAAGAGGTTGAGAATGCCCTATGCCCTACAGTAACAAATATTTTAACAGTAATGTAAAATAATTAACTAATTTATCATTAATATGGACAGTTGTGCACCTCTTTAATAAAATGTTAAAATTGCTCATTGAAATAACTGTCTCATTGAAAATTCTTTATGCCTTATTATCACTAAATGTTTGGTTTGTACACCTTCAGTGTCTGTCCAATCTATGATCAGGTAAAAACTTTTCCAATATAGGGTAATTTCAGAAAAAGCTATATCAAAATTATATCCAAAAAGATTAGTGGAACTGGATAACACATTATAGACAAAGGCACGAACAATGAACGAACAAATTATTACAGAATTGTGTCATCTGTGAGCAGTTTCTCAGAACGGTTCACCTTACTGTCAATGAAATTCACACTGAACAATTCTGAGCCTCTACCAAGCAGGACATTTAGGTAGAAGATTACATTTGTAAAAGGGAAAAGGACTTAGACAGACGAAACTTTGCTTCTTTTTTACTTTAAGTTTTCTTAACATAAATGAAGGTCATTACTACAGTATCAAATCTTTCACAGTGATGCAGTTTCAGGTCATGATTATTGCATATGAGCTGTGTTTAACTAGGATTACAGCAAAGAAGTAGCAATGTTGGCCAGCAAGTACAGGCTCTAGTTTAATCTCCAGTGAGAGTGAGAACAAAAGAGAACAGAGAACAGCATCAGGATAAATGATATGTAAAAACCATTAGGTGTCTCAGCAGTAAGTAGTCAGATAATAACATACTTCACATTTACCTACATTTTGAAGGCTGGAGTATGACTCTGGTAGAGCATTTACCTAACATGTGGATCCTGGGTTTATTCTCCAGCACAAGACCAAAGTATAGGTGATACACTAATTTTAGACTAACTTTTGGATCATTGTATCTTGTGAAGTTTGGTCTTCAAGCTTTGGATTGGTTATGTATAAGAGAAGGCAATATTCTTTTTAAAATGCAAGGTTTACTTATTCTGCATTTTTCATCTTAAAAATTCCAAAATATTTTTAAAATGTGTATGCAAGTAAAATAGTTATTAAATGCTTCCATCTGTTAAAGAACAGTAACTATTAACATCACATTACTGAGATGATACATTACCTAAACAGTAAAGTAAACACAAACAATTGCACAGGGGTTCACTACTGGATTTATTGTTTTTCCTGTTGCTGTGACAAAATACTTAATAAAGCCTGGTAAGGAGGGGTTCACTGCAGCTCCTGGTGTGAGGAAGCAGGCAGCCGTGGGGCTGGGAAGGTGTGGGGCTGGAGTATGAGGCCACTGTGACACTGCATCACAGCCATGAAGCAAGAACGCAGATGAACGCTCCGCTCAGCTCTTATCTTTCTTCCCCTTTTCAAGCAATCCTGGACAGTGGCCATACAACAGCCTGTCCACGTTCTGGGTGGGTCTTCCCCTCTCCGTCAAACCTGCATGAAAACTCCCTCACTGACAAGCTCAGGATTTATCTCCCAGGGGATCCAAAATCCAGCAAATGGATAATGGCCATCACTCTTCACAATTACTATATTCCTTAGGGTGAGGATTTTGTGTACTCACTCATTCTACCTTATTTTTCAAAGCTTAAACAACACCTAGAAAAGGCAATTATATTCATTAGGAGGTCGGTCTCAGTGAAATACTGCTCTGTTTGGAATCTAATCTCACCGCATCAAAAGTAATTTAACTACAAGACATTCTCCTAACATCACCTATTAGCAACATTCTAAATGATATTTAAATGATATTTCTCTAGATAATTTTGAACATCTACCTAAAATGACCAAATGTATTTTTTTATTAAAATTTAGTTCCTACTTTAAAAGGGAAACATGAATGCTGAGACTTATAAAAAAAGAGTTATCCATTTCAGTAGTTCTGGGTTTGGTTAATAACTGGTCTGTATACATGCATCTAATTTTAGACCACCATTTGGGATAATTCTTTGTTGTTTTTTTTTAACTGAAAAAAATTACTACACAGAGCATACATGTGGAGGTCAGAGGACAATTTACCAGTTGGTTCGCTCCTTCCACTGTGTGGTTCATAAGGATCAGACTCAGGTCATCAGGCATCCTAGTAAGGGTTTCTACTGCTATGACAAAACAACTATGACCAAAAGCAAATTGGAGAGGAAAGACTTCATTTCATCTTAACACTTCCATGTGTCCATCATCTAAGAAGTCAGGGCAGGACCACAAGCAGGGAAAGAAACCAAGAGGCAGAGACTGAAGCAGAAGCCATACTTCCTGGATCGCTCCCTGTGACTTGCTTTCTTAAAATATACCCCAGGACCACCTGCCCAGGATCCTTCTCACATTAACCATTAATTTAAAAAGTGTCACGAGCTTGCCTACAGTCCAATCATATGGAAGCATTTCCTCAATTGTGGTTTCCTCTTCTCAGATAACTCTAGCTGTTGTCAGGGTGACAAAGGGAAAAACAGAAAAACAATACTGGACATCAGGTTTGGTTGCAAGTGCCTTTACCTGGTAAGCCATCTTGCCAGCCTGAAGAATTCTTTAGAAAGAGAAACACTTCAGAGAAACAGGGGCAAAGAAAGCAGAACAGAAAGCAATGACATTTTAAAATGCTGATAAGAATAAGTGAGAACTTAAACAGATTATACCACCCAATGCGCAAAAAGACCTAGGAATTACCAGCCCAGCTAACATCAGAATTGTGGGTAAAATGTAAGGAATATTTTCAATGGCAATTATTGAAAAAAAAAAAATCAAATAACTTAATGCCCTCTATCACTTTATAAATTATAGAGAATAGCTATTGAAAGTTTAATCTCTGGAACGTTTAAATAGAGAATCAGGTCGTGTGTGACAGAAGACACCTCCATTCCCAACTCTCAGAAGACAGAAGCAGGCAGATCTCTGTGAGTTCCAGGCCAGCCTGGTCTACAGAGTGAGTTCCAGGACAGACAGAGTTACAACAGAGAAACCCTGCCCCCCACTACTACCACCAAAATAAAGAGTGTCTCCAGGGAATAACTAACCCAAGTCACATCTGTGCTTCATCATAAGCAAACCAATTAGCAATATTAGTATCTAAAGACTGAGAACATTAGTCTTTCCTCCCTCACTTTGTACCCATAATCCTGACAGACTCATCCTTACCAAAGAGACTGGTCCTTTCCTAAAACACAAAAAGGGAAGGAGACCATCATTCGAAGACAACGGAAAGGGGAAAGGAGAGGACTAAAGAGTATTCAAAGAAATACCGGGGATTCAAAGAAACACTGCAGCCACATTTCAGAACCTTAGAAATAAAGGAAATATTCTACAAGATTTTAAAAAAATAAACTAAAACCACACACACAAAAGGTGAAGGATCGGGATTAGGAAATAAAATGCCATTGGGTTTCTGGATTAGCAGGCTAGAAGTGTTCCAACACAAAAATTCGTGTTTTAAAATAGCAAAGATTTATTTAGAAAGAAAGAGGAGGCATTATAAGAGATACAAGCTCTGCCACACCTCAACAGAGGGAACCACCATCCTGGCCAGCATCATAATGGACAGTGGAATCGCGAGCATCTGAGCTCAGGTGTTTTTAATGATCCAGAACTACTCAGGTGTTCTACTGATAGCATATACAGATAATAGCAATCAAACATCTCCCACATAACTCCGACACCTGCAGACAATATAAAACGCCAAGACCTAGGCAGATCCTTACCCAACAGTGCACAAAACCATTTTAAACATAACTAAAAATAAACTTCCACAACAAATATCCATCATTTTCCCCCAATCTTACTTCTTTTGCAAAAAAGAAATAGCAATGAATAATATGAGCAACTCTGCATCTATAACTTATAAGACAGTATTAAATTTAATTATTACATTATTTCTTTATAATTACAAAGAACAAACATAAAATAGGAAACAAGATGCCAAGTAAATACTCTATGGATACATCGGTCACACATAAAATCTCCCTCACAGATTTAAGTCTCAAAACAGCAGTGAGATGTGAAACTATACTATAATGTTACTGATTTATAGAGCTGTAAATAAAAACCAAGAATGTCTAGGAGTTAAATGAGGTTGCTCACTTGTCTATAGTAAAGCATTAACCTTTGGGAGGCTTCAAAAGGACTGTTTCATATAGTAACTCCATTATTTAAAACTGCCTGTGATTAATATTCACACTGGCGAAGTACCTAATAGAAATTAAGGACTTCCATTTTTACCACATCAACTATTGAAATAGACTAGTGAACACATACAACTAAATAGAGAAAACATTTTTAAATGGACAACACCCTATCAATTTTCAGTTCCTCCTGGCATACAGGAGCAAAAGAAAGAACTTTTAAAATGTGTGCTAGTACACTTTTTCTTCTGTTTATAAATTCAATCCTGGGGGTTTAGTGTGGTGGTTTGAATGAGAACAGCCCCCATGGGTTCAATGCATGTTTGTTTCCCAGCTGGAGAAACTATTTGGAATGGATTGGGAGGTCTGGCCTGGAGATGTGTCATGGGGGTGGGAGAAGGGTGGGGAGGACAACCACTGAAGTTTCAAAAACCAACCCCAGGCCCAGTCTCTTACTCTCTGCCTCAAGTTTTTGGATCAGATGTGGGCTCTCAGCTGTGCCATGCCTGCCTGCCTGCCATGCTTCCCACCCAGATGGGCACGAACTCATACTTGAAACTGTAAGCAAGCAATCCAGTTTAATGTTTAAATGCTTTTCCTCTGTAAACTGACCTGGTCACTGTGTCTCTTCACAACAGAACAGTGACTAAGACAGTTGGTAGGGATGCTTGTAAACCCTACATTCTTTTTCTGGTTTTTAGAGACAGGGTTTCTCTGTTGTAACTCTGGCTGTCCTGGATCTCACGCTATAGACCAGGCTGGCCTCAAACTCACAGAGATCCACCTGCCTCTGCCTCCCAAGTGCTGGGATTAAATGTGTATGCCACCACCACCTGACTTTCTGGGTTTTTTTTTTTTTTAAACTGGCATTTACTTTTGTTTTGTTAAGGCATATCTGTATTGTTTACTTTTTTCCTAGCAAATCTAACTGTAATAATAGGGAATTGAAAGATGTTTCAATATCAAATTTGAAACCTTAGTGTGATGGTTTCTAACCTGGATCATTCGGCAGGTATATCAAACAGCTGAAATATTGTTTAATGGCTTTTTCTTTCTAGACTCCGCTCTAGTTCGTTTATGTGTATTCATGAGCATCTCTATTCATGTACGCCCATGTGAGTGCAGGAATCCAGAGTTCACGGGAGATCTTTGGATCCCCTGGAGATGTAGTAAAAGACAGATACAAGCCACCAAAAATGGGTGTTGAGAAGCAAACTCAGAACAAACTCTCACCTACTGAGACATTTTTCCAACTCTGATTAATGATTCTTAAGTATTTCCACCATGCAAATATGAGATTTCTTTAAAGTGACCACTGCCTACTCATTACTTGCTACATACATATCTTACCAGGAAACAGTAACAGTTGTTAAATATGGTTATTTTCCTCCCAGAATTTTCTTTTGTTCTTAAAGAAAGGATCACAGGTTATCTACAAATCCCTATGTAGATGACTCTCTGATCTTGAACTTCTGATGCTTCTGCTGTCACCTCCTAAACTGCTGAGATTATATGCACACACAACCAGTCCTGGCCTGCCTAGCCAAATTTACTAATCTTATTTAGCTGCATGTTTCTTTTCAAAACTCTACAAACTAATTAAACTATATTAAAATATTTTCTTAAGCAAACCATTTCCTGATATAAATTAACTTAACCCACTACCTGAACACTATTGCTTACAGTGAGGACTGACTAACAAGATAAGAAGAATCACAGCTGTTGAAGGCTCTAGAAATTCAAGTGTATCTCTTTCAAGGTTTCATTCAACAAAGCTATTCCACAACCATACAGAAAAAAATCTCAGTGACTGTTTCTGAAGTCGTCTAGAATCAACATTAAGTTTCCACATAGTTGGACAGAGCAAATTATTTGTGAACTAAATATGCTGAAAAATATGAATCAAACTGACATACAAACCTATGAAGTTCAAGAGTGCATTTAAATTGCTGCTATATCCCAATTTTTCAAGAAAATTAACACAACGAGAACATACATCATGCTCTTACCAGTGCAGGCCACTGAATTTGTCTGCTCTTTGATCCCTGAGTCTGGCTAGGGTCGTTCCTTTTGGCCCAGATTAAGTGGTATTCCACCAAGAAAGTTGAAAAATCTTCATAAACTTTAACCCACTCCCGTTTATCCCATTCAAGGTCATCAAATTCCACATACACCTATAAAGAAAAAAGAGAAAATACATGTTTATAAGCAAAACACAGCAACAATATTAACCCATGAAATGTAATCAGAAAGGACATTATTAACATTACTTTTTAGATTATTTGGCACAAGGTCATGGTATAATAATATGTAGCCCAGAGTAGAGTTGTCTCAAACTTGTAATCCTCCCAATGCTGGAGCTTCATAACGTTCTCTTAGAACAAGTTCCCTACTTATTTCTAAGACAAGGAAATAAATCATAAATGATGACATGTTAAGAAAAGCAATTCAAAAGATGCTTATTAGCACATAATAGACAGCAGATCTGAAATACACAGTAAATAATTATGTTCTAATGATGGAGCTTGGGAAATATTTTCCAAAGTAAACAGGCAGCTACTAGTTCAGTATGGTTCAGTAGTTCATGGTCTTTGTCATAACTTATCTCTGAGGTTCTAACACAGCCACAAACATGTTGCTCATAATGGCTCACATTGGAAACGTCAGTCAACATAATAAACCACATAATAAGAGTAAGAGAAAAATATTTTTTAGGATACAGAAAATGAATGTAGAAAATTCAATAATCTTTTGTGGGAAAGCAAAAACAAAACCTCAGCAGAGCCAGTCGTGGTGGCACATACCTACGATCACTGCATTTTGTAGTCTGAGGCTATTAGGTCATTTCGTTTGCTCAGTGGAACTTTCAGATGTTCACTGCTATTGCTGTTTTTGTTTTAATAGCTATACTACAAGACACTTTGAGGTAAGAATTAGTATGTTTTCTTTTTTGTTCATTTTAATGCCTACATTGTTGTGCCTGCTGACTTAAAGCAGCAACTACACTTTTGTGTAAAATATATCACAAAAAAAAAAAAAGAATGAGTAATACAGAATGAAAAATAAGTATGTGTATGCTTGGATACACCTGCTCCTTTTGCTGATTAATCATCATTTTCATAATTATCTAAGAAAGGAAAAGGAAGATTCCATGCTATATAAGCATTTGCAACTGTATATGAAAATCTTTGTTGTTTTTGGAGACAGGTTCTCATAATATAACTGACACTGACCTTGAAACTCATAACAATCCCTCCTTCCTTAGCTTTCCAGATTCTGGGATTAAAGGCATGAGCTACCCCACCCTGCAAAATTCAGTGATTCTTAACTTAGTTTAAGAAACTACAATGATCATACCAAGTTTAGTATTATGTATCTCATGTTGTTTTATTTACATTGAAATGAAAATGAACTAACTGTATGACTTGGAGAAATCTGTCTTGTGGTTTGTTCAAAACCAAACAGCAATCTCGTCTTAATGCTGCTTAACCACAAAGAATATTTTATATTTAAAATAAAGGTATGATGGAACACTCCTTTAGATCCAGTCCTAGGAGGCAGAAGCAGGCAGATCTTTGTTGAGTTAAAGGCCAAACTGGTCTACAGAGAGAGTTCCAGGCTAGCCAGAGCTATATTAATGAGACAGTAATAAATAAATGTGTTATATTATAGTAACATTCTTTAAAATGTAGTTAGTTTATAACATATAATCATCATATTCACATTTTTATTCATAAAATAGGCACCAGAGGAAGGCAAGTCAGTGATAAAATGCTAAGTAACAAACACCCAATTTTATTTAAACCCCTTCACTAGCAGTTTCATTGCACTACATCAACACCACCTCCACAACTGAATTTATCCATCAATCTTTCTCTGATTTGCTACTGAAATACCAAGAAAAACATTCTCGGAAGAAATAATACAGATAACAATGAAATACTGTTGCCACAAGATTCATGTGTGCACTGATCTACACAAATAATATTGTTAACAAGAAAGCAAAAGGGTCTGCTATGATTAGTTTCCCAAAAAATTCAAATCAAGCTAATAATGTAGCTCAGTCATAGAACACTGTTTAGCATGTCCAAGAACCTGATCTCTAGCACTGCAGAAAGGATAGGGGAAGACCCATGCACAGAACTTTTCTTTTTTTAACCCAATGAAACATCAAAAGAACTGAGGATCAAATGAAATCCAAATAATATCTACAACCTATGAGCTATATAACATAGTACACTTTGGTATACAAGAGTGAGACATTTACAATGAGTTTGCAATGGCCCTTTAAAATCATCTTTATTAACCTCGAGTGAAAGACAGGAATGCGACAACATGGTGATTTTTCAATAAGCTTAATGGAAGGGAGAGAGGAAGGGAGGGAAACATAAGGTGTGTAGGCCTTAACTGGCCTGGAACTTGCTATCCGCTTGAATGTTGGAGTTAAAGTCAAGCACCAACATACCTGGCTCAATACCCGCTCCACACACACTTTAAAAAAAAAAAAAAAAAATGCATGTTTGACAAGGATGACAAGCTCCAACTTTTAATTAACAGGTAAGATTTTTTGAAATTTCAGTTTTCTTTCCTGGTGTATTTTTAAAATCTACTTCAGAATGAATACTCAAAATATGAACTTGCTTTTTGAGATAGTATGCATTCTACTGCCATAACCCAAAGTTCAGATGATGTTAAGTGCTCCAAAAGACAGGATGACTGAATCTATTTCACTATCTCACTTAATAAGCACTTAATAATCTGCAGACCTTTTTCTGTAGAAAAAGCCTTATACAGCTGTCCAAACATGACTTGCTATACTGAATACTGTAAGATTACCAAAATTCACAAGTATTAGGATACACTTGGAAAATGATATTAAAAAAAAAAAGAGCTATTCCATTCTTGTGGTCTGATTTTAACTGATCCTTTTCTAAAAATGTTAACTATAGGTGCTGGAGAGAGGCCTCCGCAGTTAAAAGCACTTGCTGCTCTTGCAGAGAACCCAGGTTTGATTCAGAGGATCCATGTGGCAGCTCACAAATGTCTGTAACTCCAGTATCAGGGATCAGACACCATCCCCAAGTATTCATGTGGTACACAGAAACACATGTACACAAAACACCTACAGCCATAAAATAATGCAATTTTAAAAATATATTTTTTATGTTGACAATGGAATCTTTTAGCTAATGTCAAGTATAAAAGCATGAGCATATTTAAAGTGGAAGAAAAAAGTACATACGTAGACTTCAATCAATCTATACCTTTTGGTTTATAAGTACTGATTAGACATATCTATAAACCCCAGCAGAAGTTAATCATTAACATATAAAGAACACTTTACAGTTGGGTGGGCCAGTGTAACAGAGACTGGTGTCTGAGCATATGGTAATTTGCAGCACTTTGCAGCACAAGCTACACTGTTGTGAAAGGTGCTTGAGTTGTAATAGCATATTTACCCTGATATATTATAGCCCCCGTTTCAAACACTGAGCTGTCCTGTAATGACTAATATTGACTGACAACCTGACAGCCTAGGAGACAACTCTCCTGACCTACTTGTTAGGGAATTTTCAGACTGAGTTAACCGAAGTGGGAAGACCCGTGCTAAATGCGGACGGCACCATTCCAGTCTCTGATTCCTGACGGAGGACACAGTGCGACCTGCCACCTCACTCTCCTGCCACACTATGTCTTCCCCTCCACGGTGAACTATGAGGCAGAATAAACCCCTCCTTCCTTTATACTTGCTTTTGTCAAGAACTGTATTGCAGCAATGAGGAAAGTAATACAAGTACATGAAGGTAAGTTGACAACAAAGGAGTAACCTAAGAACACGCATGGTAAAAACTACAATAATGGAAAAACTCAAGGCTTGGCTGAATAAGCAAAATTACTATATTCATGAATTGAAGGTTTAGGTTTTGCTATTAAAATCAATTCTCCACAAAGTGATTCATAGATTCAGCATAATTCCTACTACAATCCCATCAAGATTTTCTTCATGTAAATCCTAAAACATATATGGGATGGTACAAAGAAATATAAGAGCCAAAACAACTTCAAAAAACGAATCAGATTTGTAAAACTACCTGATCTAAAGCTGAATACTGGGTTGGCAAGATGGCTCAGTGGATAAAGGTGCTTGCCAACCAAGCCTACCAATCTGAGTTAAATCTCTGGAACCCGCACAGAGGTGGCAGGAGAGACCAACTGCAGAAATTGCCCTCTGACATCCATTCACATGTCCCCTGACGCACACAGATACAAAGGTAGTAAGGTTAAATTAAAGCCAGAAACAAAGCTATAACCTAAGAGTACGGTAGTACCAAAAGACACACACACAAAAAAAAAAAATCAATGAAAAAATGCCACAAATTGCAACCATAAGAAATGAGAATTGGTCTTTGATAAATGTGTCATGTCATTTCAAGGGAGAATGGACAGTCTCAAAAAAGAGTGCAGAGATAATTGGACAACCATATCAAAAAGCAACAATGCAAAAAAAAAAAAATCCAACTTCAATCTATACTTCACATCCCATACAAAATTAGAGCCAAATTACTCAGTTTAAGGATATAAAGTAAAACATTTTATTTTATATTTAATTTTTTTACATTTTGTAACCTGTGGGTAGCAAAATGATTCTTGGAAATAATATTAAGATCATAACCCATGAGAAAAAATAAAATGTGATCAAAATTAACTTTTCTCTGTGAAGAGTCAATGCTAACAAAATGAAAGGACAAGCCACAAACCAGAAAAAAATTATAAATAATGTAGTTGACAAAATATTCGTATCTCGAAACAAAATCTTTCAAATCTCTCAAAAAAATCGGAAGCACAAAAATACAAGCAGAAGACTGTGAAGAGGTGGCGGGGATTTGGGGGGTGAGGGGGTGGGGGGAGTTATGTTATGTTAGGGTTATGTTATGTTAGGGGATTAGGGTTATGGTAATACTGCTAAGTAGAAAGATAACAAAAGCAAGTTATCAAAATTAAATGACAATAAATCTTGTGTTCTAGGAGTTTCAGATACAGAACCTACTTTTTCTAAGTTCAATGTTCATTATAATATTAATATAATGAAATCCTAGAAAATAGCCCAGGTTCTTAGAGAAACTAATGACATTTTTTTTTCATGAGATAAAATCTTGCTACTTATTGCTGACTGACGTGTACTTACAACGTAGTTCGTCTGGACCTGAATTTCCCAGAGAGCCTAATGACTCAGGTTCCTGAGTGCTGGGCTTACGACATGAGTCACCATGCTCAGCTTTAATGGAACCTTTCCACAAAGCTACAGGGACACTGACACACAGTACAAGGGTAGCCCTGCTGTCCTGGAACTCATCCTTTAGACCAGGCTTGGCCTCAAGTTCAGAAATTTGCCTGCCTCTGGATTAAAGGTGTGCACCACAGAGCTCAGCTGCTTCAACACTTTCAAACTTACAAACAATTAATTCTCTAAAATCTACCTACATTAAGTCAGCATTTACATTTCCCAGGGTGGGCATTTTGTGTGCTATCTTTTATTTTGTTCAAAGGTCCACACATTCCAAATGGTTGACATGCCTCTCAAATCTATCTTTGTTTAAAGATTTCCACCTAATGTTTTCCTGCTGTGGCTATATTATCAAAAAAAAAAATCAAGTCATTAAATCCATATACACTTGTCTATATTTTCCTGACTATTCAATGTGCTTCATTTAGTGTCTGTTCTTGTACATCCTGCAATTGCTGAATGCAGTCTTATTCAAACTCAGGAATAATAGAGAAAACTTTCAAACAAATAGCACTGTTTCTTTATCAATACACATATTAGAGTTTGTAACAGTGGCAAACACTTTTAGTTTCATCAGTCCTAGCAAATGGGAGGCTGAGGCAGATGGATGGCAAATTCCAGGCCACCCTGGCTACATAGTAGGGTCTTCTATCAACAAACCCCTCAAAAAAAGGACATGCATTATCTGAATACATATGAAATATTGCGACAATAGTAATTACTATCTAAACTCAATACTTCCTCCAAATCTACAAAATGGCAATATTCCAAGTGTATCCATCCTTTATCATGCAATATTTGGAGTGTGTCTACTAAGTGAAAATTCCCCTTATCAAATACTTGATTTCGAGAAAGCAGTCTAAGAACGGTGAAACCTTGATTTTTATGAGTTTCTGAAATACCCTTGATATTCCAACTTCTTAGCATATGGAATACAAGTGGGTTTTGTTGGTCTGTTGAGACAATGTCTCAGTATGTATCCCTGGTTGACCTATAATTTTTATGCAGACCACCGTGATGCCCTGGAACTCACAGAGCTTTGCCAGCCTCTTGCCTAAGTGCTGAGATTAAAGGGCACGCACGCCCCAGCATGCTTCTACTCCATGGTTTGCTTGTAGTAGGATTGCTATGAACTTTAGGTATGCCTTTAAATGACAAATCCTATTTAAAAAAAAACAAAAGTTTACAGCACAAGCACATACTCAGATCTATTTAGATAAATGGAGTGTACCTTACCTACTTGTTGGCCATATTTAACTTAATATATTAGTCATGATAGTGTAAGAAATATTCCTTTATTTACATTTATACCTTTGTAATATAACATTTGGAACATGAGCCACATTTCTGAAGACATCTTTTGAAGGGAAAGGAGAGACAAGGTCTTGCTATGTGGCCCTGGCCGCCTGTAGAACAAGCTGGCTACCTGCCTCTGCCTGAGTGCTGGGATGGAAGGCTAAGATCCAGAAAGGTTATACAACGTGTCCAAAAGGATTACATAATTAACATATGGTAACACTAGAACTCAAGCTGGAGTCAATTTTTACAATACTGCATATTAAGTTCAAAAGAAAACACTAGTCATTAATTAATGTTTAAAAAAACAAAATATATGAACTGATCAAATGAAAGAATGAGTGGGTGAATTAAAAAAAAAATGTAGGCACAGGGCTGGAATATGGTGCACTGGTAAACGTGCCTGGCATGCCTAAATCCCTGGGTTCAATCCCTAAGACTATTAAAAAAAAAAATGGACATACAGTTTTCTGGCATCAGATTTTAAAGGTACATATATGAAAAAAAAAATGAAAGGAGAAAAACAAATAAGAATGCTTACAAATTAATATAAATATTCTAGTCTATCTGTGTCAATTCAATTTCAAAGAAAAGAAAACAAACAGACTTGTTTGACCGAATCAATGTAAGAGGATGAACTAGGAGAACCTAGACTATTGCCACGAGGGAAGATGATGTGACATTAACAGATGCAGAGAGAATAAATAACTACTCACACTGCCTGTTTTGCATCCATCTTCTCCACCAAGGAGAATTGAGTAGAAAACTGGAAAAGGTAGAAGAAACATAGTTAAAAAGTAAATGAATTTGAAATGAGAAAAGAAGACAGCAAGAGAATACCTAGCCACCTTTAAAGTAGTGTTTGTCTACAGAGCGGAAATAATCACAAGCCTGAATTAGGCATGTACTTCTAATGTTTCAAATGACAAAAGAACTGAAAACAATTTTAATATGACATGGTTTCTGGAAACAAAAAATGTGTACTAGAAAATTGTGTGTGTGTGTGTGTGTGTGTGTGTGTGTGTGCGCGCGCAGGGGAGAAGGGGAGGGGGGGGAGAACAAATGAACGACCAAATTTCAAAGGCTTATAACAATACATGACCATCAAACCACATCAGACATCCAAAAAAATGGGGGCTGGAGAAGGGTCAGCAGACGAGCATTCAATGCTCTTCTGGAAAATCCAGGTTTGGTTCCCACTGGTGGCTCACAATCGCCTGGACTCTACTGGAAAAGGGGTCTGATGCCCTCTTCTGGTCTCTTCAGGCACTGAATGTACACGGTGAACATACAGAGATACAGGCAAAACATTCATACACATAAAAATCTTTGTTTTTTGAAAAAACTTATTTCCAAGGCATCTTGAAATTATTTTTTAAAGGTTTTACATTGGTGCTGGAGAGGTGGCTCAATGGTTAAAAGTGTCTAATGCTCTTGCAGAGAGGTTCAGTTCAGAATACCTATATCAGGCAGCTCACAGCTCCAGAGAATCCAACATATGCACACGTGAGTGCACACGCACACACTTTTACAAATAAATCTTTGTTTAAAAAGTTTATATTGAGCTAATTTTATCTTACTACAATTAATGTAAATTTTCATTATCAGATAATCTTTTGTTTTAGGTTGATTAAGATAACTAACATCTACATTTTTAAAGAGAAAATATTATAAAAATGAATACATTTAGCAGGAAAATGTCAAGGTTTATGCATATAAATAATACAGCAAATAGCTGAATAAACCCTTAATTTAAGTCTTATCCAAGACTAAGGCAAATCCCAGTGTCTTCTGATTACCCAGAGCTCTATCCTTAGTTGGCTAAGAAATTTAGATACAAACCAAATGGGGAAATGAACCTTGAGTTCAGAGTTAATAATAATAATTAACATGATGGATAAGGATCCCATGGGGAAAAATAGACTGGATAAAAGAACAGAACTGACATTAGAATCATAGCAATGGCAGTCATAGTTTAGTGAAATAAGGAAGTTAAATTAAGCTAAACCTAGAGTTGGGGGATTCCAGTCATCCACCAACTTCACCACAGTGAAGCCCCCAAGGTTCTAAAACTCTTCAGGGTAAAGTATAGCAAATACTCAAGACTGACTACAGCGGCAGTGTTTAAGCTGTGCCATTCCCACCCTAGACTAACCATCTTATTCTGCTAGAAAAGGTTTATCAGTAGGGAAAATATCAATCAAGTTGGAGGAGAAATGATTACTGAAAGGGAGGATTAGATGAGTTTCAATAATGAAATTTATCCAGGACTAGCCTCTGCTTCCGTGTCACTCTTTTACCAAATGGCTTTCAAATCCAGTATTAAAACGGCAGCCTCTGCGGGAACCACACACACATGCATACAAGCAGTCAGACAGAAAATTAAAGTACAACAAAGTCCAAAAACTTATTCCCAAGTCTTTTGTCAAGACAAAAGTAGATTTCTCTGGGAAATCTGAAGTGATTTCAAGATCACAAAACCCTTCTCACCTAGGGTAAAGCGTTATATGGAACTTTCACAGACACTAACATGAAAGATTAATAATGGTATAATTTATGTAAGAACATATAAAACTCATTTTCACTGGTAAACAATGTTATCAGCTTTTATTTTAGATCATGCATATTTAGCAAAACTGTATTATATGTGTTCAGTCCTTTCAATTTTAGGTAGCGTATTCTGATATTGAGTAGGTCTTTACTATTGAAAAATGATACGCAATGTGCAACAACACTTTGATGCTAAAACCCATACAGCAGAACATACAATCGCTGCTTATAATACGATCTTAATTGCCATACCTAATGATGAGAAGCAACTGCAATGCCCTATGGAAAGCCAACACCTGCAGGATAGACACAGCCTGGCAAGTGCTGGGCCTGTCCATTCATCGCTTAGCTCCCGAACACTAACGGACTCCTCCTCTCCCTTCCTGTGCTCTCAGTGGACGGAGTTTAAGGAAACAGAGCTTACAGTGTTCTTGCTGAACTCACACAACCACACAGCTGAACCTATTACTTGGCAGAAAGAGAGAAAGAGAGAAAAAGAGAGAAAGAGAAAGAGAGAGAGAGAGAGAGAGAAAGAAAGAAAGAAAAGGAAAGAAAGAAAGAAAAGCTGTCTTTCAGAGAACTTTAATGTGGATTCAGGTTCTAGACAGAATATCTGCTCTGTGTCAAAAGTTACTATTTTTAAAAGATTCCACTAATGAAAGTGCTTAAAACTAACAGTAACATATGAACAGCCTCAAAGCTACATTGTGAAAGGCAAATTCAACATAAACATGTAACCATAACAATTTCATAGTCTAAAACATCTCAGAATATTATTCATTTAACAATATTTTGAAAAGATTTTTAATAATGATTTCTTCTTAAATTAG
Source organism: Cricetomys ansorgei (assembly GCA_026225945.1). Lineage (NCBI taxonomy): Eukaryota > Metazoa > Chordata > Mammalia > Rodentia > Nesomyidae > Cricetomys > Cricetomys ansorgei. The sequence goes on from JAMJFZ010003544.1 coordinate 6,801,269, forward strand.
TGGGTTTAATCCAGGATGAAGGGGAAGCTACATCAGTTTATCAATATTTTACACATATTGTTAATACTTTACAAAGCTTTAAATATCACAAAAGAATATGAACATTTTTTTGGCATGTTGCTAAACTATAAAAGGCCTGTCAAAAAACAAGGGGAAACTGTCTAGCTGGTTGATCATGCTGTGCTGGCAATTTCTCAAACATCTGCTAAAGGTCAGATTTCCATTGCATGGAACCAATCAATGGAACTACACAATTCTCCTAGCGCTCTAAGAAGCTGAACAAAGACCACTATTTTACATAAGTAACAGAACATAACTTGGTTTTGTAATAAATTACAGCAAAGTCTACTGCTTTCTTATCAGAGAATTCAAACATTTAAAGTACACTTCTGAACATCTACTTGTATTTTAACTTGAATTTATGCTTAATGTGTGTACAAAATGTTACAAAATTCTACCTTTCCACTTAGTAAAAACTGATTTTTTAGTTTTATACTACAAAAAGTGCAATATCCTAATGAAATTTTAAGACAACTTCTACAATAAAGTTGCTTTTGCAAATCTGAAAACCTGTTAATAGGTTGCATATTCAGTCAAATTCATTCTGCAGCTCATTCGCATTCATTGAATTTCTAGAAAGCAGTATTGGTAAAACTAAACTTTTTCTGTAATCAAAGAGACTGACACCAGGACTGGTGAGAGAGCTCTGTGCTTAAGAGTTTCCTGTTCTCACAGAAGTTATGGGCTTGGTTCCTAACACTCATATCAGGTGGCTCACAATCATTATAACTCGGGTTTCAGGGGATCCGATGCCCGTTCTCTGGTCTCCATGAGCTCCTGCAAGCACATGATACACGTAAGTCCATATATACACACAAAGAATTTTTCGTGTGACTGTCAACAAAATAATAAAATAATTTTATCACAGTAGCTCAAAACTTTAAGCATGTATCAGAATCCTTTTAAAGGATTTTAAACAATAAAGACCTGGAATGGAATCAGAATCTACGATACTAGCAAGTTTCCCCTGGCAACACTAGCTGGCAACCACACTTTTGAAAATTACTGTAGTTCAGTATTTATCATGCATTCTGACAAAATATCTAACCTATTTTGCACTGTTTTCAAGTTACTCTCCAATTAATAACATTGAAGAGACACTAAGCTGCTGTTAGTTACACCATAGCTCTCCATTCCTCCACCATATCAAAATGTACCATGTATAATTTTGAAGACATTACAAGAAATAATTATACTTGAGTCTCATTTTTCCTTAATGACTTAAGGGGAAGTATATCTGAACAGCATGTCCAAACTGTCAATATTTTCTACAGTATTGTTTGCCAAAACTTTCCCTGGGGAGATATGCAACAAAATCGTCTACACATCCCAGATAGGGAGTACAGGACAGACCAAAGTACAGACAACACCAAAGTCCAACTTGCCAAACCATGAGTTTTACTGGGGTTACTTACAGGATATGGGTGAGGGGTTATTTACAGGAACAGAAATGACTCAATGAGAGCTGTATCACCAAAGCCCACGGCAGCATGGAAGACAGTTCACAAAGCTTGGGACTTAGAGCTCGCTGCACGGCCTACAGGCAGCTCAACAGGTTGGAGAATGTCCTGTCCAGATACCTCTATTGGTCTAAACCTGGTTTCTGCTTCTTACCAGGAGTCTTTGCAGCTCTGCTTGTCTATGATTATTATTTGCAGTTTGGCGCTCTCTTCTGAAAGTGACTTTCAGCTTTTATTGTTTACTCTGGCAGGGAATAGCCTAGTGAATCTGGTAAGTTTCAGGAACTTCCTGAAGCTATTTTAAGTTGTTTTCCTTCCTGCTTAAGTTGCTTCCCTCCAGGAGAAAGTGTTTCAATCTTGGAGGAAACTGCTGCACAGTGAATGTTTAAGATATTCCCATGAGGTAAATCACAAGCATTAAGAAGCCATTTTTCTGAAATTCCATATATAGAAACAATGTATTACAACACCACATGGAATGGGGTTTTTGTTTTGCTTTTTTAACCCTATGGGGATGCTTGCTTTCTGTGTTTCTGAAACAGCACAACTACACCCATGGAAATTAAAAACCTATATAAAATGAATTTTAAAATATGAATTTCTTTAAAAAAAAAAAAAAAAGTGCAACAATTACTGATTTTAAAAATCGTAACAGGTTAGGAACCCAGAGATTCTTGCCCTGGGGTTAAAAGAAAATTTGGTCAATTCCCAAGAGCGGTAACAAAATCCAATTTCACCAAGGATAAAAGATCATGATATACTTTCTAATTAGTTAGAATTAAAAACTGCTGCATTTTAAGAGTTAGAATCTGTTCTTAAATGGTCTGCAACCCAACTCTGAGTAGCCAATGAAGTTCAGAAAACACCAACTGAGACACAGAATAAAAAAAGGGGGGCTGATGGCGGGGCACCAGACAACACACCAGGTATCTGAATGAAGCAAATGTAAGTTTTCTACAGAGGAAGAAAATATGATTCTATGCTTCCAATTATTTCTACAACTAGTTTTTCCAATATAGTGTCATACACAAAGCTAATCAAACACATATGATAATCAGTTAACATGAAGAAATCCATAAACAAAAATTGTAAATTTCCCTTGCAAAACCAATTGTCAACAGACATGCTATATGACAAAAATTTGTAGGATTCAGCTTGAAAGCTAGCAGGGAAACAATGGCTTAGGTGCACATATTTAGAATAGAAAACCAAGATTTAATGAGCTAAGAATGTTCAAGAAATTAAAAAGCAATACAATACTATAGAAGAAACAAACTGTGAAAGTGGAAGATTGGACCAGTCACCATCCTGAAAGACTGACAAAAATATATTTTAAAAGACTAGTGAAACCGATTAAGTCTCTGGTAAGAAAACAAACAAAAAAATACAGCAGAACATAAGTAACCAACAAGGCAGAGACATAAAGCATATTTTAAAGAAATTACTTTTGGGTGCAAACTTACATGTAAATTACCATCATAAAAACTGAATTGGCAGTAAGTTGTGTTGTTGACTAGGAAGAAAACTGGTAAGTTTCTGGGATACTGGTACTGTTTTATTTCTAGATCTAGAAGGTATTTGCTTGTTTTTGTTTTGTACACAGGGTGACACTGTGTAAGCCTTGGCTGAACTGGAACTCAGAATATAGCCATTCCTGTCTCTGCTGGGATTAAAGGCTTGCACCGAAACTGTTCATTTCTATTTTGCGTTACCTCCCCCTACCCCTGAGAGATAAGCAGGACTTCAACTCAGTAAGTATAGACCAGGATGGAGATCATGTCTCTCCCTCCCCAGTGCTAAGGTTATTTTTGAAGACTTTTATATTCAAGGGCATGGCCATTGACAGTTAAACTCACCCACTCTTAAGATCATTCATATCTTGACTAAATACATTCAGAACTTCTGTTAGAAGGTCCTGGTCCTTGGGAAAAAGGGAAATACACCTAAGAATTAAAAGCTTGACCATACTTGTGACTAAGATTCAGTATTATCAAAGCTCCATGTTTATTCACATAAGTTCTTTCAAAGATTTTTCCTTGTTGTTTGGTTTTTTTAATTGGTGTAGTCCCAGAGAAACTCAACACAGAAGGAATAGTTCTTTTCTATAGCATAGTAGCACCCACCTGTTAGAAGGTGGCTGCAGAAAAATCAAGGGTTCAAAATCATTTTGACCTACATTATTCAAGGCCAGTCTGGGCTACCAAAGACTATTTTTCAAAAGACCAAACCAAACAACAGAATTCCACGGTTTCCATGTACAAAATGGCATAGTTGGTCCTTACTTTATATCACATACAAAAATTAGCAGAATATAACAAAATATTTTAATCCAAATAAAGAACTAAAGACGTTAAACTTTTAGTTGAAAGCAAAAACAAACATACCTTTGTGACCTGAGATTCAACAATGGTTTTTTAAGACGTGATTCTAAAAGCACATGCAACAAAAGAATAAATCTGACTGCATCCAAACTAAAATCTTGAACCTGACAAGGTGATACTTGGGAAACTGAGGCAGGAAGATAAGCAGCCTGAGCTACATAATGAATTTGAGGCTGGTCTGTAAACTAAGATTCAATCTGGACATGTAAACCCTGTCTCAAAAACAACACACACACACACACACACACACACACACACACCCCACTAAGAGTTTTGCTGCAAAGAATATTTTGTTTATTTTTACTTCTAACAGGATTAAAGAGAGTGAAAAGGCAAACAACAAATAGAAGCATTTCAATATGTTCTATCTGGTAAGGAACTCATAAGCTGTAATTGAATGGATAAAACCTAAGAACACTGAAAGTCTTAGGTAAATGACAAATATTATTGATCCTCTTATATGAAATGTCCAGAAAACACATATCCAAAGGCAGAATAGATAAGGTGGTTGCCAGATGCTGTAAGTGGCAAGGAAGGGAAAGCAAGAGTGAACAGGCATGGGAGAGGGGAGGAGAGCAGAGAAGGGGAACAAAGAAAAATCAAGGTATGGGTATGCGATGTTTCTTTAAAGTGGCACAAAATACATTGTTCTAAAATACGACAGTGGTCAATTATGCTGCTCCATGAAATATGAGACATATAACTATACTGTTCTTGTTAAAATGCTGAATTTTAGTCTACATAATCTTTATCTCAATAAAACACTTTTTTTTTAATTTATTTTTTTTATTTGTTTATTTTTTTATTTTAATGTTGAGGTATGATTGTCTGCATGTATGTCTGCATGTATGTAAGTATACTATGTGTGTCTGGTGCCCATGGAAGCCAAAGGAGGACACTGGATACCCTTGAACTTAAGTAACATACAATTGTGAGCTGCTAGATGGATATAAGAAATCGAACTTGGAGTTTTAATTTAAAACATACCATATCTAGCTTTTGGTTTCAGAAGGGTTAGAGATAAGAAAAAAATTAGTCCAACTGAGATATAAAAAAGTCTTCTAAAAACACGGTGGGTTCTAGGGTGTAAATGTCAAGTGTAAATCCTATTTTATAGTTCTACCAACTCCCTTGTTTTCATCATATTCCATTGTTTCACAGAGTTTCCAGAGTTTCCGGAGCTATCATCACCCTAATCTTAACAGTCTACTCCACTTATTCCTTCTCTTTACATTTTTAGTGTTGGCGTTACCAAATTATATTTTATTAATATTTTTACTCTATGGCGATCTCACACATGCCTACAACATATTTTGATTATATTCATTCCCCCACTCCCACCTCATCAACCCTAACACATCCTTTTCCTACCGTCTTGTCCTTTGTTTTTTCTTCTTTGAGGGGCTGAATTCACTTAGTCCAATTAGTGCTACCAGAACATGAATGGGCATGGGGCCGTTCGCTGCAGCATAGGCAACTAAATACCAAAAAGTGTACACAGAATTTATATAGTCCAGAATATTATCTATTAAACAGTGCTTTAAATGCTGCATGTGTGTAATAATAAATGTGTACAATCATTGACTGCTCGATACAGCTGGTGAGGTTTTCCATGGGAGAAAACGATTTTAGAGTGGTTAAATGAGACAGAAACAAGCGATGGTCCCAGGGACTCAGCTCATGAAGAGCTAGTTTACTAGCAAACAAATAAAGAAGTAAAGTACCCTAGGTTGCCAAGGAGAAATAAATAATCAACTTGGGGGCCTGCTAATAATTTCTTCCTAAGTTTTACCCTCACATTGAGCATAAAACAGTTGTCAGCTCTTATTATATAAAGATTGGACACAGAAAACATACATGGTTCCAAGTATATCACATGACAGCTTTGTGTGTACACATGTTTGTATTTGCTCTTCTGAACTCTCACCCCTCTTCATCGCCCTACTACTGTGGTAGGGTGTGCTACTGCCTCAAGCTGCTCATTTGGATTTAATGAAAAGGAAAAATTAAATTTAAATTTTATCTTCTGTAACTTCTAATAATCCAGTAATGTGTTATGCATATGGTGCACATCAATTGGTGCTTATAAATTCAAAATGTAGCCTACATTTTGAATGAAAAAAAAATTTAAACAAAAAAATGGCGGGGCTGGTAAAGGCATTTGCTGCCAAGACTGACATTCTTAATTCTGAGAACACACATGGTAGAAGAATCAGCACACAATGTTGTCCTCTGACCTCTACACATGTGTTGGGCACACAAAATAAGTAGATGAGCAAAGAAAAAACAATGGCACAAAAAACTGAAGTGCCAAACATATTCTTGGACTTCTAGTAGACAGGTACAGCTCTTTCCTGCCCTTTATGCCACCTGGCCATCACAGCATGTTGTCAGCAAAACTCGTACACATCTCTACCTACCCTTCACTTTAATATCTACAGCACGGAGTGTGAACATGTATTACTATAAAGTAGATAATCTTTAATTTGGGGGTGATTCCTCCTCCTACCACCAAATGTATCTTCTCTGACATAACTTCTTTAACTTTCTGACAATTAATTCAGTTCCAACATCAACTACCCAGCATTAGGGGTAGGCTCCACAGGGTGAAAACTGGGTCCTCACCATATATACCACTAACACAGTTTTGTGTAGAAAGACTAAAATTGTGCAAAGGTTTTGTGAAAACTATCGGTTACAATATTTTAAAGGGTAGAACGCAATCTTCCTGTATGGTAAACTTTTATAAAGTTAATATTCCAATTCAGAACAGGGGTAGGACTTGCTGCTACACAACTGCCCTCACTTTAGACTTCTCTGTAACCAATTAACTAGCTATAAAAATCATAAACTCAACAATCACCTCCCTTCTCTAGTTTAGTAATTTACTGAACAATTCACAAAACTCAGGAAATAATTATATTACTGGTTTATTATAAATAATACAATGTAGTAGCGGCCAAATAAAAGAAATACACAGAACAGGGAGTGTTTCCATGCCCTCCCGCATTGTGCCCATCCTTCAGTACACTGGGGTTTTCAACATGGAAGCTTTCCAAAATCCACTCTAGGAATTTGCAATGGCAGCGTTCTCACGGGTAAAGGATGGCTACTGAAGATGAACTATCCAGCTCTCGCCTATCTTTCGAGAACTAGAGAGCAAGGATGGGAGTTCAATTTCTAGCCAAGATTTGGTACTTCTGATGATCTAGCCTTATCCTGAAGCTATCTAGAAGCCTACTAAGGAAAGGTCTTCTCACAGAACAAGACTCTCCAAGAACCATTTTATTTCAAGAAATTCCCAAACTATTAAGTGATCTGCATCTGAAACCACAACAAATCTATATTATGTCATAGCTGTGTATACATTAGCTGAATACATTTATCATCTCTCTTTACTCTAAGGACCACTGATAATTTTAATTCTTAAACACTGAGTGTGTCCACTATGTTGGCCATTTAATTAACATTTGATATTTATATATTCAAACACATTTACTAAGACGTAATATAAAAGTAATTGAGTTTTCTAGTTCCACTCATAAATATTACAAAATTCTCTTTGAGTTTATTAGGTTTTCTGCTATTAATGTATCTCAAAGAATTAAAGATAAATATCAGAAAATTCTAGACCTTGTATTTTTGTTTTTAAAATCAGTAAACATCCAGTATCTGCCAAGCAATGTCCCAGGCACTGGGAATATAGCAGCTACCAAAGCAAACTCTTGTTTCATAATGTAATTCAATTCTAGTGCATAAAAACCAAGTAAAATATTTACTATAACAGAGGGAAAAAGCACAAAGCAAACACAGCAAGATAAAAGAAAATATTGAGAAGGAAAATGGTGAATTTTAGATAAGGTTTCCAGAATAAGCCACAGTTTGCAAATCTGTTGATGCTGCCACACGGTGTTAGGGTCACAAAGCAAAACCACATCAAGCATATTCAAAAATAGCAAATAAGACCCTACATAAGGAAGAGTAACAGAAGACAACGTCAAAATAGAATAATGAGAGGTTGGGATGCCTCTCAGCTACTATGAAGCCTACACAGTAAGTGGCTTAGAAGCCTTTGATCATAGGAAGGACATGAACTGACTGACTGCTAGACACAATACACTTTTTATGAGTACGGAAGACTAGTTAGGCAGATACCTACATACTGAAACTAGTTAATGGGCTACTGAAACCAGTTAAGGCAAAATATAGTGGTGATCTGGATTAGTATAGTGAAAAGGAAGGTAAGATATGGTGGGATTGTGGCTGATTTCTTACCAAACTGGAACCAAAAAGACTTTGCTAACCATTTGGATGAAATGAGTCAAAAGAATAATGGATGCCTATAAGGAACCTGGACAAGAATGATGAAAACATTTTTTATTGGATGGATAAGGTGCAGAGCAGGTTAATTAATACCAGGAGCTCAACTGTGTGGACCTGCTAAATTTGACATGGTCCAGTTAGTTATTTTAGGCAAAAATACCTGGCTGGATGTTCCGTGTCCTTCATACTATATTTTGCCAGAACATTCGTAATATGTAGTCATCTTTTTCAAATTTAGCATAAAGATGGTTTCTCAAAAAAGCAGAAGGAATAAGGAGATAATTCACTGGTAGAATGCTTGCTTAGCCTATTTAAGATCCAAGCTTAAGCCCCAGTATTGCAAAACAAAAGAGATCATTTTAGGCATACCTTTTCAAATTGCTTTTGGCATTTACTCAACACAGTGAGCAAATCTTAAAACCGATTCTTGGGTCTTCCATGGCAAATCTACTACCAAAGTATTTGGATGTGAGGCACAGAAAAGAAGGCATTTTATTTTATTTAGTATTTTAAATGCTGTGTGCGTGTGTGTGTGTGTGTGCCTGTCTGTCTGTCTGAATGTGAGTTTGTATACTGAGGTGCAGTGCCCACAGATATCAGAAGAGGACATCAAGATTCCCATGAACTGGAGCAAGCAGTAGGAAGCCACCTGACTGGGAATTTAACTTGGGTATTTGGCAAGCGCAGTAAATGCTCTTAACCACTGAGCCATCTTTCCAGCCCTGCCCCAAAGCCACTTTCAGTATGTTATTGCCATGGTCCTCATGCACACAAAATACTTCAGCCTTACCTACTGAGGGACAGCAATGAATGCATGAAACAAAAGCTGTTAATCACTGACTTCAATCATATGTTAGGTTCTTACAGGTTCTGTTGAACTTGCCTCAACTTTGTATTTCAAAGTTGTCATTGTCCTAAAGATAAGTATATGACCAGAGAATTACTAGAAAGATAAAATAATTTTGTTGTTGTTGTTTTGAGACAGGGTTTTACTATGTAGCTCTGGCTGTCCAGGAACTCACTGTGTAGACCAGGCTCACCGTTAACTCAGAGATCTGCCTGCCTCTGCCCCCTGAGTTCTGGGGTTAAAGGCATATACCACTATGTCTTTATTCATATCAGCAATGTGGAATGAATTGGCTTATCTTAAAATTTTCAATTTAGCATTACAATTATTAGGTATATTAAAAGGTAAATCAATAAAACATTTTAGAATACAACAGAAATGCTCTCTAAGACCTTTTAAGTATTATCAGTGTGAATTTTGACAAGCCAAATTTTTATAGGGTACAATCCAGCACTAACACTAAAAAAAGAGAACAGTTTGCCACCTCCACACTGTCTCTCAAAATCCCTCAGGAGCACTCTGCTGTCTGGATGCAGAGGCTTAATCTAAGGATAGGAAGGAGGAGAGGAGGGAGGAAGGAAGGGAAGGAAGGAAACAAAGGAAGAAGTCTCATGCTAAATATTCTCAAAGCCATATTATATAAAATGACAGTGCCTAACTACATTCATACACTGACATTGAGTTTCCTCCTCTGCTATTCCTCTGAACTTGAAGATGTGTTAACAGATGGAGCAGATGTTTCAGTCTAAGCACCATCTTTCACAAGATGGAGTTAGTCACGTAGACCTCATCCCAGACTGGAGAAATCCTAACATCTATTATAGGAAAGCTGGCTGTTTCTGCTACAATGTTAGCATTTTCTGACATGTGATGAGCACTTCTCTACGTTCGGTGTAAATAATTTCTGTAACAACACATCAATGTAGCAAATAAAGAAACTCTGAGATGACAGTAAAGAAGTCAAACTCAAATATTCACCACATGTAAACAGTTCCATTTAATAAATAATAGATACCTACACCACAGGCTTTTCAAAGCAAAAATATCACTAAGGCGGTAAGTAAAAACCGAATAGAAATATTAAGACATTACTTGTATTTTTCATTCACTCTCTTCTCTGGGCACAGAATAGTTTTTCATATGATTAGCAATAGTTTAATAACATTTCCAGTAGATAAGGAAAATGTGTACTTGTATGCTCTTAATGCTTTAAAAACAGTTAAAGCACTAAATATCAATGGGTATAATCCATATACATCAAAGCCTCAATATTTTTTAAGAGAGATGATGAAAATTTATACATGACTGAAGTCACATATGTTTTGCAGGAAGGCTACCACCAATATATTGCTACTGATAGTCTGCCTACTGATAAACATGTCATTTTAACATTATAATTTTTAATTTCAAACACAATGTATAAAAAATACACTTTGGAGTCAAATAATTCCTTTATTTTTTGAGGTTAAGAAAACAGACATCATGCCAGGCATGGTGGTGCGCACCTCTATTCCCAGCACTCAGGAGGTGGAGGCAGGTGCAGCTCCGTGAGTTCAAGACCAGCCTTGTTTGCATAATGTATTGCAGATCTGATAGAGCAATGTGGCCAAGTCTCAATACACAAAACAAAAAAACTTTAAAATACCAACATTTCCACAGCATTATCATTTAACCATATGAATTTAATAGACTAACAAATTACTATCTGTGAAGCTCAATACACATTACAAGATCCCAGAACTAAATGTTCTGTCCAGTTTACAAATGAGAGCTGTGACTACAAACGAAACACTAGCTTCCTTCACACAGGCTTACAGACTACAAATACCCAGCGTACACCACTTAGAAAATCTCTAGGAGGGTTCTAAGACTGCACATTCAGTGTTGTCTCCATGGAAAGGTATTTTTCCCCCCATGTGGGATGATTAAGTCCACTCAATCATTTACAGTGAGCCATAAGAAACCACAACATTAATTTAAAGACAGGAGAGGAAGAGGTCCTGACAAGGAGTAATTCATAAGCTTTCCTACCTTCTTCAAGTGCAGACTTAGGACTCCCTGAATGACATGAATTGCATTCTACTCTAAAAGATGAATGCTATGTTCTAAAATATGTTATCTATGCTGGAGATTAAACCCTGGAGCTCATACATGTGAAGCACATGCTCTACCACTGGGCTACAACCAAGTCCCTAAATTCTATCTAATGTAATTCTGAATTTGCAATGTAAAATTTGGTGACTGAATTGCTACCACATTACATGATAAACCTAAAAATTAACAGATTCATCATTGTTAGAATATTAAGTTATAGACAACATTTAAGATTATTATAATTTATAAGGATTTACTTGATACCTATATAAAACAAACATGAATGCTTTAATCATATGTGCTTGAACACTAGTCCTAAAAGTAACATCAGAGCCAAAACTCACTAAAAATTGTGCACGCACACACAGTAAGTCAAAACCAAGAGGCCTAAGAATCACTAAAGCCAAGACATCAGGAGGCAGAGACAAGTTCGTCAAGTCCAAGCACAACCTGCTCCACAGTTCTACCACACCCAGGACTATATAAAGAGATGTTCTCTGTCTCTCTCTCTCTCTCATATACACACACACACATACACCATAGAAATAATGGACATACCAGTTAACAGCAAACACACTCCTCATATACATAGGATCTAAAGAAATAATCTAAAGAACTAGTGTCTACTAAAAGTTTATACTATTAGTATACTAATAATAGTATACTCATACTAGTAGTCTACTAATAGTAACATAAGATAACTTATGTTACCCTGGAAAGCATTTCACTTTAAGATGCAGACACTGACCTAACTCACAGAGACATTAAAGTTCACATACCTGACACTGATCTGTTAAATTAGCAATCCCTAGCTTATAAAAATCAGTAATGCGCTTATATCACCTCACTGAAGCTCAGTATGTGTTTGTGTGCAGATGGCACATGTATGCATTGTTTTTTAAGGTCTTTACTTTTTAAAAACGCAGGACAATCTGTATGGAGGTCACAAGACAGTTTACAGGAATTGGTCCTCGCTTTCCATCATGGTACCCAAAGACCAAACTCAGGTTGTCAGACTGGCACACCAAGTGCTTTTACATCCACTGTGCCACAGAGAGATCTCAATGGTCACCTTCTCTTTTTTTGAGACAGGCTCTCTCATTGCCTGGAACTTGTGAAGCCAGCCAGGCTGCATGCCAGCCTGCATGCCAATGAACCCCGAAGAGTCTACCTGTCTCTGCCTCCTCAGAGCTGGAACTTCAAGTGTGCCCCACCACACTTGGCTTTACTTAGGTAAGCTCCGGGGGACTCAATAAGTCTTCATGTTTGCTAGCCTTGCTTGCATTTATAAAGACTTTATTATGGTCATGGCCTAGGTCTCAATCCCTTTAGGTCTCAATTCCTTTGGGGGTAAAACAACTTTCACTTGGATCACCTAAGACCATGTGCATATCAGATATTCACATTACTATTCAATAACAGTAGCAAAATTACAATCATTAATTAGTCACAAGAATAATTTTATGGTTGGAGGGCATCACAACATGAGGAACAATAGTTAAGAGTCACAGCATCAGGAAGGTTAAGAATCACTGCCCTAGGTCAATAATTACTTTTTAATGAAATATAATCCAAGAAAGCACATTTCTATTCCTTTCCAAATATACCTGCTAAAGCAGACAGATTACAACAATCTAGTCAATTAACTTATTTTAAATATCATTTGAATTATACACTACTTTCATGAAAAAATTAAACAGGTGGCTAAAACTTGAAGTGCATAAAGAGATGTGTACTACATCATTTCAAGACCGAATATCAGAGCCTATCCTCAGAAATCCAAGAGGGGTGCAGTGGTACATGCCTGCCTGTAATCCCAGCTGCTGGGAAGGCTGAGGATGAGACATAAGTCCACAAATTCAAGAACAGCCTAAACTAGGCAAAACTTCATCTTTAAAAAAAAAAAAAAAAAAGAAAATCTAAACTCTGCTACCCCCAAGAAATACTATACAGAAGTCACAGTGTTTATAGAAGACAATTGTGCTCCCTTAGTAACATACAACAGGCACAGCAAAATGGAGGCTGTGAGCATTTTTTAACATAGCTGAAAGTGAAATTATGTAACACTAGTGCTAAAGTGTTTTACATTTCATAGTTTCAAGCAGTATGTAAGGAATGCTGGGAAAAATATAAAAACTACAGGTTCTAGAATGAAAACGGGGAAATTATACAGTAACAAATTACTTGTCAAATTGTTGAAGGAAGACAAAGCCACATAGTTAATAGTTCAGCATGCATTTTTAAACACTTAGTAAAATTTATAAAATATGAAATGTAGAAATATTCAATGTATGAACCAATAATCAAGAGATAGTTTAATGTGTGTAGCCAATAGTCAGGAGACAGAAAAACAATGTCATCTCCTGAAACTCCTTTCTCTTTTTTCCAGTCAACTGCTATGATCCATGGGTTAACTAAATTTTTACTATACATAATATATATATATATATAAAATAGAAAGATGGTCTTGATTGTAGCTGCAGCTGGCCTTGACCTTGACATCCCCCTGCATTACACTCAGAAGTATCCGGATTACAAGCAATCAATAGCCATGACTGGCTGACAACTTTTACTTTTAAATAATCAGTTTAATATCTTGCTATTTGCAAAAACAAAAAAAAGAGGTATATGCTATTCCCTATGCATCACTATTTCCAACAGACCTTTCAATTTTCACAACTAAATTGTCTCCAATACTACGTAATCTAAAACCATTTCCTCACAGCACAAATTCTGCTCCATGCTTGCTTTAGTGTGTAAGGCACTATCCAAATATCCTCCACGTAAAATCCTTAATTTTCATATTAGACCAGAAAGGGAAATGAGTTCAACACAGCTTTTTACACAAACACAAAATAACGACACTTAAGACTATCACAAGTAAACTTTAAATTGAGTCAAGTTTAAGGGTTCTTTTTCTCCTTTTGCACAAATAACTAAGCAGAATCTTGCAAACTGCTATTAGCAAACTAAACAGATTTTACACGATTAAGCTATATATATAACACATGCCACGTGTTAAGTATAGCAGTGATTGCCAGTAGGAATAGTTTGCAAGTATATCCTCAAAAACATCTTTATCAAAATGGCAAATACTTTTTTGCATGTTAAGTGAATTTGAAACTAAGGTCTAAGTACGAAGGAAAAAAAATTAAACTTGCAGGAAAGAATAATCACTCAAGTCCTATGAACCTCACAAATTCCGTGTTTGCTAAACAACGCAGCGAGGCTTAGACAATTCCCAGTCTCTACTCTTCTCATTGCACGGATCCTGTTCCCAACCGAGAGTGCACTTGCTGTTGGTGCACTGGCAGCCAACAGCGTTTCCAGACACTTTCATACACCCGAAGGGTAGCGCCGGCATTGTCCTACACAAGAGACAGGGGATGGCCGCTTACAAGTGCTAATAAATGCTCTCCCGAACCTTACATTCACAGCATCTCCAGCTTTGTGGAACCATCCATACAAAGCTCAAGAGCAAGGACCCTAGAGCACGGTCCTTTTCTAGTCCAAAAGTAAAAGTACCAAGTGATGGAGGAAATAAAGAAATTATTTCGATTACTCCTCACACCAGAAATACTCTCGTTTCCGGCCACAGAGCCGACGGCAGGACCAGGACCGGCCGCGGGCAAAGCGCACGAGTCGGCCCGCCACCCGCGACCCCGCGCCGGCCCACCTGCCGCCCGCCCGCCCTCCCGGCCCGGGCTGCGCTCCCCGCCGCCCCGTGCAGAGGGGCGTGCCGCCCGCTTACCGCCAGGTCCGGGTGGCCACTGTCGCGGTGGGACACGGCCCGGATGACCCCCGCCCGCCAGCCGCGCCCGCCGCCGCTCCGCCCGCGTTCGGGACGCGCGTCCTCGCCGGCCGCCACGCACAGGAACCGCTTCCCCACCAGCTCCGGCCGGGTCTCCAGCGCCATGGGTGCCGCTGCGCCGGGAACGAGCGCGGCCCGCTCCTACCGGCCGCCCATGCCGAGGAGCCGACCCGCGAGCGACGGCGCCCCGGCACGCTCTGCGACCCGGAGCCGCGCCGCCCCCGTGCCCCCGCGCGGCCCACGGGCAAACTGACAGGAATGCGCGCGCGGCAGGCGCGAGCGACCAGCCCCGGCCGGTACCCCTCCGCCCGCGCCGCGGCACGTGTCCTTCCGCGGGCGGGGGTCGGGGGGGCGGCGCCAAGTAGTGCGACCGGCCGGCTGCGCTAGGGCAGCGAGCGGCGGGGGGTGGCGGGGGGCAGGGAGGGACGGCGGGCCGCAGCCAGGCTGCTCCCGCCGCGCGCCCTCGGAGAGGCGAACGCGGGGACGGGGCTCGTCTCCCACGCGCGGTCGCGGAGCCTGCTCGGGGCGGCCCGCATGTCAGGAGTGCCGTCCGCGCGGACGCATAGCGCCGTCGCCGGGGAGCCCGAAGCCCCACCGCGCCCGCTCGGAGGCCCGCGGCTCCGGACCGAAGCTCCTCCGTCGGCGTAGGAGCTGTTCGGAGATTTACACCTCGCGCCGCCTCCGGCCGGGAACGCCGGGCGCTCCGCCGCGGGCTGCGGCCCACGGCCTTCAATTTCACAAACTGTCTCCGCGCCAGCCCGAGTACTCGGCGTCCTAGAACAGTCAGGTAATGAAACGGAAAGGTCCACGGGCAGTTACTGGAAAAGACCGTGGAAAGGAAGGGACCGTAGCCAATCAGGCTCGGAGACGGTAAATGATGCTCACTTCCCGTCCAATCGCGGCGGGACTTTATAACCCAGACAGACGCGGCGAGGGATTCCTCTTCTCCATCACGCCGCGGTTCTCACGATCCAGTCGCCCTTTCAGACTCGTTAGCAGTCCGACGGCGGGCACGCTTCGCAGACTGGTATTTTAAGGCAGATCTGTGAAAGTTTGAATCTAAAGTCCAATCTGCATTTTCCAGTGGTTGTCAGCCTCAAAATTTCACCTACTCCAAAAAAAAAAAAAAAGCCTTCCTAAACTTCCCCCCCGTCTCACCCCCCCTTCTCTCTCTCTCTCTCTCTCTCTCTCTCTCACACACACACACACACACACACACACACACACACACACACACACGCTTTCTGAAAATCCTTATAACAGCACTCTGAGTGTTTATAATAAACATAAAGGGCTTTTTCTGTAGAACACGCAGGCAAACAGCCACTGGCGACGTTAAGAGTTGGAAACTACAAAGCTGGGCTGAATAGAGCGTTCTAATTAATTTTACTTGTCTAAGGAAAGACAAAGTCGTGACGCCTAAAGGAAAACTACGCACAGAACTTCGTGCTGACGGCTCCTGTTTCTTAATCTCGGGATCTAATGCCCACGTTAGGTTACTAAGCCCAGTAAAATATGTCAGCCTATGTCAAGCGTGAAGACTTTGAAAGGGAGTCTCATATTCAAAGAGCAGAACCAGTGAGGTTTCTGCTCTGTAACCTGGGGCACTGGGGAGATGGAATCTTTAAAGCAAACTGGGACTGGGGGCGGAAGGCGTCACTGGGTGGCCAAGCGCTTGCCTGGCTAGTGCAAATCTCTGGGGTGGGTTGCCAGCGTGGAAGTTTTTGTTTTCGGTTTGTTTTATTTTTTTAAGAAAGAAAACTGCTTGATTCCTAACTCTCAATGATATCCTAAAACAGGGAAAGCAGTCCAATAAAAATTACGTAAACACAACAACATCAACAAATGAACATTGCCGGTGGAAACAGAGCTTTCCCAGGCCATCCATCCCCACAGTGATTTTTCTTGCTAAGTAATGGGGGCTGACTCTGAACTCACCCTTTTGATTTTCTCAAGAGCTGGGTTTACAAGTGTGTGCCAACACATCCAGTTTTAAAGTATTCTTAGAACTCTATCCCAAACTTATCTCCTACAACCCGAGACTACAGCCGGTATGTAGGTTTCATGCTAAGCTGTGGGTATTCTACCTCAGGGAAAACATGAAATATATCTTTCTCAAAAGAGGAGTAAGACCCTTTTTTTTTTTTTTGGTGGTGGTGGTGGGAACATTTCAAGTCAGGGTTTTTTTCTGTTATATCCCTGGCTGTCCTGGAACTCACTCTGTACACCAGGCTGTCCTCCAACTCACAGAGATCCTCCTGCCTCTGCCTCCTGAATGCTGGGATTAAAGGCGTGCACCACCACGGCCTGGCTTTTGTTTTTTTTCCTGCCATTTAATTTTGGTTTGTTCAGGCATATCTGTATTGCTTAATTTTTCTCCTAGCAAATCTAACTGTAATGACAGGGAATCTCAACATGAAATTTGAAACCTTAGTGCGATGGTTAACATTGACTGTCAATTTAGCAGGATATCAGATCACAAGCCTACCTAGCAGAAAAGCCTCTAGGAGATTATCTAGATTAGATTGGTTTCTGGGAATGCCTATGAGGGATTATCTAGATTAGATGGAGATAATTAACTGTAGGCGGCAGCCCTAAGCAAAGGGAGGAAGTGAGGTGAGAACTGTCATTCACCTGACTGTGGGTGCCTGGTGCTCCTACCATCCTCACTGCCATGCCTCCCCTACATCATAGACTGTGTACCCACGAACTTCGAGCCTATCACCATCCTCTGCACCTGACGGTGGGTGCCGGATGTGCCTACCATCCTCATTGCCATGCTTCCCCTACATCACAGACCGAGTACCCATGAACTGTGAGCCAAAACAAGCCCTTTCTCAATTACACTGCTTCTGTCTCCATATTTTTTCACAACAACAGAAAAAGCAACTAACCCTCAGAACAATGTGTGTTTCATTTATGAGTTTCCTTATATTATTTCATAAAGACACTCGGTCTGGGCAAGGTGGCCACGCCTTTAATCCCAGCACCTGAGAGGCAGAGGTAAGCTGATCTCAGTTAACAGCCAGCCTGGTCTTCAGAGCAAATTCTTAGGACAGCCAGGGCTACACAGAGACCTTATTTCAAAAAATGATGTTCAAGAAAAGATGTTTCTAAAACACCACTATTAATCATGTAAAGAAGGTGCCAGAATTTATTACTATGCAGGTAAAGAGGATAGCAGAAGTATTTTTAAATAACCATATGTACTTAAAGAAGCTGAAAAGAAATACCACTCAGATCTTCTACATGTTCCATCATTTATGGAGATAAGTCCCTTAAATATGTCTGCACATACATACCAATTCAAGCAAGCCTCACACATCAAACATGAATGTTAATCTACATAAAAGACACATTAAGAGATTATATCTGTTTTTAAATATTCACAGAAATTTACTCAGGAAAACCATCTGGTGCCAGCCATGGTGGCTCCCTTCTGCCATCCCAGAACTTAGAAGGTAGAAGCAGTATATTCAGGGATTCAAAGTCATCTTTGTGTACGTGAAAAGTTTGAGGCCAGCTTGGACTTGACAAAACAGAACAACAAAACCCTATTTGGTTTATTTTAGAAAACTAAAATGAACGACAGAAGCTGAATTACTACAATGATAGGAATCATAATTATCTACTCGATTGCCAGCGACTGGGAGGGTCTGATGTTTCAGTAAGGAAACACTTTTCAACTTTCTGATTTGGTCTAATCAGGGAGCGGTTCAATCATCTGCTTTCATATATATTAGTATTCTATGCCACTGTAAAGGTCTATCACATTTTGGGAGGAAGGGGGCGAAGTAGGCAAGTATTCTACCATTAAACATACCTGGGAGTCTATTTAACATTTAAAAAAAAAAGCGCCTGGTGTTTGTCTCCCGTGATGCAGTAGCTGAGGCTCAGGGAACACCAGCTGTACTGGGCACTAGGCTAAGCACTTTCAGATGTACTCTTATTTTAAGGGTGAGGAAGATGAGGTTTAGAGAAGCTTCGGACCTTGCCCAGGACTACATATTAAAGAACTAGTTTTTTAAACCAGGTTTGTAATATCAAAGGGACTCTGTTCTTAACTAAAAAGCCACTAAAAGAAATGTGAAAGTCAGCTACCAAGCTAATTACTCTTTATTAACAGACTACTCACGCTTGATTTGTTCAACATTTACTTAGCCTCTACTATGTGTCTCCTGTCCTGAAAGCTTCTGCAGACAGGGAGGGCCCTTCAGTCTTTAAGAAGCTCAAATCCTATCTGAAAACTCAGACAACAGAAAGGCTTTGATTTGTTGACTTAAGGATCAACAGGGATGGAGAAAGATGGCTCAGAGGTTAAGAGCAATGGGTGTTCTTCCAGAGGAAGCACCCACAGTTGCTCACAACTGTCTAACTCCAGTTCCAAGGGATCCAATATCCTCCTCTGGCTTCCTTGGCCAGGAGGCATGTACACGGTACACAGACTTACATGCAGAAAAAACATCCACACAGAAAATCATTTTTAAAGGGAAAAAAACAACAACAACAGGTTGTACCAAGAGAAAAGTCATACAAGATCCACTGAATGCATTTTCCCATCTTTCCCATCTGTTATGTAAAGAGTGGACTCATTCGTAAAGTCTTAGAACTACACACTCAAGAAAGAGCAACTAGAAACTATGCAAGCCAATATGAAACAGAACCAACAATTTCAAATAAACTGTGCAAGTGGAAAAAACAAGAATAAAACACACAATGTATCGTGTTATCACAGAACCTTAAATGATTTGTATTTAGCTAACTTCGTACGCATATTCTTAAAATGAATTAATCATACTTCTGATCAATTCAAAGGTTTCTTCTTCAAAAAATCCATCTCCTACTCCCAGACTGAGACAAACTGCTCAACGATAAACCAAGATGTCCCCCATTTACCCTAACACTTTGGACAAATGTATTCGAACAATGGTTGTGTGACCATAAGGGGACAGCGGGACAGTCTGCCTTCATCATGCTCGTGAACTTTGCTCCCAGCATCTATGAACCCTTGCTGTGAGATCACACCACGAGATGGATTAATGAACAAATACAGTAGAATATGTCTTTTCTCCTTTGGTCAATCGTTTCCTTCTTTGGAGACGAGGTCTCCTACCCATGCAGTCCAGTCTGGCTGAACTTGGGATCTCCGGCTTCTGCCTCCTAAATACCAGGTTTAGGGTAATACACCACCATACACATTTCTTACTCCAACCAAAGAGAAGGGAGCTTCGAATTTCTAAATCAAGAATAGTGAATCAGAGTACCTGTCTGCCTACACATTCATCTGCTGCACTCCTGATGATGTCACGTGATAATGTCCTGTTACACCACAGACTTAACAGTGTTAATCATCTTAAAGCATGCACTTCAGCACAAGGGCAAGGCTGTTTCAAGAGAACTTCTATAGAACGGATATAAAGATTTGCAATTCACAAGCAAAGCACTCATTTCATTACCAAACTACCAATTTGATACCAACTCCAAAGCAATCCTGAGTGTCCAAAACACCTGCCTATTGTCAGTCTTCCAAAGAGAACAGTCTCATATCTCCGATGGAGCCAACATACAAATCTGGTTTCTGTCTTCTTGATGCCCCCGGGGGGGGGGGGGGGGGACGGGACGGACGGGACTCAAAAGCAAGGAAGAGTAGAACAGCCAACAGGCAGTGTCTACTGACCTAAGTGTGCATTCTCTCCTGATGGCCACTACTTTCTATTTATATTCCAGCTACGTAGGAACCCACAACTTTTTAACATTCTCCTGATTTAGCTTTGACTTTTAATAATAAAGCACTAGAAATTTAGAATTAATATATAAATAACAAAGCCAAATTCCTACTCTGCCCAATGAGGAACCTCAAGAAACAAAGAAATGGAAAGTGGCCCTAAGCATCTGGGGGAAATCTTCCAGCTCTTTCTCTGCCCACTACCCTTCTCAGAAATGCTCCAGCTATGAACTGCCACCAAAACAAGCCACATGCAAATTCTCACTTTGCAAATAGGTCAGTTTCTCCGGGGACATGCTCTCAAGCTCTGACTGACCCATGTTAATCACACAGGGTTAAAGGCACTGGGAAGGAAGAGCTCTGCTCATACTCATGGAAACTCAAGTTGATGACTTACAGCAAAGCTATAGCTGAGGTGAGACAGGGTTCCGAGGTTAAAAGGACCTAGCCTACCAGCATGCATACTGGGGCTGACAACCATCTGCAACTCCAGTTCCAGGGGATTCAACTCCCTCTCCTGGCCTCCAAGGACACCAGGCAGACAGGCACTTGGTGCACATAGATACATGCAGGCAAAATACTCCTACACATCAATAAATGTCTCTAAAATAGATTCTACAGTAACTCAAAAGTCTCAACAAAAACCTCTATTCCACTGATGCTCTTTGCCAAATGAATGGGATTTTACATAAAGAAGGCCCTTTGTGATCAGGATCACACAGCTCTGAGGTATACGGCTCAAATTAATGGCAACTGGTTTGAAGAAACAAAAAGAAAAAAATCTATCCATGAAATATGGTCATCTTCAGTCACGCCTTCCTTTGGTTCATTCTCAAAAAGCCTCATGATTACACATGAGATTTATACCCTACTGCAAAACACAAAATATGTAATAAAAACAAAGGAAAGCACCGTCTACAGGCTCCACCTGTGCTTCACCAGGACGATTTATTCAATTAAAGGCAGGAGATAAGAAGGCACATCCGTTCCAGAGCCTGTTTTACAGGAGCCAGGACCTGGAAGTCCTGGGTTTCAATTTAGACTCAGTTGGCACATAAAAAATATTGCACCTCAAAAATATTTAAAAACCTCAATCAACGTATCTGTTAACATTCGGAGCACATTGTGATGTCACTCGTTATTAAATAACCAGTATCATTTTTAACAAAATATGTCTCCAATTAGAAAAAAAATTAGCCATTTCATTCCAAAGTCAACAATAATATTTAAGATGTAGACAGGTGTGGTTGCACAGACCTTGAATCCCAGCACTTGGGAGGCGGAGGCAGGAGGATCTCTGTTAGTTTGAGGTCATCCTAGTCTACATAAAGGTCAACCAGGCAATGTAGAGACACCCTGCCTCAAAAATAAGTAAACTAATAAGTAATAAAATTTAAGGTGTGATTCCCAAGTAGGGCAAACTAGAAACAAGAATGAGCCGGGGAGATGATCCCGCCTTTAATCCCAGCACTCGGGAGGCAGAGGCAGGTGGATCTCTGTGAGTTTGAGGCTAGCCTGGTATACAGAGTGAGTTCTAGGACAGCCAGAGTTACAACAGAGAAAATCTGTCTCGTGGAAGAAAAAAAATTAGGAATAAGAAGGACATAAGATGGTACATAAGAAAAACATAATGAAAGAGGGAATCAAAGAAATCTGGACCACATCTGCAATCAACTACTGAAAACTTCCTCTCCCAGGTCATCATTTCTAAAGCACACAGGCTAAAGAAATCTGTAAAGTTCCTTAAAGTTTACTTCTAAGGCTTCTGGGTCATTCAGTAGTTAGCAAGTGTACTCCTGTCGCATGTCAAATCGAAACCTGAAAAATGCTCAGTGGCTGACAAAGTAACCCCGCTCCTCACCGGGTCACTGTGAGCTAGGTAAGACTTTCCCAATTCATCTTCCTTCGGTGGCTCGCAGAAGATACAGAGCAATCCTTAGTGCACTCATGCTAATGATGCAGACCCACACTTCATAACTGAGCAGGCCCTTTTTATAGACTTCTTAAAAATGCATTTAGTATTTATTGGGCGTGCATGTGCCAGCCCTTAGCAGGTCTTTATTAATAATACATCTCAAGTGTACAACTTCGTGGGAGTCACTGTGGCATTTCGAAATGTCCTCATATCAATCACTGTATGTTGATCACCTTCATCTACCTGCTAGGCATACCCGCTCCCTATTTTCAGGTCACATTTTCTTGCCTCAAGTTTCCAGAGAGGAGCCGAGCCCAGCAACCATTCAGTTCCCATCTTTCTGAGTCTGACTTAGTTCACTGAACACAATGCTCTCCAGTTCGTCACCCCTCTGCGAATACCTGGGCTTCGTTATTCTTTGCGGACAAACACTAACGCCAGTAAGTCTATCTCATTTTCTTTGTCCACTCATCTGTTACCAGGAACCTCGGCTGATTCCACATGACAACAACTGGGACTAGAGAGAATGAACCTGGACATGCAGGTATCTCTTCTGTATGCCTACTTCATTTTGTCTGGATACATA
Source organism: Cricetomys ansorgei (assembly GCA_026225945.1). Lineage (NCBI taxonomy): Eukaryota > Metazoa > Chordata > Mammalia > Rodentia > Nesomyidae > Cricetomys > Cricetomys ansorgei. Next base: position 6,824,471 of record JAMJFZ010003544.1, read on the forward strand.
CCCAGTCATATGGTAGCTCTATTTTTAACTTTTTGAAGAACTTCCATTCTATTTCTCATGTGGCTATGCTCATCTACATTTCTGCCTGCAGTGCACAAAGGTTCTTTTTCTGCACGTTCTTTTCAGCACTTGTTGTATTTTGTATTGTTTTGATAAACAGCCATTCTAACTGAGTCTCGGGTACTATGACGTCATAGCTGTGATTTGCATTTCCGTGATGGCGGGTGGCAGTGAGTGTTTATTTATTGCCTGCAGTGTCTATTCAGATCACCTTCTCACACTGTCATTAAATTCCCTGCTATTTTACTGGTAAGGTTTTTAGGTTCTTACATTTTCTGAGTATCATCACCTCCGTCAGAGGAACTGGGCACACACTGAAGACTGTTCTTTCACTTCTGATGGTGGTTTCCTCTGCTGGGCAGAAGCTTTTCATTCTGATGTAATCCCATTTAAACAATGGGTTTTATAAATAGCACTGGAGAACTTCTTTACTCTCCAACTTTGGTAGTAAAACTATCCCAATTAAACAAAAGCAAACAAAATCAGAACTAACCAAATGAACGGTCTCTCACAAGTCAAAAGTTACATTTGGAATGTCTTTTTTAGCATTACTTTGTGTTCTTCATTACATACAGTATCTTAGAAATTCTCTGCAAGTATTCTTATTCCAAAAATATATTAAAATGGATAGTTGTATTTGTTCGTACGTGTAAATGTTCACATATAAAGCATTACAGTCATGTGTCCTTGTGTCCTTGAGTTATATCTAGAAAACACTATAGGCATATTCTTGGTGTTTTCTTCTAGTCATTAAACTTTCAAATTGTATTCTTTAAACATTGAAGTCTGTTAATGTGTCCCTTCTAGAACATCAACACCTAACGATAAGGTAATGAAGGCAACCAGACCCACAAAACAAACCCTAATCCTAACCCTAACTCAAGGTAAGACTGGTAAACTGAGAACCGGACACAGTCACGCCCACTTCTCAGAATAAATACCATTTACCTTCATTCTCCCTGTCCACAAGCATGGCTGAAATCCAAACAAACTTTCAAGACAATTAACTGTCAGGAGGAAACACAGTCCACAGGCAGACTCAGAGACAAGCCCAATGCTGGCACCAGTCAAGGAAATTAAAAGTAATCATGAGTGATAACAGGCACAGGGAATCATACGCGCAACCAAATAAAACCAATGAGATAAAACTGTGTAAAACAGCAGTTAAAGATGGAAGTCAAGTGCTGAAAATAAATGCAACAGGAATGGAGAAATAAGAAATAAGGGCCTAATTGCTCACCTTGAAATGAGTTTTTACAGGAAAAGTAGGAAAGTTTTTATTCTTTCTTGTTATTTATAAGATGTCAGAATGATAAACTGGTGGTCTACCATCTTTCAAAGCTGATGACTATTTCTTAAGCTCAACTGCCTTTCTTTCGGAGTACAACTAAATCGTGTTATCTTGCTGGGTTCTACGGACACAACCATGGTGATAGTACATTCAGAATTTCCTGGATGCTAAGAACTTTGGAAACTTAAGAGATAACACTGTGAATGTTGTCCTCTCCTAGCATGGCTTCTGCCCTCCTGAATGCTCACTAGATGAGACTGTCTGTAAAAGACCTGCTGGAGTCAACCATAACTTCCTTCCATGGAAGGAAGGCCCCTCCCATCCCCAAGGATTTACAGTAGTTAACAATTGGTTAGGGGATGGGGTTCATGAGGCTATGCCCCTCGTAAGGCCTTGTCTGTAACCAAGGATTTGTAGACAGTGAACAGTTGCTGGGAGGGGCTCACAAGACCCCCCAGGATTTACAGGTAGGTAGTTGACATTTGCTGGGGAAGGGTCTCATCAGGCCTCTCCCCTCCCTAAGGAATTATAGGCATTTAAGGATGCTGGGGGTGGGGCAGTTTATGAGGCTCCACCCCTCCCTGGGGTCTTACAGATTGGCTAACAGTTGCTGGAATCACAAGGTCCCTCAAAGTTTACTGGCAGTTAACAGTTACTAGGAGATTTTTTTCCCCCCTTTTTCAGGACCCATAACCAAGGGCCTGTTAAAGAATCACTTTAAGAAAAATTCAAGCTCTTGGAAACTGATCATTTTGAACGGAGGACAATGAAAGTAGCACTAAGAAATCCAAACTAAGCTGGAGAAGTCAGGAACCCCAACCAACACCATTCACAAAAACTCCTCTTCCCTATAACCAGATGTTCCAAATCTCTTGGATACCTTTGGGGGAAAGATGGATATGTATAGAGAAGGGGAGAAAAAAAAAAATCAATGAAACTGCTGTATGTAGCATTTTAGGGGCGAAATAATAAATTAACTGATAATGTCACAGGTGAAAAAACATTCCCTCTCCAGAATTACCTGCTGATAAAACATGCTACCTTTCAGACTTTCCAAAAACAGCTGTGGACTATTATTAGTAAAGAATGTTTGGGGAGCTGGAAAGTAGGCTCGGTGATTAGGAGCACTTGCTTCTCTTCCAGAGGATCTGAATTTGGTTCCTAGCACTCTAGCAGGCAGATCCTAATTGCCTGTGACTCCAGATGTAAGGGATTTGACTTCTGGTTCTAGCCGCCAAGAACACTAGCACACACATGGCAGACAGTCTTAACTCACACACTCTCACTCTCTCTCTCTCTCTCTCTCTCTCTCTCTCACACACACACACACACACCAATAAGATTCTTTTACCTTAAAAAATTTTTTTTGACAATTTAATATACTTTTGTTTGTTTGTTTGAGAGCCTTAACACTGTGTAGCCTTGGCTGGCCTGGAACCAGCTATGTAGACTAGGCTGGCTTCTAGCTCAGAAATCTCCTGCAGCTGTCGCCCAAATGCTGGGATTAAAGGCATGAGCCACAATGCTCAGCCAAAATACAACCTTAAAAACTGCCTTAATTTTGCTAGGTCAGTAAGACGGCTCAGCAGGTCAAGCCACTTTTGTCTTGCAAGCCGTAACCAGTATACAAATATACACGGTACACTCACAAACACATAACAAAATTCTTTAATTTGTTTTTAATTGTTCCTTATGTAAGGATCACTAGGGCACAAGCCTGGTAAACTAAATTTGATCCCCAGAACCCAGGTCAAAGTGGAAAGAGAACTGGCTTCCACCAGTTGCCCTCTGATCTCCATGCAGGAACGGCGCGAGCGTGTGTGTGTGTGTGTGTGTGTGTGTGTGTGTGTGTGTGTGTGTTATACAGTCTCGGTGGGACCTAGCAGTAAGAAACAGTAATGAAGGCATTAAATGGGTGCACAGCAACACGTAGGAGGGGCCACTAACCCACATGGTTGGAGAAGTGAGCAGGGAAGTTGTGGTCTTGCTACATCTGCACATGAGGCAAATGCAGCAAGCAGAAAACTTCATTGGCGGTGCCTTGGCTTTTGTTTTTTTAATGTCCTGGTGCATGTGCTTGTGTCTGTCAGCACAGATGCCTAAGGGATGGGGTTGGGGGCGGCACACCTATGCACCGGCAGGGGCCAGAAGGAGGCACCTGGATCCCTGCCTAGGAGCTGGAGCTACAATTATTTGTGTGGCACCCAGCTAGTTAACTAGTGAGGTGGGTACTGGGATCCTGCGTGGAGTCCTCATGGTTACACAGAAAGCACCCTCTCCAGCTCCCAGGAAAATACCATGTTGAAGAAGTGAAACTGAGGAAGTATGACTGAAGCTGGGTCACTGAGTGGGACCTGAGGGCACTGAGGAAGAGTAGAGGTAAGAGAGGTAAAAGCTGAAGGTGATCTTGGTAACCACTGCTGACGCATCGTGACCAAGTAAAATGATTGATTTTAGACTAGGGGCTAGTACGACTTGAAGGTGACTTTAAAGTCAACTGAGTAAAGGAATGAGATTTGCACACAGAATGATAATCTCTTGCATCATGAAAAACGGATGGCAGGAATAATAAAGAGGTTGTTGGAATCAATTAACATAATCTCTCACTTAAAATGCTAATGGGGGGGAGGGGGTGACCCGCCTTTAATCCCAGCATTCAGGAGGCAGAGGCAGAGGAAGGAAGATCTCTGTGAATTCCAGAACAGAAAGTTACAACAGGGAAACCCTGTCTCAAAAAAACAAACCAAAACAAACAACAAAAAACGTCAATACCACCCTCAAATGGCACTCACCACACAGGCAATTAAAATGTGTGTGTGTGTGGTGGTGGTGGTGGTGGTGGTGGTGGTGGTGGTGGTGGTGCACGCCTTTAATTCCAGCACTCAGAAGGCAGAGGCAGGTGGATCTCTAGCAGTCTGAGACCAGCCTGGTCTACAGAACAAACCCCAGGCCAACCAGGGCTAGAAAGTGAGACCCTGTCTGAAAGAGTCAACATCTTCCCACCTACAAACATCAAGCCCACCTACTCCTCCCTTGACTGCATGTCCCCATACGGTCCCTTTCCCTTAGCTTATATAATAATCACATTACCTGAAAGCATTTCCCCCAAATAACTTATGTGACTCATCCCTTATCTTCTTCAGATCCCGAATTCAGCATTACCCTAACGTGGGGCTGATTCACCTAACACAAAACACCACCCCTTTTCCAGTTCTAGAATTCATTGTGCCCATCACCAGCTGACCCTATGGCTGGAAAACTACACTGAACTATTACATCTTTTCTGTCCTAATAGCCAGGACAGCCCCAAAGAAAACGAGGCTACAGGCTATAACTTGCTAAAGGCCACAACATTTATTAAATGCCAACCGAGGATTCAAATTTATGGCTGGTATCACAAAGTTTAGTGAGAACGGATAAAACTGCCTCTATTTTATCTTTGAAGCCAAGATCACCTACTACAAATTTATAAGATAATGAGATGGAAATCTGGAAGAGAATAAAAAGCCTGAAATAACCCCATGAAAAAGAGAAGCATTAATCAATAAAATATTAAAAAGAGCTAATAGGCAAAATCAGTGACCTGTTAAAACAAATAGGTGTGTTCATAATGCCTGTGACCCACGCTGTTAGCATTCCTCGGTGCTGTTCAAAGGGCAAACATGGTACACAGACTAACGGCTCTGTACAAGGGATGGGGAGCCAGTTTTGTCCTGTTGTACAATTTTGGGTTCTCTGCTGACAATTTTTGGTGTCCAGCCTTAGGAAAGGGGCTTGCCTAGAGGCATCTGCAGATAGTAGACAGGATGCTGGTGAACATCAAACACTGTCAAGGACACTCCCTTCAAAGAATCACCTCCTCCTGAATGCCAGAGTGCTAAGAGAGACCTGTGACTGAGGTTGCATTCCCAAGCATGTCTAGGTGGGAGGAGGGATCCAAAGATGCTCATCAGACTTAAGGTAACAGACCACGAAGGAAGGAAACACAAAAAGGGACCCAAAAGATCAGCGAGGACAAAGCGGACCCTGTGTTGTTGCTGCGCAGAGGGATGACATTTCACCAGTGAGAGGGCGTTGCCGCTGAGCGTACAGACAGGAAAACCAAATGCATCCATGAGGAAACCAGCCCCGTGGGAAGCCGGTGACGGGTCTGCCTCCAAGGTCGTCCCGAGCCAGGCTGGCTTCTAGTCTGACATGCTGAGAGAAGCTGCCGTGAAGGATGCGGAGGGTGGGAGCACTGCCTCGGGAAGGAAACAAATCCAAAGGCACAAGCAGCCGAGCGGAGTGAGGGCAGAGAGACCTGGGCAGGTCATTACTGTTGCCCCAGGATAACCAAGCACCGAGACCCGTGAGAGGGAAGCGGGACTTCACGTTCACCGTCTCATCTACTCCACCCTTGACATTTATAAGGTTTACTATTCCAATATGTAGAACACGAAGACACTGAGAGACGGAGGTAAAAGGAAGTGCACGCGCGGTCATGCCGTGGGCAGAGCTGGGAATCACTCCAGAATGATCTCACTCCAAATCCATGTTCTTATGAACTGGCACGTAAATGACAGAGTTAGGGGTGGGTGGGGGTGGGAATGAGACTGGTTCTAGGTTCGCCACCACCCGGGATCAGATACAGGAACACTTGCTCCGACTGAAACGACCCTGCCTCCACACAGCACAGTGGCAACCGACCAGACCAACAGAGCTCCTCACCGTGAGCCTCCAGCTAGCACGGCCTTCTCCTCCATCACTGCTTACCCTTTTGCCCTCCCCAGTTATTTTAACGATTTCCTCCCTTTTCCACTTAATCTGACTTGCAGTCATTTCAGGCTCTAAGTACTGCAATGTTCTACTTGCTGCTCTGATGTAAACAGTAGCATCGAGGTACTAAACGAAGACCTACAATACTTCCTATAGGCAGGAGTCTGCACCAGAGTCTTGAAGCTCTCTCTGTTCTTGTAGTCACAAGGGCCACTCAGAACTGTTTAGAATAAACAGGAAAGGAAGAAAGGAAAAGCATCCAGGTTCTCTTTCCTCTTTTCTCCATCAGGATATATGCTGTTATATGTGTGTGTGTGTGTGTGTGTGTGTGTGTGTATACACAGTATATATGCTGCTATACATGTTAAAGGAAAAAGAAAGACTGTATTATTTTAATGTAGCACAGGCTGGCCTCAACTTCACTATCCTGCCTCAGCCTTCCAGTACTGGGATTACAGGCATGTGCTTCCGGGCCCAGCACCTTTACCTAAGGTCACCACCAAGAATCATTGCAGCTAACGACCGACCTGGTTTGGAGTGCGAAGTCAAAGTCTATGTAGACACTGCTCTAGACTTCAGTCACCAGGGAACCTTTCAGACTTGTTCCCAGATCAACTCCAGTTACAACCAGCCTCAGGGGAAGAGGGAGTTTGGGCTTCAGACTCTCCAGACAAATAAGGCAACTCTGAGAAAGCTCAAGGAGAGAATCAGAAGCTGCCAGAGCACTTCTGTAAGACTCCCAAGAGGAAGTTTCACTGCCAAGTTCAGAAAGAGCTATTTGTCACAAGAGAGAATCTATTCTAACGGGGGAGGGAGGGCAACCTAGTAGAAATGCCTTATCCTTAAAGAGACTATCTTTTAAACCACATATAAAATGTTCTTTTTGAGAAGCAAGTTGAGTCCAAATAGAGGTTCTTTCTGATACAAACCAAGTATGATCAAATTAGCCGCAGTCAGAAAAATGTTAATCCACCATGAAAATGTAAGAGTGTAATGAGATTAAGTAAGAAGTGATACTTTAAAATGTAGCAAAAGGGGGCTGGAGAGATGGCTCAGGGAGTAAGAGCACTGGCTGCTCTTCCAGAGGATCGGGGTTGGATTCCCAGCACCCACATGGCAGCTCACCACCATTTTTTAACTCCAGTTCCAGGGGATCTGTGCCTTCTTCTGGCCTCCATGGGCACTGTACCACAGATATACCCAGAGGCCAAACACCCATATACATACAATAATAATAATAATAATAATAATAATAATAATAATAATAATAAATACAAACTTAAAGAAAAAGGAAAACTGCATATTATATTTCAAATCCCAAATGCTATATTCTAAATGAGAAAGATGAACTCAGAGGGCCAACCACAGTTGGCTTGTAGATGAGTCACAAGGTCCTTGCTGTCAGGCTAATGGTCACATTTTTAGGTGTAGACAGAAGTGCTACCTTTCTATTTAGGGAGGGAAAAAAAGGAAGCCGATGCTCTCAGTTTCTCTCTTTTAAACCTCACTCTTCATCATCTTCCCCTTGTGGGCTGGGGTTCAATGCTGTTGTTTTGTTCTGTCTGAGACAGGGCATCTCAAGCTAGCTGGGAACTCACAGTGCAGCGCACTGGCCTTGAAGTTGTGGCAACTCCTGGATGCTGAGGTTATACTCACGAGCTGTAACGCCAGCCTTTCAATAAGGTATTTACAGCAGAAACATTAAAGTGGCTACTATGAAAATCTAGGTCAAATTAGAGGGTATTTTTAAGTAGGAAAAAAAAAGTGCATACTATTAAAATAATACTCAACAGCACCTAAAAGAGAGAAAAGTGTTCTACCTTCACACATAAATTAATTCCTGACTTGGCCACTTTTATAGTCCAGGTAAGGGGTCACTATAAATGGAAGTGATGAACTCACACAGAGACCAAAAAAGGATGGTAAGATTAGAAGTTTTCCCAGATAACTTTTAAGAGTATTTTCTGGGCCAGTGAGATGGCTCAGCACATAAAGAAGGTACTTCCTGCCAAGCTTGCCAACCTGAGCTGGACCCGCACGGTCGAGGGAGGGAGCAGACTCCAGCAGGTTGTCTTCTGACCTACACACATACACACACACACACACGTGTGTGTGTGTGTGTGGCACAGGAGCCCTGGCACTTATTCCTCAAAATGTGGTTTACAAGGGAGGAGAGACAGAGAATATTGTTCTTCCAATCCAGACTGTGGGGGTGGGGAACACTTCCTGAGGCTGTTCATTAAAAGAAAAATCAAGTATCAACGGCTGCTCCTGATGACCCACCTGTGCTGCCTGCACACCATGTCCACTGGAGGAGCATCGGCTTTCAAGAAAATGATTAACTGATTTCAGGTCCGGGTCAAGACATTTTCAAGGGGATTTTCTCACACCAAACTCAAGCACACTCTCCAGGACTCCCAGGCTACAGCAAACAGGAACCACACAAAGAGACTGGACTGGTCAATACGAACATCAACCACAACGGTGGATTGAAGGTCGCAATCCGAATGCATCAATTAGCCAGAACTGACTCACAGATTAATTGGAAAGTGCTGAAGGGTTAGCTGAGCAGCGGTGGCACACACTGAAGCAGAGGCAGGCGGATCTCTGTGAGTCCGAGGCCAGCTTGGTCTACAGAGTGAGTTCCAGGACAGCCAGGGCCACATGGAGAAACCCCTGTCTTGGAGGGGGAAAGGGGGAGGGAGGCAGAGTCTTGAGCCCTAGAAGACTTCTGTTAAGTCTATGATGAGGACTACTGAGGTTGAGGCTCATGGAGCTCAGGGGCAGAAGACCGTGGGCTGAACATGCAACATCCCCCACCAGCTCACATGTTCGGACACTTGAGGTCTCAGCTGGTGGTGATTTGTGGGACGGTTGTAGACTCCCACAGGAAGAAGTCAAGTCACCTGGGGTGGGCCTTCCTGTTCTGACTCTGCATCCTGTTCCTGCGCACCGTGCTTCCTCTGCCTGCTGCCATGCTCTTAAGGTCCTGGACTCTATCAGAACCCAAGCTAGAAACCAAAACGAACCCTTTATTCTGTGGTGGGGGAGGGAGGACCTGCCTCGGAATAGAAAAAGGGAAAACTTATTTTCCTAAAGAAATGTGATTAAGTATGAAGAAGAAATTGTTTAAATAAGGAAAAACAGTCACCACATTAGATGTGAGAAACTGTCTAACAGACACTGATTGCTTCTTAAATACAGAACAGCTTGTATGATAAGTGTACACCTTCAGTTCGAGGTGGGAGGAGAGGCCATCAAGGAGATTTTCTCAAAAAAAAAAAAAAAAAAAAAAAGGGCAGGGAGGGGGGCACAATTCGAGGAAAATAACCCAAGACTTCATTTAAAGTAAATACAATAAAGAACTGGAGGGCCACAAGACCATCAGCAAAATAAGATTAAAAACCATAGGACAAATAACTTAATTTCTTCAATGGAAAAAAGCAAGGAAATGGAGAAAGGGGTGTAAAGCCCTTCTAGGACTCTGCTGGGCTGTCAGTGGGGTACAGGGCTGCACCAAGATCAAGTCTCGCTCTGAGGTCACCCTCCCAGAATACACACGCCATGGTCTCTGCCTGACTCCATGTCTTCTCCCAGGAGTCATACCTGGAGACGATGCTGACCTGCCTGAAGCTTTGGTGCTCCAAAATGCCTTCCCTGTGGATTTAAGGATTAAACCCTCAAATCTGAGACACAGGGGCCCAACACCTTCACCTCTGTGCCATATGAGCCTTCAAATTCCCTCCAGTGTTTCAGTGTCTCCTCTGATTTAGCAGGGCCCGTATCTCTGATGTTAATCATGTGCTGTATTTCCCCAGCCAATGACATGAGCGTACGGTGCCTTCCTATAGTTACGGCTGCTGTCACTTTGGCCATGATTGGACTAAGCCAGGAAAATGGGAACACAAACCTTTTGTAAATGCTACTGTGTGTGTCCAGAGCCTTCTCACACCTGCTCTCAACAAACCTGCTGCTTTCCCCTGGTTACAGTAACACGCTTTACAGAGAAGCAGGTAAATTCAAGGCAGAGAGGGATGTGAGCAGGAGCAGCTATGGAGCTTCTTCCGGAGACTGGTGGGACACTGATGCTCTCCATTTGTCTTAGACAGGGTTTCACCTTGTAGCCCAAGCTGGCCTAGAACTCACAACCCTCCTGCCTCAGCCTTCCAAATCCTGGGGTTACACAAGTGTGTTAGATGTCACCACATCTAACCTAGCAAAGAAAATCTTTAACCAATTGGAGTGATTATTGCACAGATGTGTAAACATGGTAGCAACCAAGGACAAGGAGACCTGACTGGGTGATTACACGGTGTAGGAATTACATCTCAATTAAGCTACTGTTTATAAGACCTATAGAAGAATGATTTTCAAAAAGTTAAACTGTAAATGAAGTCAGGTTCCCTCTAACATTATGTATGATTACTTTGCAAGGTGGGAGACCATGTCTGGGAACAACAGCCAGGGTAAAATCCTAAGTACTTAGGAGAATAGGCAGGGAACACATTTCAAAGAATGTTCAAGACAAAGGCTAAGAGAAATTTCATTTGGAAAAAAAAAAATTCTAAATAGAGCCTTCAGATGGTATGCAATCAAAAAGCCAAATCCTCAGGAAAGGTCCTGGGAAATCCTTTGTTAACTCTCTGTGAAGGGACTGTGAAGCTGCTCTTTCCTTGGAAACATCAATGAACAAATGTTTGCTCACTGCAAGAGACTCTGAATATTCAGATAAACCCTCTCAGACTTTGACAAATCCCTAAATTTAGAGAGAAAAGCAAAGGGCCTAATTTTTCCTTTACAAATGCAGGGAAGTGAGGCTGGGGATAAGCTCAGTTGCTGGAGAGCTTGCATAGCAAGCCTGAAGCCCAATCATTACCACCACACACACTAGTTTTGATAGTGCACCTGTAAGCATGGGATTCGGGGTGGAGACAAGGCCAGCCTGGGACACAGGAGACGCAAGACAAAAAGGAAAGGGTAGGAGAGGAGAAGAGAAAGGATTCAACAAACAGAACTAAGGGTTAAAATGAGCTGGGTCAATGTACTCTGAAAAGACTGATAAAGTGACTCATGCTTACACTCCAGGCTTCCCAACAGAAATTCTAATTTTTGCCAAAACAAATGATAAAAAAAAAAAACAGCTCGTGTATCTTCAAGGTCTCAAGCAGTTGAAATAAATGTCTCAATTCAATAAAGATGACTTGCACGCACAGAGCTAGGCTAGCAAGAAGAGCAACACACAAGTTTACAAAATAATTGAAGAAACCAGACAATCAAATCTCAAGTTACAACTGAGTTTGGCAATAATAAAACTCATATATATTTTGTGCCAGGCTCTATACTAAGCAGGTTAAAACAGTAATTCTTCAAGAAGCTGCGAACTAGCCCTTGATTGCAAAACACCTGTTCAAGATTAGCATTAGAAAGCAGCCCCGCAGAACTCAGGTCTCGCTCCAAAATTCTCATACTCACTCAGCTACACTGCTTTAACCACTTCGCAAAGTATACGTAGTTTTTGTTTTGTTTTGAGACAGGGTCCTGGCTGTCCTGGAGCTATGTAAAGACCAGGCTGGCCTCACACTCAGATCTCCGACTGGCTCTGCCTTCAGAGCGCTGGGGTGCACTCTTTATTAATCTAATAAATTAAAGGTGTGCACCACCAGGCTCAGCTCAAGTATACTGTTGATAGTAGAATTTGAAAGCACACCGTAAGGACACAGGCATGAAGGCATGGTGGTCTTCATAATGAAATGCCACAAGTACACAGCACATCAAACTCTTAAGAGCCGTTCCTCAGATATGTCAATGAAATGATCTAATACACAGCAAGGCTTTAATCTGACAGCAACTCAGAATGAAGCTCTGGGCACTGGGTCTGAGGCAGATGTAAGCGTCAAGGCCTGTGTGAAAAGAGCAATGGTGACCATTCTTCAACCTCTGATCTCTCATCCTTCAGCAAGAGCCTCAGATGGGCTCAGAATACATGGGGGAATCCCCTGGTTAGTATTAAATCGAAACTTGTGTTAGTCACCAGCAAAATAAGGATGCAATTTCTGAAGAAATTGCTTCCAACTGCATGGCAACACCTTGGGGAAGTTACTGAGGTCAGGTGAACCAGGGCGGTCTGGCCCCACAGACACCGAGGATCTCTGTTTCCTTACAATTACCACACCCCCTTTGGCTAAAAATCCTAAATACACACAAGCCTCTGTTCTACATTTAATTAACGAGACCTTATAACAAAATTCTCTGAGGCAAAAAATAACCATGAACCCATTAAATTGAGCATACCGAACAACACCCCTAAACGGCCAATTCGGACATGGTCATAACACACAATTTATCAGACTGTCACCGACTCAAGTCTGTGAACTGTTTGGGTATCAATTCGATAATCAAGAGATTTCTATCCCATTATATGTTAGTACAATATGCTATGTGTGTATGTATATATGTACACAACGTGGATGTTCCTTAAAAAATAATATTAAAACATGTAATAAATGTATACATTGAAGTCTTTGCCATAAAGGATCTCATTTACAGCAAAACAGAACTTAAGCGTATAATTTTAAATGAAATAAGCTAGACACAAAAAGAAGCTACAGCATGTTATCTCATAGAGGGAAGCTTTACAAAGCAGACTTCCATACGGAATGGTTAGTAATCAGCAGAAGCTGGGAAGCACGGGGAGAGGAAGGTTGGCTACAGGGCAGCAGATCTGGTCCACACTCAGAGTATGCCTGTGTGGAACTTCCACAGAATTACTATGCTAATAAAAATTAATGTACTCATAAGAACTTAAAATTTTGAAAGAGAGATGTTATTCAGGTTCCCTCGAAGTCTTAAGCTACTAATTTATTTTTCTTTTACTGTGGTTAAGAACCCTGAAAGTGAGATCTACCTTCTAAAAAAGGGGGGGGGGGGGAGAGTTGGTTTGACTTGCCATTAAAAACTAAAACACACTATTTCCTTTTATTTGCAAGTCCCTGAAAACCAGAAAATCTATTTTACATTCTAACTAACCTACTCAAAATTATATTTATATTTTTCCAAGTCACTGTGTTATCATCTCTGGCTTGAAACTTCCAAAGCACACAGGAATACATGAGACTCACTCACTGTTGGAGAAGTTCATTTTTTAGTTACGTATAAAATAATTGTTTTATGCACTGTTGATTGCCTTGGCCTCGGCATTTTGTATTGTTTGCAGGAGTTGGACTCGAGTCGAGGATGTGTGCCTGCTAATGATCTGCATGTGCTACCAGCTGAACACCTGAAGAGTTCTGTTACCAATAAAAACACCTGAACTCAAATGCTCGGAGTTCCACAGTCCAGTGTGGCGCTGGCCATTGTTTCCCTCTGCTGAGGTCTGGCAGTTCACACATATGAAAATGCCTCCTTGTCTCCTTGCTGAGCCACCACAGCTGCACACAGCTACAACGCACTGGTGCTCCTATGGCTCAAATCAAAGCATAAAGGTAGAACGGAGTCATTCACATACATTTGAACTGCACTTTCCTTACAAATTACTGGCGATTGCTAGAAGATATCTCCAACACAAAAATAAACAAAAGAAATGCATCACAGAGCTCGCACGATGCATAAATTATTCAGAATAACAGCTACACAGTCTAGTCCGCTGAATGACATTAGTAACAGCAAAGAACGTGCTAAGACGTCAGCCCAGGTGCCTAGGCTATCATCCCTATTCGTGCACTCACAGAAGGATCTCATCTGGGATCCTGGGATCCAAGGACAGGGCCATTGGGATGGTACACCTCTTGGTTCACTCTGATCTCCCCTTGAGATAACCACCTCCTTTCAAGCCAGAAATATCTTCTGTTTACAGATAGCTCTGCCACTCTCTCTCCACCGATAATGGCTGCCTTTCTCCTCTGCTGGAAAGCCTCTCGTCTCCAGAGAGAAACTTCTGTTTGTGCCCAGGGCCCAGGACAATCTTCTGGTGCAGGGGAAGGAGTCTGCTACTAGAGCTGAGCAACAGGTGAAGGTCTTTACATTCCTGGCCGTGAACCCTGAATGCCAATGAGCTGAATGAAATGAGCGGACAATGTTAAAGACTGCGATGGCACGCCAGCCCCACTGTTAGCAGCTGATATATAGATGGTCTTGGGCACTGACGCCTTACGCTGCTGAAACTCTGCATTTTCTCAACCCCTGGCCCCTGGCAATCCACTCCAGTTCCAACTCTAAACTTAAGTCAAATGTCTAAGTAAGACTATTGAAGACGAAGGTATTTATTGATGAAAACCATAACCTTAAAACGATTTTAATAGTTCCAACGGCATAAGTATAATGGAAAGACAATAGTTTAAAAAAAATACTATAGAAAATCCTTACACACAATAAAAGGCATACCGAGTACCCATACTGGGGAAAATTCACATCTCAAAGAACTCAAATCCTCCTATTCTGTGGTTCACTTAGTGTCTTTTTAGGCAACCTCCATAGCAAATCCTGGTAAGTGTGCCCGAATCCTCAGCTGGATCGAACTCTGGAGGGAGGGGTTCCTTTCCGTCTCCCTTCCCGAGCCTTAATTTTCCCATCTTTTATCTTACCTCAATTGAGCTCTTCTTATCTAACATATGCTAGGCCCTGAGTTTGACCCTAGGCACTGCAGTAAATAAATTTTTAAACCAAGGTTCGAGTCCAAATTCTGTAATATAATTCAGAGAACAAGACAGCAATTACTACACGTGGATTATGTATCAGGCAATACGCCAAGAGCTAGAAGGCATCATTATGGGAAGAGAACCCAGAATCAGTCAGCGGAGCAGTCCATGGCATGCATTCTGCAAATGGGACCAGGTCTGGAGTTACGTGAGCATACCCAGCTCCCAGGTGGCATCGATCTACGTTAGGAGCCTGAGAAGCGAATGTGGGCCTCTACCAGCCAAGCTCCAAAAGCTCACACCCGCCTTCAATCCTTCAGAAACCTCCATGAGATGACCACTTAGCTTTCTACAGCCACAACTAGAAAAAATGAGGCTCTGTTCGGGCTTGGGACTTTTAGTTCCACTTAGTTCAGTATAGACAGCAAACTGCACTCTAATTGTAATCTTTGGTTTTTTTTTTAAAAAAAAAAAAAGAGGGAAATCATTAATAATTAAAGGTCTTTGACAACAGAGCGTGTTGGCAATGCAGGGCTGAGAGTGGGGAAACAATTAGGAGACCTTTCTTGTGAACAGTCTGGAAGACAAGGGATGATCTCAGAGGCCTGCAATGGACCTATCGCAGAGCACAGGCTGCTCCATGAGAAATGTGTCTTCACCCCCCCTGCACCCCTGCTCAATCCCTCCACTGCCCTCTGCATCCTGGGCTCCAATTCCCCAGCTGCCTTTCGCCTGTCACCAAGGGCCTGAGCAATTTACCTCTCAGCAAGATGAGCTGAATAAAGGCAGCATGAGGCGTTTGCTCTTTGTTGCAAACCCGGAGCAGTTCCTTCTCCCATTTTTAGTCAAATTCTCCAGCTATCTGTTGACTAGCTTGCCCTCTGACGAGCAAGCATCTGAGCTTCAGCCTTCTCGGCATGTCTCCCGGAAGTACTTAAGTCTCTTAGCTGAGCCTTCTCTGAAATCTAGATCATTCCAAAATTGATTAAGGAGGCGTCCACAAGCTGTGTTCTTTTCCGCTAGCCTGCCTCCTCGGTAAGTTCCACTTGAACTGCTTGCTACAAGCCACACTCTGCCAAGACATAATGAGACTGACTGGCCATTCCAAGACGGCTGATTTCAGTTCTCTTCAGCACCTTTTGGTTGACTTACAAATTGCAGCCCGAGGGCAAAAAAAAAACCGAAGCATCAGCAACCTTCTTCTATGCCTTCTCGGGTATAAACAGCCACTCAAAATCCTAAGGCTGGGTGTATACAGGCACCGAATGCAACGGGACAGACGACATTCCTGCACTAACAATTTTACAGCACGACTGGGGGACAAGAGCAGCAGCCAATGCTAAGTGCTGTGGAGTAAGATAATCCATGGGAGATTACCTTGTGAGAAGGCTAGGGGAGACTGGGTAACAGATGACGGAGGTGCCTTGGAATCCGGACCACACTAAGAAGGCAGTCCGAGGAGCAGTGTTCAGTCACCGCGTCTCTGGCTGCACCTGCGAGGTGCTCATTCTGAAACAGGGAACGGGAAAGGCCCCAGGGCAGGAAGCAGGATTCCATGTTTACAAGAACAGGAAAAGGGCATAGAGAGATAGGACCCTATCAGTCTGGGAGACATAAAAAGATCAGCGCACACAGGGCTCTGTGGCCAAGATAGCATCTGACACAAAGCATAAGGGAGGCCACTGGTAGGGACCCAGGTAAGCAGCAAGGTCTTCTAAGAATCCCTCTCTTCTGTGCCAGGCAGTGGGGAGGTGGTAGATGAGAAGGCACACACTGATTCAGAAGGTAGAACTTAATGACAGAACAAGAGAAATGATGTCACACCGTGATACATAATTTTGGTTTTCCCGCCCATGGTTTCTGGCCCCCAAGGCAGGTCACAGAAACTGGAAGTCTTCCCTCTCCTTTCTGCCTTTAGCTGCTCATAAAATCCTCTCACCTGCCCCTGCCCACAGTGGGTTGTAATACCTTGCTCTAACAAAAAAAAAATATTGCACCAGACGGCCAAGAATGTTAGAGCAGACAGTCTCTGGGGCAAGCAGGCCCGAGAGGTCTTCCTCATCCAGTCTACTGACAGGGACAGGCTCTGTCTGTCTGGCCACATTTTGACATGGTTGTCCACACTTCAAACATACCTATGCAAATTAGTCTCCAAGGGGTGCAGCACTGGAGAGTCTCTAGATACCACACAGAGAGGATCATCAACTGGCACACCCCAGAAAGGCCTGGAAACTGGCAACATTTCCCATACCTTCCCCTACGCCTCTTCTACCTCTGTAACATCCTTACACTCAACTGATAAACAGAAGAACGCTTACTGAGATTCTGAGCTACAGGAGCAAATCAATGAGCACAGATAAAACCCGGTAGAGGCTGGGGCACAAGCCAGAGTGGGAGGCTCAAACCCTAGCACAAGACAGGCGGGGGCAGAGAGGAGGAAAAATAAGTAGCTGAACCTGGGGATTGCAACTGGCACCTGAAAGGGGGAAGGGAGAGTCTAAGCGCTGAGTCTGTGACCTGCGCAATCTGATGGTGCGAACAGGTCTAGCAGACTTCTGGTTTGCATTTGCTACAGAACTGGCTGCTTCTAGCCTTTCCACAGCTTGCCTCCTTGCAGTTCTTTATTTACCCATGGGAGTCCCTGCCGACAGATCACCTTTTTGAAGCAGCTGGGGTTTGCTCCTTCGAAAAGAGCAAATTTTTCCCTTCCGTTTTAATTTCTTCAAATCAGTATATGCGGCACATTATCGTGGCACATTGGCTGCACATATGTTCTTTTCTTTTTTTTTTCTATAGTCAAAGTCTGTGTCTCCCAAATTCTGTGGTCTCTCCATTGCAGAGCTTTCTGGAATGTGTGCAGATCGATTGTTACTAATCTAAAAACATCTCACACCTCCATGACAGTGTACCTCTTACAAAGAGATTTCATACGTTTCGGTGTTTAAATTCTCTTAGTAATTTATAAGTCATCCCCCAAAGGCAAACAGTCTGAAGTACTGCCTTTAATGTGCGCTGGACCTGGAATCACAAGCCCAGTCTTCCAGGTTAGCCCTCGAAGTGGGTGACTCCATGCTGGAGCTTTCTTTACCCGGGAAGCCTTTCAGCCGGCAGCTCATTTGTCTGGGCAGCAACTGGAACTCCATTACAGTAGCGCGCATGTATAACACAGTGTATCTCTCCTTAGTCTTTCAACGCGTAACTGATTTCCTCCACGTCTACTGGAGTTTCTGATTTTATTCTTCCTTTTCTCTAGACTTCCGAGATGAGCTCCTTGTAAACCCTAGATGAATATTACACAACTGACAGAGCTTTTTTACCGTCGTCTACAGTGGCACCTAGAGATCTACTGAGTACAGAGAAGGCACATCCTGCCATAGAGAAGCTTAACATCTGCTAGAATGAATGGTGGCATGTTTGGATCTGGAATGTTCTTGCAGATTCACACACTGAAGCTTAGTCTCCAGCTGTTGAGTGCAAACTTGGGGACAATGGGGGGGGGCGTGGCTTGGAAGGATACTGTGACCCTGGTCTACCTCTTCCCCTCCTCCCAAGAAATCAGGGAGTGGAGCAGACCCGTGGAGCATGTGCCCAGTCTCGGATCTCTGCCTCCAGGCAGGCACAGAAAAGAAAAACTAGCCAAGTGACCCTGGCTGAGACCTCTGAACCTCCCTTTGAGGTGACTTTTCAAGTATTCTGTCACAGTGACAGCTGGCGGGACACAGATGGCAACCATTCAAAGTGATGACAGTTTTACTCTTTTATGTTTGGGGTTCTGGGAGATAAGGCAGGGTCTTAGACATGCTCAGTGTGGACTCTACTACTAGGCCATCTCCCTATAATTTATTAGGATATGACATCCTACATGTCACATACCGTAAGCAGTCACGTATGTGGCTGAGGCAAAACAAAACAAAAAAAAAAGCCCGAGACATCCAAAACATCAATGAGTGGAACGAAAAATATACTGGCGTACACTCAAACATCGGTTCACACAGCAGAGGGGATCAAGGAACCAGACTTCCGGGTGAAAATGAAGTCTCCAAAACGCTAGAATTAAGTATGGAAATTCAAGAAACAAAGTGGGACTCGTGTCCTAACCTTCTCAAAGTCTTAGCTATGTGAAACAGAGTGTGCAGCAACGGAAGTTCACAAACTTAAGTCTATAGTCTCCTCAACGACCCTTTAATACAACTCATCACACTAATTACCACGAAGCTTGCCTTAAAAGTTTCTGAACCCCAACTAGAGCTTAAGACAGGGTTGACCTGGAGCAAGTGCACAATGGATTCAGGCAGCATGACTGGCAATTTAAATCGAAGCTTTTTACAGCCAAGTCTGGGATACAAGCATGCACAGTCAAGCTTTTAAGGAAGGAGAAAGGAGTGAGGGCTAGGAAATTCACAGTCTGCAACAACAGGCCTGGATCATGTCTCAAGAGAGGAAGGTGCAATCAAGGCCTGGCTTCCGTGGAAACGTGTACAAGCTGTCCTCTGAGATATTTAAATCCATCTTTGCAATTCTTGTGAGCATCGGCCAGCACGGCCTCAGAACACCGTCATTTTGGTGGGTAAACTGGCAGCTGAGGAATAGTCTATCTGGTTTCCTTAGTAATCTAAGACACTGCGGCGGGGCAGCCCTTAATCCCAGCACACAGGAGACAGAAGACAGGCAGATCTCTGATCTCTCAGAGGCCAATGTGGTCTATACAGGGAGTTCCAGGCCAGCCAGAGATACACAGTGAGACCCTGTCTTAAAAGGAAATATTCTCACGAGGCGGTTGATGACACACGTCTTTAATCCCAGCACCGGGGGGGGGGGGGGGGGGAGGCAGAGGCAGGTGGATCTCTGTGAGTTTGAGGCCAGCTTGGTCTACAGAGTGAGTTCCAAGACAGCCAGAGTTACAACAGAGAAACCCTGTCTCAAAGAAAGGAAGGAAGGGAGGGAAAGAAGTATTCTCATATGAGCTGACAAAAATCTGTACATGTGAGCACATGCAGCGTTCCTCCCTCTGCTCAAATTCTCATCTTCTGCCACAATCATCTGCTTTGTGCACCCACACTAATATGCATGTCACGCAGGTGCATGTCACGGCACGCCTGTGGAGACAGCAGACCACTAGTAGGAGTCAGTTCTCTTCTCCCACCACGTGTATCCCAGGGACCAAACTCAGGCTGCCAGTCTCAGGGGCAAGCATCTCTACCTGCTGAGTCATCTCAGCAGCCCGATCAGCTTCCCTTCTTAGCAAGCATTGGCTGCCACCACTTTGATCGACATCATAGAGGGGGAAAGTGAGAAATAGGAATGAGATTTAAGAAGTTTGAATATCTGACCCTTGAGAAACTCCAGGGCAGCCAAGAGAAATGAGGTGTGGGGGAGGGGGTGTACTAATATGGCTAACAGTGGTGCACAGACCCTGTTTTACTCATCCGCCACAGCTTACGAATAGAGCCTTCTTCATCCCACATATTCTACAGGCTCTAACAGGCACGTGGTGACCACTATGAATCGCTGCAGGACAAGAACAGAAAAGTCTGACTGAGTTACAAATCTGCTCTCTGCCCGTTCAGCCCCTACCCACCCCACAGCTAGGAGAGCCGCTTTGCGCTGTTCTTTGCGCTGTTCGAGGTTCCGCCTTTCCAGGTCACGCGCTGGGAGTCGTACGGTGCCCAGACTTTTCAGGAAGCGTTTCTTTCGGTAAGTGATAAGGAATGTGGGGTGAGGTTTCCTGGACTTGACTGCTTCCTTTCCCCCGGCACTGTCTAAACGCACTATAACTGACCCACCCACCCACTAAAGGACGTCTTAGTCACTCACGTGTAGGTCCTGACAGTTGTGAATACAGCTGCTACGTACATAAGGTTTCCCTGGGACACACGTCAGCACCGGAGGGAATGAGATCCTGAGGCTGAGGAGGCAAGAGCAGGTCTGAGGAAGAAGCTGTCTTTCAAAACAGCCACGCCATTTATGCACACATCAGTGGACCGCTTCTCTAGTCCCAGACGGCACTACGGCCCCAATGCTCAGTTAGCTACCCTCACAGGTGTGGAAGACATCCCTACCTTGTCAACCAGTAACAGACAGGGGTGGGTGCTTCACATACTTATTTGTCATAGGTATGTCCCTCCACGGCAAGGAGTCTCGGGCCTATTTTGTAATCATTGCCCATGTTGATGGCGGGAACCTCTGTCTTGCTCCTGATCCTAGTAAGAGAGCACCCAGTTCTTCACCATGAACCATGGCCATCTACTGTTTTGTTGACGTTCTTCAACAAATAAATCCCCTCTCTATCCTTGTTTGAATATTTTCGTAACGAATTGGTCTTGGACTTGCCAAATAGTTTTCTCGCTTAGCCTGTTGAGGTCTTTTTTCCTGGTGCCAACTGGGCCTGGCACACCTGGGATGTCCCACTTTGATATGGGGCATATAATTTTTCACACACTGTTGGCCTCCATTTGCTAGTATCTTGTTAAAGGTTTTGCATCTCTGCTCCTGAAAATGTTGGGGTCTTGTGTTCCTTATCTGGCAGGAATCTGGTCCGTTAAATCTCTTTGTACCTAAGAATGGTCCTCAAGCTATTAGCAAGGAGGAGATGAGGGATTTCAGAACACGAGAAACCTATCGTTTTAAGGCAGATACGAGAAAAGCCTCTCCTCTACCTGTATCTTCTGAAAGGGATGGCACTTACATAATCCGTTCCTTAAGCGTTCGGTAGAACTTACATAAAAAGAATTTTCTGACGGGAAAACTACATGACTGGAGGCAGCAGGACCAAAGGACTAGGTTTTCGCCGCTCCACGTCTCAGTTTGGCTTTGTTATGTGTTGAATTACACACAACCTCAATAAGCATCCTCTGTTTGAATGGTATAAGCAATCTTAGGATGGGATTATCAAATTATTTTCAGCTTTCTGAAAAATTAGATCACAAACTCCAGTTTTCTGAAATCACAAATCTATATTTTAGAATAAGGAACTATGACTCCATCTATCGTGCTTCAAATGAACTTTGAAAGCGCCTCAAATATGGAACGCCGCTTGGCTCCGCCCGTTCACACAATCACTTTTTAGCCAGGAGGAAGAAGGGGAAAAGCTCTTTTGTCTTAATTCTGGTTTCAGGTGAGGCTATTTCCTAAATGTAAAAAGACCTGAAACTATGCCAGCTCCTGGCTGAGATCTACCCACCAAAGGCATTTTGCTTTCCTCGTCGTTAGCTGGTAAGCCCCTCTTATCAATACCTGTACCAACTACTTAATTCTGCACCTAATCTGCCTATTCTAATGCAGTCTTATCGTATTTTCAGCGTCCTCTCTTCATGACTCCATTTCCATGCGGGATGCCACCAAACTCTACCTCTGTTGCAACCATAACACCCAAAGGAGACTGGCTAAGCAAGGAGGCAGGCAGGTGTTCACCCGTAGCACAGAGAAAAAGGACTAAGTTCTTTCTTCCAAGTTAGTCTCTCCACACTACTCTCTAAGTTACTATTAAGGTAATTTGGTAATTTTAGCCTTTTTAAAAATGAAAGTATTTTCAATTATTTAATGACACTTTCCTGTTAGAAATGGGAAGGTGACCTAGTATTCAGTCTCATTAGCATATTCATTAATAATTGCAAGACTAGATACTATCTCTGTACCCTGTAATTCTGCTCTCCACACTGGGCTCTCTCTGCCTTCCTTCCACGTACTTCCCTATTCTGGTTGATTTGCTAATCAATGACCTTCTTTAACATGCAAAAGATGTACATTCCATTCTCTCCCAGGATAACTAAGGGAAGATGAGCTAGTGAAAAGAGTCTTTTAAGTGGGTCTCAAACCCCTTTACATCTGATCACCACGCCATTATCATAGTCATTCAAAACAAAGTGCACGGTGACTCACCACTCTCTTCTCATGAGTGGTAGGAGAAACAGGTCTCCTGAGAGAATGTCCTCTGTCCTACATAGTGCCTCCCATCAAGAATGAACTCAGTATCCACGGAAGACGTGTCCTTGCATTAACACAAGGAAGGAAGCACTCTGCCCGCAACACAAACAATGATGGAATGTATGAAAACAGAACAGCTTCAATTTTTCTTTTCTATTATAGCTACTCAGAGCTAGGGAGATGATGGCTCGCTCAGTGGTTAAAAGTGGTTGCTGCTCTTCCGTGAAGACCGGAATTCTGATTCCAGCACCCCCACCCCACCCCCACCACTGTGCCCCTCAAACTGGGCCTGGCCACCCATGTTCTTACAACTTCAGTGCCCATGAGAGGAGGCAGAGACAGACAAGAGGATCACTGTGGTTTGCTGGGAACCAGTCTAGCTCAAAACATGAGCTCTCCCAAGTTCAAAGTGATCCTGCCTCAAAGGAGTAAAATACCCTCGGGCCTTCTCTTGTGCAAGCAGAGGTGTGCGAGAGCTCTCTGGGCAGAAGATACTGTACTTTTCTCACACAGTACCAAAGCCTCATCTTACACGGTGGATCGTGTATCTAATGTCCATCTATTAGCAGATCTCAAGTCTCTGAAGTCTAGGAACGGCAAACAGCCGCCTCTAAAATCTGGGCACTTTCCACAAGAGGCTGCTCCTTAGATAAACTGACTTTTCCTTGGGGCAATAGTTCTCAACCATATCAGCTTCCACGTGGCCTTCCTGTGAAAGGCTTTGCAATTTCTACTATACCACTCTGAAATGAAATGTCTTCCTACAGACAATTTCAAACACATCCCTCTATCCTAAATAAAATAACGTATGGAAAGGGGAAATGAAAATGTTCTATTAAACATATGAATTCTGGGACAAAATAATCAGTCAACTGGACATGACTGCATTGCAAACAGAGTTTATGATGCAATGTCCCAAAATTGTAAACAATTTCTAGTCAAGTTGTGAATAGGGGGGAAAAAAAAAACCTTCCTTTAATTTATACAACAGGAGTGTACAGAAACAGAGACAAGAAAATTCAGTCTTGGTTAAAACTGTGACTTTACGAAGTGGAAATTCGAGGTTCAGATAATAACAAATACTGCTGGAACGTCAAGCATGATATTCCTAAACCATGAAGGACACAGGAATATAGCACCCCCAGTCCCCATGGGTCACATGCTAGTGGTTAATCCCAATCACAACCACTAACAAAGGGGAAAAAAAAAAGGCTTGTTAGTGTCCCCCAAGAGAGCAACCCCCTGGCCCATCTAGCTCCCACCCAATTCAGGGATGAACCACAGAATTAGAGTTCAGTTCTATTACCTATGAACCATGGGATCATTGCCTAATGAGCTAAGTTCTCCAAACCTCCGTTTCCATGGTAGCAAAGAGAGTGGGTCAACACTACAGGGCTGTCTGGAGTGTCGGGATGACTCAACACTGTAGCAGCAGGGTAGGTGGTTTACAACCCCATGGCTTTTTGAAATAGGAACGAGGCGTCTGAGGGCTGCAAACAATAACAGAAAGTAGCATCGGTACAGAAGAGGCAGGAAGAAACTAAATGAGTCAACGTGAGTCCAGTTATGAGGGCCCAGGGGGGGGAAAAAACAACGTACACATATGATCCTCAGGAAAATCAAGAGGTCAGAAAGAAGTCAGAAACGGGAAATAAAGCATTCAAGAAAAAAATGAAATTCAGTCAAAGCCATAAAAACAAGAGCTTGGCTGAAAGAAGAGAGGCAGGGAAAGGCATATTTAGGGTGAAGGGTGGCGAAAGTAATAACTAAGGCTGTGAAGCCATTACAGGATATGCAGGACACGGCGTGTTCCCCAAAAAACTGCAGCTCGGATGGCAAACATGACTCCCCGATAACGCTGAATAATGGCCAAACTAAATAACTCAGAACAACCGCAAATCATCATCATTGCAACCCCTGAAATAAAAACACATACTCTTCCATGTAAACAAGCAAAAAGAACCGGAGAGCAGAAGGAGCCAGCTTGGGTTCTTTCTTTTCTCCCTGGTTCTGTGGATGGAATCCGACAGGCCTCAGCCTCCAGGGTGCTGGGATCAGAAGGCCTTTGCCATCATGCCTCGCCTGCTCCTTTAATAACCAAAATCCTTCTTAATTTATAGGCCTCGTGAACTAAAAGGAACTCTGCGATAACCTATCCCCCCGTCCCTTGATACTATTCCAGGCAAATCCGAGCCCTTCTTCCTAAACACATTAATTAGCAGCACCTTACATCATCCTTGAAAAGCAAAGAGGTAAGCTAGAGTATCATTAGCCTCTTTTTATTATGGGGAAACTGGGGAACAAAAAAGATTAAATTACAGTATGTCACAAAATGAGCAGTCATATTTTCTAGTGCGTTAATTAAAGGCTCCAAGCCCCCCATTAACAGACCTTATTCTCCCCAGCTTAGTAGAAACTTTTACTACTGCTTCAACCGGGGGAGGGGGGGAGGAATGGGGGAAACTGATCGGAAAACACCTACAATTTTCCCTATCTGGTACTTGTCACCCCTAAAAAAAAAAAAAAAAAAGAATCAGGAGTTTCAAATGTTGGACGGTGCAAGCAGTCATCCACCCCTCCCCCACGCCGAGAAAAAAATTAAAAGAAACACTTGTAAACAGCAGCACGGGTGGGAAATCCCAGGTCCACGTTTTACTCTGGGTGTGCGGCAGGTGATACACAAGTTGGCTGATGCCTACGGAAAAGATGCCCCACCGGGGCCGGGCGCAGCCTCGCCATCACCCCATGCCCCTGGCTCCGAGCATGACCCCCGACGCACTCCCTTGGCCCCTGCATTGCACCACCAGCCTCGCGGTACCAACCCAGACCGGTGGTAGGCCCCGGCCTCCGGGCCTCCGTGACCACGGGAACCGCACCTAGCCATGCATTTCCCAACCCCGGTTCTCCCCCCGGCGCCCGGCCTCGGCTCCCACGCGCTCTCACCGCCCGGCTGGAGTGTCTCCCCACCCGCCAACCTCCACCCCCCCACCCCCGGGTCCGGGGAAGCGAGGTGGCCGCGCAGGTCGGTGGAGCGCGGCGCCCGCCGGGGTCCCGGAGCCGCCGCCTATCAGCGGAGCTCAGGGGCGGGGCCGGCGGGGCCGCGGGGCCGCGGGCGGGGGCGGGCGGGGGACCGAGCGCCGGGCGGCTCCGGGCGCCGCGCGCACACACACACCGGGCCGGCTCCCGAGGGCTCCAGCGCGGCCCCGGGGAGCGCGCGGCCTGCGGTCGGCGGCCCGAGCGGCCGGGAAGATGGTGTCCTGGATGATCTCCCGAGCCGTGGTGTAAGTGCGGGCAGTGGGGGGGAAGGCGCTCGAGGCCCGGCTGCGGGGCCGAGCTCGACGGGGCCGCGGCCTGCTCACCCGTGTCCGAGTCGCTGTGAGGCTCCGGGCCGGCGGCGGCTGCTGCTGCTGCGGCGGCGGCGGCGGCTCCGGGAAGCAGGGCGCCGGCGGGCGGGCGGCGGGAGCTCCGGTCGGTGGAGCTGCTCCCTGACGCGCGGCGGGGGCCCCGCTCCGCTCCTCCTCCGCTTCTCCTCCGCTCCTCCTCCGCTCCGGGGCTCGTCGGCTCCTCCGCGGCGCTGCGGGCTCCGCTCGGCGGCTCCTCGGCTGCTCGGCTCCTCCGCTGCCCGGGCGGTGCGCGCGGCGGGCTTCTGCTCGGCACCGCGGCGCGCTCCCGGCTGCGGCTCCCGCTCCCGCTCCCCGCGGCCCCGCGCTGCGCGGCACCGCCCTGCGCAGGCTCCGCCGACGCTGAGCGCGGGAGGCCGGCGGGGCTCCGGATGCGCCCGAGCCTTTGTCACCCGGTCTACCGCGCTGCGGTGTCCGTCCCCGGCGGCCGTGCGCCGCTCGGTCACGTGTGGGGGGGAGGAGGAGGAGGAGAGGTCGGCGTTAGCGCCCCGACTGCCGAGGCCTGATGCAAGGCTCCGGGGGTAGACAGCCAACCGGGGAAGGAGCCTGTCCTGGAAAGGTCGGCCAGACCCTAGCTTGGGCCCTGTTTGGGAAGAAGTATTTGCAATGGAGGAAGGCGCAGGTGCCTGTTCTCCCTTTGTTCGCATCATCTGTTCGTTTTTATTGTAATGCCAACCAGAGCTGCGGGTCGGAAAGGAGGGGGTGTGGGAGTGGGGGTTGAGGGGGGAGAGAAAGTCGTGTTGTTTAATCTGCAGAAGGTATTTGAATACAAGTTAAACCGGTTCTCTTCCCATCTTTCCACCTTAGCCCTGTCCGCACTGAAGGAGAGTCCCCAAATAAACTACAGTAATTTAGGTAGATAGAGCCTGGGGGACGGAGATTTCATTATTCATGTAGGGAGTAATACCATCTGAGTACCTTAATGAAATGTTTTTATGAGGTAACAGGCCTCGCTGATTACCTAATTTGAAGGGAGAAAAATAACATTACCTGGATTTTTTTATTTTTAAAGATTTGTTGTTTTACTAGGGGAAAAAGGAGCTGAATTTCCTAACTTGATTTCGTTTGGAAGTGAACTAGGTAACCTCATTTGCAATGCGTTCAAAATTTGTCTTTTTATAAGACGCCCCTAGCTTTAAAGTCTCCTAACTTCCTCTGTTCATCTTAAAACCAAAAAAATAAATAAAGGTACATCGCAGATGCTTCAAAAGTGTTTTTTAGACTTTTCCAAGAGCAATCTTTAGGTTTCCACATAATCCAGGCATACTCTCTTAACCAAAATTCTTTCATCTATTTTTGCCTAACCCCTGAAATTAAGTGCCCTGTTAAAAAGCTGTTTTGGTTTTGGTCTCTGACCGTTTGCACCGATGGAATGGCTTGAGTGAGTTTGCATTCACCAAAATAAGATTTTTACTTTTTTATTACTGAAAAGCAATATGTTTCTAGTACTACCTCCAATACAAAGATCAGCACCACGTAGATGTTAAAGGAAGGGACATTTCACACGCACTGATACCTACTGTACAAGTCAGAATGTCAAAGTTTTATGAGGGTTATAGCCAGTGTACTACCTAGTGTTAGACAAGGGAGAGATTGTATGTTGTTGGAGAGTCATCAAGGTAAGAGAGATTACATTCAAAATAGGCCTTAAAGAACTTAAGAGTGAACTTAATCTATAAAGCCAAAGAGGAAGAAGGAAAAGATTTCTGATCGGTGGATTGGTGTAAACCAGAGCCCAGGTGGATTACAGAGCAGGAAGAGAGAAAGCCTCCACCATTGTATGAAGAGTTGGTAATCCACCTTACCCAAGAAAGGATGCACACCTATGGAATTAAAGGTCTGGGGTGAAGAGGAAGCAGGAAAAATAATAATAATAATAATAAGGAAGAAAAAAGTCATTAAAAAATATACTAATCAAGAGTGAAGAAATGTATTTCATGAGCTTTGGGTCCAGCACCGTGGAAGCACGATTGTCAGGGAACATGAGTATTCTGTCTATTTCCCTCTGCTCTTGAGTTTGTCTCTAAACACAAGAGCAGTCCTATTACCCACACAGACCTAGACACATGTAGGATTTATTTATGTACATCCTTCCTAGCTTACTGAAACAATCCTAAGCAAGATCAGACAGCTGTCTCACCATGATCCTCTGGTGGCATCAGTAAGAAGCAAAGGACCCTGTGTGGCCAGAACTCCCAGGATGTACCAACAGTTCTTTGCAGACTGCACAGTATAGCACCAAGGATGAGAACAGCCACTTTGGACTCAGACCTGGGTGCCAGTTAATAGCTATGTAGCCTGCCCAGCATACCAAGCCCACTTTGAGCTTCAGGTGCCTCGATTTTTAAATTTTTAAAAATCTATTATTTTAGGGTGTTCTTGGGGATCTGTGTCAGAGGACAACCTGCAAGAGGCATTTCTTCCACCGTGGGAGTCCCGGGGATTGAACTCAGGGATTAAGGGTTGGCGGCAGGCTCCTCATCTTAAAATGATTATCCAAAAATCAGCTTGCTTAACATCGCAAGACCAATGAATTTAGCGATTATAATGTATTTATTTGTAATAATTTGCGTGTAATTTATTTGTGATATTTATGTTCTATCCCTTCCTTGTGGAATCAATCAAATCTGGATCCTCTACAGGAGACCTAAGTGCTCTTAACCACCAAGACAGCTGCCTGGGTTAGTGACTTTTAAAGGATGGTAATGTGAGCTTACCACATAATACTAAATCCAAACACACTGCCCATATATCACCTTCTGAAAACATGACTCACAGGTTGAAGGAAATCCCCCTTCCCCCTAACCGTTCTTAACTTACTTAGCTAGCACTGAACATAAGATTAAACTCAAACCAGCTTATCTGAGTTCAAATATTAGCTGTCACTGACAGCAACTCAGCCCATAAGATCAGAGGCATTCTTACACATAACCTCTACATGCAGCATCTGATGGGAGGCAATTATTCTGTAAGTGCCAGTAGCTGCTTCCTGAATAAGGCGGCGCATACCCACAGATACGTACATAATGAATTTTAGACTGTGTTATGTTCCCACCCCCCCGCAAGCCTATGTTTAGATAACAAACTTATAAACACTAAAAGTGTCACACAATAACACTCTATAGGGAACGCTGTAACGAAGGTACAGTTCCGCAATGGACATCCCTGACGTAAAACGTCTTGGGGCTTTCCTGAGGATAAGTATGTGAGGAGCATTTCTGAATCAAACTTCGTTTTCACGACCATTGGTCTAAAACATCAGATTGTTTTCCAAACAGTTATCAGTGTCTTCTGTAGCCTCAGAAGACTGTAGCTTTATCAACATGAAGCCTGGAGAACTTACACAGGTGTTTTGATGGGTCTTACTTGTTTTGCTTTTGTATTTTGTATCTTATTATCAAGGTTGAATAATTGCCCAAATATTTACTTACCAATCGTCTTATCATACAACAGTCTGTATGTGCTTTGATCACTTACCTCTTGTGTACTTCTCATTTGTTTCCTCTAGGCTCCTTTCAGGATAAGGAAGCTCAGATTATTTCATATTGGATAGACCTATGTTTTGATCTCATTTTACTTCTCTTTCAGATGTTATGTTTAGCAATAGAGTCCATACTTTTAAGTGTTTTGTGTGTGTGGTGGATGCATGTGTGGGCAGGTGCCTGTACGTGCATGCAGTCCACATCAGGTATATTCCTCTGTTGCTCTCCACTTTATTCTTTGAGACAGGGGCTCTCTCTGAGCCTGGAGCCAAACCTGGCTAGCCTCCCAACCACTAGAACCACAGGTGCATCCGCCGTGCCCAGGTTTTTGACGTGGGTGCTAGAGATCTGAGCTCAGGTCCTTGTGCTTACACTGAGCCATCTCCTCCACCAGTTAACATTTCCATTCGTTCCTGTTTTGTTCTTGGTTATTTGAGCAGTACTGCAGATGAAACCGAGAACCTTGTACATGTTAGTCAAGTGTTCTACCTCAGCACTGCAACCCCAGTTCTTAAACTTATGGAGAGTTTTCTGTTTTCTTCTAATGTATATAGCACATCTTTATTTTTGTTTTACCATAATTTATCATCTGGGAGTAATAGTAAAACGTCTTTCTTTAACTGTTTGTTTTTTTCTATTGCTGTGACAAATTCCCCCCCACACACACACACAGAAAGCAACTTAAGGGAAGGAAGAGTTTATTTTGCCTCACAATTCCAAGTTGCAGTTCATTATTGCAGGGAAGTTAAGCCAAGGACTTAAAACATCATCCCCACAGTTGGGGGTGGGGACTGATCCTCACTTTCCTTTCTCTAGCTTTCTCCTCTCTTACATTGTGCAGGACCTAGGGAATGGTGACACCCACGATGGACCGGGTCTTCATACATCAGTTAACAATCACGACTGTTACCCCACAGACATACCCATAAGCCAACCTGATGTTGATCATGCCTTGTTAAGATTCTTCCCAAGTGGTGTTAAGTTGTGCCGGGTTGTTAAAACTAACCAGCATGTTGATCAGCTTTATTTATATTTAATAAACAGATCTTTGGAGACTAAGTTGTATACCTAAAAACTATGCTCTAGAAATGTCCCCTCCTCTCTCCAGCATGCTCTGTTTTACCGCTCTGCCAGATGTTTATGTGAACATACCTATATGTTACCATCTCTGGCACCTGTGAAAACACAACTTTATCTTGCTGTATTTTGTTTCTTATCTCTTCCATTCCCGCTGTCTCTTTCACATAGGAATATCTCAAAAGAGGGGCTGGAAAGATGCCTCAGAGATTAAGAGCTTTTGTTGCTGTTGCCAAGGATCTGGGTTCAAGTCCCAGCACCCACATGACGCCTCACAACCCTCTGTAACTCCAGTCCCAGGGGATCTGACGTCTATCTCTTCTGACTTCCTTGGGTACTAAGCATGGACATATCCATACATAAAGTCAAAACACCACACACATAAGATAATAAAACAAATCTTAAAAAAAAAAAAAAAAGAATACCTCAAGAGAATAAACAGTCTGTGTCCACTGTGTCTGCCTTGGCTCTTGTAGGGTGCTCCCAAAACACTTAGGCCTCGCTTCACCTCCCCGCTGAGGTGGCTCGCTTACCTCTGTGGTGAAGTCCTCTTTCTGGTTAGTGCCTGCTTGGTCTTCATCTCTTGCATCAGCAGCCCTTGCTACAACTGTTCCCTGTCTCCTTGGGCTGTCTCCAACAACCCTGCTTTAATAATAGTAATTCACAGATCTAGTAATTTACGTATTTTAAAATAAGTATATTCATGTGGGAAAAGATCACCGCTGATTCCCTGCAGATTACGAGCGCTTTTTTTTTTTATCGTAGATTATTTGCACTAGACACTCTCATATATATCTTTCCAGGTAAATGAAAGATTAATGATCAAAATTGTTCAAGGAAACACAAGTCTCCTCAACTACCGTATTAACTGGCTGCGAGGGTCTTTCGCAAAGACCACTGTGACTGACAGGGAAAACGGCATAGTCACCCAGCTCCCGTGGACAGGGAAAATGTCTCAGTCGGCGTTGTTGGTTAGAGATCAAGTTAACTGAGGAATAGACCGCAAAATGTCACTGTACTGCATAGCCATTCAAAATTATTTTCAAAGCTTTGTGGGTTTTTCTGTTTTGGGTTGTTTGTTTTGTTTTGTTTTTGAGACAAGATCTCACTAGGTACCCCAACCTGGACCCACACTCACAGCAATCCTCCCGCCTCAGCCTCCTGAGTGCTGAGATCACGGCGTGAGCTACCATACCCAGCTCAAAGTTGAAAAGTTCCTTTTAGTGTGCTAAGTTTTCTTAGATTTTATTGTAATTGTATATGTATGTGTGAGTCCCTTATATGATATACATACAAATATGATTGTACTGTATCGATGCCCGCTGTGTCTGACCCTCAGGCCAGAAGAAGTTGTCGGATGCCCCGGAACTGGAGTTACAGGCAGTTGTGAGCTGCCATGTGGGTGCTGGGAACCCAACTTAAGTTCTGTGTAAGAGCAGCAAGTGCTCTTAATGGCTAAACCATCTCTCCAGCCTTGATGCCAGGCTTTCTTACCCTTGATACTATCGATGTTTTGGTTTAAATAATTCCTTTTTATAGGGGTGCTGTGCATTGTAGGATATTTAGCAGAACTCCTCGCTTCTACTCACTAGAGCCAGTGTCATGATGCCCACCCCAGTTCTAAGAGCCCCAAACAGTTCCAGCTAGTGCCCCCTATGTATGCCACCTCATATGCAGAATTGCCACTGGCTGAGAGAACCCCCAGGCTAGGCGAAAGGAGGAGGAAAACTGTGGGAGGGAGTGAACCTGGAAGTCCTAATATATGGTCACGTTTGGTTATTTAAAAGTGAATTAATTAAATTTCAAAATTGAGTTCCTCTGTCTTCATAGTCACATTTCAAATGCTCAATGACCACCTTACTGGGCAGTACAAAGAAAACTTGCCCTTGTTACAGAAAATCCTATTGGAATAATCTAGAAAATATAGTCACCTGCTTAGCGCCTCCATCTGAAACTGGCTGGGTTGTTTTCTGTTTGCTGTTCTGTGTGTCCTTGTGGGAGACGTTTGAATTCCTGCAATGATTCTGGGGAGTAAATGCACTGAGGTAGAGCGTTCCTCTGAGTACTCTGTGGAAAACGATTGCTAACCAAGCCATCCTTGGTTCTTTTCTTTATTTCAAAAGTCACTTCTATTGCAGTCATTTAGAGACTTTTTCAAGAGTGATAAAACTACTGGCTTTTTCAAAATCATTTTATAATATTCCAAGTATCATTCCCTATTTTCTGAATTTCTATATGACGCAGCAGAGCTTTGAAGTTCTAGTATTCGAGGCTAAGAGGGCACATCAAAGCTTTCTGCTTTGTTTGGGGTTTGTATTTTGCTTGGCTTTGGAAGGTGTGTTGTGGGCTTGTTTAAGACAGGGTCCTCCTCTGTAGCTCAGTCTGGGTTTGAACTCAAGGTCCTCCTGTCTCGGCCTCCTGGATGCTGGGGTTACAGTTGCGAACCTGACTGACCCAGCCTCTGGGTCTGATCCCCAGCATCACACACACACACACACACACACACACACACACAAAGATATTAGGATTATGTATTAGTTACTTTTCTATTGCCGTGATAAGACACCACCATGACAAGGCAGTTTATAAAGGAAAGCATTTAATTTGGTTTTTGATTCCAGGGGGTTAAGAGTCCATGATGGCTGAGCAAAGGCATGGTGGCAGGAACAGCTGAGAGCTCACATCTCTAACCCTAGGCAGGAGAGTACACTGGGGATGACGGGAGGCTTGTGAGATACCCACGACACACCTCCTCCAACAAAGCCACGCCTCCTGGTCCTTCCCAAACAGTTCCACCCACTGGTTACCAAGTATTCAAGCATGTAAAGCCTCAGGGGGACATTCCTATTCAAACTTCCATGGAGATTAGAAATAGGAAGTCAAAGGTGACCATTATGTTGCCATCCTTACTGTTACCAGTGTCAGCAACATGGCAAAAAAAAGAAAACAGAGCTAGCAAGGAAGTCATAAATGTGAAAGTCACAGGGAGAATCTAGACATGGGTCTGTACTGACAAGTAATTGAGAAAGTAATTTCAGGAAGTATTCAGATCTCCTCCTGCAGAGTGCATTAATGTTTTCCAGTAATGATGTGCCAGTCTTAGGAAAAAAATTATTTGCGCACATAAGTAAAAATCAATCATCCTGCTGCCGACAGCTTCGTTAACCTTTCATCGTGTCACACTTCTGGGAAGTATGGCCTGCTGGCACTGAGACAGCAGAGCACCACAAAGTAGGTCACTTCAGAAGTCCGAGATCAAGGTGACAACAGGTCGGTTCCTGAGGGCTGAGGGCCAGTCCATTTGCAGCCTTTCTGCTTTCTGGTGGTTTGCTAGCCATCTCTCGCGTTGCCTCCTGATCTGCCTGTCATCGTCTGCTCTCCCTTCATCTTCACGTAGCATCTTCTCTCTCTGGGCTGGTGCAAGCCCATATTGGATTATAGCCTGCTCTGATGACTTCCTCTTAACTTGATTATCCCCGTAAAGACCCTGTCTCCAAATAAGGTCACCTTCTAAAGTAGTGTTGGTCTCCAGCTTACCTAACAGTGCACAGCAGTCTCTAGGCGTGGAGAGGAATACGGACAGAGGCACAATTGCAATCTTAGGGACTGGGTTAAAGGGGAAATGTAACAGACTACCTCAACTAATGTGATTTTAGTCTGTGGGAGGAGGGGTGCTGATTTTCTCCTCCTGTGAAATGCAAAGCTAGACCTGACAGTGGGCACAGGGAAGCTGTAAAGGACGAGAGTATGTGTTCTCATCTTCCAATCTGTTGACACTGGGTCTCAATCACTGCTGCTCTGTGCTCCAGGCTAGCCAGTCCAAGAGCTTCCAGACAACTCTGTTCCCGCCCTCTCCCTCCCATCTCCCTGCAGGAGTGCTAGAATCTCAGATACCCACCACATCCAGCTTTTTTTTTTTTTTAAGTGTATATGGGTGTTTTGCCTGCATATCTGTCTGCTTACCCTGTACATGCTTAGTGCCCACAGAGGCCAAAAGACGGCATCGGATCCCCCTGGAACTGGAGTTACAGCTGGCCATGAGCCTCCATGACACATCTAGCTTTTTATGTGAGTACCCAGGGATCAAATTCAGGTCATCAGGCTTGCTGGCACAGGTAGCACTTTTACCCACTGAACCAACTTGTCAGCCTGTAAAGGACAATTTTATAACCTCTAAAATTGTTCACCATTAACTGCCAGTCTTGTGAAAGCAGTGTGTGGTCCTCCACTGAGACCAGAAGGCAAGGTAGAACCCCAACAAAGATCTTGACTGGACAGCTTGTGTGCTTCCTCCTTTGAATCATAGGTAAATTGCTTGAGGAAAGCTGTGTGTGTATGTGTGTGTGTGTGTGTGTGTGTGTGTGTGTGTGTGTGTGCGCGCGTGCTTTATTACAAGAATATCATCAATGATTAATAAACATCATTGTTGACATTCAAAATGGCATATGTCTTATGCTAATAACCCTGATAATGGTACACGTTTCATCTTCAAACCTTACCAGTCTTTTGGGGGGTTAGGGTTGAGACAGGATATGTATGTGGCTCTGGCTGTCTTAGAACTTGCTGTGTAGAACCAGACTGGCCTTGACATCACAGAGATCTTCGTACCTCTGCCTTCCTGCCAAACTTTACCAAGCTTTAGGGCTTACAAACTTTCGAATATGCCTTCACCAAATCCTTAAGGTAAGTAAATTGGCTCTTGTCCTTAGAAACGCCCACAGGAAGTTTAAACAATAGGCCCAAAGCTTTGCACCCACAGCACTACAGGGGTCAGCGTCTTTGGGAAACATTCATGATCCAGATAATACAAATCCCAGGAAACTGTGTCATGTTCAGAGTAAAAGCCTAGGAACCGGTAAGGCCCCTGAGGAACAAGAAGATTCACCCTCCTGTTCTTACAGTGAACTCAGAAAAGAATTCAGAAACGTGGAGCTCTAATGAGTCAGAGGCAGAAGTCAAAGTCAGTGGGAATTCTCTTTGGCAGGCCATACACCAGAATCATACTGGAAAGATTAGTATGTCATATGAAATGAATGGAAAAAATCAGCCAGCCAGAGTGGTACGTGGTTGCCAATCCAAGCTTCTTGAGAGGCTGAGGCAAGAGGACCCCACGTGCCAAGAAATTGAAGGACAACATAGCAATGCCCAGTCTCAAAGCAAAATCAACTGGAAAAACAGGAAGGCTTTCAGAATTTCAGAATTTAATTTAAAATAACAGGTTTTGTTATGGCAACTTAGTTATCTCTCAAAAAAAAAAAAAAAAACGTTCTGGGTTGCATGAGACCTCACCTCTAAAAATAAATAAATAAATGAATGAATAAGTTCGCATTCGTTTACCATTCCTGACAGCGTTCGCCTTTGCCAATCTGTGGATTAAAGGGCAAAGCTTTTTAAGTACATAAACTGTTTTAAATTATTTGGGAACATAGTTTTCTCGATTCCTGTCTATCTTAGGGTAGGGAAGGAAATCGTGTTGGAAAAGGCTGGCACAAGAATGAATCACAGTTTAGCGGCATGTGAATACATATCATGTAATGGTCTGTAAGGAATTCTTTAACATCAGTCTAATAGAAGAGTGGACAATTGAGCAGACATCTCACAGAGGGAAACCAGGGCAGGCAGCCATACAGAAAGATAGGCTCATTAGTTTCCAGGGAAATGTAAGTGAAGACCATGTTGAAACTCTGTTTAACACCTACTAGACTGCAAAAAATTAAGAACTCTGAAAATACCAGGTGTTGGCAGGGATGTGGGGAGCAACTGTGTCTTCTTTATAATGGCAGTAGGAAGACGCCAGAGCTGGCCTAGAAAGGATTCTGGCCCTGACTTGCAGTGTTTATCATCCGCATACTCTGTAACTCAGTAATCCAATAGCCGGTTCCATACCCTAAAAGAAATAAAAGCGCGTATTCCAGGACAACTGCAAGGGTGCTTGTGGGAATGTCGGTAAAGCAAAAATTCACCAAAGATACCATTTTACATAGCCAGGAAGAATGAGTAGAGAAGGGTATGTGTGTGTACATTATGGGGTGTTGTGCCGAGTATGAAGCTGAATGTACTCATGACCATTGCTGTGGAGGAACGTCTGGAGAATTACACTACTGTGTATGAAGCAACCCAGATATGACTGCATATCGCATGACAACATCTCTGAGTGCCTCCCCCTAGGCAGGAATAATATACTTAAATTGCACGCGTGTGGTAAGTCAGTTTTTAAGGAAACTGAGTGTTGGACACGAAGTTTAGGATAGGGGTTAGCTTTGAAGGTAGCAAGGGACCTGGAGGTTGGTGTTACAGCGTTCTGCTCCTAAGTCCGACAGATTCATGGAGTTCGCTTTACTGTGCTCTGTAATGTAGAAGCATGAGTCATGCGTTCTTTCCTTTGTGTCAGCCTTTACATTGGAGACGTGTTCAACACTCGGAGTAAGTTGGGAGCTGCCTGCAATAACTACAGCGACGAGCCGAGGCAAGCGGAAGCAGATACCGCGGGAAGGGGAGGCTGGTCCTGTCCCTGCCCATATGCTCTTGCTGGTGAACCGGCCGGTTGTCGTGTTACGCCAGGCCGCAGATGGAGGCAGGGAAGGGGCCGCACCTGTCACAGCAAGTCTTCCGAACAGAAGGCCAGAACCTTTGTGAGACTGAGGAGCAGGCTGTCCCTTGTCCTTTTTCTCATAGCTGGTGTGAGTCCAGTGAAGAATGTCCGACTTCATACTTTCCCAGAGGGTTTTTGAGGTACTAGAAGTAGATGCATAGCTAACTAGTTAAATGCGTTCTTTTCTTTTTTTTTTAAATTTTCCATTTACTGTCAGACAAGAGTTGTTGCCTTTTTTCCCGTTTTTTTTTTTTAAATACTGGGGAGGGGGCATGTGTGTGTCACATGCAGTGTTGGTGCTGGTGTGGAGTTCTCTACCCTCCTGGCCTTCCCTCCTGTTTGAGTCTCCTGTTCCCCTCTCGATACAGGAGCCTAACAGATCTTTGGGCTTCTGGGGCTTCGGTATCAGCCTGCCATCTCAGTGTAAATGTGTTGGGATGACAGGCATGGACTTCTGCACCTGGCTTTTATCAAGACTCTGGGGTTCCAAGCCCCAGTCCTCACTCACCCTTGCATGCTCCCTTCCCCCACTGCAGCATTTTGACAGCCCCAGGACTCACCTTCTTGTCTATCTCTTTGATACGCAGCATATGCTAGAAGAAGGAACTCGGTATTTACCCTAAGAGATGGTGTGGATACTGAAATGTAGACTAATGCTCTTTACTCAGTGGCTGTGCCTTGTGTTTTAACGATGCTGCTGGTCTGTTTTGATAGTCGATGAGAAAAAGCTGACATTGCTTGAGGCTACCCGGTGCAGCCATAAAAGTAAGTTAACTTGAGTCAGAGATGTGGCTCAGTGTCACAGTGGCTTTGTTGTTGTTGTTTTCGAGACAGGGTTTCTCTGTAACTCTGGCTGGCCTCACAGAAATATGCCTGTCTTTGGAGTGCTGGGATTAAAGGTGTGCACCACCACTGCCAGGCTAATGTTAGAGTTCTTACCTTGCATGTATAAAGTCCTGGGTTTGCTCCCCATCCCTGCAAGCAGTGGGGGGTAAGGGGGAGTCACATAACACATCTATTTTAGAGCAATTCCACAGGATTAGAAGGGGAAGCACTTCTGGGTGGCTCTGAACTACCAGTGGAAGAAGGCACCTGATACTAACATTGATGAACCAGCCAGCCTCCGTCTGAGAGTAAAGACAAGCTAGGTTCATTCCTTTTTATGATTAAACCTCTGTTTCTCAGGATTGGGCTATGTCCCACCTGTAACCTTAACTACAAATGGTTCGGTCCAGCCTGTTCCAGGAAATGACAACCATACCTTTGTTTCAAAAGGTTGTTTTGCTATGACCACTTCGTTATGTTCTGCTTTTGTAACATCATCTGTTTTACCCACCAGATCCCCCATTTGGAAAACCCCCCTACCCCTGAGCTTATATAAAAACTTTGTCTTTGTCACATCCAACCCTGACCTCTCCAACCTTGCCTTAGGGGCAAGCAGCCTACATACCCGAATTAAAAAGAAAAAAAAACAAAAAAACTTGCTTTAATTAATTGCTTGCTTTCATTAATTTGTCTGTGATGATTTGGGTGGGTGGTCTTTCTCCTTTCATCTTACGATTAGCACAGGAATCCTGATGTCGAGTTATCCCTTGTCCATCTTGAGCTCTGTTTATATGAAGGAAGGAAAACAGGATATGGAGAGGTGTATGTTGTCCCTGGGGTCACTATTGCTGTAGGGGCGATGTGGCTGAGACATCTGTCACTCTCTGGTGGCCAGGATTGACTTGGCTTGTTAGCCTGATCCCTTGCTTTTGTTCATTCCCTGTGCTGTGCTCACTTGGTCAGTAAATCACACACACACACACACAGAGTCAGAGGAACCAGAACCGGATGTGAGACATCATCGGCCAGTAGATTTGCAGCTCTCTAAAGATCTGTAATTTGAGGATGCTGGATTGGAATTTTAAAAGTCACCTCTATACCTCTGTCCTCACCCCCACCCCCACCCCGCCCCCATGCCCATCCCCCACCTCTCCCACCCCATACAGCATTCACTCAGAAGTTAAAACGCATTGCAAATGTAGCTTTTGCAGTTGGAGAGCGTTTACCTCCGTATGGGCTCTGAGTGACCTAGATTCACTCTAGTGCTGCTGGGACTCTTGTTTGGCCATAGTTTATCAGTCCATTATATGTTTTGCTAACATTTTAATCCAGCAAAAGAAGTCTAAAACTTTCTGCTAAACAGATAAGATTTTCCAACCTTAAACTAGGGCGTGGTCACACACACACGTTTGTAATCTTGGCACTTCTGGGTTGGAGGCAGGAGACTGCCTGGACAACATGAGACACTGTCTCAAAGTATTTCCTAGCCTTGTTCACCCTCGAAAAAATAAAATTCTGCAGGATCAGATCACTTAAAATTACAGCTTGGAGCCAGGAAAGCAGTTCGAACAGTATGCAAACATCTCAAGAAAATGTGGCCATTTAATTTTGAGAGATACTGTTAGTCAAACCATGGCTTTGACCTCTTAAAACATCTTTGAGTTATTTTTAGTTTTGCAGTGCTCCTAAAAGAGAGTATCCATTTTTTAATTGTTGTTCTTGTAGTTTGTTTGTTTTTGAGACAGGGTCTCTCTATGAAGTATTGGCTATCCTGGAACTTGTAATGTCAACCAGGCTGGCTTCAAATTCACAGAGATCTTCTGGCCTCGACCTCTGCCCCCACCCCCACCCCTTCCCCTTCCAGATGCCTCTGCCTCTACCTTGGAAAGCAAGCACTATCCACCTTCATCCAGATGCTGAATGACTCATTAGAATAGAGATGGGCAATGACACCTGCCATTCTAGGAACAGAGGCAGGAGGATCACTTACTTGAGTCTTTATGTTCCAAACCAGCCTGGGCGGCCTAATGAGACCGTTTCACAAAGAGGGTGGTAGGCACAGACATACACACATACAGACATTCGTGAGTACTATAGCTTATTTGGCAGCTTGTAAAAACTCTCTTTTCACAGTCCCCATCCCCAGAGAGTCCGATTGAGAGGATCTAGTATGGTCTGAGGTCCTTATTTCCAGGGGCTCTTCAGTACATGGAACATGCAGGCACACTTTTAAAGAAACCTTTACACTGATTTTCTTTGACAGTAATAGTGTCATTTTTCGAGACAAGTTTTCTCTGTTGTAACTCTGGCCATCCTGGAACTCACTCTGTAGACCAGGATGGTCTCAGACTCACAGAGATTCACCTGCCTCTGCCTCCTGAGTGTTGAGATTAAAGGCGTGTGTACGACCACCTGGCTATTTAGTGGTGTTAAAACAAGCAATCTGAGCTTACCAAGAAGCCGTTAGTGGTCTATAAAGAAGTAATCCTCCTAGGGCCATCAGGTGAGGCTGCTTGCCACCAAGCTTGATGACCTGAGTTCGATTCCCACCTCTAGAACCTACATGTAGAAGGAGAGAACAGACCTTTGACTTACACACATATATATGCCCGCACGCACACATACACATACACAATGCATACACGCATGCATACACACAAATGTAATAAAAAAAAGAAATGTTTAAAAAGGAGTGATTCTCCCAGACAAAGTCAGTCTTTTTAGTATTAATTGCAAAATTATTAGAAGCAAAGAATGTGGGAAATGGAATGTCTGCAGTTTATTACAGCATTCTTTCAGTACCTCATGAGCTTGGACCTGGAAATGGGTATTCTGCCTTCAGCCAGCATGAGAACAACGTCTAGCAAGCAGTCAAACATCAGTTTTGCAGTGGCTGCCTGGCCGTCTGCTGCAGGAACATTCAAGCTCAGTCTCAAAAGGATCATTTGTAAAGCTTCTAGGTGTGGAGGACTTACATGCTCGTTTGTCATCAAAATCATTTCTGCCAGAGTTTCCACCATATAAAACTGTAAGTTAGAAGGCTGGAGAGATGACTGAGGGGTTGAGAACACTTGCTGCTTTTGCAGAAGACTCAGGTTTGATCCCCAGCACCCACTCGGTAACTCAAAACTGACTGTGTAACGCCAGCTCTAAGGGACCCAACACTTTCTGGGCTCCACAGACAACGGAACACAGGTGCACATCACCACACACAGACACACACATTTATGCATGATTAAACATTCCAAAATCTTTAAAGAAATAAACTCTTAAAAGGTTTGAGTACTTAGTAGGAGAGAATATATTCACAAGCCGTGAGTTCTCAGAGTGACAAATGGGGGGCACACGTAGCTTGCACGATACTCATTTCAGCAAATGATACTGGGAGTGAGTGTTCGTTTTTCTGAATCCTGTTTCTGTGTAGCTGGTATGTGTGTATGCAGTCCTAAAAGAGACTTGGAATATGTCCAACTTGTCTTACATGTCCTTTCCCTAAAGTCTAAGAAAAGCTATATGGTATTTAAAATGTGGTTCAGTGTGTTGTTATGGAAACTAATAAAAAAGAAAAGAAAAGAAAAGCAGGAAAAGGTAGATCTTTGGCTAGAAACCAGTAAGGAGAACATTCTTTGGAAAGAAGTATTTTAATAAAGCAAAATCACTTTAACAAAATTAAATGTAGTCTGGTAGCGGTGCACACCTTTAACCCCATCACTTGATGGGCAGAGGCAGGTGGATCTCCGAGTTCGAGACCAGCCTGGTCTACAGAGAGAATTCCAGGACAGCCAAGGTTACACAGAGAAACCCTGTCTTGTAAAACCAAAAAAAAAAAAAAGTTAAATGTAGTAGATTCTCTGCACAAGCTAATGATGAATCAGAAATGGAGAGATGAGCATCAATCGGAAAACTATAATTTTGGCAAACAGGACCACTTTTGGGTGTGTTGACATTGAGACTCCAGACACAGCAGGAGCAGGAGTCATCCCTGCTCCCTTCGGCTTTGTGGGGTGATTAATTACAGTTCAAATACCTCTGTGTCAAACTGAGAAAGTCCTAGAACAGTCCAGTGGAATGCTCAGCACTTTGTCTCCTTGTCTCCTTTCCATGTTTAGATCTCAGCTTAGGCTGCGTTTGCATATTGGGTTGTATGTTAAAAGGCATCCATGGTGTCCTTCCAGCTACAGTAAAGAGGTTTGTTCTTTCTGTTTTTTTTTTTTTCCTTCTGCAAATATTTAATGAGCACCTACCATGTATCACCAGTCAAGGATGGGACACTCAACACGGCAGGTGCTGTTTTAAAGAGATTTTCAACAGGCAGGCCTCAGGTGCTTAAACATGGCGCCACCATAATTACAAATAATCCTTACCAAGTGTGACCCTGTCCCAGTGCCTGGTGGTGTTATGCAAATCCCAAATCTGGTCGAGAATAAGGCCACCACAATTGAGCCAAATTTGAAGCAAGCAAGCTTTAATTAAATTAGCTAAATACTGGCCAGGAAGATGGGCTCTGACCTGGACCATTTTGAGGTACTCACGAGTGAACCTGCCACCTCCAGCACTCCCACAGAATGGCACGGAATCACGTGACATGGGTGATTAAAAAGGCAGAACCCGTAAGGACTATGCACTTCCCACCAGGTCCAATCAGTGGCAAGCATCTATCCTGATGTACTTCCTGGCTGGGTTATCTCTCACCTACAAGAAACCAGGCGCATCTGGTGCAGCAGGGTCAGCTTGGGATCTAACTACCTACCTATCCACCTACTCAATAATCCAAGATATATAGGGAGAGATATTAGTGGGGACGAGGAGTGGGGTGGTGGGGGTTGGGAGTAGGGCAAGTTAGTGAGGGCAGAAGTCCTCAGGAAAAGTAGTGAAAGCTCAAGTGGTTAAAACTTGGGGACCAATGGGAGAGATGGAGGGTGGCGGTGGAATGTAGTCGGTTATCCTGTGTGGGGAGGAGAAAGGGATTTGGTGATTTACAGAGTCACCTTATGAGGTGGGAAACGGGGAGGTGGGGAAGAGAGGAAAGCAGGCGCTAAAGTGAGAAACTAGGTGCTGAACTAAGAAGGGCTTTATAAGGTGATATCCTGATTTTAATGTTGGATATTGGGGTCCCATGTGTTTTATTAGCCTTCATAACTCACAAATACGTAGTAGTACGCCCACGCGGTGGCTCAGCACAGAAGATAAGGAGGCATAGTTCCTAATTGCAAACCCTCCAGACCTCAGCAGAGAAAACCACCATCCTGGCCAGTGCCATACTCGATCAGCAGTGGAACCCTGAGCGTCTGAGGTGTTACACTGATAGCACATGCAGATAATTAGTAATCAAACACCCCCATCTGAATCCAACACTTGCAGACAACATAAAATGCCAAGGCCTGTGCATCCCTGTGCGCTGAACATACATCCCCTGAAAGAGCAGTCAGTGCTCTTAACTACTGAGCCATCTCTCCAGCCCCAGGATATATTTCTTAAAATAGAAATCGCTAGGTATGGAAATGTGCAGAGCAAAGGCCACCCAAACAGTCTTGCAGCAGAAAAGCAAATGACAATTGTGAGAGGATGGCACGTTTGATCAGATTATACCGTTGGGAGAAATGACTGAATCCAATATGAGGATGGCCTCCAGTCTGTAGGGATTAAGACTGTGGCATCCGGAC
Organism: Cricetomys ansorgei; assembly: GCA_026225945.1. Classification (NCBI taxonomy): domain Eukaryota; kingdom Metazoa; phylum Chordata; class Mammalia; order Rodentia; family Nesomyidae; genus Cricetomys; species Cricetomys ansorgei. The sequence continues at coordinate 6,868,173 of JAMJFZ010003544.1, forward strand.
AGGAACAGACAAGAAGTTTGGTAGCAGTGTTGATGATGGAGCACTAAGGAAAGATGGCTGCTTTCAAGGACACCCTGTATTAATTACATACCATTGTCTCTCTGATTGTAGCCTCCACCTCAGACCACACACAGTCAGTTCCAGTGTGGTTGCAAAAGTAAAACAAAGTCTCTAGAATATCGAAAAATATATTTTATGACTTTTAAGATTTGGGAAGAGCACTCTTAAAACAGGACCCAGAGCATTCATTCTGAGGGAAAGGCTGGCAAGTTGAAATAGACTAAAATTGTGTACTTCTCTGTCCACGATAAAGACACCACGGTGAGTGGAAAAGAAACCAGCCTGGGAAAAACATCAGTAGTATATAAAGGCTAAAAACGAAATAGGGTTGGCGAAAGGGCTCAGTGGGTAAGGGTACTTTCCACCAGGCCTAACCAACCCTGTGCAGAGCTCAGTTACCCACGTACGTACGTTCTGGAAGGAGGGAACCAACTGCAGTTGTTCTCTGACCTCCACTGTGGCACATGCGCACACCAAACGTGTGCACACAAAATGATGCTACTACCTTAAATAAGAACTACTACCTTAAAGAGAAATAAACAAGAAACATCTCATACTAAGAATATATTAAGACACATAGACGGGGGAATTTTACATCAAAAATGGTGTGCATGAAAATAGCCAAGGAACACAGATAGCGTGTGTCCTTCTGAAATGGTGGCAGGGCCGTATAAAGCTCCGTGTGTTCTCTCTGTCTTTGCAGAGGGAGCCTGAGCACCCTGTGTCTTTAATTACTCCTACACCTCTGGGATCAAACCGGGGATTATGGTTGTTAAAATTTACCTGAGACTTGAAACCCTGTATGATGAGAAAGGTAAAAGATTACTGTTTTAAGAAAAGCACCTGAGACTGGATGTGGTACGAACACCTTTAACCCCAGCTGTGGCTGCCAGAACGCATCAGCAGGTGGGGGCTACATAGTGAGACCCGGTCTGCAAAAAAGAAAGGCAAGAAAGAAGGAAAAAGGGAAGCTTCCAACATTTAGGCACCTTCACGCATAACTTCGTGAGCATCGGGTGCTTCGATTTGTTGCAGTGTGAGAGACAGAATCAGAAAATTAACACCTCGAAAGCTAACCCTTCCCATTTTAAAAGAAATACTGATGAGTCGGCTAGAAGGCTTGACCTGTTGGTGGGAGGGGTGCTGGGGGTGGTGGTGGTGTATGCAATACTGGCAACCTGAAAAGCCAGGCACAGAATACAAGATTGTCCTCTGACCTGGGCACACGTATGCCCTGGTACCCGTGCACCCGTTCACCCGTTCACATGTACCATACACATAACAGTAATAAATACGGGCTTAAAAATATACCACTGAGGGAAAACAGATGCTGCATAAAATGGTGCAGTTGTCTTCAGATGCGTCCCAATTTATTCGGAGTTTTGGTGACCAGGAGTCAAAACTGCCCTGACTCTCAACGATTGATTGCCGTCGGAGGACAGATTCCGAGAGGTGGCCTGGGACCCAGGGTACCCAGCCTGTGTTCAGCTGGGTTGGGCATGAGAAACCCAGGAAGCATCTGTGTCTCGAATGCTCCAGTGAGCAATCAGCACTCTCCTGAGATGACCCCCTGCTGTTGCTAGGCGCTCAATTCTGTTTCGGGAGTAGGTGGCTACGTTATGTAATGCCAAACCATATTTCAGTCTTTATGTATTTGGAGAAAGAATTAAAGCTTCTGGAGTTCTTATTTTGAGCTATTAAATTTTTACAATCTAATACAAATCGAGACTGTTCACAGTTGGCCTTAAAAAAAAATAACTGGTTGTGCATTGAAAGAAAAACAAGCAAACAATCTTGGGCATGAAAATACTAGGTTTGGCTTTTTTTTTTTTTTTTTTTTTTTTTTTTTTACCATAGATGTAAGAGACATTAGGCACTCTCTCGATGTGTAAGCGATAGTCTATGGGAATATTTCTATTGTTTGTGTCAGATGTAAGGAGTTCTGAACTCCACTTAGCCACCTCCAGCCCTGGAAATGCCTAGTGAGAGACTGACAGGCACAATGTTCTGAGTGTCTCTTTTAGAACAAAGCTTCTGGAAAAATAAACAGAGTGGCTAAGAGACCCATCTCCAGCAGCCTAGAAAACCAAACCATGACTCGGGTGGGCCAGTTACCGAAAACAAACGAAAATACCAGATTTTGTTGAGGCAGGGTCTCATGTAGCCCAGGCTAGCTCCAGACTCAAAACTCCTCATCCTCCTGCCTCTACCTTCCCTGTGCTGTGAGTGCTGGGATTCCAGGCATATACCTGACCATATACCTGTTTATGCAGTGCTGGGTGTAGAACCCAGGCTCTGCGCATGCTAGACAAACACTCTACCCATTGAGCTGCAACCCAGCCCCGGCTAAACACGGTCTTTTAATAACATCTTTAAATGTACTAGTGTTAAAACCATTCCAACAACAAAGAATTTTACAAACACAATTAAAACCAAGTACTAGCTGGCAACATGGTCCACCAAAGACATTAGAGCCCATGATGGCACACAAAGGAATATTTTGCGAAATTAATATTTTGGTGATAATTTCCCAGAAAGTCAAAATAAATCATTTTCTGTGCACGGCGATATAGCTCAGTTGAGAATGTGCTTGCCGAGCATGGGCTGAGTCCTTGGTTCACTCCCTAACACTGCATGAAACTGAATGTGGTGGTGCACGCCAGTGATCCCAGCATTCAAGAGATGGGGCCAGCCTAGGCCACATGAGACTCTGCCTCAAAACATAAATACTTAAAACAAGAAAGGTCTTACGTGTGGGTGTGAGTGGCCTTGCACGGACACATGGACTCCAGAACAGGACTTCTAGAGACTTCCTTTATGGGTCTCTGCTTTATTGCCGGGATAGGGTCTCTCCCTGAACCAGAAGTTTGCCAGTTTGACTAGACTGCTGGCCAGGGGTGTCTGGATATCTGCCTGTTGGTCTCAGCCTGCTGCTGCTGGGCGAAAGGCACCCCTGCCATGCCCAGCTTTTCATGTGGGTGCTAGGTTCAAAGTTAGGTCCTTGTGCTTGCAGCGTAAGCTTTTATCCTCTGAGCCAGCGGTTCTCAACCTGTGGGTCAGGACCCCTTTGGGGTCGAATGACCCTTTCACAGGGGTCGCCTAAGGCCATCTGAGTATCATATATCTACATTGCAATTCATAATAGTAGCAAAATTACAGTTAGGAAGTAGCAATGAAAATAATTTTATGGTTGGGGGTCACCAGTACATGATACTGTATTAAAAGGTCTCAGCACTGAGCACATTAGGGTGCTAGAGTCGTAGACAGGTTACACCATTAGGAAGGTTGAGAACCGTTGCCTGAGCCATCACCACAGCTAGATTTTTGTTTCCAGTGTCATACTACATACAGCAGACCAACTTCTTGTTTACACCCCGGATACCTGCGTACGTGGGAGTTTCTCTTTTCCTTTTTGGAGGGTAGTGTTGGATTTTTGGTTGTGAAAGATGGGTTCTCATGTAGCCTGTGCTAGCTTCAGGCTCACTGTGTAGCCAAGGATGACCTGGGATTCCTGGTCCTCCTCCTTTTTCTTCCCTTCTGTTAAAGGCATGTTTCACCCCATTCATCTTTCTTAGAAGTTTCTACAACTGGAAGGCTTGCATGCTGGTGCATGCTGGTGCGTGCTGGTGCGTGCTAGTGCGAGCTAGTGCGTGCTGATGCATGCTGGTGCCAAGAAGTAAAAAATTAAATTTAAAAAGCCCTGGACTCGGTGGCACAGCGAAACCTCCCAGAGACTTTATTTTTTTAATTATGTGTATAACTGTCTTTGTGTGTGTTTGTATGCCATATGTATGTAAGTGCCCACAGAGGCCAGAGGAGGACCAGATGCCCTGGAGCTGGAGTTATAGGTGGCTGGGAATCAGCCAACATGAGACATTGAATAAATAAATAAATAAAAGTCCCAGAGACTGAGAACCAGAGAGTGCAATCATGGGGTATCATTAAAAGTTTTTAAAACTTGCAAAATAAAATATTCTGAAAGCAATGCCTAATAGGACAGAGAATAGAGCCCAGTAGTAGAGTATTTGCCTAGTTCGCCTTAATCTATGGTGCTAAATAAATAAAATAAATACAGCGTGCCTGTGGGAGCTGGAGAGATGACTCAGTGGTTAAGAACACCCCAGTTGGATTCAAAGCACGGCAAGTGGTTCCCAGTGGCCATAAGTCCTGTAAGACCCACTTCTGGCTTCTAGGGATACGCACACATGCCAGATACTCAGAGAGATGCACACATGCACACAAGTAATTTGTTTTTCATTGTTGTTGTTTTATGTTGTTTTGTTTTTTGAGAAAGTCTCTCTACATAGCACTGGCTGTCCTGGAACTCACTCTATAAACCAGGCTGACCTCAAACTCACAGAGATCCACCTGCCTCTGCCTCCCAAATACCAGGATTAAAAGTTTGCACCACTGTACCAGCAACAATCTTTTTTTTTTTTTTTAAGTAAGTAAAATTAATGCCTAAATGCTGAACTCGGGAGACTGACATAGAAAAGCCCCTCATAAGAATTTTGACGTTTTTCCTGTTTTTTTTTTAATTACTTTTATGTTCCTTTCAAGTAGGGGGGTGTCCAACCAATTTAAGACTCAGAGAGACTACACCATTTCTTCAGGGGGCCAGTGGTGTGGTGTTGCCCAAAACTGCCCTTCCTAATACATGAACAGTGCTCCCCAAGAGGAAAGGGCTCCGTGGTGCCAACTCGCAGACATGCTGATTTGTGCAATGACTGAACGGAAACTCAGTATTAAATAGGTTGTGCTATAGTTCTTGTGGCCTGTTTGTTTTTCTGTCCTGTTGTCCAAGATGGAAAAGAATGTACCCACCTCCTTGGTTTTCCTGTACTAAAGTCGGTGCTTAGACGTTCCCTCTGTCAGGTGATTGGCTGGAGAAAATGTCAAGAGCATTTTTAAATACCCTTATGGTGTCTGATCTCTATGATCTGGCTATTTATTTTGGTAACATAATTTGTGCTGTTGTCTGTTTGGTGAAATGAAGCAATCCAGCCTTTTAACCTCATTAATAAAAGACAGTTTTTTGGGGGGTGGGGGTGGGGGCTCTCCAAATAAAGAGGGAGATTGTTCCAGCCATAGGGAGTGGCATGGGAAATTTTTCCTGCTTCACAGATACAGTAGGCACTAAAGTGATCTGAGTAAATGAAATGAAGGAAGTGGTGTAGGAAGCCCCAAAATAGAATGCTTCGGTTTCCAGATCCTGTACATGTGGTGCATGCCTGTAATCCCAAGCATTTGGGAGAGTGAAACAAGGTCGTGCATTCGGAGGCTAGCCTGGACTACAAAGCAAGACACCACCACCACCACCACCCTCAAAAAATAAATAAATAAATAAATAAATAAATAAACAAGCAAGCAAGCAAGCAAGCAAGCAAGCAAGCAAGCAAGCAAGCAAGGCTGGGAATGTAGCCCCGTACTAGAGAACCAGACCCCCATGGGTTGGATCTCCAGCCCTGCAGATAAGTAAATAATACAAAGGTGACTAGTGCGCAGGTGCAGACAGAAGGCGGAGCAGCAAGAGTCTGCCACGCACCCTGGCATCAGCGATTCAATTTTGTCTAAAGGAGAATTAAAAAGTGCTTTGAAAACAAGCTGCTGAGTTCTCTTCAGCTTGGCAGACTCCTAGCAGAGATTTCTGAAGCGGGGGACCAAGGTTAGGCTGCACAGTGGGAGCGGGTGTTTTCTGGGAGGAGCTGGCACAAGTTTTAGCCCTGACTTCATTCTGGGAAGTTGGAGATGCAGACCTCGGATCCCTGCATACGGCTTGCCGAGGCTCCTTTTTATTTGCATAGTCGGGTATATTTTAGGAAAGGGAGTTTTTTCAAAACTGGTTTGTATGTGATTTTTTTTTTTCCTTCACCAGAAACTGTTTTTTTTTTAAACCTTAGATTACAGCTCAACTCTTAAATTCTCTTTAAGTCGGGGAGGCTAATGGTAAGTGCGGTTTTATAGATCCTGTGCTTAAGGAGCTAAAAAAAAAGCAGACAGTTCCTGAGTGAAGAGTTACTCAGGAGTCAGGAGTCGGTCAGATGATGAGTAAGCCCTGACCCCCTCCAGTCTGGCTGCCGAAGGAGTCTGATGGGAATGAAGGAACGTTATGAATAATACATAAAGCCAAGGGTAGTCCTTGAAATGACTGACAGCACTTATTTTAAAAAAATAAAGCTTCAGACCTCTCTCTAGGACAACTTTTTTATTAGCAGTTCTCAATCGTGATGACTTAGATCTATCTTCCAAATACTGATTTCATCGGCTAATATGAGAGAACCGAACCATACAGTGTATAAAGTAATACAAACTTTGGTCCAGGTTTTGTTTGGGGTATAGGAGAGCAAAGGTCTTGAAGTGAAAGCTCTTGTTCATCATGTTTCCGGCTCGGCTGTCCCTTGCTGAGTGCATCTTTCTTAAACTCTTTAATCTTCGATCTCTCTGAGCCTTGCCTCTGTCATCTGTAGAAATAGCACAGTAACATTTACATCACCTACATTTTTTTGTCCTTGGAGACAAGGTCTCATATGGGTAGCCCAGGGTGACCCAGAACTTAATACATAGCTTAAGGATGATCTTGAACTTCTGACCCTGCTTCTGCTTCATCTCCCTGCTTCTGGGCCTGTTCCGCGTACTTCTCCACCCGTTTATAATGTGCTGGAAATCGAACCTGGGGCTTCACGCGTGCTAGACTAACTCTCTACCTATTAAGCTACACCTCCAGCCCCTCAGCATTCTTATAAGCATTTTCCATGGGCTAGGGTTTACCACATAGTGCGCCCTTCCGGTGGGAGGCAGGGTGTGTGAGGGAGGGACACTGGGTTTGGTAAGTAGTCTGATGTGCTGTGTGTTCTTTTTCTGCTAGCTTTCTCTTTCCTTTTAGAGTAGAAATTTGAAGCTCCAAATAAAATTAGAGTTTAGCTCTGACAACATGAAAATTCCAAGCTTCATAGCTCTTGACACAGTGTACAAAGTCTCCCCAGGAGTGGTGCTGTCTCTCTGTCCTTGACAGTTTTAAACCTGAACCTTCCGTCCTAGAACTTGGGGGTTTAAGGAGTGTTGTCTGCATGGACTCAACTTCTCTGCTTTGCTGTTTTCCTTTGAGGTTACAGCCTCTTTAACTGTAGCTGAGTACAAGCTTCACTGGTGGGAACTTTTGGTAACAAATCTCTCCGAGGACAGAAGTCCCACATTGCTTTGACAGGGGTCACGCATTCACTGACCACACTTAAACAATGGCCTAATGACTCACGAGGGAAGTTCATCACTGGTCTGGAACAAGCATATTGTGTGTCACTTGACCTTGAACTTGGCTGTGGATCGTTGTTCTTAGGAACGTATAAATTGATTGTTTTCAAAGATTTATAAATTGTGGGCTGGGACTGCAGCTCACTTGGTAGTGTTTCCCTTGTATGCGCAGAGCCCTGGTCCAGCCTCAGTACCATATAAAATTGGGCACGGTGGCAATTACCTATACTGCCAACACTCCAGAGATTGAGATACAGCAATCACGAGGACCACACAGGCTCAGGGTCATCTTCAACCCAGAATGAATTTGAGGGGTACCAACTGCTATTTTAGTTTACCATGTAACTCACATTAACACAATCCGTTAACTTCATACATGTAAGTCAAGAATCAAGTTCTGCAAAAGCCAAGATAACAAAGCCCATTTCGTACTACTTTAAAAGTCTGATCCGAATATGGCAGGCAGCCCAGAGCCGTCCATAACTCCAGTCCTGGCAGATCCAATTGCTCTTCCAGCCTACAAAAGCACTGCATACACATACATGGTACATAAACCATGCATTCAGGCAAAACACCCACATACATTTAAAAAAAAAAACTCAAAAGAAAATTTTTACATCTGGCTAGAGCCAGGCTGATATCACACACTTGTAACTCCAGCAATAGGGAAGCTGAGGCAAAAAGGTTGTGAGTTAGAGACAGCTTTGCTTATGTCACATGACGCTATCTCAGAAAGAAATTCAATAGAATTCCAGTTAGGACTGAACTCATCTTGCTGTGCTGACAACCTACTGTTTTCTTATCATCGGTTTTAATCCAAAATGAGAATAAGCCAACTCTGCCGCACCATAGCTGTTGAAGACGCAGAATTTAGAAATTCGGGTGCTTAGACTCTGTTTTTAGGAGTCTCTCGTTCCCAGCTCAGTGGTCTTCAGAAGCTTGGAGGGGGTGGGGGGGGCGCGGGGGGCTCGGAGGGGTAAGGATTGGTGGGAGGGCTCTACAAAAGATTTTATCCGGGATGGAAAAATATTCCGCAAAAATCAGAAAGCTACCGTTGTAAAGTCAATTATTAATAGAATTCTTAAAATGTATGTGGGAGTGTCAGGGAGCACACAGGTGTTACGGTGCCAGCCTGGTGTACGAAATAAGTTCTAGGACAGCCGGGGCTACACAAAGAAACCCTGTCTAGAAAAACAGCAACCAAAGAGCATCCAAGAAACTGTTTCCATGCTCTTCTCTGGTAGAAGAGAATGTCTCTAAATGACTTTTGCTTTGCATTTTTAAATGACTCTACCTATTTTTAAGTAAGTGGGTGTTTTGCTGCATGTATGTGTGTGTGATTGATTAATACCCATGCAAGTCAGAAGAGGGCATTGGGTCCCCTAGAGCCGGGGTTACAGACAGTTGTGAGCCAGCATGGGAATGCTGGGAACTAAACCCAGGTCCTCTGAAAGTGGTACATGCCCTTAACTACTGAGCCATCTCCAGCTCACCTTATTCTGTTTAAACTAATTACTTGTGTTAAGGGTATAACGACAGTAAGTCCGATGGTTTGTAATGAAGAAGGCTTCTCGGTGATTCTGATACGATTCATCTGAGGTTATATATGCATGCTTCCACTGTGGAAGCTGAGTTCTGTATTCTTGGGGGATGGGAAGATAGTGTTGAGGCCAGAAGACTGTCCTTCCTCAGGACACTGTCATTGTTGTTAAAACAGGGTCACTCACTGGGTTGGAATTTGCAAAACAGTCTAGGAAGGCTGACCATTGAGCCCTAGGAATCCACCCATCTCCCCCTCTCCAGTGCTGAGATCACAATGCGCCACCACACCTATCTTTTTAATGGGTTCTAGGATCAAGGGTTGGTCCTCACGTCTGTGAGCCAAGGCTTCACTTGTGTTCTCTTTCCTGTGTTACCTACCACTTGAAAGCGGTCCCATGCTCAACCACACTGACTGTCACATCCTTCACTGTGTTCTCTGCTGCGTTCTTTCCTGATGAAATCTTTTTACCAAATGGATATGTTGAAGAAAAGATACGAGGGTTGAGAAGAAAACAGCAAACCAAAGAAAATTTTGCAATTAAAAATATAATATGCTAATACAATGGGCCACCGTAATCATCGACGTAATTGCGTAAGAGATTTCGATTCTTAGTTTCCTGGCCATCCATGAAGAAGAAAGGCATAATGTAGCTTTATCAAATAGAGACAAGAATATTAAAAAAAAATAATGCACTGAGCATTGTATTGTAGTATTCCAAGTAAGCCTCACACATGAAATTTCACACTCGTGGGTACAAGCATGGTACACGCCCCCTAGACACTAACTCTCCGATGCTTACGGACTTCCTGTAGCGGTTTCTGTGCTTCAAGAGAAATTAAAAATAGAATACAACTTTTTTCTGCCAAGGGAGCTAAGTAACCTAGGGATGGACCCTGGTGATCCAATCTGATCCAGTGTCAGGATGACCCTTCCTGGAGGAGGGAAGACTTAAGAGAAGGCAGCAAGGGTCACAGGCAGCTCTGGATAGAGCTTCAGACCCTTGTTGGTGTGAGGCGAGGAGCCATTCTGACAACCACAGAGCTGAATGTGGCGATAACCACAGGAACAGGGCTGCAGGAAGAGCGAGCCGCTGTGGGTTTGCCGTGCCTGCTGCAGCCTAGCCACTGGGGGAGGAACTTAAGCAGTCTGAACTCCCTGCCCCGGCCTCTCTGTGTTCAGGCAACTCAGCGTCTCCGGGGTCGACTGAATGCTCTTTGATGACAGGGTAGGATGATGCATCTTGTGTTGCCTTCTGAGGGTGATGTGTATGCTAATAATGTGTATGTCTCATCCAGACAAACCTCGAGCTCCTGTCTCCCAGCCTTCGGATGTTCGATCCTCTCTGGTTTATATTGTTTATTTGATATTAATTCTCCTGATTTAATTAACCTCTGAGTTTATCAACTCACTGAGTTGTTTTGTTTTTTGTTTTGTTTTGTTGTTGTTGTTTTGTTCTTAATAATATAATATACCATGTGTTTGTTTTGATTCAAAAAGAAGTGAAATAAGAGTTTGCCAAGTAACCTTACACATCGAAAATATGTAGGCTTATCAAATTAACCATGTGTTATATTTGTTTTAACAGTCTGTGATTTAAATTCTCTTACAGGGTTAGAGGGGTGATTTGTAATATAAAGATTTTAGAGGAATGTAATGATGAAGTTAACTGTGATATTTATTGGTCTCTTTCTTTAGGCATGAATATTTTAATCCATATGTCTGTCCTACTTTTTAAATCATTTCAGATTTGTTTATTTTATTCTGTGTATGTGAGTATTTTACCTGTCTGTCTGTATGTATATACCACATGTATGCCTGTTACCTGTGGAGGTCAGAAGAGGGTGTCAGATCCCCTAGAACTAGAGCAATGTGGGTGCTGGGAACTAAACCAGGGTCCTCTTTCAAGAGCAGCCAGTGCTCTTAACCACTGAACTCTCTTTCCCTCTCTCTGGTCCCTGCTAATCCTATTTTTAAAACTACTTCTTTGGCTGGGCAACGGTGGCACAGGCTTTTAATCCCAGCACTTGGGAGGCAGAGGCAGGTGGATCTCTGTGAGTTGGAGGCCAGCCTGGTCTACAGAGTGAGTTCCAGGACAGCCAGGGTTACAACAGAGAAACCCTGTCTTGAAAAAATAAAAACAAAACAAACAAGCAAACCAAAAAAAGAAAGAAAGAAACTGCTTCTTTGAAGGCTAGAAAATTGGTTTGGCAGTTAGGAACACTCCCTCTTGCGGAAGACCAGAGTTCGATTCCCAGGACCCACATGGCAGCTCACAGCCAACTCTGACTCCAGTGAATCTGACATCCTCTTCTGACCTCTGAGGGTACTAGACGTGCACGTGGCACATGTACTCAGACAAAACACTCATATGCATAAAATTAATCTAAAAAGTATTTTAATATTTGTTTGGCTAATTTGGTTATTTTGTTGTGTTTTTTGAGACTGATAGCCCAGACTGGTCTTAATTGTTCAGTAATCCTCCTGCCTCAGCCTCCCAAGTGCTAGGATCACAATCTGCACCGCCATGGATAGCTAAGAATAACAGTTCTTTCAATTCAGTGTGTGTTTTCATATATTCCTGGTAAGTTAAATAGATCGGTATTCCCTCCTAAACAGGGGAGGGGGCAGTTAACCATGTCCATTTTCAATTTATACGATTCAAGGGGCCACTTTGCCTTACTGGAGGTGTGGGCTGTGTAGAATATTTTGGCCAAATTCTCTCTTCCTTACGTGGAAGTAATATGAAATGAGTGACTATTTCTTTCTGCCTATATAACTTTAAAAAAAGAAAGTCAGATTTCTAGGTGAATTTTATCTGGAGTAAACAGTTCCTTTATAAAGCTTGTAGGTGGCCTCCTGAAACTGTTTCATTTTATAACGGCGGCACATGCTTTGGCTCCACGCCTGACCTCCCAGGTTACAGACATTAACAGCGGACTCCACGCGTTAAGGAAGTAACACCTCCCTCCAACACAACGGCTAGAAAGCATCACCAATGCTACTAATAAGTTGCCCTGCAGTGTTCCCTTTGAACAATAACAACTTGCGAAGTTAATGGACGCTCAGTCCTTAAAACCCACGTTTACAAAGACCCTTTCCCAAGTTGCCAATGAGAAGCCGTTGTTGTTCTCTGTCATTACAGAGGACTGGTGTTAGGGAGATTCTACTTGTTTGTTTGATTTATTCTGTTCGGTACAGAGGTTAAAAAATAAGGGCAAATCAGGCACTTGTAACCCAAGCACTCAGAGGCAAAGAGGTATCATGAGTTCAAGGACGGACTACGTGAGGAGCCGCCGTCTGAAGTAAACCGAAAGAATGAAGTAAGAGCAAAAACACCCGCATGAATAGTACCCACGAACACCGAGTTCTTACTGTATGCGAGGAAGGTATCTGTTTCGGAAGCCAGCTATATATCAAATACTACGTTAAACCACCTAAAATGATTGTGCCAGATATAGAATGACTGGATCTGACAGATTTCTGTAAAGTTCAAGATGGCTGTCGTTCTGGCGTTCTATAGAAGAAGGTGAGAGCTCAGGGGGAGTTACGTGACTTGATTAAGCAGGACTAAAACAGAAAGCTCCACTCAGGATCGAGGTAGAAGCACTGGAGGCTTAGTGAGGGTCTACATGGGAGCAGATGGTTTGAGTAAGGCATTGGTCTTCAAATTAGATTTTGAGGAGTCCCCACAGAGGCTGGTCAGCAAGTGACCGAGACGGCCAGCTAGTGACGTCCTTGAGCCCAGGGGTGTGGCAGGGGCATTAGGAAGTCACCCGCCAGCACACAGAAAAGCACGTTGGGACTGGCCCGAAAGTCAGCTGGATGGCGTGAGCCCAGGACATTACTGGCCATGATTGTTGTTGTTGCTGTTGTATTTATTGTAGTGTGTGTGTGTGTGTGTGTGTGTGTGTGTGTGGGGCTGGAGGGGCCAGGAGGGGCAGTGTGGAGGTCAGAGGACAACTTGCTGGAGCCATTTCTCTCCTTCTACCATGTAGGTTCTGGGGATTGCATTCAGGAAATCAGACTTGGTAACAAATGCCTTTATCCATTCAACTGTCTTTCTGGCAACAGCTATGAGACTGGAAATAAAAGCAGGAAACCAGGTGCATCTACTTTCATCTGGGTACAGATTGGATGGTCTAGGGGCAGGGCGTGATAGATCCTTCCAGAGAGAAAAACCAAGAGTGCAATATTGAGTTCCAGTATGGAGATACTGGATTATGTTGGCAGTGCGGGAGATAATGCCTTGATGGTGTGCAAGAAGCTATAGAGAACTACAAAGTGGGGCATGTTTACATATGTGACTGTATAAAATACAACTGTGGTGGGTAATTTACAGGCTTATTCCTTGTGTGCACAGTGTACGCATCAGCATATGGCTGCCCTGGGAATTGCACTCTGCTTTACGCTTGGATAGTTCTCGTATTCCACTTTGTGGGAGGTTCAATGTTAAAACTAAAAGCCCTAGGCTCCATGGCACAGCTAAAAATCCCAGAACCAGAGACTGAGAGTCTGTGGATGACAACCACAGGATCTGTTGCTAGGTAAGGCAGAGGTTCTCCATGGTGTACCTTCTGGTTGCTGGAGATAAAATCCCCAGTAGTAGAGAACTCACCATTTCTCTTCTGACCTGGGGACATAAAGCCACAAGTTAAGGCCTCAAGAAAACACCAGGAAAGCACAGTCTCTAAATAAACACATAAAAAAAAGAAATCAAAGCTGTGAGCGAACTAAAAATAGAGATGTAAATATTTACCTGGTGAAAGAAAGATTCATCAACCCGGATTTTATAGCTCAGCAATGGAGCATTTGCAAAAGCCCCAGGTTCAATCCACAGTACCTCAAGAGAAAAAAAGAAAGATGGGCTGGAGAGAGTTACAAGCATGCGCTGCGCTTGCAGAGGACCCAAATTTGGTTCCCAGTACCCATGTCAGGTAGAACACAACCTCATGTATCTCCAGCACCAGAGGACCCAATGGGCACCTCCACTGGTGCACACCTAAACACACATGCACAGACTTAAAAATAAAATAAATCTTTAAAAAGAAAGAGAAATAGATCTATCTCAGCCAGGTATCATAGCCTATGTCTGTGTAATACCAGCACTTGGGAGTAAGAGGCAGAGGCACAAGATCGAAAGCTCAAGGCCAGCCTGGGCTACATGGCAGGCCCTTGATCTTAGAAACAAAACAAATCAAAATTTTACAGTAGCATAACAACAGCTTATTGATCAAGGTTAACACACAGATTGATGGCTTCCGTCAGTAATATGTACCCTTGATATAATATAATAACCATGGTACCTGGTCTCTGTGTTCTCCACAAAACCCATACCTCTGGTTAACTGTGAGAAGAACACCTAATTTGAATAGGGAAGCATCCTATAGTACACTTGACCAGTACTCAAAACTGTCATAGTGACTTCAGCTTCAAGCACAGTATGAAATGTTCAGGCCAAAGACAGCTGTGAAGTCATGTGAGTTCAGCGTGCTGCAGAGTGTGGGAGCCTGGAGCAGAGGTCCCAGGCTAGGTAAAACTGAAGGAAGCCTGGCCAAGATGACAGTGTATGTTCCCAGTTAAGATAATTATAAGAGTACTGTGGGTGGGATATATCTAACTTTTCTATGAAATGTAACTCCAAGATAAAAGGGCTGTTTAAAATAATAGAAATAGCACTGAGCAGTGCCAGTGCACACCTTTAATCCCAGCACTCATGAGGCAGAAGCAGGTGGGTCTCTGAGTTCGAGGCCAGCCTGGTCTACAGAATGAGTGCCAGGACAGCCAGGGCTACACAGAGAAGCCCTGTCTGGAAAGAGAGGGAAAAAAAAAACCCAAAAACAAATAATAATAGTAAAATAAAATAATACGAATAAAAATCTCTCAATGCTCTATATAAAACTACTAGTAAACGCTTGAAAAATCAGATTTACTAGTACTCAGGATATTGTTATTTTATTGTTGTTACTTTCTTATTTATCTGGCATATTTTTAAACGAAATATCGTTTGAATACGTAAGAACATAAAATGAAACAGTCTTCTCTGGAGGTATCCTTTTAATCAGTTCACATCATAGCCAGGAAGCGTGATCAGAACTATTTCCCCACAGTGTTGTATGCAACAGCAGATGTTCAGAGAGTAACCACAGTCCGTAAACATTGTGGGAATCCGAGACATTTGGAATAATACTGTTGAGTGACATCTGGGGACAAGTATCCCGTCTGGAACCACGAGTGTTAACCGTAGGCCTGTTGCGTTGTGGCGTGTCCGTCTATCTTCTCCTTATTACGTTGGTAAATACCTTTTGGATAGAACGTTCACTACTCTCCATCAGCACATGCAAGTCCTGTTGGTGATCAGAGTAAGTTTATAAACGCTCAGAGTTATATTTAGTATGTAGTTGAGAATTTGATACACATACAATGTATTTTGGTCCAATAACCGCCGTCCGTCCCCGTCCCCCCCCCCCCCACTTCTCCCTCCTGATTCTTCCCAGAACCACCCCCCATGCTTAGAGTCATTTAAATGTATATCAAGTACTGCCTCACGGCTCTGTCATATGTAAAAAAGCCAATGCTCTTTGAGGTGTGAAGTTTTGTTGTTGTTGTTTGGTTTGGGTTTTTGGTTTTTTTTTATCTTTTTTTCTGGCCACAACATTGTATGTATATGTGTGTGTTGAGTTTGCTGTCTACAGGAGAAATAATATGATCTCTGAATAATAATTAACAACAACAACAATAATAGTAATAATATAATGATGGTAGTAAATTTTATGGGATTCTTTCCAATAGGGTTGGGACAATTTTTACTTTTGATTTCCTACATTTTTGAGTGTTTTTCAAAAAAAAAAAAAAGAAAAAAACGCTACATTTCTTGGTGATTGAAAAAAAGATACTTTAAGTCTGTGTTTTGTTTTCCAAAAAGCAAAGTGAAGCTGCTATCTGAAGTGCCAGAACGGTCTCTTTGTTTCACAGCGTGTTTACACCCCGCTCCCCGGGGTGGACTTGGTTTCTGTGTGACTTTGCAGACGTGTGGATTTAGTATCATCACATTTTTCCTGAGTTAAACCTTGAGCTGGTAGAAGCATCCCTGTGTTGAATTAATCGACTTTTTCCCTTCCAGGCTGGTGTTTGGAATGCTCTACCCGGCGTACTATTCGTACAAAGCTGTGAAGACGAAAAATGTCAAGGAATACGTAAG
The DNA here is from genome assembly GCA_026225945.1 of Cricetomys ansorgei. NCBI lineage: Eukaryota > Metazoa > Chordata > Mammalia > Rodentia > Nesomyidae > Cricetomys > Cricetomys ansorgei. The sequence goes on from JAMJFZ010003544.1 coordinate 6,884,222, forward strand.
TACAGTCTCAGCGGCTCTTCATCTAACGCGTCAACGGTGCGCAAACCTCGGGGACACCACTGCTGCTCTAGACAGGGCCAGATTGATGTTTTTAGTCAAAAGGTGATGAAAGTAATCTTTTTTTTTTTTTTTTTTGTAAACTAACTTGGAAAGCAAGTGACAATAAGGCTTCAGGTAGCCTTCACGTACCATCGGCTTCTGAAGGAGTGGCGGGTCCCCAAGAGGGCTGATGGACTGACTGACTGCTCCTAACTGGGTCTCTGTCACAAGGTTTCCGAGGTTGGTGTGCACACTTGTTTGTCTAGCTTTCTAGCCTTGTGATTTTACAGATACGCCGAGGCGGTGTCTCGCTGCACAAGACCTCGTCTTCCTCGGGTCTCTTCTCACGTTCGATAGACCGCACCCTTACCCCATCCCTGTTGACAACGGCAGGCTTGACGCCAAGTTTGTTTATAATGATTTCTTGTTGTGGTTGTTGTTGCTTTGTGTGTGTGCTCACGGGTGGGGCCACACCTTTGGGCACACCCGTTGGGAGGCCAAGAGGTAGAGGCAGGAGGATGTCTTCTTTTTTATTCTTTGAGACAGGGTCTCTGGGAACTTGTGCCTAACTGGTTCGGTTAGGCTAGGGAAGTGAGGAGCCCAGGAATTCCAACCCCGATGAGGGGTTACAGGTGCGTGCCATAGTGCACGGCATTTTGTGTCTTTTGCGGGGGACCCTGAACTCAGGTCCTCTCACTCCCGGGCTAGCACTTCACCCACTGAGGCTAACGTGCCCACCTTCCTTGCTCCTGAGTCCTGGGAGTAGCTTTCTGTGTTGACGGAGTCCATTTCCAGAGAGTAACAGATGTGTACCTTGGGCAGTTAATCAAAAGAAATCAGCAGCCAGTACTAAGATAACTCACAACAGCAACTGTGGCTTTTTTGTTTTTTTTCTTTTTCCTTCCTAATGACACTCAGGAGCCAGAATATCCGTTTCAAAATGAGCAATCCGGTTGCACTTAATACTTTCACAATGCTATGCAGACAGCAGACACCATCTCCTCCTCACTCCTCCTGGATCTCAAATGAAACCCAGGCCCCATTAGGCATTTGCCCCTCCCCCACCCCCTTCCTCCCTAGGGACACGCTCTGTAAATGGAATCTTGTAATAAGTGACCCTTTGTGTTGGGCTTCTTTCTCCCGCCGGAATGCGTTCTAGGTTCATCTGTGTTTTCACATGTTTCTGTGTTTCAGTTCCTCTCCATGGCTGGAACAGCGCCCCATTGTATTGGCAAACCAAACAATGGGTTATTTATCTGGTCCTCTGTTGACAGACATTTGAATTGTTCTGCTTCTGTCTTTCGGCTGTTGAGTAATACTGGCACAAACATGCCCGTAGGAGCATCTGGTTAAGTGCCTGTTTGGGGCTCTTGGAGGTGTCTAACTGTGGTTCTTTGTAAGGGACTTTGCACAGCAGACTTGACATCCAATCACAAAGGTCAGAGATCCAGTCTCGATCTTGAGAGTCTATTTGCAGGTATTGGAGGTTGCATAGAGCCACTGGCTGAAACTTTTGCAATTAACCTATTGAACTTTTATAGTCATTTCTCCCTGTCATAGAAAGCCAATATTTTGTAATGATGTATATGTAGCGTAGACACACACACCCCAGTTATAATGGTGAAATACATTTATGAGAGGCAAAGAAGTTTCTTGGGTGGGCTCCGGAGTTTCTGCGTCCTTTTACGATATAGATCTCTTGGATCTAGGAATGGGGAAAACAGTCTTAAGACATGGAAGCATATTAAGTCATACTAATTTAAGTCCATTTTACAAATGGCTTGAACGGACACATTTCAGTATATACTGTAATAAATATTTCAAGTACCATGTTATAGGACCTTCTTAAAACAACACTCGCTTTCCACTTACAGCTTCTCTCAAGCTGCCTGTGGTGAAGGACCTCTTTGGTTCTGTTTGTTTTGTGTTTTGTGGTGCTGGGGATGAAATAATTTTGTTTTCTTTCTCCTAGAAGTCATTTACCATCACTTTTGTAAAAAATGAAATGAAAATGAGCCACTGGCAAGACAAAGATGTCAAACCCCCAGAGACATAGGAAGGACACTACCAACGTTGTTATTCGTCTCCATAGACGTGTGATACTGTCGGAAATTATGAATGCCCCATCTTCTCCAAACTGCATGAAAATATGAGCCATACTGTTTACTACTGGCCAGAGCTTAGTAGTTGTAAAAGTTCATTTGCAGTATATATTCAATGGAATCTTTTTCTGATTCCAGTCAACTGTACAGTTGAAGAACTGGGTGGCATATCTTTCAGCTGTGGGCTCCAGTCACTTCTAAAGCATCCCAGGGCCGGGTGTTCCGTCCTACCCCTCAGGAGGATGAGCAGGAAAATCACTGAGGACTTTAGATTAGCCTGGAGTACAGAATGAAGAGACCCTGTCCCGAATAGAAAATGGGCGGGCGGGCAGACAGACAGACAGACAGATAGATTGACCAGTAGACAATCAGGTGAGTAAGTAGATAGACAGGCAGGCAGGCAGGCAGGCACCCTGTTCCAGATAGACAGACAGGCAGACAGGCAGGCAGACAGACAGACAGACAGACAGGTAGATAGACTGACAAGTAGACAAGCAGGTAGGTAAGTAGATAGACAGGCAGGTAGACACCCTGCTCTAGATAGATAGATAGATAGATAGATAGATAGATAGATAGATAGATACCCTGTCCCAAACAGATAGATTGACAATAGGTAGGTAGGTAGGCACGTAGGTCCACAGATAGGCAAGCAAGCTAAATAGACAGCAATAAAGATATAAAAGTATTAAATATAAATAAATTAAATATATATGTAAATGAATACTAAAAAAAATGGTTATTTAGAGGCTGGCTAATTATAAAAAGATTAGTTCACTTTCACTGTGCATCGCTGTTTCTTTGTTAATTTTTTCTTTTCTTTTCTTTTCTCTTCTTTTTGAGACACAGTCTCAAAGGAGCCTAGGTTGGCCTCCAACTCACTATGTAGCTATCTGAGGCTAGCCTTGAACACTTGATCCTCCTCCAAGTACTGGGATCAAAGGCATGTGTCACCACACCAGGTCCACTTGAAGACATAAGTGTTTTATTCCCTTAATCACACACTCAGATTTTTTTATTGCTGGACTATTTGAAAATGTAAGGCAATTAAAGGTAATATACTTTCTGAGGTTTTAATTCTTCCTTGTCTGCTAAAAAGAACCTGCGTAAGAGAATCCATTTACATTGAAAAACTAAAATACGTGTTGAAATCTACAAAACAGTGTGTTCAAATATACGCTTAGCGTGTTGATGTACAACGTTTTTGTTCTAGTGTTTTTTAGCAGATCGGTACCCTTCCTTTGCAACTCTGAGAACTGAATCCAAGGCCTTGCTCATTCTAGGCAGGTGACCTACACCCCTAAATCTTGCCCAGTTGATTCTAGATGGAAAGCTGCAGAAACATTTATCCTCAAACATCCCCAGGGTTCAGAAATGGAAAACGGGTTCACCTGGCTGTGTTCCCGATGGAGGCTCTGGTCTGCGGGAAGATCTGCATCACTCAGAGTTGGAAGCTGCCCACATTCCTTGGCTCCAGGCTCAATCCCTGTGTCTTTACAGCCAACAGACAGCTCGGGGCTGAGATCTTCGGATGCTGCCAGCACTGGGCTTCTAGCCTTCTGCCTCCCCCTTCCTCTTGTAAGGCCCTTTATGAATGACTGGGTACACCCCTCAAGGTTGCCTGGTTCTTGGCCTTAATTCCATCTGCCTCCTCGTTTTCTCTTCACTGTATAACCTAACATACTTATTTTCTAGGAATTAAAACATGGACATATTCCCTGGGAAGGAGGCAGGATTCTGCCTCCCCTGGTAATATCCCCACGCATTGTCCCACTGCCAGTTCACCTCTGAGGACCCTCAGGAGGCAGCGTCAGTGCCACACCGGAGCACTTCGGTTTCTGATGTTCTATTCATCCTGCTCTACAATGATCCCTGTTTGGTTTTTTGGTTTGTTGTTGTTGCTGTTTTTAAGACAGGGTCTGTGTGTCGCTCTGGCTGTCCTGGAACTTTCTATGTAAACCCAGCTGGCCTGAAACTTGTAGAGATCCGCCTGCCTCTGCCTGCCAAGTGCTGGGATTAAAGGCGTCCATATTACACCCAGCCCCTACAATGCTCTTGGTAAAAACATAGGTGACAGGGCTGGAGAGATGGTTCGGTGGTTTGGAGTACTTGCTCCTGCACAGGACCACAGCTACCTGATAGCTTACATCACTAATTCCACTTCCAGGGGACCTGATACCTTCTTCTGAACTCCAAGAGTACCAGGCATGCATATGGTGTTCATACATACGGACAAAACATTCATACACATAAAGTAAATAAATCTTTTTACTTATTTATTTTTAACATAGGTAATATTGTAGCTTCACAGAAAAGAGGCAGCTTTCATTGTCAGCCAGTAAAGGTTTTTGTGGCCACAGCGACTTGGCTATTTTATAGCAAGGGCAGTAAGGGAAGACCCCTAAGCTCCCAAATCAACTGTGAACCCAGGTTAAAAAATTAAATAAGGGGGCTGGAGAGATGGCTCAGCAGTTAAGAGCCCTGGCTGCTCTTCTAAAGGACCTGGGTTCAATTCCCAGCACCCACATGGCAGCTCACACTTGTCTGTAACTCCGGTTCCATGGCATCTGACACACTCAGACATACATGCAAGCAAAACACCAATGGACTTACAATAAAATAAAATAAAACGAATCAAATAAGAAGTTTTTGAAATCTCTTTAAAATTAGAAAGAAAAACCGTCTTGACAATCATTTAAGTATTTCCTTACAGGGGCTGGGAGCAGGAGTGGTTAATGTAAAGTTCTTATATTTGCCTAAATTTAACCAAATGTAGCCATCCTGTGGAAACTGATTCTATCTCTTTGGCAGACTTCTCCAACTCACTTTAGGTTTTTTTGTGCAGAGTTTTTTTTTTTTCAGTGGTGATAACCTTTACATCTCTCTGTTACAATCCCAATAGCTCTTTATGCTGCCTTCATGTCTGTCTCCTAGCAGAGTAAGAGCCAGAGGGAAGGGTTTTATTACTTTAATTGTACTATTCTGTACCTAGAACAGTATGGTAGATAGTAATTAGTCAGCACTTTTGAATAAACGAACTCGTAAGACAGACAGAAAAGCAGGCTTTTCGGTGCCTACAAGATGCCAAATGGTGCCTGCAAGAGCTTATTGTGTTCCTAAGTGGACCTGTCTGTTTCCCCAGCTTGGATTCTGCTGGGCTAGGGTATTTGCAAACCTGGTCTTCAACACATACTCCATCCAGTGTCTCTGATATTTAGTCCTGACCTAAATTCTGCTGATACTGACTTCAAAAGCATTTTCTAAAAGCAAACATTTTGGGCTAATTTACTCTTCCCACCCCTAACTACTACTATCTCCACCCCCACCCCCACGCCTGCAAATGACAGGTTGCACCTGATATAACAGATGCCGTGTGCAAATCAAAACAAATGGAGAGAGCGCTGTGTATTTTGGCAGCGTTCCTTTCTTCCCTTGCCTATTTTTAAAGGAGAGCTTTCCTGGGATATAATTTCCTGTATGGTGTGGCTGATATGGCCTACTTAGACGCTCGCCGTCTTGCGGTAATTGAAATGCAAGCTTACCGGAGATTTAATGGGGTTTTTGCAAAAGTTTTCCAGGCTCATACATCTTATGACTTTGAAAATAGGAGTATTTACTTCCAAATCGTGTGTAATTGCTGTAGCTTTTTCTAGGAAACCAGTGCTCTTATTCTAAGAATGTTGGAGAGCACAGCCATGAAAGAATTGGCTGAACAACACTTGAAAGTTAAAAATCAGACATTTGGTCCTGAGATCTGTTGTGAACAGGAACAAAGGAGAGACACTCCTTTGGGAGATGACTCGGTAAAAGGCCCAGAAATGACTCTAAAGCACTGTCGAGTTTCTGAGAGTGACCTCAGTTTTAACTAAATGGAAATCAACATGAAAGACCCAAGGCGGCTCTCGAGTTTGTGTGGCTCGGTCACAGCTGAACGTGTCCAGTGGTTTCAGGGCGGAGACAAAGCGGGGGGAGGGAAGGGGGGGACACAGACACATACTAAAACCCTCTTCACTCATTATGTTCCCAGCATGCTCTGCCAGTCCCACTGACCTACTCAAGTGTTCCTGTGGCTCTAAGGAATTCAGATGTTCATTTAGGAAAAGGGCACAGCACAGTAGTAGAGCGTTTTCCCGGCATGGATAAAGCTCTGGATTTGATGCTAACCCTCAAAATAACAACAATAGTAATAAGATCTCCTTGGATGCAAAGGTTTCATTATTGAAGGTTTAAATTAGCCTACCGATTAAGGTGGTTTTTTTGTTTAAGAGAAAATCATTTCTTTTCAGCCACGTGCTTATCTGTTGATTTCCACTTTGACCTATACTTCTGTTAGGGAAGGAGAGGTATAGTCCCCTAGAATGTCGTCCAGGCTGGCCTACGACTGATCCTCCTGCCTCAGCTCCTGAGTAGCAACAGCAATAGGCATGGGCCACCCTCAGGCCCAGCCTGACCTATTTTTAGTTCTTTGAGTGAACCAGTGGCGGCAAGAAGGCATAAAGGCACTCGCCGCCCTGCCTGACGACGTGAATTCTCCTTTCTGAGACCCACACTATGGAAGGAGAGTAGCAACTCCCACAAGTTCTCCTCTGCCCTCAACATCACGCACACACACGCGCGCGTGCACACACACACACACACACACACAATGTTTTAATAAGATTATTTAGAGGGATGGGACTTAGACGTGTGCATTCTAACGTCTTTACCCAGATTTTCAAATGGGCTTTGTGGTTGGGTTGCTGTTGTTGAATTGTTCAGTGAAATTGTTCTATCAAGTGAGATACTTCATTAGCATTCACTTGGAAGTATGATCTGATAGGGAAGGGGTTTAAAGTAAAACATACTATATTTTCAGCCCTTGAAAAATTATTTGAACATGTAGTATTGGCTGCTAGAATGACTATCTTCAGATCTAAGTCTACTTTGGAGTGAGGGGTGGAGGGTTGTTTTGTTTTGCTTTTTGATAAGAGTCTCATGTGTAACCCTGATTGGCCCAGAACTCACTATGTAGACCAGGCTAGCCTCGAACTCACACATGCATACATGCCTGCCTCTGTCTCCCAAATGACAGGACTGAAGGCGTGCGCAACCAGGAGCCGTGTATAAATCGACTTTTTTGTGTGCTTGCTTATCTGTATTATTGTATTATGGTTACAGTGCTCAAGCCCGTGGTCGCACACGTGCTAGACAAGAGCTCTGTCACTGAGCTGCACCCCCATTATTTACCAAGACTTGCTAAATAAGTGTCAGTAAACTTCACAGCTCATTATCCTGCAGTGAATTAAATCTACCTGAACTATGTTATTGTTTGCAAAGCTGATTTCTTGACGTGTCAGATTTAGTTGTGCATACTACATAGAGCATATATGTCTATAGGTATGGATAGAGCTTCTGGGTTGAAGTCACTGATGCCGTCCTAATCAGGCGTCGCATACTCAGGTTCTCTAAAAACTCTTTCTTCACGGCCACTGTGGGGTCATTACCACAGACGCAACCTAAGCGACAGTTAAGGGTGAAGAAGAGTCTGTAACGGGAGCTGGAGAGTTGGCTCCGAGGTTAAGAACACTTGCTGCTCTTGCAAAGGACCCGAGCTAGTTTCTCCTACGGTTTTAGAATGCCAATTAATGTAACTCTTGGCCTTCGTGAGGGAAATTGAGCTTTCCCACGCTCCTTGAGCTGCAGCCTTGTCCTAGCTCCCAGTGAGAACGCTTGGGAAACGTGGGCAGAGAGAAATCGCCGCAGTCGCACTGCACCTAGAGGCCGGGCCAGACTTCCACTGATACCGAGGCAGGACGTTACCAACTGTGGTGTCAGTGGAAATGGACTTTAAAGCAGAGACAGAAACAGTTGTTTCCATTAAAGGAAATGTTGCTAAGAAGTTGGAGAGAGGCCTAGCCACCTCCACCCCAGTCCCTGGTGATGGAACAGTTTAAAAATCACAAAAGTTCCAACAGCCAACCAGCTGCCGTCTCCGCCCTCACTTCAGGGAGAAACACTCAAAGGCAGCCAGTGTTCTCTGCCTTCCCTGTCTCTGTTCCGAAACCCTAACCTCCCCATCAGAAGATAGAACATGTCAGGCTCTGAAAGAGAGAGCCCAAGGGAGTGGGCAGCAGAGTGAGAAAAACTGAAGCGGTAGTAAACGCCACGGTTTATGTTTTTCAGTATGATAGCTTTGAGACACTGTGCTTTAAAAGAGGAAGAAAGACAGATCAAGTGTCGACCAACAAAACAAGAAAACACCTATCAAAAATGAACAGGGCTTTGAAGCTAGTGGAGCACACCCAACACTGGAGAGTTCAGGGCAGGAGGGGCAGGAGTTTGAGGAGATCCTGGAATACATAGCAAGCTTCTGTCTCTCGCTAAATAAATAAGCGAACAAAAAAAAAGGCTCCGTGAGGAAGTAGGGTAAGTAGAAAAGCAAAAGAATAGAATCAAGGGAATTAACGTTTTGAAGAACTGCCCACTCGTAGAAGCTTAGCAAAATGAACAGCTGACTCTGGGTATAATGGTACACATGCCTGGATCTCATCACTGGGAGGCTGAGGCCGGAGAATCATGAGTTCAAGACCAGCTTGGGCTACATAGTAAGACCCTATCTCAAAATGACAAAAAACACTTGTGAGATGGAAGACAGGGAAGAGATTAGAAGGACTGACAAATAAAAAATTTATGTAAGATGTGCCAAATTTAAATGACAAGGAAAACTATCAACTACTTAAAATTTTTATTGCAGAAAAATTTGATTCCTAAACACTAAGATATCTGGGGGCTGGAGAGACGGCTCAGAAGTTAGGAGCACTTGCTGCTCCTACAGAGGACCCAGGTTTGACTCCTAGCACCCACGTGGCAGTTTATTACCACTTGTACCTCCAATTCTTTTTTATTTTTTTAATGAGATAGTTCCTAATTGCATCATATGCACCTGACTGTGTTTCTTTTCAGCTGAAGGTCGCATTATTTATGCAGTAAAATCTCCTGTTCTACACAAATGCCAGAACCTGCCTTTTGAATGCTCAGACACTGGCTTTTTTTTCTGTTGTTTCAGACACGCCACATCAATAGCTATGTCTGCAGGAATCAGACCTGTAAGCCAGATTGCCCTGACAGTGCAAAAGGTCCTTAAAAAACACTGAAGTCAGAGCTATTCCCGAAGATTTCCCTAGACCAATCAAGTCTTTTCCTACAACCTGGTACAGCTCCAAGGACACACAGGAAATGTCATGGTACCATCAGAAGGGGAGGTGCTTTGGAATAGCTGTCCCAACATCACAAACATACCGAAATACGTTTCAGCTTACATTGTGTCCCATCTTTTGGCAATCAGAATGGTTCAGTAAAACAAAAAGAAATCACTTCAAAAACAGGAACAACAACAACAACAAAACCCCACCACATAGCCTGACTCTGCAAGTAAAGAGGGAAAAGCTACTCAAGAGCCACGGATAAGAGTTGAGAAATTCAGTTGAGAAATCTGTTTCAGGGGTTTCCAGCAGGTTTCTTTCAGATGAAGTTCTGACTTCGGCAGATTTTATTTATCTGGGGACAAGGAGGACACAGACAGCCCAGACTAGTCTGAAACTCAGCCCAGGGTGACCTTGAACTTCCTTCCTGTACCTCCTAAATGCTGAGGTCACAGGTGTGAGCCACCAAACCTAGTTTGTGCAGTCCTATATACTGAATGCAGGGCTGTATGCTAGGCAAGCTCCGGGCTTTTAGTTGGAGAAACAACAGATTTTTTTTTCTTTTTTGGTTTTTCAAGACAGGGTTTCTCTGTTGTAACTCTGGCTGTCCTGGAACTCATTCTGTAGACCAGGCTGGCCTCGAACTCGCAGAGATCGGCCTACCTCTGCCTCCTGAGTGCTGGGATTAAAGGCGTGCACGACCACTGTCTGATCAGAATATTCTTAATGAACTTTGGGGAAGAGAAACCTGACTGTCTCCCCTTCCCTCCATTGTGCAAAGCTCCTATCTGCTGATTGCTGCCATGAACAGTCCCCATGAGAGCTTGGCTAAAGGCTAAATAAAGGCTCCTTCTGCTTTTTTGAGTCTTGTGATTGTGGTAGTTGTTTTATTTTATTTTTATTTTTTGAGACAGCATCTGACTTTGTAGACTAAGCTATCCCGGAACTTATGATGTAGCCCAGGCTGGCCTCCAACTCAGTGATGCACTCCTGCCTCAGGCTTCTGGGTCTGAGATTAGAGGTTATGAGTCGCTGTGCCTGGCTCTTAATTTTATTTTACCGATGATATCCCGAACCTACGATTGCATTTTAAATGATTACATTGACTATCTCACAAAACGAAGCTCCTCTCCTCTCCACTGCCCTTGTTTCAAGGTCACGGAGAGTGCTGACTGCCCTCTGCTCCAGTTGGTACCGTGAGGACTGCATGGAGCAGCCTTCTAGGGTAGCGCTGTTAGGCTTCAGCAACTGTATGCGTCCCTCTGGGATCTTGTTAAAACGCAGGCGCCAGTGTAGCAGGTCTGGCCTGGCTTGAAATGGTGTGTTTCCACCCAGCTCCCAAGTAAAGCCAGGGCTCCGTGCGTGGCCTGAACTCTGACCTCCCCATCCACAGCATATGTGGAGTGTGCTTTTTAAATGCCTGGGCTACCCTCCTCTCTGCACATTGTGCTGAGGGCATCTAGAAATCTGCGTGACTGCTCTGAATCCTCAGGAGATGCAGGCATGTGGAGGTCAGAATTTCCCCTGGCTATTTCCTTCTTTCCGCCTTGTTTTTTTGAGGTCGGATCTTTCTCCTTTATGTCACTGAGCTGTGAACGCCAGGCTGGCCTGACTGTAAGCTTCTGGCTTGGTCTCCCATCTCTGACTCCCAGCTCACAGTAGGGGTGCTAGGGTTTCAGGTTCGTGGGTGCTAGGATTGAACTCGGGTCTTTGGGCTGGCATAGCAAGCTACTTGTGCTCTCCGAGCCATCTTGGCAGCCCCTCTGGAGATTCTGATCCACAGCTGGTGGAAAACGGTTGATTTCTAACAAGTTACATGTAAATTTGCATGCAGAATCTAGATGTAATTCTGTGTGTGTGTGTGTGTGTGTTGAAAATAGGAGTTTTTCAGGGAGGAAGGAAGTTGGGGAAGAGGAGACAAGAGAAGGTAATGGGAGTAAATGTGAACAAAGCACAATATACATGTATATGAAAATGTCATAATAAATCTCATTATTTTATATCTTGATGAAAAAACATTTTTAAGGTGTTGCTGTAAGCAGACTTCCACCGCAAATCATGTACCACATAGTGCTTCTTAAAGATATATATATATACTAAATTCATATGTGCAAATGGGCACTACCAAATGATTTGTTTTGGAGATGTGAATTAATTAGCAGCTTGGAATATAGTAAACATTCTAACCCTGTTAACCACACCAGACAATTTGAGTTCAACTTCCTCCTGGTTTCTGTGTTTTAAGACTGGCCTCGTGTCTATGGATGAAGTATCAGTAGTGATCCTACATCCTGCTGTTTCTTCCAGAGCAGCAGTTCTGTGGGGGTTGAACAACCCTTTTTCAGGGATCACCTAAAACCATCTGCATATCAGATATTTACATTAAGATTCATAACAGTAGCAAAATCACAGTTATGAAGCAGCAGTGAAAACAGATTTTATGATAGGGGGTCACCACAGCATGAGGAACTGTATTAAAGGGTCGCAGCGTTAGGAAGGTTGTGAACCACTGCTCTAGAGTCTTGGCCCTCACTCCAGATAGTTACTTGTCCCTGACCCAGTGTAGACCTTGATTCTCTCTCTTAGATAGAGACGCTTTTACAGTAGCACCACCCCTTGGGATGACTCAAATAGGAAAAATATTAGTTCAAGATGTTGGAATGCCAAGGAAGAGAGGAACACGGGGTGGTAGTCTATGTAGGAGCCAGGCTCACCAACGGGATGGCCAGATGGCCCTATCTACTCCTCTCTGGGATTGGCTGCTCCCCATTTAAAACCCTAAGAAATTCTGACCAGTGTTAAATAGAATGTTGTCTAAGTACATATCATCCCAAATAAGTCAAGAGGACTTTAAACAAAGAAGGAGGGAAAAAAAAATGAAGCGTGAATTCCCCAGCCAGTGTGGATGGAAAGAGTTATTTTGGGTCTGAAAAGCCATCCTTTCCCAAAGCCATTCCTGAATTTTGCATCTTGTTTTCAACACTTTTAAAATTAATTGTCATCTAGTTTTGAAACATTTCTGCACTTTTTCCTTCTCCCAAGTTTCTCAGACTCTGAGGAGATCAGGGATGAAATACACAGGGCTTCCATAATTCACTGGTCCCGGAGAGACCGATGCAGTCCGCGGACAGAAACATCTGTGTCTGTTTCATTCACTCGGGCACCAGACGTATCTGTTTTACATACAGTTTCGTTCATCAAAATATCGGGGTCTTCTGTGAGGCCTGGGACAGCGATAACTAGAAACTGCAGGTCACCCATGCTGCCCTGAGTTCATTGTGGAGTCATGGTGAGCAACAGCGATTAGAGCACTCAGTGAGACAGCAGGCAAAGATCCACCTCTAAACAGAGGAAGCCCAGATCAACCCTAACCAAATAAACCCATGTTCTGTCTTTCTTCAGGAACGGTGTTCAGGGCTGACAAGATGGCTCAGCAGGTAAATATGCTCTTGCAGGGGACCTATGATGTACCCTGGGAGCCCATGTCAAGAAGCGAGGGGAAAACAGACTCCACGCACTCAGGCGCAGACTCTACCCAGATCAGATCTAAACTGCGCTAGCTTATATTCAACCGTGCCTCTAACTTGGCACATCTTGGAGGAAAACCCCATAGCCGAGCCATCTGGGTTGAATAAGAGAGGGAGGTTTTTCTATTTGATTTGTCACATTTTGTTCCTCTTTGTTTTAAAGGGGTAGAAAATCATTGTGAAATAGCCCAATTATTGCGTAATTGTTCATGAAACAGAAGAAAATCTTTTTCAACTCTGCACTGTTTCCGAGGGATCCTGACCCGAGAATTTCTCCGTCCCCCTCTGAAATGTGGTGTACACAAGTGTTTTGGGAGAACTGACTCGACCGAGTAACTCATAAAGGCCGAAAACTAAAGTTCTCTTTGGGTGGTCTGAAATGCTGCAGTGTTTATTTCTTTGAATCGTCAAAGTTTTTTGTTTTTTTTTCCCTTCTTCTCTTTTTCTCACTGGAGCGTATTTTAGCATTTATGCGCTGGTTTTACTTATAATTGAAATCATTATGCCTAAATGAAGGGGTTCTTTTTTTTTAAAGACCATCGTTAGTAACTTTATAATTCAGTGAATCCGTACTTAGAAAACTTGGGAAGTTTCTTGCTGTCTTGATAAGGTGGGAAATGGCTGACAAAATAGTCACTTTCTGTATGCTATAAATTGCCACTTGCAGCTCAGTTACTTGTTTGGGTCTTATCAGTTAAGACTTTACATTCTTTTTATTTTACTTATTGTGTATGTGGACGACGTGTGCATGTGTGGACACACATGTGCCTCATTGAACATGTGACAGTCAGGCTGTCATAGAGTCTGTTCTCTCCTTCCATCTTCCTGTGCGTTCCAGGGATGGAACTCGGGTCATTAGGCTTGCGGGACAAGGCAAATACTTTTACCAACTAGGCCTTCCTGTCTTACTGGACCCCAGTCCTTAAATTTTAAGAAATAAGCCAGGCCTGGTGGCTCCTGTAATCCCGTCAGGAGGGCTGCCATTACTTCTTGGCTACATCGTTGAGTTCCATGCCAGTCTGGCCTACAGACCCGTACCCTAGAAAATAAAAATTGTTAAGCGGGATTGTTCTGTACCTGCTTTGCCAGGCAGAGGGTCCTGGGAACATGACGAGCAGGACAAAGTTTCATCCGTCCCGTTTGTTTTAGTGAAATGGCCGAGGCAGATGTTGTATAAGCCAACCACAGCTTACGGATTTATGTATGACCTTTGCAAAGGGGGTGGTCAGTAACTAGGAAGAGCCTTTTCCTTGAAAAGTAAGTTTCATTCAGACAAGACAATGAATAATACATAATATACAAAGATTTTAGTAGTTATATATGGATTAAATTGCATATTCTAATTATATATCTTATATTCGTACTATGAAGGCTCTTTGGGAGCAGAGCACACCTTGCCATAATAGTTTATGAGTCTTTCATGTCAAAGGGTTTGTGTATAATAGACCCTAAATAATATTTGTCAAATTAACTTATCCTCTCGGTTTTCCTACTCACACACCGTAAGTTAGTAGAGTTGTATCATTTAACATAGTATCTATCACCATTGCTATTTTAATACCACTTTAGTGATGAAAGAACAAGTTATATAAAGGAACAGTTTAAGAAAAACACTTCCTAATTAATGTGCCCTCACTGTTATCCGTGACTCTTACAACCCACAGCTTGTGCTTGCAAACCAGAAGGTGCTCTCTACCCCACCCCCACCCCTATGCTTGGCGTCTGCGGCCTGGTATTCCTGCTATCTGTTTCCTCAGTGGGACTCAGAAAGGAGGTTTAACAGTTACAATGCTTCCATGGCTGTGTTTGTTTTATCCTGGGATCTTCATAAAATAAAAAAAATTTTTTTTTCCTAAGGATATAGAGCATAAAATCTTCCTTTGTTGAAAAATGTTAAAAGATCCATGGAATGAACCCAGTTTTCTCTTGGCATGAGGATAATGTAAATGAGCTCCCATTAAATGGAGCGTGGTCTTCTGATAGTACAGTTTGCCTCTGGGTATGTTCATTTGACGGTACCACTCCGGCTTTAAATGTCCTCTAATTCCCTCTGGGAGAGTGGAGCTAAGAACGCCGTCCACGTGACTGTCTGGATTTTTGAAATGCTAAGGCTTATCCAAACCTTATGGATTTGGAGCAGTAACAAAGCAGGTTCTGGCCTGCTGTCAAGGAACATCTGCCCGTGGACTCTGCAGCCGGAATGTCACTTTAGGCGCTGCGGTTTCGGATCACGGATGATTCTCTAATCTTCAAAAGGACTTGCCTAATTACAGGGCTTTATTTCCTTGGCAAATGAATTTCCTTTGATAGCTGAATGATTTGGAGGTTCTATTTGAGCTGAGGATGTAGCTCAGGGGTTGGGTGCTTGCCTTCCTCAGTTACTTTCTACCTTTAAGTTTCTTTTGAGACAGGCGCTCTCTCTCTCTCTCTCTCTCTCTCTCTGTCTCTCTCAACCCCCAGCTCACCGATTCAACCAGGCTGCAAGCAACTGATTGTTTATGTTGCCCCATGTCTGGGATTACAGACTCACATCACCCCGTCTGGCTGGTTTGTTTGTGTGGGTATTAGTATTTTGCCTGCAATTATGTCTGTGCATCACCAAGTGCAGTGCCAGGCCAGAAGATGACATTGGATCCCCTAGTACTAGTGTCAGAGATGGTTATGAGTCACCATATGGGTGTTGGGAATTCTAGGTCCTCTAAAGAGCAGCCAGTGCTCTTGGCCACTAAGCCATCTATCTCTCTAGCTCCCAGTCTGGCTTTTTTTTTTTTTTTTTTTTTTTTAATGCGTGTGCTGGTAATCCGAAACTCAAGTCCTCATCTGAAGGTGATGGGGGGAGTGCTTCCAAAAGTATATACCTTGACAGTTCAAGATGAGAGTTAACAAACTCAGTCAGAAGCCACACCTCCCAAGAGATCACAGTCATAACTGAGAATCATTTTCCTGTGGCTCTGTCTGTTTGCTGCCTAAGAATGTCCGTCTTCCTACCCTCTAGTTGCTTTCTAAATACTTCTTAGAGTCCCTGTGGAGAGCTCAACAAAAGCCCCTGAAAACAGTTCTCTTCTTGGAGTTGCCATCACTGCAGCCATTGTACCTGCCACCACTAACTAACTAACTAGCATTAGCTGAGGCCCAGCCAGCCCCTAATAGCACCCTGGTGGGTGCACAGCTAATTCTAGATCCATTGCCATGGTAGCCCCTGCCTCTCGGTCCCCACAGATGAGAGTGGGACCCCACCTATGGGCTAAGAAGCTTTGATTGTTTCGTGCAATGAAGAATGCAGTGACAGAATATGGAGATTTATTCTGTCCCATGACAGCCCATTGTGAGGCAAGGCCTTCATTTCAGCGAGGAAATTTTCTTCCCACACCTTCAACACACAGCTTCCAAGGCTACTCTGCTCCTGGCCAGCACAACTATAGCAGGAAGAGGAGAAAGCCTGGAGGCACCAGCTCCCACTCTGCTGCTGGGAACCTGACACTCAGCCCTTCACACCTGCAAGGAGAGCCTAGGAGCAGGGCCCTGTGCTCAGTTGCTGTGCCTCTGGCCACCTCTCCTTCACTGATTGCCCTAGACCTCTCTGTGAACCCTTGTTCTAACACTCCAAGCAGGTGAAGACATCATTGATCAGAGTCTGCTCCAGCCTTCCCTAGACAACAGCTTTTCCTATCCATAGAAACGGGGCAGTGGTAACACACGCCTTTAATCCCTGGGCTCGGGAGGCAGAGACAGGCGGATCTCTGTAAGTTCCAGGGCAGCCAGAGTTACAAGAGAGAAACCCTGCCTTGTAAAACAATAAAGCAAAAACAAAAAAAATTAGCTATATTATGTTTTATATGAAAGATGAGTCAAAGGTGTGTGTGTGTGTGTGTGTGTGTGTGTGTGTGTATTCAATTAGTACACATATTGTCTTGTTGGGGAATTTATTTCTTAGGAATCAGAAATACATTTTATTTCGTTTGTGGTCGTTACGTGGGCAATCTAGAAGTGATTATAGGTCTGGGTGTAGTAACACATACCTATAACACACTCTTGCAAGGCTATAACGGGAGGATCAACAGTTCAGTGTCCTAAAGAGAAGAGGAGGGAGGAAACCATTTGCATCATATTAGATATCATGGGTAATCTAGAGATGATTTAAAGTGTACAAGAGGATGAGCATTGGTTATTTGTAAATATTAAGCTACTTTATAGGTGAGACTTGAGTGACAGCCAGCTTGTATCTGCAGTGTTTGGGGAACAATCCCTACAGACTCAGAAGGGCCTGTATACATATGTAGGTCAGTCAAGGTGATGGTCTTCCCAGAAATTATTAATATTAATATTAATGCTGCACTCTATTAGTGGTGTTTTCATCTGACATGAAAACTATTTAGGTCGCCATCTTCACATGTTCTTAGTTACAATTTCATGAGCTGCTCTTTTTTTTTTTTTTTTTTTTTTTAACCTTGACTTCTATGTTCTTTCCTCTGGGAAAAACCTTAAACAAAGCCGGGGTGGCCTTGAGGCTCAGTTTTCATAAGAGCTTTGCTGAGTAATCATTTCATGTAAAATCCCAACCAGATCCATCATTGTGAAATAAGGCAGCACATTCCCAAGGTTAACTTTCTCGGAGTGACATTTAATTACTGCCTAAGTGTAACAGTACACCTGCCGTGGCGTCTCAGCAAGGAAGACACGGGCGCATATCCTGCCAGACCTCAGCAGAGGGAACCACGATCATGGCCAATACCATCCCGGACAGTGGAACCCTGAGCCTCTCACATCTCAGGGGTTTTTATTGATACCTAAGTTCCTCAGGTGTTCTACTAATAACACGTGCAGATCATGAGGAATCAAACATCTTTTACATAAAGCCAACACCTGCAGACAATACAGATGCCAAGGCCTAGGCAGCCTTTCACCCAGCAGTGCGCAAAACAACCATTTTAAACGTAACTAAAAATAAACTTCTGCAATACCTAAGTTCATTTACATTTAAGGTCCATATTTCTAGTAAGAATAAAAGGCCCCTTACAAATTCAAGAGAGCAGATTGTCAAGGCATTTATTCAGAAAAGACAAATTCAAGCCATAGAGTTTTGTTCACGTAAAATTGTAGCCAGTGCCAGGCACAAGGATTCGTGCCTCTAATCTCAGAAAGCTGAGGCAGGAGAATTGTCTCATGTTCAAGCCAACCTGGGCTACAAAGTGAGAACTGTCTAAGAAATAAATAAGTAAATAATAAATAAATAAATAAAGTAGGGGAAATGTCTAGAATATACTGTTGGTGACATAGTTCGATGGTCGATGGTGGGTTTACTTTAACTATAGAGGAATGCATCCTTTTCTTCCTCTTAAAAAAAAAAAAAAGAGGGCTGGAGAGATGGCTCAGTGGTTAAGAGCACTGACTGCTCTTCCAAAGGACCCCAGTTCAACTCCCAGCACCCACATGGCAGCTCACACCTGTCTGGAACTCTTCTGACCCCCTATCACACAGACATACATGCAGACAAAACACCAATATGCATAACATAAACAAAATATGTTTTTAATGACAATGGAGCTGGAGAGGTGACCCGGTGGACAGAAGCACTTTCTGCTCTTGGAGAGGACCCGGGGTTCAGTTCCTTACGCCCACATGTTGACTCACAACCACCCATACCTCCAGTTACAGGGGCACTGTTGTGCTGTTTGGGGTGCTGAGGAATGGCAGGGCTTGACATACGCTAGGCGAGTGAGTAGTCTACCACAAACTCCATCCCCAGCCTTGAGTTAACGGTTGTCTGTGAAATAGCCAAACAAGCATCTATCCCCAAAACGAGAACATTCTAGGCCCTGTGACACACAGGAAGATACCACCACCACTGGTGGAATTACTGGGTGTTCTAATTTTTTTAAACATTCATTTATTTTTATTTTATGTGCATTGCCTGCGTGCATGTCTGCGTGAGGGAGCCCGATCCCCTAGAACCAGAGTTACAGACAGTTGTGAGCTACCATGTGGGTGCTAGGAATTGAACCTGGGTCCTCAGGAAGAACATCTGGTGCTCTTAACCGCTGAGCCAACTCTCCAGCCCCATGTAGTACAGTTATCTAGATGTTCATCAGGACCCTGGTGGGAATGAGAATGAGGGAAACGGTTTTCCTGAGCTCTTCCAGCTTTCCCTCTGAGCATGGTATAGCTGGCTAGCCCATCCCAGAAGCAGGCATCCTGGAGCAAAGGGAGTAAATCAGAGAGCAGTGTGTTTAAGAACTAATCTAGCATCTGCCTATGGAAGGATCTAGTGCCAAGAGACAGCAGAAGGTGAGGGTATAGTTAGGGTACCCTCGTTCAGCAGGCGGGAGATCAAAATTTTCCCCAACTGCTGCTCTGGGATTGGAGTTGAAGAAGACACCAACCTTAGGTTCTCAAACTTAGTTCTTAAGACTTTACAGTCATTAATGCAAGTAACGGTCCTACGGTAGTTCTTTGGTCTCTGAACAATCTCTATATGTGGAAAAGTAAGGAATGCAAAATTTTACTTATTTATTTGGGGCAAGGTCTTACTATGTAGCTCTAGCTGACCCGGAGCTCACCATGTAGACCAGGTTGTCCTTCAACTCAGAGAGATCGGAGCTATTCACCGCGTAGCACAGATTAGCCTTAAACTCGTATGGAATCCTCCTTGCCTGGGTATCCCAGGTGCTGGGATTCAAGTGTGACTGCAGTCATCTTAGCCAGGTACCAGGCCCTGCAGTCATCTTAGCCCGTTGTTTCATGAGTGCTTCTCTGACTTCCAGGTCCGATGGATGATGTACTGGATAGTCTTTGCCCTCTATACTGTGATTGAAACGGTGGCCGATCAGACGCTCGTATGGTAAGTTCCACAGCACCGAAGGGCTCGGGTGCTCCCAGGAGTACTCAGTTCTTATCCTGCCCTTGCTTTGCACCGTGAGAAACGGATCAAGCAACTTTAATTACCCAGCCAGCATCTATTTCTTCCTCCGTCTCCCCCCCTACCCCCACCCATGACAATGCTTTCCGTGGAGCCCGCCCTCACGAAGGCAGCTCACTCAGCTAATCCCTGCCCACCTCCCACTCCCACCAGCCTCTTAAAATAGAGGACCTGGTTGTCATCATCCGCTTTCCAGACTCATGACTGTTTCTCCCAATGGCTTCCGAAATGACTCCTCTCAGATCTGCAGCATCTGGTCCCAGCCCTCCCAGCCCTCCCAGCCCTAGAGCTCTGAGGCACGAACACTGAGACGTGTTACACGTCAGCAGCCACGTGGACACCCACGCACACGACAGCAGCTCCCTGGCGGCTCGAGCCAAGCAACACGAGGCTTAATTACATGTCCGTGTATGGTTGTGTATGGTTCCCCCCCCAACACCCTCCCTCCCCCTCCGTCGAATTCACAGCTTGCGGAACCCATACTTGACTTATTTCGGAGTACCTTTCCATCCAACCATGCCATTAGAGAAGTCTCCTTTTTGAAAAAAACCAGAAACCCGAGATCTTGTCAGTGTTTCCACTTCCCATGCGTCATAGACTGGAGCTGAAATGAACCCCGTTATCTTTTCTTTACCTGGCCTACTAAATGCAGCCAAAGAAAGAAATAAACCAGACCGTGGTTCCTATTAGGTATCGACTGGAACCTGGCCGTCTCTTCCTGTGCCTGCTTTACACCATTTCCGGTCTCATATTCTCAGAGAGCATGGCATCATGTTGTCACATAGATGTGTAGGAAAAGTATATATTAGCAGAATTTCCCCCCCCCCCCCCCCCCCCCCCGCCTCCCTGGAGACAAGGTCTCACTATGTAGCTCCAGCTGGCCTGGAATTAGCTTGTGAACCAGGGTAGTCTCAAACTCAGACATCTGCCTGCCTCTGACTCCTGAGTGCTGGGATTAAATGTGTGGTTCAGCATACCTGGCCAGACTTAAACATTAATGTGCCCTTATTTATGAGTTAGTCCAAATCTCAATCTCTCTCTCTCTCTCTCTTCCTCTCCCCCTTTCCCTCTCTCCCCCTCCTCCCTCTCTCTCTCCTCCTCCCTTCCTCCCTCTCTTTCCCCCTACCCTATTCTGGTTCTCCCTCCCTCTTCCTCCCCTTCTCCCTTTCTCTCCCTCTCCCCCTTCCTCTCTCCCTTCCCCCCAACTCAGCAGATCTTCCTACAGTGTTCAGCATTCACTGAGTCAGAACCCACCCTGCTCCGTGTGTCTTCTCTCATCTGAAATGTTTTACTTGAGGCTGGAGAAATGGCTCTGCTGCCTGTAACTTCGGCTCTGGGGCCCCTTTCTGTGTCCATGGGGGCACACACGCATGTACACACACACACACACACACACACATCACAAATGTTTCCCTACCCTTTATCCCTGTTCCTCTCCCTGTTGACTTTGGAATAGACATTTGAAGAAACTTCTCTCTTAGTTGTTAGCTGACAGAACGAAGTTCTCAGCCATTCCAGGGTCTGGAGTTTCAAAGTCTTCCCTCCCTCCCTTCCTTCCCTTCCTCATTCATCTATTTTGAGACACGATCTCATATAGCCTAGGCTGACCTTGAACTCCTGATCCTCTGCTTCTACCTTCTAAGTGCTAGGGTTACAGGCATGTGCTGCCGCATGCGGTACTTTTTATCGCATTGCTGGGGAACCAGACCTTCGTGCACTAGTGCCCAGCCCTTACATCGCCAACCCCCACAGTTCTTTTTTTAAGATCTTTTTTTTTTCTAATTTCAAGTATAGCTTATACATTATTGAAAAACGTTGAAAGTGTCGAACGTTAAAGGTTCGTTCTAGAAAGGTAGTGCTGCACAAGCCTTACAACCAGAGTGCAAACTGGAGCCCACGGTGGATGGAGAAAACCAACTCCTGGAAGTTGTTCTCTGACCCCCCACATGCGTGCCAAGGTGTTCACACCCACCGTCATCCGCACACATTGTTTTTGTTTTTTTTTCTATACCGAGAGTGCAGGAACTCTCTGAAGATGCGCTGTGGCAGAGACGGTTCACTGACTACAGAGCAGCTGCTCCTCGCTGCCTATCAGCCTTACCAGAAGGACTTAGACCCGGGGCTGGTTGCCTTGTGGTGCCTGCGCTGCTCTTGCACTGTCTGCGTTAGCTTTTAGCGTGGCAGCAGGCAGCGTGGGGAAAGCGCAGTGGGTTAGAGCCGCGGGCATCCATGTCTTGCTCAAGTGGCCTCGGGGCAGGTGTCTGACCGCAGCTCGGCTGGGCTCAGCTCCACGAATGTCTTCATTCAGAACCAAAGCTGAAGGACAAAGTATTTCCATGGCAGGAGCTTCAATCGAGAGGTTCAGGGAACTGGAGGAGAGCGTCAGAGAGTGGTTAAGACTTCAAGTCTCTCAGTCACATTCACTTGTGTTGGCCAGGCAGATCACGTGGCTCAGGCTTGGGGAAATAACTCCGCCTACAGGAAAGACACTCCCACCACCACCCCACCCCTATGGGCACGCGCACTTAACTAGCTTCCAGTCTCCTCGGCGGTAATTCCTCTCACACCCTTCATCTCCAATTGGAGTTTGGAGAGAAAATGGCCAGGGAGTTCTGAGAAAGACAAGGGAACGTGTACATGGGACAGATGTCCCCTGGTTTCCACGTGTGTGTATCTGCATGTACCCCTGTATGCCGGAAGAGGGGATCTGATCCCATTATAGATGGTTGTGAGCCACCATGTGGGTGCTGGGAATTGAACTCAGGACCTAACAGCTGAACCATTTCGCCAGCCCGAACTTCCATCCTTTCTGAGCCACTGTAGTCAGTTCAGGTGCTGTCCTGTGAAAGGTGTCTGCAAGGGTCCTTGCAGTCTTTGGTCAACTGAATGATATGAACTCATCTGAAATTCCGTAATGATCGTTTCCCTCGTCGGTAACTTTGGCGCCTGGAAACAGACACAGTGATTTCTTTTGTGACCTCCGTGTTTTTTTGTTGTTTTGCTTCCGACCAATATTCCTCTCTGACGTTTCTTCGTTTTGTTTCTTCTTGTTAGGTTTCCCCTGTACTATGAGCTGAAGATTGCCTTTGTCATTTGGCTGCTGTCTCCTTACACCAGAGGGGCGAGTTTAATATACAGAAAGTTCCTTCATCCTCTCCTTTCTTCAAAGGAAAAGGTAAGGTATATGAGTTACTTCCCAATGCTGTCTTTAGTAGTGTGTGTCAGCACATGCTTTCCCTGGTGCTGCAAAAAGAGGCTTCTTAACATTAATTCTAAATAAAACTAGCAGGGTGTGGTGGTGTAGGACGATCTGTCAGTTTGAGGCTAGCCTGGTCTACGCATCCAGTTCCAGGCTAGCCAGGACCACATACTCTGTCTCAAAAGCAAAAAAAAAACTTGAATAAACTAACACCTGTAGTCGTGTTGTTTTTACTCTTCGCCAGTTTTTTGTTTCTGTTTTGTTTTTACCATAGGATCTCACTGTGTAGCCCCGGCTAGCCTGGAACTCCCTATGTAGACTAGGCTGGCCTCAAACTTAGAAAGATCTGCCTCTCCAGAGTGCAGGGATTAAAGGCATGTACTACCACAACCAGCTTTTTTCTTTTTCTTTTCCTTTAATTCAGAGCCTCATGTAGCCCAGGCTAACTTTGAACTCACCATGTAGCTTGAGGAGAGCTTGAACTTCGGCTCTTCCTACCCCTCCCTCCATCCTGGGATTATGGGGCCGTGCTACCACCCTGATGTTTACTGCTCCTTTTTTGCCCCCAGGAAATCGACGATTATATCGTACAAGCGAAGGAAAGAGGCTACGAGACAATGGTGAACTTCGGACGGCAAGGTTTGAATTTAGCAGCCGCAGCCGCCGTCACGGCAGCGGTGAAGGTGAGTCTTCTTCCTTTGTCCCTTTTAGCCGGGACCCTCCCCATCCGCAGATACGGAAAGGTCGCTGCTTTTATTTTAGACCGTTATTAAACCATGACGGAGTTTGGTTTTATATTTATTCTAATACTGGAATAAGCAAGTAGGCAATTTAATGACGTTTTAACACTTCTATGCTAACTGGGAGTCCCGAGCTCTTAACCGATTACGGAATCAAGAGGTAGCTGATAATTAA
Source organism: Cricetomys ansorgei (assembly GCA_026225945.1). Lineage (NCBI taxonomy): Eukaryota > Metazoa > Chordata > Mammalia > Rodentia > Nesomyidae > Cricetomys > Cricetomys ansorgei. Next base: position 6,908,098 of record JAMJFZ010003544.1, read on the forward strand.
AGCCTACCTGCCAATGTCATTTTGGGGTGCGATTTTCCTCTTTTAACTTTGAAATGGTTTTGATACATCACCTTAAGTAAAGATGACCATTCTTTTCTCTATGTCTTTGGTCTTTCCCTCTCTCTCTCTCTCTCTCTCTCTCTCTCTCTCTCTCTCTCTCGTCTTGCTAGGATTTCTGGCTTACTTCTGCACCTCTCCTTCAACCAATTTGAGGTAACTAATTATTCCAAATAAAGCATGTGAAAAGTTTGTTCTTAAAACTTGAAATTTTACTTAGTCTCTGATGTCATGGCCGTTCTTCGGAGCCAAGTTACTGATTGTACGCCTTTGGTGCTGTGGCTTTCGGGCTTCTCTGCATGTAGTAACTGGCGTGGTCTATTCTCAGTAGTATAGCATAACTGATTTTAGTGCGTGGTATATGGAATTTGTTAAATTAGAATTTTTAAAAAATTAAAATTATATAAATTTATGTATATAAATTTATAAAATTATATAAAATTTTAAAAAATACCAAACAGCCAGGTGGTGGTTGTGTACACCTTTAATCCTAGCTCTCCAGAGGCAGAGGCAGAGGCAGAGGCAGAGGCAGGAGATCTCTGTGAGTACGAGGCCAGACTGGTCTACAGAGTGAGTCCCAGGACAGCCAGAGTTACAACAGAGAAACTCTGTCTCAAAACAACAGCAACAACGAGAAAGTGCTGACATGACTTTCAAAGATTTCTATAAACCTTTGCTTATTGGTGTGTACCTTGGTTGCTCTAGATGCTTAAAATGTGGGTAACGTGTCTCTAAACGTGCATGATAGCACAGCGCTTGCACATAATGGGGACCAGGAATCCTTAACATCATGCACATAGTTTACTGATATGAAGTAAAACGGGGGTAATTAATATTCTGCTTTCAAGTCGGGCTCTTGTTGTTTGTTATTGTTTTAAGATTGTGTGTGTGTGTGTGTGTGTGTGTGTGTGATGAATAGAATAGAATAGAATAAGCTTGGTGCCGCACAGAGGGATGTTTATCCTAGCCGTGTATATGATGTCACCCATTAAAGAACTCACTGGGTGCAGACACTGTATGCCTGTGCCGCAGCCCTGAGCACCAAGAAAAAAAAGCTGTATTGGTGACTATGCACTCACAGAGTAGGACAGCTACACAAATGAAAACCAAAAAGGCAATTATTAACTCAGTGGGGTGGGGGGCAGGGCAAAAATTCCTTCAGAAGCCAAGTACAATGACGGAACCTGGCCAGCACGAAGAAGGACACAGACAAAGGATTTAGAGACTGTGATCTTGCTATGCTGAGCAATGGCGGAGAAAGAAGGGTTCCTCTTGTAACCCGAGTCAGAGGGACAGAGGTTTCCCCCTAGGGGGGCCTGCTGCTTCCTATTGAAGCCTAGCATCGTTTGGCTTTGCAGGCCACGGGAATATGTTTATTTACTCCCGAAAGAAGTTCCTGACCTTCTCTTATTTCACAACGTCATCCAACATGATCCTGTGTAGAAAACTGCAGATTCAATCTCAACTTTAAATGTGCTCTGAAAACACATCTGAGGACGTTGTTTCCGTAAACAAGAGAGACAAACCCCCGGTGCTTCTCCTCAGTCTAATGCTTAAAAATAGTTGCCGATGGGTTTGCTGCGTGTATGTATGTTCACCATGTACGCGCCTGGTGCCCGTGGAGGCCGAAAGCAGGTGTCGAATCCCCTGAAACCGGGGTTACGGATTGTTGCGAACCGCCGTGTGGGTGCTGGGAACTGAGCCCAGGTCCTCTGTAAGAACAGCCAGTGCCCTTAACCGCACAGCCATCCTCCAACTCCAATGAGACACGTCGTACATTATAACTGCCTTGTGAGATATTTACTGTATCCCGGCTTATATTTACTACCCCTGTGAGTGTTTCACGGGGAGTCAGCAACCATCCCGGTGTTATTTTATCCTTGTTCCGACGTTTTATGTCCTATTTTGCTTCCATCCGACTTCACCGTCCTATAGCTTACATGTTTAACATCTGTTTAATGCCTGGTCTAAGACAGGAAACTAATGCAGCGGTGAATAAGACAGTTTGGCTCTGTGGCCTCATAGGCTGCTTACTACCTGACTGTAGCCAGTGTCTGTCTGCGTTGCTAACTGAAAATTTCAACCCACCTTTGGGTTCCTAAGATCCTCTATTATTAAGCAATATTATCTCACAGAAAGACGTTTCTATAAAAATGTCACAAAAGATAAATCCTGTATCTGCTTCCTCCTCTGTGAGTCATGGATTTCACCTCTCTAGGTATCAACTCCGAATCACCTCTCCGCCCCACCCACCATGGGAAACAGAGACTATAAAGCCATCAAAGTCGCTACTGCAAAACAAGCACAAACACAGATTCTGAAGTTCACTTCCCTACTTGCCGATGAGCCTGTGTTTCTTTAGTCAAAAAGAGTCTAAGTGCGTGAGGTGACGTCATGTTCTCATGAGTCCAGGAGTGCTGGGCACTCAGTCCTTGGTTCTGTTGTGTTTATTAGACATAGTCAGTTACCGTGGTGAGTACTACGTAAGGTTAGCTCTGTTGGCCTCAAGTGATACTGCGCTTATTTTAAAGTTGCTGAAATTAGTTGCATCTCTGGAGACATTAAAAAAAAAAAATGTATTGTCTCAAAAGAACTTACTGAGGCAGACATTTCATATACCAGAGTAAATTGGAACCAAAATAAGAAATAGGTCAAGACTAAGGAGACACTGAAAGAAAAATTTGTGCGTTGTTTAATTTTTTTTCTTAAAGCATGTAGTTTGTTAGACATATCTTTCAGGCTAAAAATTCCTGTACTCTTTGGGTGATATTTAGAGAACGGTAATTTCCTGCCTACGATCCCCAGGTTAAATCACCTGAACGTGTCAGAGAGGAAAACAGGAATCTAATCAGAACATTTATTACACCGTAAAGCAATTTTCTGAAAATGTTACTCAGTCCTCTGGCCTCATTACCAGGCATCTGTTCACAAGGTCGGTGTAACAAGTTTATTTTGGCTGAGCAAAGCACAAATACATGAAGGACCTTCAAGGATTCTGCTGAGGGTGCTCGACATCCCGGCTTCCACGTGGGAAACGCAGGTGTCGTTGTTGTAGTTGAGCGCCATCGGTGCGATGAAGGGCGGGTGAAGAGCAAGAGCAGAGAGCCATTGGCCCCTTCGGCCACCTCAGGATTCCTTCTGACAGCCTCCTCTCGTTATGTCTCTCGAACAGACCCCTCCCAAAAATATAGAGAGAAATTAGAGCTCTGCGGGTACAATTGCTGAAATCTAATTGGCTTTTTAAACCACCGTTATTAGCCTCAGATTCCTGACCTCTTTTTGTCTGGTTTAATGACTTTGTGTTTGTAAAAGGGTTTTGAGAGGATTCAGCTATGGAGTCTCACCCCCTTTTCTGCGGGGAGAAGAAGGTCCAGCCTATTTTCCTACAGGGGACAGAGCAGATTGGTGCAACAGACACTGAATTCTGAAACACTTGAAGTAGATTGAATCCCCCCCCCCCTTTATGAGATTCTGCCACTTATCAGCCATAAGATTGTAGGCAAATTGACCTAAATATTAAATACTCTTCTCATCTATAAAGCGAGCGGTTGACATCTACAACCTAAAGTCCTCTGCGTCTCCAGAATAGTAGCTCTCAGCTGGAAATGGTCTATGCCCCCACCCACACCACTACGGGACGTATTAGATCATCACAACTGACAGGGAGCCGCTCCTGCACCTCCTGAGTACAGGCCAGGGGTGCAGCTTAGTTACTGTCCTCCAGGGCAGAGACATTGCAAAGGAGTTCTAGCCCAGAAGAGCAGTGGTGTTAAGATTGACGGACCAGGCTTCAAAGGTATAATGAATCCGAAAAAATAAGTTAAAAATATGTACACAGGGGCTGGAGGATTGGTTCAGCAGTTAAGAGCACTGGTTGCTCTTCCAAAGGACCTGAGTTCAACTCCAAGCACCCACATGGCAGCTCACACCTGTCTGTAACTCCAGTTTCAGGGCTTCTGACACCCTCCCGCAAACATACATGCAGGCAAAACGTCAATGAACATAAAAGTTAAATTTAAAAAAAAAAACGTGCACATGTATAAGAAGTTTAGGAAATGATTACAAATTATTTTGATTTTCTAGTTCCTATAGTTTGTCTCTATGTTGTAGCTATTCTAAAATAAATGTATATCACTCCAATCTTCAAGACAGTAAGGTAAATCCTTCACCCAATGTGAATACACCTAGGTGTATCCTGGACTTCATCAGTTTAATTATTGACTATCCATGTCAGGCAGTGGTGGCGCACGCCTTTAATCCCAGCACTTGGAAGGCAGAGGCAGGTGGATCTCTGTGAGTTCGAGGCCAGCCTGGTCTACAGAGTGAGTTCAAGGACAGCCAGCGTTACAACAGAGAAACCCTGTCTTGAAAAACAAAAACAAAAAAATTATTGACTGTCCAGAGGCGAGGTTTCCCCAACACCGAGAGTTAAACTCCACAGCCATTCAACGTAACAGGCACCACAGATGATGAGAAATAGATCTGAATAGCTATAATAATTGGATGGTTTAGTAAGAATCACAGTGGAGAAGCATAGCTTATAAAGCATGAGAGGATAGAGTCTGACAACTATATAGCTGCCCTAGAATTCAGGATCCTCTTGCCTCAGTGGCCCAAGTGCTGAGATTGCAGGCATGAGCTACCACGCCCCGCTGTACACAGAGTTCTGACGTGAATAGGCTCCTCAGGGCTAGCTAGATAGTATGCAGTTACCTTACTGATGCCGATCGCTTCCTTCTGCTCGACTGGCATGCTGTTTCCATGCTCACTCCACCTCGAGTAGCCTCGACTTTCTTACCCTTTTGTTTAATATTATACAAGCCAAATGGAAGAAAAAGTGATACAGCATTGAACTTAAGCAAAGCAGAAATATCTTTTAGTGATAAATGAGTCGAATGTCCTACGTTGCCTGCAAATCAGAGAAACTGGGCCGGAGAGATGGCTTGGCTGTTAAGGGCACACGCTGCGTTTGCTGCTGTCCTGCAAGGTCACACTATGTTAACCCTGGCTGGCCTGCCTCCTTCTCCCCAGTGCTGGGATTAAGAGCACTGCCACTCCCCAGCTAGTGTTTTTCTTTTGGTCGATAGGAGTAAAGCAGTCGATACAAAAATCACAGTGACAAATGGAGCAGAAGTCATTATTGTGTAGCACGTTACATAATCAAATCTTCATTAAACCAGAGTGTGAAGGACGGATAAGGACAGAGGTGTATGAAAGGCCCTAACGAAACCCGTTACTTGGTGTGCTGATCTTAAAACTCATTTTTTAAAAAGGCGTTTTAAAACTTTATTAAATCTGACTCGTCGTATTAAAGAAATAGTTGAAAGAAAATCCATCCCATCTGCCTAAATATTATACTGTCTTCGTTTTTGCGTATTTTCCCTGTGTACTACAGACTTGCAGACACTTTTTGGGCGTAGTTAGGATCCTGGGGCAGGGGAAGGTATTTCCACGTCCCATCTTGTGGCAAAGATAACCCCTGGACCAGTGGGCGTTTGTGCCGAAGGTCTGGAACCAGAGGGAACAAGCTGGCCTACGGATGTGGCTGTTTTGTAATTACACCTCTCCTGTGAAGCAGTTACATTGATAATCACAATGTACTGAGTGTTTTTCAACTTCACAGTGCTACATGTCTTCTCTGTTCTCATTTTAGGTATGTTTTGATCTCATTAAACACACACACTCACATACATTGGATCTCCCAAGGTAGTGAGAACTGTTGAAGGGTAAGAAGGCCTCAAAAAAAAAAAAAAAAAAAAATTAGTGACCTCCTCAGTATAAGACCACACCAGATGTATAAGGAGAACAGACTCACCCCGATCTTCTGGTTTCCTACGATCCTGCTGTGGTAGCAAACATGCTTCATACAGTGCAAGCAGTAACAACAGCCCACTGGCTCTTTTGTGCCATGTTACCTGTGGATTTCACCAATTAAAGGCACCACAGTTTGCCGTGACACAATTAATAAGCTCGTCAATACTCAGTGGCCCTTTAGCTCGTTAAAACCAGCTCTAGAAATTATACTCAAGGGGCTGTAGAGGTGGCTCAGCTGTTAAGAGCACTGGATGCTCTGCTCCAGAGGACCCCAGGTTGGTTCCCAGCACCCACATGGTGACGCAAACCATGTATAACTCCAGTTCCAGGAGGCCTGGCACGCCCTCTTCTGGCCTCCACAGGCACTGCATGCATGTAATGCACAGACATACAAAGAAAATCTTAGAAATGAGAGTAAACATGGTTTTAATAGTTAATCAGCTTTGCGAGAAAATTTTTTTCTTTTTTACTCTAAAGCTAAAAGAGGTTTTTGTCCATCGTTGGTGGACACTGTTGCGTGGACCTATAGCAAAGCAGCGTGTGGTAATAGAGCAGTCTGTTCACTTCATGATACCAGGAATGGTTAAGTTCCCAAGATCGTCTTCAGGGCACATCAAATGGCCTCCTGTCATTGGATACCACCTCTTGAAGGCCTGCCAATAGCTCTTCAGGGTGGGGACATGCATCTTGGAAGGAACATTTAAGACCCAAGTCATAACATGTGGGTTTGCATGCCTTCTGTGTGTGGGCGTGTGGTACATAAAAACAGTCAAGAATTACTGAGAAAGTTCACAGAAAAGAGAAAGGCCAAGTAACCAAAAAAAAATGACAGTTCTGAGGACACAAGGCACCTTTCAGGTAAGCCTCGGGCACTTCCTTGCCCTGTGTCTCTGAAGTGTCATGTCCCCATCTTTGTAATAAATAAAAAGGCTCTCTGGTCGAGAGAAAACAAATATGATACACTAAGTTTGCCAAGAATATTTTTTAATTATTTTATATTTTATTTTATGCACGTTGCCGTAAAGGTGTCAGACCTCTTGTTGTAACAGGATGTTAGAGACAGTTGTGATTTGCCATGTGGGTACTGGGAATTGAACCCAGGTCCTCTGGAAGAGCAGCCAGTGCTCTTAACCGTTGAGCCATCTCTCTAGCCCCCTAAGAATCTTTTTAGATTTATGATTGTGTGTGTATGATGGGGGTGGGGGTCATGTATGTCAAAGAACAGCTTTATGGAATGGATTCTCTCCTTCCTCTTTTACATAGGCTCTGGGAATCAAACTCAAGTTACCAGACTTGCTTGGAAAGGACCTTTACCCACTGAGCAATCTCAGCAGCTCAAAAATATTTTTATGTTATTTTTGGGGTTTTTTTTGTATTTTTTTTAGAGACAAGGTCTTACTATGTATCCCTGGCTGGCCTGGAACTCATTGTGTAGACCAGGCTGGCCTCGAACTCAGAGATCTGCCTGCCTCTGCCTCCTGAGTGCTGGGATCAAAGGTATGCACCACCATACAGGACTCCAAAAATAATTTTTAAATATATGAAATCTACTTATTTTAGTGGAGAAATTGACATTAAACATTCTTTTTTTTCCAAGATATATTTTTTTATTTTCTGTGAGAATGCCTTGCCCTTATGTACACTTTGTACACATATGCACCACACGCATACTTGGTGTCCAAGGGGGTCAGAAAAGGGTATCAGATCCCCTGGAATTGGAGGTACAGATAGTATACTGTGTGGGTGCTCGGAATTGAACCTGGGTCCTCCGTGAGAGCAGCGACTATTCTTAACCACTGAGCCCTCTCTCTCCAGCCTCAACCTTAAATATTCCGATCTTCAGTTCAAAACGTATGGTAGAAAGACAAAACTTACCTGGGTAGAGGAAACAGCATGTGATTTGACATAGTACGTTATCAGTAACCCAGAGTACTGAGTCACGACTTGTAAATGGAAGAGCTGTTTCTTCAGGGTAAGATGCAAGGGGAAAGAAACACTTGCCCGAGTGTCTTAACACCTTTGACTTTGAAGTTTAGAGATGAACCGTTAAGGATGAGTTTCCATGGTAATGTTATAAGTAGAGGCACTCATAAACTCACATGGGCGAGAAGAAATAATCAGTGTAAAAGCCTTGAGACTAGTATTTTTAGTCTAGCTATAAATAAAACAATGAATCATCCGTATGCTATGCAGATTTAAAGTGGGTAAATATAGATTTTTTTTTCTTTTTACAAAGCTTCATAGTTTAGGGAGATATATCTTGGAAGTTCAGAGAAGTGTCCCATGAAAGCTGTTAGGTATGGGAACGTTTCACTGCCGTTACAGTCGGTGACATCTCAGATGCGGTGGTGCGAGTAAGGAGCTGGGTTTTCATCTTAATTAATCTAAATTTAAATATTTGCTTGTGTCTGTCACACTGTTAGGACAAAAATAGGAGCTGGAGAGCCAGCTCAGTGGTTAAGAGTATTTACTGCTCTTGCAGAAGACCTGGTCCGTTTCTCAACCCCCACATGGTGGCTCACTGCCTGTACTTCCAGTTCCAAGGGATCAGAGAGCCTCTTCTGGCCTCTAAGGGCACTGCACCCGTGTAGAACACATGCATACATACAGGCACATACACCTACACATAAAATAAAAATAAACAAACCTCTTCAGAAGGCTAATTAATTATACTGTGGCAAACATGCCTTAACAGATTGTTCATTGTCTGAAGATGGTTGCATATTCAAAATTCTTTGCCTCCTAGCTTTTTCCACCTAGTTTTAGTTAGAGCTATTACTACCATTCCTGACTTAGCCTTGTTTATTAAAACAGTGTCGTTCCTTGAAGAGCTTCTCGATATCATAAATGTTAAGCCCCAACAGGCTAGCTACCTTTACTATTACTAACCCAGAATACTGAAGTACAACTCAGGATTATGGATGCTATTTTTCTCTGAGATTAATCTTATTATACTTTTTTTTTAAAAAAAAAAAAAAAAAAAAAAAACATATCCCCAGGGGACTAGAGAGATGGCTCAGCAGTTAAGAGTACTGGCAGCTCTTCCAGAGGACCCAGGTTCAACTCCCAGCACCCACATGGCAGCTCACAACTGTGTCTAACTGAACTCCTGTTCCAGGGGTCTGACACCTTCACACAGATATATATGCATGCAAATCACCAATGTTCATAAAAATAAATGTTTTTTTTTTTAAATACATCTCAAAGTTCAGCATAATGCTAAAATGCTTTGGGTAAAATGTATTGATGTAATGACATACTTGGAAATGCATAAAAAAGTCAAGTGGATTAGTGTTTACATAGATAGTAGCTATGTCATAAAGCAGGTATAAACGGCATGTGGTATTCACAGTAGAAGTCGGCTTCTCCAAACGCTTTGTAGTAAGATGTGCAGGGGTGTTATTTTTATAACACAATGTTACTGTGTTTCACCATAAAATATTCTAACGAGTTGAGTGATAAACATAAAGCATATTAAATATTTGAAAGCATCTTTTTCTCGGGTCTTATCCCTTCTGTATTAAATAGAGCCAAGGAGCAATAACGGAGCGTTTGCGGAGTTTCAGCATGCACGATTTGACAACTATCCAAGGTGATGAGCCCGTGGGACAAAGACCCTACCAGACTTTGCCGGAAGCAAAGAGGAAAAGCAAACAAGCCAGCGAAGCAGCAGGTATGCTTATGTGTTGTAATATACAGGGGGCCTTTCGTAAGTGGGTTAGAGGTCAGGGTGGGTACTGAACAATACGTGGTCCTGGAGACAAAATTTACTTTGTTATTGTTATCATTAGTGTTGAAGCCTATGCTGGCTTCAAACTTGCTATATAGGTGAGACCATCTTCAACCTCCTGATGAATTATATGTGTGTCTGTGTGTATACATACACATATGTGTGTGTGTGTGTGGTTGTATGTATATATATATGTGTGTATATATATATGCACACACACACATATATATATGTGCGTATGTATACACACACACACATGATTTATCTTCCCAGTGTTAGGAATACAGGTGTTAGCTACCACACCCAGCAAAATTTACTTATCTTAAGCATATATTTTTGGGCTTATTATTTGGTGTGTTATCTGTCTGTTTTCCAGACGGGGTATCATAGCCGGAGCTGGCCAAAGATGACCACGAGCTCCTGCTCCTCTTGCTTCCACCTCCCAAGTGTTAGGCTCAGGTATGCAGCTCCACACCTGGTATAATGCAGTGCCAGGGATCGAACCCAGAGTTTTGTGCCTGCTAGACAAGCACACTGTCAACCCCAGCATCTATTTTTTAAGTTTTCATTTTACCTGGAGTCCCTTCTCTCCGAGTTGGACTATTAACTTGCCTTTCGCTGCCCACAGCGATTGTGCAGTTAAGAGCAGAGCTGTAGCCTCTTGCACTTCTGTGAGTTTTTAGGAGCTGCGGGTATGTCCCACCTCAACCCCCATTTTCGTTCTAACTGGTCATCAGCACTCTCCATTCAGAGGGCGAGCTGTCATCTGAGGAGTTTTATAGCTAAGCACTCCGAGTTCTGTGAACAAGTCAGGATATTGACTCACAGGTTAGACGTCTTAAGCAGATGACAAATGGTGACTCAAAACCCAAAAGAGATTAGTCCACTGGGAAATGTGTTGAAACTGCACACTCTAATTCGAGAGCTAGCTTGCAGGACATATGTTGCAAAAATGATGAGCATGTCGTAGTTGCTGCGCTTCGTGTACCAGTGTGATCTTGGAGGCGTTTAGATAAACATGCAAAGTCCCTTTGTCATTGTATTATGTCTGCAGAAGCCTTTATTCATGGCCAGGTGCCGAGGACATTTTTTGTTTTTGTTTTTCCAGACAATGTTTCTCTGTTGTAACTCTGGCTGTCCTGGAACTCACTCTGTAGACCAGGGTGGCCTCAAACTCACAGAGATCTGCCTCCTCTGCCTCCCGAGTGCTGGGATCAAAGGCGTGCGCCGCCATCACCAGCGGCCTTCCTTTCTTTTAAGAATATTTTTTTTATTTTTAATTACGTGTATGTGTGTAGATCTGTGCAGGATTATGCATGTGAGTTACAGTGCCCAATGGGGCCAGAGGCTGTAGGCCTTTATTCCCAGCACTCCGGAGACAGAGGCAGGCAGATTGCTGTGAGCTTGAAGTCAGCCTGGTCTACATAGAGAGTTCCACGACAGCCAGAGCTACATAGAAAGAGCCTGTATTAAGGAAGGAAGGAAGGAAGGAAGGAAGGGAGGGAGGGAGGGAGGGAGGGAGGGAGAGAGGAAGGGAGGAAAAGAGGAAGAGAAAGTTCCCCTTATATTGCATGGAAGGGGAACTTTCTTGTTTAGTGCATGGATGGGGGTTCAGATTTTCACCTAGACAAGAAATGTATGGGAAAAGTTTTTGGCTCCAAAGAAATTCCAAGTTAAAATAGTATTAATGATAATTTTTGCCCACCAGATTGCTCTCCCAAAATGTTCTTAATTAGCGATACTAATCTACCGCAGTGTAATGAAATACCCCCGAACAGTTGCCTAAAACAATCAGAGTCCCTTCCTTTGCTCAGAATGTGGGGTGACCGGGCTGAGCAGAGTAGTTCTGTTCAGGGTCTCACGCAGCTGTGCTCCAACGGCAGCTGTGGCTGGAGCCACACACCCTAAGAAGAGCTCACACGTGTCAGAGCTTGGAAGAGCCAAGCAGCAGGTGTCTAAAGTAACGGGGCCTCTCAGAGGAGTCTGTGTGTCCTCTCTGTATGGCCTCTCAGTCTCTGTGTGGAGCCAGAGTCACCTGGCAGCTGCGGTTCCCACAGCCGGTGTCCCACAGGATGAGCTGGCAGAGGTCCCGCTGTACGAGTTCGCTGACATGATGGGTGGTGATTTGTTAAGGCAGCTACAAAAGCCTGGGAGGTTGAAGGGGAGGGAGGAAGTCCTGGACCAGTCTCTCCAACTTTCTGTGAGTTTAAAATGAACTAATCATTTTGGATGACATTCTGCCAGACAAGCGTTCCAGACCTTGTATGTACAGGACTGCCCCTCTCATGCATAGGAACAAAAGCCAAGTGCTTCAGAGAACTGTTAAAGAAGCCATGAAAAGTAATCATGTCAGATTCTGAGACTATGGGGGTGGGGAAGGGGGGCAGACAATCATACAGTATTTTTTTTTTTGATACTGTGTTGTAGAGACACAGTTCTTAGTGGTAAGGATTAAGATATGTGAAGCTTTTAAATATCTATACATACTGGAAAGTCTAGAGGGTATTCTAAAATATTAACACTGTCCAGTTCTGTGTGGCGGAACTTTTTTGTTTGTTCTGTGTGTGTGTGTGTGTGTGTGTGTGTTCGGCTGGGGGGAGGTGCTGTTTTTTGGTTTTTGTTGTTGTTGTTTTGTTTGTTTTAGTTTTAATACTCAAAATCAGAAATAACACAATACTCTTCTTTTAAAAATGTAAATAATACAATGGTAAACTCTCTAGGAAGGACAGATGGTGGTCAAGGGCCTGTCGGCAAGGCTCCGCTGGCTTGGTAGAGGAGCCTGTCACCAAGCATGCTGGCTTACCTCTTTCCAGGACCCACAAGGTGGAAAGAGCCAGCTCCTGCAGGCTGTCAACTGAACAGCACCCGTGTCCGTGTGTGACCACAGACACAGACAATAAATAAATGTGAGCTTTTTTTTTTTTTTTAAAGTGGGGACAGAAGGCTAGAGAGAAGGAGTCACGGTTAAGAGCAAACACTACTACGGCTGAAGACCCTGTTAAGTTAGTTCCCAGCACCCATTGTTGGTCAGTTCATGTTTTCCTGTAACTCCTGCTCCAGGACACACATACACATAATGAAAATTAAAGTTATCTTTAAAAAAATAAATCCCTTTGACAATACCCTCTGACACTAATTTAAAGAGAGAGGGAATATGACTTCATTTTACCCTAATCAGGTCTTCCTGGTTTCCTTCAATTTCCTGCCATGCCATTAGCCTCTCCTGATGCCCCAGCGATCTACATTGACACTCCTCTGCCTGGGATGCACCTCTTTTGACTGCTACAGGAAAACAAAGGACTCTAGCCAAACTAGCACCTGATCCTGCTTCCAAATCCTTCCTGGTTTCTAGGCATTTGGCAGCCTAAAACTATACTTGCCTAATATATAATTAAAGTCATTTACGCTATTATGAGAGTAAAAGCATATTAGCCACTGTTCACAGTTTGCATTGTCTCCAATTATTTGTGTCCTGGGAGAACTGACTAATAGACATTCATTCCGTGTCACCGTCCTGACATAAAAATCCATGCCTGCTTCCTCTTGGGTCCTTATCTTGTGTTCTTTGCCTTTATTAAAGAGGGACTTGATGCTTCTTGGGGACATGTAACTGCACCCCTGTCTTCACCGCCTTAGACTGGCCCTTGTCTGGGTCTCTTCAGGAATCTCAGGTTTTGAGTCCCAGAGCATAATCATCCCCCAGGGTTCCTCAGAGATGCTCATCTCTGCCCCACCTCAGACCCGCTGACTCACAAGCTCCAGGGGTGGAACCCAGCAATAAATACTGACAAGTTATCCCGATTGAGGACCTTCCCTTTGGCGATGGGGAGCTCTTGCTCCTGACTTCCCAGCCTGGAATACTCCTAGACTTGCTGCAATAGCCATGCATCCTGAATGTTTGCACAGCGGTCAGAAACAAGTATTTATAGGTCCACCTCACGGTCTGTCAGCTGGCCCCGTGGTTCCTGGCTGACCTTGGTGCTGGATATTTCCTCTACATCTGTCTTATGGCCCTGCGGTTTCTCTCAGCTGAAACTTCCCAGGCTTGATCAGAGCTCTAGGCATTTCTAGGCCTGTGAACTCGCCTTCGAATCTGTCTCTGTGCCGTGTCCCAACCCCCTACCCCTACCCCGACCCGGGTCATTCCAGGCGCTGACCAACACTATGAGAAGTTGGGGAGGAGCTTGGGTCTTAATTAAAGTCAAAGACACACAAGACAGCCTAAAACGCATTCACTTTCTCTGGGTTTTTGTTGTTTTCTTTTTAACAAAGTGCAAGTATTAACCTCATTGTGAGGGCATTTTTAGGAGATTCAGTGTTTTTTGGTGTTGTTCGCCTTTGTTCTTGGTTTTGTTCTTTGGTTTGTTCGGCTTGGTTTTGTTTGTTTAGGTGTGGGGGGGTTTTGTTTGTTTGTTTGTTTTGTTTGTGTTTTGAGACAGGGTCTCTCTGTGTAGCTCTGGCTGTCCTGGGACTCACTCTGTAGACCAGGCTGGCCTCGAACTCAGAGATCTGCCTGCCTCTGCCTCCTGAGTGCTGGATTTAATGGTGTGTGCCACCACTGCCCGGCTGGGTTTGGCTTTTTAAACCTTGTATCCTTTTATTGTACGTGATTGTGCACTTACATAGGTCAAAGGACAACTCTGTAGTCATTCTCGCCTTCCACCTTTTTATGTGGCTTCTCAAACTCAGGTTGCCAGCCCTGTTTCTGTTGTTTTGACACAGGTCTTCCCTTGTAGCTCAGGCTGATGTAACCCACATCAGTCCTCCCCTTCTGCTTCTGCTTCCTGAGAGCTTCATGCTTCAGGAGTGCTTTATGTCTGACTGTGTGATGTGTTCTTCTATCACTCTCCACCATAATCCTTTGAGGCAGGGTCTCTCCCTAAACCAAGATGTTGTAGAAGTTTATTTTTAGTTGTGTTTAAAAAATGTTTTGTGCACTGTGGGGGGAAAGTGCCACCTAGGCTTTGGCACGGTGTATGGCAGGTGGTGGCTTCATGTAAATTCCTCATGATCTGCATGTGCTATCAGTAGAACACCTGAGGAGTTCTGCATCAGATGCTCGGGGTTCCACTCTCCATAGCGCTTGCCATGATACTGGTTCCCTCTGCAGAGGTCTGGCAGAGAATACCTGCTCACCTCTCTAGGTGAGCCCACACAATGGCTACCAACTGCATCAGAAGCTCATGTATTTTTGCTAGTCTGACAACTTGGGAAGCCTCCAGAAATCTTCTTGTCTCTATCTGTGCAAGCCTCACACACAGCAGTGGAGTTGCAGGGTTCCAGAGGACCATTCCCAGACTTGTACTTGAGTGCTAGGATCTGAACTCAGCTCCTTAAGCTTGTACAAATGCTCTCACCCACTGAGCCAGCTCCCCCCAGCCCTCTGGCTTAATTGTTTTTAAATTAAAATATTCCTAATGAAGTAAGACTGGGCTGCCAGACATGGTGCCATTGCTGTGAATTCCAGCCCAGCCTGGGCTACAGAGAGATAGATACTCATCTGAAAAACAAATTTAGCAAATCAGTAAAGGCAATCGGGAAGGAAATGAGTCTTCTGATCTTTATCTAGAATAGTCGACAAAGCAAAAGTTCACAGAGAAGGTCTGGGAACACTTTCCAGATGAGTGGGGAGACCCCAGATAGACCCCTCTCACCAGGCTGGTGAAGAAGCTGGCTAACCAACTGGTGTCCTCTGACCAAAGCACGTTGTTCTTGACCGTTTGTTTAGCCTACGGAATGGCACTGAAAGATGCAAGCGATCAGACAGATGGAGAGGCTGAGGGGCCCTTCTCGGATGACGAGATGGTGACTCACAAGGGCCTGCGGAGATCCCAGAGCATGAAGTCTGTGAAGACCATCAAAGGCCGCAAGGAGGTCAGTGCGCACTGCGTAGTTGTTTCCCCAATCTGTGTGAGGGATTTCCTCCTCCTGTGTCATCACAGATATCAAATGACCAGTGAATGAAGGATTGGAACGGGAGGCAGCGTTATAGTGAAAATTCTTTATTAAAAGCAGATGTGTTAGGGATCTCGAGGGACACTTTTTTTTTTTTTTTTTTTTTTTTGGTCCTGGTGTTTTTGAAATAGGAATATCCTCACCTTGTACTCTTCGTAGAAAATCACACTCGCACCTAGCAAAGCTCACGACTATTATGAATATCTGTTGCTGCCCTGTACATAAGCAAGGAAAGCAGCCAACAGAATTAACTGTGTAGTTTTGCTTTCCACGAACCGTACAGGATGGTTAAACAGTAGACGCTTACCTGGAATCATAGTGTCGTTGTGCTAAAAAATAAAAATAAAAAATGGAGGAGGAGCTGGGTTCACTGACTGACATCTTAGTCACCGGAAGTCAGTGTCTTCATCTGTGATCGGTGTGTCCTGTGTGCTGCAGACACCTGTCGTGTCGCCGGTTACGTATCTCTGGGTGTTCTTAGGAAGGTGATCGCCGGCAAGGTAGTTGCTCTGGTGATTGCTTTTAGTGCTGTTCTGGCAATTGGACAAAGAGCCTCGCGCAGGCTGTCCACGCGCTGTATTTCTGAGCCGCATTCCCAGTGCATTTTATTATTGAGACAAGATGTCAATAAGTTGCCCAGATTGCCCCCGAGCTCTTTCTGTGACCATCGTGGATCTTGAACTTAATCTTCCTGCCTGGGTCTCCCAAGTGGCTTAGCAAGAAAGTTGATTCTTCTCGTCAGATACGTAAAACAATTACTATGACAATCAACTATTAAAACCTATTTAATTTTGACAAGTAAATCAGTCTGTTTTGGATTTGTTTGGTTTTTTTCGCCTGTTTGTTTGTTTTAGTTTAGTTTAGTTTTAGTGAGTATACGTAGTAACGGATTTCACTATGGCAGTTTCATACACAGTTATTTTGGGTGAATGGCTGTTAATAACGACCCTTTTCTTCTTCAGGTCCGGTATGGTTCACTAAAATATAAAGTGAAGAAGAGGCCACAGGTGTATTTTTAGTGTCTACACCTCATCTATCCCAAGACAAATGATCCTAGCGAATCAACTTCATTTTCTAACTCGACGTATGCAGGACTCACACTTTTAAATCCCCAGATTATAGCAATGGCAGAATTTACTTTAATGACTTGTAATAGTCTGTGTTTCTTTAACAATCACTTTTAAATATTAACTGCTAAATGTAGCCGTGTCAGGTTTATTAATGTATGCGCGCCTAACAAAAGTTACAGAGAATCATGTAATCCGATTTTATCAGCAATACTGAGTACCTGGGAATGTAAGGGTAAAACACAGACCCAGGGTTTACTTGAAAAGTCTCCGCTTCAGGATGCACCTGCCGTTCTGGTGTCCAGTTGTGTTTACGTCTACTAGTGCCACGTCTAACACAGGAGAGTGGCGAACAGCCGCTGAGCAGCCAGGTATGGTGACCAAGACATTCTGTGAGCTGTCCACGTGTCCGTCAGGCAAGCCTTCGGATCTCGCCACCGTGAGCTGAAAGTTTTGGAAACAGGTATTTGAAAACCAGGTGTCCGTGTAGCACTTTCCTGACTAGTTTTGCACACTTGAAAGACTGTTTACTTATTTTACAACTGTACATTTACCTTAAATTTTATCACGTCTTTTCTGCTGTTTGTCAGATATTCCGACATGTCAAAATTATGCCTCGAAATGCGTCATCTCCTCTTCCTATGGGTTCGTTTCTTTTGTTAAAATTATTGGACTTACAGTAGAAACACATAGCTAACTGTTAAATTTTTACTTTCCTGTTTCGTTTTGTGTTTCGACACAGGCTGTCTTGTAGCCCAGGCCTTGAACTCCGGATCCTCCTCCTGCTTCCGCCTCACAGTTGCTGGGCTATCAGGTGTGGAGTATCTGGCTAATACTTAACACCTGGCTAATCTCAACTGTTTTTTAAATTATATTCTTGACATGTGAGAAGTTATTTTAGACCGTAACAAGTCCCCATAGTTGAATTTGATGTGTTGTTACCAACAAGAGTAACATTAAGTTTTTTAAAAAAATAGCTTTTGTGGCAGGGAAGCCACAGACCAGCATGGCGTTAGGTCTTTTCTAACTCTTGGGGCTGTCCTGGGACCACACTCTGTTCTCAAGCCTGGCAGAACAGGATGCTGGCTTACAGGCCTGGCGGCGACTAAAATCACCTGCATCTTTCTCTGGTTGAGATCATTCCCTAAAGATGAGTGTCAAGGCAAAACAGGAACATATCAGAGACTCCGAGGGAAAAAACAAGCAAACACCTTTTTAATGAGATTGAGAAGGATTGGGCTCTCTTCAGGTCGACCTACTAACTGTGCATTGTGAACCCTAAATCCGTGTATTTGGGGTGATGAATAACCAAATTTCAGTAATCGAGCAATATTTAATATTTAACACCAAATAAAAATTGGGTTTTCTTTCTCTCAAATTTAATCCTGTATCTCCATCTACCTTGCTTTGTAGCCTCTTTGCTATTACAGAAGGATTCTTTAATTTCTTTTCAAATGTCTGTAAACTCACATAATAAATCATTGGAAAGAGTAACACTTCGCCTGCCACCACCCTGCACTGCACAGATGCTGTACTGTGCACTTGGTTTTGTTACCTGATCAGGCAGTTTGATAAGTAAGTTACTTTGTCTCCAGGGGGACTGATTGGTACCATTTTATCATTTTCAAGTCCAGTCTCAGTATTAAACCCGTATTAAATCAGTATTAAACTCTGGAACTACTGAGAGATGCCATCCTTAACATATGCAAAGCCTTGAGTTCAATCCCAAAAGCAAAAATAAATAAAAATTAGTTAAAACAAACCTGTCTTTTACTGAGGCTGTGTACTATTTGTTTTCTCTTCTGATTTTTTCTTTTTTCCTCATTGTTTTGGTTTGTGAGACAGACCTTCACTGTGTATCCCCTGGCTGTCCTGGAACTCATTATGTACACCAGGCTGGCTTTAAACTCAAAAAAGATTTGCCTGCCTCTGCCTCCCTAAATGCCTTAGTCCTGGCATTAAAGACTCGAGCTACCAGGCCCAGCTTATTTCGTTTTGAGATCAGGTCTCACTCTAGCCATCCTAAAACTCAGTATGTAGCCCAGGCTAGCCCCAAATTAATGGACACTCTTCATGCTTCAGCCTTTCTAGTGCTGAGATTACAGGTGTGTAACACCACAGTCTACTTCCCAGGCTTTTTTTTTAAGTTGGGAGGATTATTACCTTCTAGAATCAAAATGCTCAGATCCTGCTCACTGCCCTACCGGTTCGGTTCCCAGCCCCTACTTGGGTGTAACCCTGCCGTTGACAGGCTCTGTGCTCTATGCTTTCTGCTTTCTCCTCTTTTACATCTCTGTAGGCTTTGGTTCTGTCCCCACAGTGTGTCACAGCGTGTCCTTTGGACTTTGTATGCCGAGCCAATGTGCTTTGTTGCTTTGTTTCTTTTAAGGTGGAGCAGGTCATGTTGCTTAGTTCTCTGCTTTTGGGTCTGCTGATTTGTAAGAGATGTGAATTTATTCATAGACCCTAGCACCTTGACTTAACCCCACCCCCCGCCTGCCAACTGGGGCACCAGCATTTGATGCACATGTTTAGGGCACTGTTTCTCCACCTTTGGACGTTTATCCAAAAATTATAGTCTAGTGGTATCTTTATCCATAACGTGATCACTAATACTTAACTATTCCCCTTATTCAACTATGGTTTAAGCTTAAGAATTGATATAGTCCATGCTGTATCTCTCTTTCTCTTTTCTTCTTTTCTTTTTCCTTTCTGGTATTAAAAGGAGTCCTACGTACAGCAGGAGAGATAGCTTAATGTTTTAAGAATGCATACCGCTGCCGCAGAGGGCCCAGGTTCAGTTCTTAGCACCAGTAGTTCACAGCTGCCTGTAATTCCAGCTCTCGGGGATAGGATGCTCTCTTCTGGTTTCCAAGGGCACCTGCATTCACGTGAACAAACCCACTCACGGGAACGCATACATACACGTAATTTTAAAAAAATTTTAAAAATCTGAGAAACAAAAAGGAAGCAGCAATAAGCTGATTGCTAAATAAGCAATTGTATAAACCCACGTCAGACCCCCACCAGATCCCCTCTACACATAAAACGCGCTTGTGTGTGTTTTCTATGACTAAAAAAAAGAGAGAGAGACCCTGCCACCATTGCTAGTAAGAAACAATGTACTACGTGGATGGATGGAACCCAACTAACTATTCATGTATTTTCAGGGACCTTATTCCAAATGTCACCACCAAAGATTTCTACAGTGTTAAAGCATGTACATACTCCAAAACTCTGTAAAAACTGGTTAAATGTATTTTCGTTCTCTTTTTTGTACTTTTGGGGAAATGTCTGAACCTTTATGGTATTACAAAATAATGTCTTACATTAACTATAAGTGATTTTTTTTAAAAATTGGAATAGGCTAAATTCATTTACTGTCTTTCGTTGGGAAAACTTAGGAGAGCTAAGTAGATCTAAATATAGCAATTTAAATACAGATCCCAAAGCTGTTTCCTCTGCCCTCTCCCTTTTTCTTTGCGAAGCAATTAGGTAAATTTTGAGAAGATCGTTGCTTCGTGATTCATAGTATTTCTTAAAAAGCAAAGTGACATTAAGGTTTTCTGAAAAGAAAGTATCTTTTTCTCTAAGTACCTTTAAGACTTAGTCTGCAGAGCGACCCTTTCGAATATTGTATATTTAACCTTTTTTAAGCATTGACCTTGACTTAACTTTTTTTCTTCTAATGTTTTTTAACTGTGTATTTTAAATGCCTTAAGCAAAAAAAAATAATAATAATTTTGTAAAATCTCGTTGTTAAAGCTGTCCCCAAGCCCTGTATGTGGGTGACTCTGCAAGTCTGTTTCGGGAATTTTTACAATAAAGTAAACTCATCATATTAGCGGCAACTGGGTGTTTCTTTCTTTGTGTCGGAAGACATATGTTGAATTCCGATAATCGATGTTCTTTGTAATTCAGCATGTCTTGATTTAGTAACAGACAACATGTATGTCCTTCGGATTCCAACCGACTGCACAAATCATGACTTGTTATTTTCTGCAAAGCTCATCATAGGCCTAGGAAGGCGTTTTGCATTGTGGAGTCTGAATGCTAGGCAGAGCAGGGAAAACAGAACAGGAACTCTGTCCCAACTGATTGACTGGCTGTCTCCAGCCTAAAGTATAACAGAAATTTGAGATTTATGCATCCCGCAAGTGTTCTGGAGTGCCGTCTGTTTGAGAGTCAGACATTCGTCTGCTTCTCATTTAAGGGTTTTGAGTTAAATCCTGTTTTAAGAGCTGCTTGCATTGCTTCATTATCATATGCAGTATATGTCAAAGCGTTTTCAGATAGCATTGAAAAATAGAGTTCCAGCTCCCAGACTTTTATTATGAGGCATATCCTTCCTATGACCAAACAGGGTTAGAAATTTAAATAGAAATTCAGAAGAACACGGTGAACTTGTGAAGTACTTGGTAGGTGTTTGTTTTTTCCTTGGCGTTTTATTTTTCCCTTGAAGTAGTTAACTGTTCTTACAGAGATGTGCAGAATAAAATCTGTGTTGCAAACTTGTTCCTGGAAAATATTCTGCACTTTTTTTTTTTTTTAATGTCCATTGGTGTTTTGCCTGCATTCATGTCTGTGTGAGGATGTTGGATCCCCTGGAACTGGGGTTACGGACAGTTGTGAACTGCCGTGTGGGTGCTGGGAATTGAACCCCGGTACTCTGGAAGAACAGTTAGTGCTCATAATCGTTGATCCATCTCCCCAGCCGATATTCTGCTCTTTCGCGTGCTTATAAATATATGCTAGTCTTGAAGCCTCCTCTGCATGGCCTGGAGTAGGTAATGTTTGTAAATTCCTTTTTAAGGTGGTGCAGGCCTGTAATCCCATCACTGGAGGCAGAGGCAGGGGGATCTCCTAGTTTAAGGCCAGCCTGGTTTACCTAGTGAGTTCCAGCCAGCCAGGGCTACACAGAGAAACCCTATCTAAATAAATAAATAATTTTTTTTAAATGACAGTTCTTAGAATTGCAATTTTAAAGCACATGATTGGTAACTACCTGTTCTGTAGGTTACTAAAGAACCGTGTTCAGCAAAAGGAACTGCAGGCAACAGACATGCATGTGATGCACATGTGTACATACAGACAAAACACTAATACACAGAAAGTGATTTTTTTTTTTAAAAAAAGGATAGAAAAATTGGCATGTCTTTGTTTACCCAAGGGTGCCATATTGAGAAAGAGAAGGCCAAGCACCATGGTACACACCTTTAATCCTAGCACTAGAGAAGCAAAAGTAGGCTGATCTCTGAATTTGAGGCTACCCAGGACTACATAGTGAGACCCTGCCCCAAAATAAAAGATGGTATTTTGTTGTTATGTGCTAATCAAGTTAGCATCACTTTTTATATATCCAGTAACATGCATTGACCCCCAATTTGTACCGTAGTATGATTATGTTTCAACACAGAGCCTGCATCCAAGAAGACAGAGTAACAATTTAAGGGAATTAATTCTTGCTTTGAAAGAATGAATTCACTGTTATCGAGTCAATGTCTGCATTATTCTGGGATTTCTTGTAGGCCTTGAATAATTCATTTGATTCTCTTGGAACAGATTTTTGTTGTTGTCATTTTAGGGTGTGTGTGTGTGTGTGTGTGGAGGGTTTCTCTCAGTAACAGCCTTGCCTGTCTTGGAACTCCCTTAGTAGACCAGGCTGGCCTCAGACTCACAGAGATACACTTGCCTCTGCCTCCCCAGTGCTGGAACTAAAGGTGTGCGCCACCACGGCCTGGCTGGGACAGATTTTTTAAAGAAATACTTGGTTCCCTTCTTGCCTTTATCTTTTAACATCCAACACATCAGTGAGTCCTTTGGCTCTCCAGAACATGTTCTGATTCTGACTCTCCCACTCAGGTCTCCACCTCTCACCTGGTGTACTACAAGCAGAACTTCCATTTGAAGCCTTCATTGAAACTTTCAGTGAAGCACCCTCGTGTGGGTGTTGTGTGGGGGGGGCTGGGCCTGTGTGCCGTTTGTCTCAGAGGACGGTTTGTGAGAGTCTGTCCTCTCTCCCATGTGGCTGCTGGGCAATGAACTCAGATCCTTATGCGCTCAGGACAACCACGTTGACTCTCCATCTGCTCAGAAGCAGAAGAAACATCACTGCGTTATCAGTGACTGCAGATTCTCACCACGACGTTCGAACGGTCGAATCCTCTTGTACTGTGAGTTTCATGTGTCTTCCTCTGGTTCCTTTGGGGAATGCTGACAAAAGACTGTTGGAAGAGGGGGTGAAGATCAGGTATAGTTTGGGGACATCAGGGTGGGGAGAAGAGCTGCAAGAGCAGCTGCCAAGGTTTAGAGCAACTGAGTGAGGAGTTAGAGAGTATGTCTGGATTACGTTCTGCTGTGACCTACCACCGCTAATTACTTGAAGCAGGTTGGGTTAATCTTCAATGCCAGGCCTAATTTTAGTCATGCAAAATTTGAGAGCTACAGACGGTCAAGGTCCCACTAGGAATCAAGAATGGATAACCTGAATACATTAAGTCAGAGTTCACTAGAAAAACATTATTGTTAGAGAAAGAAAGAGATTGATTGGTTGGTTGATAGAATGATTTTAGGTAATTGGCTCACTTGAGGTTGACAAGACCAAATTTTGCAAGGCAGCCCAGTAGGCTGGAGAGCCATGGAAGAATTCACCTTCGGAGTGCAGGTAGATCTTGCTAACCACGTTCCCTTTTTCCTGATTTGGATTAGGCCACGCCCACATTATGGCGTGTAATCTGAGAGTCATAATGTCATTCCTAATGTCATCTTAAGAACAAGAATGGAAGCCGGGGGTAGGGTTGCAGGCCTTTAATCCCAGCGCTCAATATGCATAGATGTAGCTCTGTGAGTTCCAGGCCAACCTGGTCTACATAGCAAGTTCGAGGCCAGCCAGGGATACATAGTGAGACCCTGCCTCTTAAAAATATCATAAAATAAAATAAAAAAATAACATTTTAAAACATGGGAGGAAGAAGGAGGAGTGGAGAGAAAGAGAAAGTATACTTTACTAGTGTTAGTTAGATGGATATTGGCCTAGCCAAGTTGACATATAAGTAGCCATCATAATATCCTCAAAATTTGCCAGATACTGGTGGTACATGCCTTTAAATCCCAGCTCCCGGGCCAGAGGTAGGCGGATCTATGTGAGTTCAAGGCCAGCCTGGTCTATGAAGTGAGTTCCAGAGTAGCCAAGGGCTACACGGAGAAGCCTTGTCTTGAAAAAGCTAACTAACTAATAAATTTAAAAGGAACTCTGTCTTAAAGCTATTTGACTGTGTATGTGTGTAGAAACTGCAAGCCATAGCTCTTGTTGTCTTACAAAGAACACTGTGCTACAGTTTGAGCAGGGAAAGAACAAGTACACCCCAGTTTCTGATGCCCCTCTGTTTCCTGGGGGACAGTCAGCGTATCCCCTTGCTTTGCAAACCAACCCACCAACCGGTGAATAACCTCCAAGCCTATTGTTGGGGACTCCAAGCTGAGGTTCATTTCATTATACTTAATTACTCTGGGGATCACACGGTACTGAAAAAGAGCGGACCTTGAAATGATTGTGTGTCTACCACAGAAGCTACAGAAGTTTCAGACATTTATGGGAAGATTAAGTGGGATCAATTGTCATTGATTGGGCTCTTCGGTGAGGCTAGAGAAGATGCTTTTAAATCGAATTGGAAGAACAATTCACCCGTCAATTATTGGCTAAGACCAAACAGGAAGCGTTGGGAGAGAGGATGTGCTTTCCTTCCTCCAGGCCCTCCCACAAGCATCTGCTGTTCTCCCCCCCCCCAAACCACACCTTGTAAACTCTTTTATGTGCTCTGTTCCCAACACCATGAATTCCTGGTGTTCCTCCCATATCCGGTTTCAACTAATAAAACACACACACACACACACCACAAACAGTCCAATGCCATTTCACACAGGGGATTAACTTTATTCCGTCTTTAAGTTGAAACTACAGTTGGGACTTACACCAGGCGACAGTTTCCATATGCCGTGCTCTAGGAAAGTTGAGCTGCGTTATTTATAGTTTACAACATGCTGTATAAAATTAAAGCTAGCAAAGAGGCTTCCAGGGAAGTGAAATTAGACAAAGACAGGAAGACAAAGAGCCCCATTTCGCAATATTCTGAAAAGGTGCGTGTAAACCCGCACAAAAGTTTTTTTTTTTAATATTAAGCAATATGCAGAGGTACTGTGTTTACTTTAGAATTAACTTAAAAGCTAGTAAGGATCTTAAAGAGTGAGAAAGGGGAAATGTGACCTAGGAAAAAAAATGTGTTTCAGGAAAGCAAAGCTGGATTAATTCTCTCGGTAAGAGTTGATCTTCCCCCAAGTGCAGAGTAAGGTCATGTGACAGCAGGTTGACCTTTGACCCAACTGTCTCCAGGCACGTCTGACAGCAGCGAGGAATAATTGCTTCCTCATTTAGATTAGACAATGTGCTCTCTCTGCAAGCCTCACTCCTCTAAATAGATTGGAGAGAGTAATTGAAGCAAGTTATACTGGGAAGCGGAGTGACCGATTGCTCCTGGTGTGAGCGCGGTGAGCCTCGGTAACCCCCTCAGCCCGGCCTCCATCCTGTTCCTATTTAGGGAACCCGCAGGGCAGCGGTGCTGAGTGCCTACAGCTCGGCTGCCTTTATTGTTTAGACTTGGGGAGGTGGGGGGGAGGTCACATGCCCTCTTTGACAGAGAGGTTTATGGACTCTCTAATTAGCTGCGCCCTCCACCCGACAGACAGTTGGCTATCTTCCAAGAATGGGGGTTTGGTAGCGGCCACTGCTGAAGGAGAAAACAAGGTTATTTACCCCCGTGACTGTAATTCTTGGCACGAGCTCACCCTCCACACTCAAGACACGTTTGCCTTTGTTCCAACTTGCGTTTGGAATGCTGACCAAGGCGCTGAGGGAAACGCGGCTATATATTGAGTGCTACACAACACATATGTTGGCCTCAGAACCCTTTCAGTATTCCAAGGCCTCGTACGAAAAAGAAGGGGTGTCAGAGCCTCGCTTGCACACGCCCACCCGCAAGCTCAGAAAAGGAAGTTAGATGCACAACACCTATAAAATAAACGACAGTTGTACATCGGGGCAGTTGGGAGTCCCAACGGTAAAACGTGATTGGGTTTAGCTATTACTGGAGTGCCCGGAATATATTTAGCTTAGCTTGTTCCGTCGGGTCTGCAGGATGGTGGATTAAGCCGATAGAAATGCTTTGGGACTGATTCAAACCAGATGCTCCCGGCACAGCCCGGGCTTGGCTGCCCCCTCAGCGGTCCGCCAGCGCAGCCTAACCCTGGGCTCCTCCACCAGATACCTCGGCCATAAAAAGCTTCCAAGTCCCCATTGTTATTCCGGGCACATTCCAGGGGGATTGAGTCACAAGGCTCAACAGGACTTTCTTCTCCCGGCTTGAACTGCCAGTATAGTGGGGATCAACCCCCCCCCCCACACACACACACGTCAAATGTAGAATCCACTTCTAATCAAAAGGCGCTTTGGCTATAGCCCCAGGTGTAGACCCCCCTCCTCCCTTAACACCCACCCATCTGGGACTCTCTTGCGCACAGCTGGAGGCCCAATGCCAGCTTCCAGGGGTCTTCAGATGAGAATACTGGGTTTTTATTACAGGGATAAGTTTCCACTGCTGGTTTCAGAAGCTCCGAGTGATGCCAGAGGGCTGGGCTGGAAACTTCTACGTTAGGCGGAGCGTGCTGGAGAGCCAGTTAGGCCCACGCCCGGAGCCCCGGGGACTTGAGATTCCCCTGGTTTTAAAGGCAGCTCACAGGGAAAAGTCCCAGCCCCTCCCAAAGCGTCCGCCCAGACTCGCCGATCGCCTGCCCAGGACTGGGAGCGCGCACAGCTGGCAGCCCGCGAGCCACATCTGGAGCGCTAACCCCCGCACCCAGATGTTCCAGGGCCTGGGGCGGGGCTCCCTGAGAGACCATCCCTTCTTCTAGCAGCCGGGTTCCAGATGCCAGAGGCGCTCGGCACCCCCAACCACCCCGGTCCCTGGAGTGGAAGTGACTAGAGATGCCCTGGGGAGTTTGGGGGCAATAGCGTCTTTCTGTTGGCTGCCGTCGAGATCAGCCCACGGCGTGGGATTTAATAACCCAGGAGGTGACGGCAGAGGGAGGGGCCAACAGGGACGCTTGGGGGAGGGGAAAGGAGGAGGACACCCTGGGTGGGTTGAGACCCGAGCGGAGGGAATCCCTCCCCTTCTTGCGCTCTGTTCCAGCTTCGAACGTACGCCTTTCTGGCCCAGGGGGGGGTCCTCTGCTCCTTCTGGACACCACCCCCCCACCCCTACCCTTCCATCACCCAAAGAGGAGGAGCTACAAGTGCCCTCTTCATTTTCTCCCGAACCCGAGCGTGTCTAGAGAAGTGTGCCCAGGGATGGCGGCCGCGCCCCTGTGACGTTTGCAAAGCAGTTTTTGGGCGTCCCTGCTCAGCAACTGTGTTTGCCAAGGAATCAAGCTCTGTTCCGGGGAGCCTGCGTCTATTGGATGCTCCGATATGAACTAATCGGTTCCATTCGATTTGTTTGAGCCGCCCTTCATCCAAGTTGTCCTCAGATTTTGATCTAAGGGCATCCTAACAACCCCCCTCCCCTTCCCTGGTCATTGCGCAAATCTGACAACCAGAAAATAGAAGGAGTCGCGGGGTGAGGGAAGGGGGAGGGCGGAAGTGGATTACCGTAAAGGCAAAAATGTGAAGTCACATCGTTTTTCAATGGTGATAAAAGATATCCTTTTTTTTCAGACAGACTATTGCAGTCTTAAGGCAAGGCCTCCTTCCCCTCGGCCCCACCCCTTCAAGGAAAAGCGCCTTGTCTCATCAAATGGCCTTGTCTCATCTATACACTGACTGATACTGAATGAACCTTAAGTGTGTCCTCTCCCAAGCCTCCCCAGCTTCTCTGAGTAAGAAACCAGAGTGGTGAGTACTGGGACTAAGTGTTCAAATACTTGACTAACGACTCCTTTTCACCGTCCCTAAAACGTCATTGGTGAGGGGCTGAGGATGTGGCTCTGGTAGTAGAGCATTTACCGTGCATCCCTGAAGCTCCGAGTTCTGATCTCCCTGCATTGCATAACCCCGACTTGGTGGCACAAGCTTTCATATCTCAGCACATCCTAGGCGGAAGCAGAAGGATCAGTTCATGTCATTCTTGGCTACATTGAGAGTTGCTGCTGTCTTAGGTTTAGAGGAGGCCGGGGAGGGGTAGAAGGAAACACATTTGGCTGTACTTAAGTTTCAAAAAAATTATTTAGTATCGTGTGTGTGTGTGTGTGTGTGTGTGTGTGTGTGTGTGTGTGTAGGATGATTTAGGGATTTAGCTGGACTAGAGGCTCAAAATTAGGTCACTAGGCTTTTGTTAAGCCCTAACTTTCCTCTTTTAATGACTTTATAGCTTCAGGGTTTTTGGTTTTGGTTTTTTTGTTGTGTGTCAGTTTTTTGTTTTTGGTTTTTTTTGGGGGGGGGTGGGGAATGGGGTGGGTGGTGTGAAGTCAGGGTTGAATTTGATCTGTGGACCAAATTAGCCTCAAACTCAAAGATCTGCCTTTCCAGGTGCTGGGATTAAAGGTATGTGCCACCACTGCCACCCTCAGCTATAATGAGTTATTGGGTTTTTTTCTGTTGAGTTTTTTTTTTTATGTCACTCCTATGTGATTGGTGTTTTCCTATGCTTTCCGTGCCAAACATAGTAGTTATTTTACAGGTATTTTCAATATAGTGTAAGAGCAAAGTTATGTTTTAAATTTTAATTACTCTGCCTAAGAGATCTATGGAGCAAGGACATACTTCCTGGAGTGCTAGGTGGGACTGTTCAGGTGAGATCATCCTGAATCTGCCAGCCCAAGGACATAACCTCTTGGAATGTTGGGTAGGGAGTGTCTAGATCCCAGTGACTTGACTCTACTGCACCGGATGTGCTTGGCTACTTGTAGGCAGGAGATAACCCAGACAGGAAGTACATCAGATTAGATACTTGCCACTGATTGGACCCAGTGGGAAGTGGGAAGCCTTGGGGGTTCTACCTTTTTAAGCAGCTGTATCACTATCACGTGATTGGGGCATATCCGTGTTAGCTCTGGAGGTGTCAGTTTCACTCTATGAGTGTTTCAGAATGATCCTGGTCAGAGTCCATCTTCCTGGTCAGTGTTTAAATAAAGCCTGCTTGCTTCTAATTTGGCTCAAACTGTGGTGGTCTTATTCTTGATTGGATTTGAGATTTACAGTGGTATGTGTGCTTAGCACTAAATTCTGTTTTAGGCTAAAATATCTTAACTTTGAAAAAAAAAAAAGAACTAGATTTCCAGGAAATCACAACCTAATTTCAGCTGAACAAAGGATGCTTTTCACTTTTTAGTTCTGGCTTTTCTTGGCCAGCATTTCTGTAATGCAATATTGTTATTTGGTAGTTGGATGTTGGCTCCACAAAAGTATAAATAAATGCCAGTGCTTTTCCTAGACCTATGTGTCAGATCCTCCTCGGAGCCTGTGGAATGGGGGCCAGATAATCCCAGGGTGCTGTGGGTTTGCGTAACAATAGCTCAGAAATGAGAGGCTCGGAATTTAGCACTGTGCCCACCAGGTCCCTGGCTACTCTTGAACCACAGATGACTGAGCTGGTGTAAAACTCTGCAGCATTATCTGAGAACGCCAAATTCACATTTAGGTCCAACCAGAATAAAATTCACTCGACCTCTGTCAGGCTGTCTCGACGATTCTAAGCTCGGCTTTCACCCCAGTTCTTTCTAAGACCTTCATCACTGTAGCTCAGGCTGGCTTTGAACTTTCAATCTAGCTTGAACTTTGGCTCTTTCTGCATCTACCGCAGAAGCCCCGTGAGCACAGGTGTATGCGATGCGTGGAATCCAGTTCCTCCTAGTTGCCAAGCAAGAGTGATTAACATATGAAACAATTTCCAAGACTTTGAGGCCAGCCTGGTCTATCTAGTGAGGTCCAGGACAGCCAGGGCAACATAGAGAGACCCTTTTTTAAAAAATACAAACAAAAACCATGTCTGTTTCTGTGCCAGACATGGTAGCACACACCTCTAATCCTAGAACTCATGAGACAGAGACAGGCAGATCACTGTGAGTTCAA
Organism: Cricetomys ansorgei; assembly: GCA_026225945.1. NCBI lineage: Eukaryota > Metazoa > Chordata > Mammalia > Rodentia > Nesomyidae > Cricetomys > Cricetomys ansorgei. Next base: position 6,937,838 of record JAMJFZ010003544.1, read on the forward strand.
GGTCAGCTTGGTCTACATATAGTTCTAGGCCGGCCAGGGCTACGGAGTGAGATGGTGAGACCCTGTCTGTAAACACAGAATTAAACCTTTATGCAGTCTTCATTTAGTTATGGAACCGTCGTCTTTTTATTCAAAAATATTCACTGAGGGCTTCATATACAAGTGGCGGGGGGCGGGGTCACAAGTGGGTATCACCCTAGTGTTCAAGCTCGGACCCTCTAAGTCATTTTTGTTTTGTTGTTTTTTTCATGGGGTTTCTCTGTTGTAACTCTGGCTGTCCTGGAACTGGCTCTCTGAGTCCGAATGGAGCCTGGTCCGGATTCTGCCTGAGAGTCTGTGTTCTTGGAACCAACCCCTCCTGTTGTAACGTGAGGGCAGGATATCAGATAAGCGCTTTGAAAACTGTAGTTATAGGCAACACTGGATACTGTTTACCACAGTATAATGAGACTTATCTAGAAACTATCTAACTTGTGTTCCCTCACAGCCATTTTACTATCTGGGCTCCAGCAAAGGCACTTGGGTGTTGATGTCTATATTCTTCCCTTCTGAACGTGTGATCTACGTAGGGAAATGATGAAAACACCTACAGGGCCGGGTGGTGGTGGCCCATACCTTTAATCCCAGCATTCAGAAGGCAGAGACAGGTCTGAGTGCGAGTTCAAGGCCAGCCTGGTCTACAGAATGAGTTCCAGGACAGCCAGAGTTACACCAGAGAAACCCTGTCTAGAAAAACCTAATTAAATAAATAAATATTAAAAAGAAAAGGGCTTTAAGTAATTAGTAAAACTTAGATTGATAAATAAGTGTGAGAAAGATCTGCCTGCCTCTGTCTCCTGAGTGGGTGCTCAGATAAAATGCATTGTGCTACCACAACCAGCCTGATTATTCTGTTTTGTGGCCTGCTCATGTTTCAGAAATGTTGGTGTTTAGTCTGTTCACCCTCTACCACCCCTGTGCTGGGGACCAAATCCAAGCCTTTGCTCATGCCAGAGAAGGTTGGGCATTCAAGTACAGTTCACCCTGGGCTATGTTAGACCCTGCTTCAAAAAACAAAATAAGGACTGGCGCAATGGCTCAGTGGTGGGAGGAGAGAAAACTCCCACACGTTGACTTCTGACGTCCACATAAGTGGTATCTTTGTCCCTTGCCCAAATAAATACACTTAAAAAAAAGACAATATTCCAGATCGATGCTGTGAGATTCTGATTAGGGGTAAGTATCCCAATAGTTTGACGTTTCATTGGAAACTACTTATCTGCAGCCTAAATTATTTGGAATACTAGGTAAGAATGGTATGCAGGGCTGGGGCTATGCTCAGTGGTTAAGAGCCACTTGTTGCTTATGCAGAGGACCAGGGTGTGGTTCCCAGCACCCACATGGTGGCACAGAAACACTTGTAACTCCGCTTCTAGAGGATCAGAACCCTGTAGGGACCAGGGATGCAGGCAGGACACTCATACATATAAAAATTTTTTAAAAAAAGTTATGCCTTGTGGTCATCTTGGTAACACCTTTAATCCTAGCACTTGGAGGGACAGAAGCAGGAGAGACTGTGAGTTTAAGGCCAGCCTGGTCTACATACTGAGTTCCAGACCAGCTAGGGCAAAGGAGAGGAAGAAGGAGGAGAAGGAAGAGAAGGAGATGCAGTTGGAGAAGAAGGGAAACCGTCAACGTCAAGGCTCAGAGTGACAGCATGGCTTCATTGTACTTTTTATTAAACATAAATGTCGATGAAGTATTTTCCCAAGTATCATTTTTGCTTAACGTCTCTCTAAGAATTTATTACGTTGAAAATTTGTGTGTGCGCGCGCGTGTGTGTGTGTGTGTGTGTGTGTGTGTGTGTGTGTTATGTACCCATGTATGCTATGACTTGGGTGTGGCAGTTTGGAGAACGACAACAATTAAGGAATTGTTTCTCTCTTTCCGATATTGATCCTGGGATTGAACTCAGGTCCTCAAACTTGGCAGTGAAATCCTTTAGCCACTCAGCCATCTCACCAGCCTGCCTTCGAGAATTTAGACAAATGTGTAGATGTTCATAAGGAAAAGAAAAAAGAGTACTAGGATGCTCTCTAAAATCTCCTAGTTAGTGCTAGGAGATTTACTCCCCTCAAGATGGCTAATTTTTATTACCTTTATATATATATTTTTTTTTTTAATTTATTTTTTTGTATCTTCTAAATGTCCTAAAGGAGTCTGCTAGATTTCGAGACAGAAAACAAAATAGTAATGTTAACGATGAGTTCAACGTGAATCATCCTCTTATGTACTTGGAGAAATTAATTTAATAAGAGGACTGAGAACTGAGAGGAAGGCAGGGGGAGAGTATGGATAGAGACTTGCAGTCACGGCAAAGGCTGTGATCTTTTAAAAAATATTTTATCTATTTTTATGAACACTGGCGATTTGCATGTATATGTGTATGTATATATCTGCGTGAGGGTGTGGGGCTCCCTGTAATGGGAGTTAGAGACAGCTGGGAGCAGCCATGTGAGTCTCTTATCCACTGAGCCGTCTCTCCAGCCCCAAAGGCTGTGCTCTTATCCTGGAGTTCAGTGGAGCAAGAGGAAGATCTGAGCCTGACAAGGATCCCTCTAGGCACAGTGAGCACAGGCCACTGAGTGAGAGGTACCCAGCCCGCCGAGGTCGTGTTAGAGCTCTGAAGGAAATTACGACTGTGATTATCTTGTTCACAAGGATAAAATGCCTCGGGTCCCCGACTACCTCCTTCTCTCTAGGTCAGCGCCTGATGCGTATCAAGTTGTTTTTCATCTTCTGAAGTCAGATGATGGCCGTCTCACCCCGAAAGCGCTGCTCCAGCTCATCTGGAGTTAGCTATCAGATCTAGGGCAAGGGATCTTGCCACAGCGAGAGAGCAATAAGGCCAAGTTGAGGGACATTTGTTCCCTCTGGGGTCAAACTTCACCAGTGGCAACCGGAGGCAGCAGAGAGGCAGCCAGAGACAGCACAGCCTTCGGTCTTTTTTGCAGCTAATCTAAGTTTCGTTTCCTTCTTGTATCCTTCTAGGGAAATCCCATGGCTGCTGGATGACCTCTTTTGTGACTCCAGCACGGCAGCACAGTTTTCTGTAGTTCATCCTCTTTACTGAGTTCCCTCCGTTTGCTCTAACCATCCCGGCTCATACCTTCTTCTTCCGCAGAGTTTCTCACCTTCTGCATTTTACAATAGCTGAACGTAGACCGCCTTTCCAAACGTAGCGATGCCACGGTGGGGGAATGGGTAGAGAATAAGAGCTTACTGGATATTTAGAGAATAATACTGGTCCTCCTTTAGTGGCTGATCTAATACATGAGGAGTGATTTACAGATGATGTAGAGAGCCGGGCGGTGGTGGTGCACACCTGTAATCCCAGCACCTGGGAGGCAGAGGCAGGAGGATCTCTGTGAGTTCTAAGCCAGTCTGGTCTATAGAATGAGTTCCAGGACAGCCAGAGTTACAACAGAGAAACCCGGTCTCAAAACAATATCATCATCAACAACAACAACAAAACAACGAAAAAACAAAAAACAAAGCAAACCCCCAAAACAAAGGAATCTATCTTAGGGGCAGTGGTGGTAGACGACTTTAATCCCAGTACTCATGAGGCAGAGGCAAGCAGATCTCTGTGAGTTCAAGGCCAACCTGGTCTACAGAGTGAGTTCCAGGACAGCCAGAGTTACAGCAGAGAAACCTTGTCTTGAAAAACAAAACAATGACAACAAAACAAACTCAGAAAGCCACTGTAGTTAAAACAACAACAAAAAAAACATTCTAGATGGATACCACCACCACTACACCCCAAGACTTTTTCTTTCTTCTTTTTTTTAAAAACAAACAAACAAACAGGCTCTCTCCTGGTGGTGGTGGCAGGCGCCTTTAATTCCAGCACTTGGGAGGCAGAGGCAGGCAGATCTCTGTGAGTTCGAGGCCAGCCTGGCCACATGGAGCCAAGATCTCTCAACTATTGCCAAACAAGCGAATCACATTTTATATGTTGGGGTGTTTGCACAGAAAATGAGTTTATAACTTAAATTCTATTAGTTTGAGTTCCTGTTAAAAGTGGGCAAATATCAGGGAGCAGGGTCTTAAAACTTTCTTTCTGGCACATTTTGGTTAGACTTTAATTTTTTTATTAGACATTAGGTTTCCAGGAGGCTTTGGCTATGAACATTCGGCTATTTGGAATTCGTAATCACATGACTTCCTATTCTCCGACGAATAAAGCAACGGAGCCTAGTCTCTTTGGTGCAAAGGAAGCACCAAAGTTCCTTCCTCTGAACTTCAAAACTGTCTGTGGTAGGAAAACCAAAGATCCAAAATATTTGTGTGTGTGTGTGTTTTGTCCTGTAGGCTGAGTTCCTAAAACACCATAAATAACTAATTTAAGTGATTCTTCATCTGCAGACAATCTTAACATCTGTTTTATCATGATCCTAACACAGAAATTGGGAATTCCATGGGCTGTTTGTTTAAGCGTTGTCCTTCCAGGGGCTGGAGAGATGCTTCATACTGCTCCTACCTGTCGAGTTTCAGGGAGATCCAGTGACTATGGTCTCCTTAAGGCCCTGCACGTCGCCCCCACCATCACCCACATACATGCACATAATTAAAAATAAAGAAAATTTCAGGGCAGTGGTGGTGCATGCCTTTAATCCCAGCCCTAGAAGTCACCCATCTGTGCCTGTCAGTAGCTCTGACAGGAGTGTTTCATAGCAGCTTCAGCCTTGATATAAAGTGTGTGGGGGGGAGACTATCCAAAAACATAGATGGAGATGGAGACTGCTGTGTGAATTTTAGATATTCAGACGATCAGGGAGTGAATGACCTGCTTCACAAATGACCTGAAAGTTTCCTTGCCCTCCATCAGAGGAAGAGAAGGATAGACAGGGATTCCTTATGAAAAACCCAAGCTCTCAGGATATTTACACAGGACCCCACCAGAAGGGGTGGGGCTAGATCTGGGTGCCCGCAGCAGCCAGGCTGAGCCACCCTCAGAATTCCGAGACAAGCGTTTCCAAAGAGGTCCTGTGGTTTGCAAGCAAGTGGACTAGGTCAGAAACAGGAAATACCAGCCCAGCCATCTGCACCTCAAACACTCATGTGTGAGAGACTCTTAGCCTGCAGATAACTTAACTCTTCCAGAGCCACAGAGGCATCATGGGTAAGGATTCCAGTGTGTGCTGAGAGTCTCTGTGCTAAAAGTATCTAAGCACTCAGCCCCAGTTCTGATTCAGAGATAGTCAGCTGGATGACTCACAGATATCGTAAATGTGTCACCTATAAAGGTGAGTTAGGAGCAGAGGCAGACAGATCTCTGTGAGTTCGAGGCCAGCCTGGTCTACAGAGTGAGTTCCAGGACAGCCAGAGTTACAACAGAGAAACCCAGCCTTAAGAAAACAAACAAAAATAAAACGAAAAAAAGAAAGAAGAAAGAAAAGAAAAAGGTTCTTAATATAGGTTCTGAAGCCCAGTCCAGCTCGTTCACCTTATTAATAAGGAAGCTTCCATTTGGTGGAATTAATTTAAATCAAATTCACACTAAATGATTCATAGGTTTGTTCTCATGTTTTCCCCTCCGAATTCTGGATTTCTCACCTTGAGTGTCAAGAGAGGTCATGAAAGTTGTTAGGGAGGACTGACCCAAATCCAGGAATGACTCAGGGCTGGTGAAAAGCACATCCTTTCCCGTTTGTATTCCTCTGTATTTATTCACTGACCTACATAGGGATGTGTCATGGAGTTTACTTTTTGAATAGCCCTTTAATTTTTAATGTGTCCTCCATGTTAACAAAGTGAGACATCCTCACAATCCGTTGACGGTGCTTTGCCTCCATTATACCAACCCTCAACGCTAACCACCGTCACGCAAGGGTTCTCCGATCCCAGTTTCAAGGTGCCTTGTGATAGAATGTAGAGCTGCTGCCAGAGAGAGTATGAAATCCCAGAACAAACTAATTAAAAGAGAGACCTCCCGATGAACTTGATTTCACTTTAATCTTACGGGCTTTAGCACATTCTTGGAAGGGAGAAGTCTTCAGCTTAATAAGAATATTGTCTCATCCTTCAATAGGTTTGGGCGTTACTGGACCATGACGTAAAAGGGGAGAAGTCCTATTTACTAATCTTTGGCCTTAATTCATATAATGGGGAGATTTTAAAGGATCAGGTTAACCAAAGGGCCAGGTCTCTTTTTCTCTCTAGTGTTGCCATGATCTATATACAGCATGGGTCACAGACCACCTCTTAGTTTCCTTGTGTCCTTCGAAATGGAAAAGACTCCACCAACCTCATGACATTATTTTGAGACTTAGGTAAGATAATGGGCATGAAAGAACACTGTCTGCAAATATATATATATATACACACATATGTATATATATAAAATATATATACATATATCATATGTATATATCATATGTATATATGTAAGACACAGTCTTTCTGTGTAACCCTGGCTGTTCTGGAATTCCCTATGTAGCATAAGTTGGCCCTAAAAACCTTACAGGTATCTGGCTGCCTCTGTCTCCTGAGTGCTCGGATTAAAGTCATGCACCACTACACCCCAAGACTTTTTCTTCCCTCCCTTCCTTCCTTCCTTCCTTCCTTCCTTACTTACTTACTTACTTACTTCCTTCCTTTAAAAAACAAAAAACAAAAAAACAAAAAACAACAACAAAAGAAACACAGGCTCTCTCCTGGTGGTGATGGCACATGTCTTTAATCCCAGCACTTGGGAGGCAGCGGCAGGCAGATCTCTGTGAGTTCGCAGCCAGCCTGGTGTACAGAGTGAGTTCCAGGACAGCCAGAGTTATAGAAGAGAAACGCTGTCTCGAAAGAAAATAAATAAATAAATAAATGAATAAATAAATAGATAAATAGATAAATGAATAAAAACAAGCTGTCATTTGTCCCTGGCTAGCCTCAGACTTGCTATGTATCCAAGGATGACTTGGAACTTCTCCCCTGTGGCTGGGATCACAGGATCGTACCATCACAGCTGGCTTTATGTGGTACTGGGGGACACACAAGGTTTCATGTCTTATCCACAGCCAGGAAAGGAAGATCTCAGCAACCCGGCTTTATGGACGCTCCTGGGTGGGTTTTTATGTCAATTTGACACAGGCTAGGGTCATTTGGGAAGCAGGAATGTCAACTTAGAAAATGTCCCCAATAGATTAGCCTCTGAGCAAGCCTGAGTTGCCTTGTTCTGATTTATGATTGCTGTGAAGGGCTCAGCTCATGCTGGCCGTTCCACCCTGAGTGGGTGGTCCTGAATGCTATCAGAAAGCAGGCTGAAAAAACCACAGGGAGCAAGCCAATAAGCAGCACTCCTCCATGGCCTCTGCATCAGCTCCTGCCTGCAAGTTCCTGCCTTGCTTGAGTGCCTTGCCCTGACTTCCCTCAGGGATAGCCTGAGAAAGAGCGCTGTAAGCTGGAATACACTCCTTCCCAAGTTGCTTTTGGTCATGGTGTTTTGTACAGCAATAGAAACCCTAACTAAGAAGTGGATTCTACATCAGCTCCTGCAATACAGTGTCTATGCTCTGAATGATCGGATTGCAGGTTGGTCCAAGCCAGTTGTTACGAAATTTCCTCCCGTTCTAGTATGCGCATGTGTGCTTGAGGAGCAATGATAAGTGTGTTTATGTCAGAGAACATACACAGGAAAGCTTCTCAAAGACCTCCTGTTACCAGCTGTGAAGTTACATGAAAGACACATTTGTTTTTTTCTAGATTAAAATAAAATATTTGATTTGTGTGTCCTTTAAAAACATGACTTTTGCTATTAATTTATGCTTTTTTAGACAGAGTCTTATACAACCCAGACTGGCATCAAAATTATTCTATAGTATCCAAGGATGGCCTTAAACATCTGATTTGCCTGCCTGCATCTTCCAAGACAGTCATGTGACCATGCCCACCAAGATCACAGTCATGCAGGGTCATGGCCCTTTATGTAATCTTGGGAAGCAAACCCAGGGTTTTGTGCATGCTAGGCAAGCTCTCTATTAATTGGGCTGTATCCCCAACCCATGACCTTTGACTTCAATAGATTGTATTCTTTTATTGCTAACTGAATGTTTGTTTATTTTGAGGTAGGGTCTCAATATGTAGCCGTTGCTACATAGAGCTCACTCTGTAGACTGCCCTTGAATTCACAGAGATCCACCTGCCTCTGCCCAAAGACACATCCTACCATGCCCACCTTGCTAATGGAATTAAAAAAAAAAAATCACAGCTTTTTTTTTAGTGTGTGAGTGGACGTGAATGTATGTGGGTTCGTGCATGCCACAGAACGTGTGAGAATGTCAGAGGACAATTTACAGGAATCAGTTCTCTCCTTTTACCATGGGGGTCCTGGGAGTTGAACTCAGATCTTTAAGCTTGATAGTAAATGCCTTTACCCACTGAGTTCTCTCACAGGCCCCTAAATGAGCAGCTTTCCATTCTGATTGTGTCAGATAAGATGGCAGCTAAGTGTTTCCCCAGAGGACATTAAATCTAGGACAATAGTTTGAATCATAGAAAGACAAACTGGTGCCCTGGCTGTCTCAACACTAGCTCTGTAGACCAGGCTGGCCTCGAACTGAGAGGTGGGCTTGCCTTCGTCTCCCGAGTGCTGGGATTAAAGGCGTGCATCACCGCACCCAGCTCAAACTGAGTTTGTTTTAAATACATTTTCATCATCAGGTTTGTCCAAAACATGCTTCCCTCATTGATTCTGAGATCCGGAGGCTTTTGTTTCTGTTAGTGCCCAACAGACGCATTAGAGTTCTCCTCCTCATCTGTTTATTGAGCAGCTCATCAACAATTATGTTAGGGTTTTTTTTTTTCTGCTTTGTCCTTACATGATACCTGGAGATGGGGCAATTTATAAAGAATGGAGGGAGATTCATTCCATACTGATCTGGAAGCTAGAGAATCCAAGGTCAAAGGCCTACTTCTAGTGAGGACCTTTGTGCTGTGTTTTCTATGGTAGAAGGCAGAAGGGGGAGAAAGAGCCACGGGGCAAAGGGGAATGTGAGCTTGCATTTATAACAAATTTGCTCTTTGTTTTAATTTTTATTGCATTGACTGTGTGTGTGTGTGCGCATGTGCCTGCCACAGCTCCTATTGGTTGGAGGACAAACTTCAGGAGTTGGTTCTCTCCTTCTACCGCGTGGATATATATCCACGTTAGGTTGTCAGGATTGGCAGCAAGTGCTTTGACCTGCTGAGCCGTCTCACCAAACCCCCGAAATTCATTTTTTTTGCAGACAGAATCCACTCCTGCTTTAAGAACATGAATCCTGAAGAAGAGAAACCTCATGTGCTATTTACTTCTTGCTATTTACTTCTCCATGCTGTTGGAAGTAGGATTAAACTTGTACGGCAGGAATTTTAGAGGACACCTTTAAGCCATTGTACGCACCAACTATATGCTCAGTGTATAATTGAGACCTTAGGACAGCTGTCACATGACCCGTAAAGGATGATCTCACTGAGCTTTGATCTTGAAGACCAGGGATTTGATGGCGGAGGAGATGGGACAGAATGGGATTAACACATAGTAGGCTTGCAGTAAATATTTACTGAGTGAATGAGTGAATATGGTTCAAACAAATAGTCACTTTTTATCTGGTTATGGTGGTACACCTCTGTGTCCCCAGGACCTGAGAGCTTGAGGCAGGAGATCAAGGTCATCCTCAGCTAAGTAGCAAGTTAGGGGCCAGTCTGGACTACATGAGACTTTGTCTCAAACAATGAAAAGACAAAATAAAAAAAAAAAAAAATCACCTTTTCCCTTGAAGATTTAATTTCCTTAACTCGGAAAGTTGCAGGCAGTTGCATTTTGTCGAAACTTTTCACAGACCTGAGAGTGAAGCTTTAAATTTTGCACAAGTTAAGTAGCTGAGCAAAAGAATAAGATTTCCCTTGTAACAGAATGTCTGCCTTGTGCTCTGTGACCTTGATCTGACCACAGGTATGGCTGCCAGATCTTTCTTCCTGCTAAGTGGATGACATCATTGTGGTAGTCACCCTCTTTTAAAATCTCCAGCAGTGCTATTAATCAAGTGCAAGCCTGTAGAGAGAGCTGGTGTCATCCTGCCCTCTGTTTGTCTCCCTGATGGGAAGGCTGCCCCTTGGCCTGCGATCACATCCATTTGGCAGGGAGTCCTCTGATCTGATGGCTAAGGGCATTCGCGTGCTTCTTTCCTTGGTAGGTTTGGGCCAACCTTCTGCAGAGACACGATATAAATGAAACTGAAGATTTCTGCAGATGCTATCGCTCCTGATCTTCCAGACGTTATCCCAGATCACATCTGAGGAACACAGTGGTTAGACAGGAAAGCTGGCATCAAATAAGCATCAGCGAATTGGTCAATCAGTCTTTTCTTGGCTGATGGAACGCACTTTTCTCCCCTTCCTCCCTCCTTAGTGACAAACAGGAGACAGGGTGCTTTTGAGAGCGCGTCCGTTATTTTCCTCCCATGCAATAATTTTGTTCACACATACGAAGATTGACTGGTGGGCCCAAGATACCATTAATCATGGCCTACGAAGTAGTTTGGGCTCCATGGAAGAGCGTTTTGCATAGTACAAACTGTGTAGGATGAAGACAGAATTTGCTTTCCCTAAAAAAGGCAAAGCAAAATGAAACAAAACAGAATTCAGTTCTATTTCATTATACAACATGAAGTAAAACACAACAGGTAATTGTAATGAGTGTACTGTTGCTGAGTGCGTGATCGGGCTCTGTATTAGTGAGTCCCATCTGTTATCTCACTAAAGATCCTACTACGTGCTAATTATTGATATATGTCAAAAGAACGAAGGTAGTCAGTGGGCTGTTGTATTGTTGGCTTATCAACATATTTAACAAGGTTGTATGAATTCAGCCTCCTTTTCTTTAGCTTGTAGGGTTGGATGCCAATCGGTGCAGGGGAGGAAACCTGCCTACGCCTGTTTTTGTATTTCATTCTCTAACAAAACCTTTGTTTGAGGAAAAGGTTGAGGTTCAGAAAGCTTAAGGTCACATGGTTGGTAAATGTTAAAATCTAACCAGTCTTGCATCTGTTGTATCCCTTACGACTAGCGTGTGTACGCGGGATGAGCGTGAGCGCCCAAGCACGCTGTGGTGCACATGTGGGGGTCAGAGGACAACTCCGCAGAGTCAGCTCTCTCCTTCCCCCTGTGGTGGGCTCTAGGGATTGAACTCAGGTCCTCAGGCTTGCTCTGCACGTGTTTTACCCGTTGCTGGCTGCAGCATCAACACTTTAGAACGATTCCTCTCTCTCTTGATTTTAATGTGTAGCTGCTGTTCACAACCTCTGATCTGGGACTGACCACTGTGGATTAATGTGGCAATATCAGATCATTCCTCAAGCATTGCCCTAAGAGCCAGCTGACTGGAGAATGTGGGCTCCTAACAGCCCATCAGTTGAGAATGCTCCGAAATGCTTCCTTCTTATAACGGCACGATTTGACCTCAGAAGGTTTTCTTCCTTTCTTAGCGTTTTTAAAATTAAACATTATGGTATGTTTAATAGCTGAATTCATCCCTGAGTAATAATAGTAATAATAGAAACAGAAAAGTTTTTATCAAAGCACTGTTTTTTTTTAAAAAATCTCTATTTTTATTTTATGTACATTGCTTTTTGCTACATGTGTTGGATCCCCTGGAGCAGGAGTTTCAGTTTGTGAGCTGCCATGTGGGCCCCCGGGAATTGAACCCGGCTCCTTTGAAAGAACAGTCAGTACTTTCAACTGCTGAGCCGTCTCTCCAGCCCTTGTTTTGATTTTTACATTAAAAAAAAAGAAGATTTGTTTATTTTATGTATATGAGTGTTCTACCTGCATGTACATCTGCATGCCAGAAGAATGCATCTGATCCCATTGTGGATGGTTGTGAGCCACCATGTGGTTGCTGGGAAGAGCAGTCGATGCTCCTAACTACTGAGCCATCTCTCCAGCCCTGGTTTTTAAATTTTACTTATTTGGGAGCATGAGAGAACCTGCAAGTAGAAGTTTGTGTGTGTGTGTGTGTGTTTATGTGTGTGAGTGTGTGTGTGTGTGTGTGTTTATGTGTGTGAGTGTGTGTGTTTATGTGTGTGTGTGTGTGTATGTGTGTGTGTGTGTATGGGGGGATGGGGAGGTGTCAGAGGATGACACACATTAGTCAGTTTCTCCTTCCCCATGTAGGTCCTGGAACTCAAACTCAGGTTATCAGCTTGCAAGCAGGTATCTTAACCCGCTGAGCCGTGTCACCGGCCCCAGCCCTGGGTAATTTTTAATGTGACAGGAAATTGAGAATTCTGCAGTCTGCAGCAGGTTGCAGCCTAAGGGCTGAATTTTAAAGCTCCTTTTGAATGCTAATAACATTCATTTACTCAGAAATATCAATTTCAAAACTAAAACAATGATACTTCTTTTTAATTTCTTTCTTTTTTTTTTTTTTAATTTCTCCCAAGTCCTTCAACCATCCTTAGACGTCGGGTTGTGACAGAGTGAAACGACACCCAGAAGCTTCTGTGAATTCATTGCCAGAAAATTCAGTAATAAAACTTAAATTTATATTCCCTAACACCAGAAATCTCATATCAGCAAAGGACTCTGAAAGTCAACGAGAGAGATGCCCACTTCTGGGTCAGGACACCAAGGAGACATAACTCTTCGGACGGCTGATTAATGGAATTATCTCCAAACCCACAGTCATAACACGGAAACAGGCTCGGTTGTAACTTCTTTATTTATTCTACCATCTGGGATCGGGGAACTAGAGGAAAGAGGGTTATTATCTATTCACCACTGAACTTGCTGTGCACTATACCCGTATTTGCAATGTTTATTTGGGCTGATTCTGCTGCCTGGGAAGGCTCATTCTTTGGTCAGATAGCAGTCATTGGCCTTGGCCACTGACAGAGGTCGGGCCAGAGCCAGCCAGGGTCATCTCCTTAAGTCTGAGGGATGGAATGTGTGCACCAGAAGACGGTATTTGGGATGATCATGGTGTCACATCAACTCTGTCAAGTCATAACCAGGACGCAGTGTCTCGAGGGAAAAGGAAAGGAGTGTATTGGTAATGCATTCTGTGATTCTTTGTCTTTTTTTTTTTAAGACAGGGTTTCTCTGTTGTAACCCTGGCTGTCCTGGAACTCACTCTGTAGACCAGGCTGGTCTCAAACTCAGAGATCCCCCTGCCTCTGCCTCCCCAGTGCTGGGGTTAAAGGAAAGGGCCAACACCGCCCAGCTGCCTTCGACATCTTATTTGTAACTGTACTGTGAACGACGTAAATCGGTGGGAATGGAAGCGTGCCCTCCTTGGAGAAACAATGATGCCTTCCCATTCCTGTGTTCTTATGCAGTCTTTTGCTCTTGGACTCCCCAACATCCTTATTCATCTGGGTTGAGACCCACACCACTGACTTCAAAATACCGCCAAGGGGGAACGGCAAGTGACTCTTCACGGGTCAAAATGCTATAAAGACTGAGGGTTTATATCACCCATTGGGCTTTTTGGTTCTCGTCTTTATAAGCCTCATGAATCCGTAGTAGGCTCCAAGGAGAAAGCGAAAGGAAAAGTTAGTGAGGAAACGTTTCCGGAAGACGAGGATAACTTCGTTACGTGTGAAAGGTTTGTTGAAGGTCAAGGTGGAGGAGATAAAGGCTAGACCAGGACCTGTGAGCAGCCTCTCTCGTTCCTTCCGGTGCCAGGCATGTTGGAGGCTGCAGGATTCGATGGTATAGATAAAGGTGTGACTTGGCTTCTCCAAGAAACAGTGCAACCTTGGCAGAAGCCGAGTCTCATTTTGTTTGTTTGCTTGCATCTGTCTATCTATCATCTATCTATCTATCTATCATCTATCTATCTATCTATCATCTATCTATCATCTATCTATCATCTATCTATCTATCTATCTATCATCTATCTATCATCTATCTATCTATCTATCATCTATCTATCTATCTATCTATCTATCATCTATCTATCTATCATCTATCTATCTATCTATCTATCATCTATCTATCTATCTATCATCTATCTATCTATCTATCATCTATCTATCTATCTATCATCTATCTATCTATCTATCATCTATCTATCTATCATCTATCTATCTATCTATCTATCTATCTATCATCTATCTATCTATCATCTATCTATCATCTATCTATCATCTATCTATCTATCTATCTATCTATCTATCATCTATCTATCTATCTATCATCTATCTATCTATCTATCTATCTATCATCTATCTATCTATCATCTATCTATCATCTATCTATCATCTATCTATCTATCTATCATCTATCTATCTATCTATCATCTATCTATCTATCTATCTATCTATCATCTATCTATCTATCATCTATCTATCATCTATCTATCTATCTATCTATCATCTATCTATCTATCTATCATCTATCTATCTATCTATCTATCTATCATCTATCTATCTATCATCTATCTATCATCTATCTATCTATCTATCTATCATCTATCTATCTATCTATCTATCTATCATCTATCTATTTATCATCTATCTATCATCTGTCTATCTATCTATCTATCATCTATCTATCTATCTATCTATCATCTATCTATCTATCATCTATCTATCTATCTATCTATCTATCTATCATCTATCTATCTATCTATCATCTATCTATCTATCTATCTATCATCTATCTATCTATCTATCTATCTATCATCTATCTATCTATCATCTATCTATCTATCTATCTATCTATCTATCTATCTATCATCTATCTATCATCTATCTATCTATCTATCTATCATCTATCTATCTATCTATCTATCTATCATCTATCTATCTATCATCTATCTATCATCTATCTATCTATCTATCATCTATCTATCATCTATCTATCATCTATCTATCATCTATCTATCTATCTATCTATCTATCATCTATCTATCATCTATCTATCATCTATCTATCTATCTATCTATCTATCATCTATCTATCTATCTATCTATCTATGTATCATCTATCTATGTATCATCTATCTATCTATCTCTCTTTCTTCCAGGCCAGCAAGAGCTATATAATCAAAAACAAAAACCAACTCTCCCCCCAACAAAAACAAAAGCAAAGAAATAAGGGCTGGAGCGATGGCTCAGTGGCTTACTAGAGGACCCAGATTAGATTCCCAGCACTCACATGGCATCTTACAACTGTCTGTAACACCAGTCTCAGGGGAGCCTGTTATGGTCTTCTCAGGTATCAGGCACACACATGGGCCATAGACAAACACACAGGCAAAACACCCATACACATAAACATAATTAAATTAAAACCAAAAACTGGTGGTAAGCACCTTTAGTCCTAGTACCGAGAAGATTGAGGTAGGCTGATATTTATGACTTCTACGTAGCCAGTTCCAGACCATCAAGGGCTAAGAAAGAAAGAGAAATCAAGCAAATGCCTGCTGTCACCTCTCACCTGTCACAATTTCATCTGGAAATCAACCATCTACCATATCCTAGGTACAACCAACACTGTCAACGCTGTCCTTCCAGGCTGATCTGGACTTCTCCTTTGGCCTGAGGTTGTGGGTGTAATTGGTTCCTTGTTCCCTTGCTTGTTCCATCTCCTTACAAATGGCTCGACAGAGCCAGGCCCCTCTCCTCTGTGCTAGGAGTGTGTGTATTCTTAAAAACATCTCTATCTCTGTCTGCTTTAAGGCCTAAAAATAATGTCCTAACTTGGTGTCAGCGAACACGCAGTAACGATGCTGTCGTCTCTGAACACCATTTCCCACAGAAAGCGATCATAGGTGCCTAGGAAGATGGCCAATTCCAGGTTGAGACACAATATGTTCAGAATATCTTATCACATCAGATATAGACTCTAGAACAGCAGGTTCTCAACCTGTGGGTTGGGACTCCTTCAGGGGTCAAATGACCCATTTACAGGGGTTGCTTAAGACCATCTGCATATCAGATATTTGCATTGCAATTCATAATAGTAGCAAAATTACAGTTATGAAGTAGCAACAAAAGTGATTTTGTGGTTGAGGGGGGTCACCACAACATGAGGAACTGTATTAAAGGGTTGTAGCATTAGGGAGGCTGAGAACCCCTGCTGTAAAGGCTTACAAGGATCACGTCAGGAAGATCCAGTGGCCAACTTGGAGTGCTTCCCACAGGCAGAAGATGAAATTAAAGCAACAATAAGAATAGTAACTAATATAGATTGAAAGACGTCAGAATATATATATTCCAGCTCTCATAAGACATGTTCATAATGCTACTGAAAAACTAATTGGTCAATATACATTACAATATTAGTAGCCTTAAAAAAAATAAAACAAACAAACAAATACCAACCTGGTCTACAGAGAGAGCTCCAGGCCAGCCAGAGTTACAACAGAGAAACTCTGTCTTGAAAAAAACCAACTAACCAAACAAACAAACAAACAAAAAAAAAACAGATGAATTTCTTTTTTAAAGTAAGCATGCATCTTGCCTTTGCTTTGTGAACTGAACTTCGGGGAGCTGTATAGGAAATAAGGGAGCTTACCAAGCCTGGCTCGTAAAGGAGGAATAGTAGAATTGTACTGTCATCATGTTTCAGTACTGAACTGATGTATCTAGACCTCTGCTGACATGATAAAAGAGACAGTGCCTCAAATGGCGATGCATCAGACAAACACCTCTATCAGGATAAACAGATCTCGGGCTGGGGAGATGATGGCTCAGTGGTTAAGAGCACTGGCTGCTCTTACCAAGGAACTGGGTTCAATCCCCAGCTCCTCACAGCAGCACACAACCATCTGTAACCTGAACCACCTATACCTGTGTGCACATGTCTGCACAGACACACAACTATACCTAACTAGAAATAATTAAAATAATCTTAAAAAGCAAAACAAAACAAAAACTCCCAGAGAGTCAAAGAACGTCTTAGTGCCACACACCTATAAAAAAATCCAATTTGTACGTGTAGGGAAAAAATAAATGACCTGATTTCTGTAACAAATAAGATGAAGAATAAGAAGAAAAAGGCAAGATTGGGAGTCTGGGGATTTAAAAAGATCCCAGAAACAAGTAGTACCGATGGCCTTTACCTTAACTGTATTCCAGGTAAACTGCTAAAATTCTTATATCGATGAGACAGGCTCTCACTGTGCAGTCCTGACTATCCTTGAACTCATAGATATCCTCCTTCTCTACCTCCTAAGTTCCAGGGTTACAGACATGTTCCACCACGCCTGAGCACAGCTAAACTCTGTATCAGGTAATCATTATAAAATGCTTTAGATGCAATGCTGTCAATGTGGAAGACACTCGTCTTTCACGGACACATGATGAACTATTTATGAATGAAATAATATCATGTGTGTGGCTCGCTTTAAAATGATTAGGAGAGATGGCTCAGCGGTTAAGAGCAGTGGCTGCTCTTCCAGAGGTCCTGGGTTCAATTCCCAGCACCCACATGGTGGCTGACAGCTATCTGTAATGGGATCTGATGCCCTCTTCTGGCATACAGGTGTGCATGCAGACAGAGCACTCATACATAAATACATAAATACATAAATCTTAAAAAGAAAAAAGCAATAAAATAAAGTTGTCAGAAGGAAAGAAGTCAGGAGGATATAAATGAGACGGGCTATGAGTTAATGATTTTTTTTAGAAATATAACATTATTAATTCTTTGAGAATTTCATACAACATATATTATAGTTGCCCTTCTGCTCCTTTCGCTAAACCGACCTCCTTCTACCCACCTCCTCTAACTAATGTCTTCTTTTGAAAACATTTTTATTTTTGTTTTATGCACATATATTCCTTGCTGCATATATGTCTGTGTACTGTGTCAGATCCGCTGGAACTGGAGTTACAAACAGTTTTGAGCTGCTATGTGGTTGCTGGGAACTGGATCTGGGTCCTCAGAAAAAACCAGCCAGTGCTCTTAAACGCTGAGCCATCTCTCCAGCCCCCTCCTCCACTTTTTAAAAATAGTATTTATTAAAGTAGATGTCCTGGTCTTCTTAAATGCTCCCTGAACCTTAAAGTGTAGGCATATGTTGTAGATATGTCAGTTGGGGATGGAAACTCCAGTGTCAACTATTCTCTGCATTTTGAACACTTGTGGATTTTTGTGATCATGTTCATGTATTTAGGATCCTGGAAGACAGGTGAAGATCAAAAGGACTCATTAACATTTTCCATTATAAAGAGTTTTTTATTAAATGTGTGTGTGTGTGTGTGTGTGTGTGTGTGTCTGTGTGTCTGTGTCTGCCTCCTAGTTGAGAATTCATGCCACTATCAAATTAGTCATGGGAAAAGGGCATACAAAGTTCCAAAATTTTCTACATTGCAAAAGGAAAAAAAAAAAAAAATCCCCAGACCCCATAGTGGCTCACAATCATCTGGAACTCCAGCTCCAGAGGATCTGAACTTCAAGGACACCATGTAGGCACGTAGTGCCCAGACACTCACATACAAAGATTAAAACAATAAAATAAATGGATCTACTTTCTTTAAACAAATTCCTCCGACAGGGTTCCCAAAACAAGGGACAGAGACAAAGATTAAAGACGTCACCACTGGGAGTTCATGAACTCCATTTTCTCATCTGATTTTGCCAAGAACTATACTCGTGGTCTTTAACAAGATCAGACTTTTCTGTCTTAATCTGGCTATTCTCCAAACGTGGTCAGAGGTTAAGATCCACATTACAGCTTTGTCCGGACGGCAAGGTCCAGCCAACGAGGGCTCTGCCATTTGCATGAAGAGGACTCATTACCCTTTAGTAGAAAAACAATTCAGCTGTAAGTAATTATCAATGCAACGGGTAAAGTGGCAAACTGGAAAGGACAAGCTTCACAGAAGGGGGGAGAAGTCACAGTATGTGAGAGACTGCTACTTAGCATACGTATCTTCCTTTCTGTCTGTTTGAAATGTGGTTATAACTTGCCGTGTGTGACGGTAAATGCCTTTAATGCCAGTACGTGAGAGGCAGAGGCCTGAGGATTACTACAAGATCTAAGCCTTCCTGGTCAAGCCTACGGAGTGAGAACCCTGTCTCAAGGAGAGGGGGCAGATCAAAGGAAAGAGAGATGATGAGGTGACTCAGTGGTTATGAGAGAGAGCTTGCTGTATCACTAAAATATCACTAAAGTTTGCATCCCAGTATCCACATTGAGCAATTCGTAAATGACTGTCACTCCAGCCCCAAGAGATCAGAAGTCTTCTTCTGGCATCTTTGAGTATCCTCACGTGTGCACACACACACATACACACTCACACACACACACGCACACACACATGCACACGCACACACACACGCACACACACAAATATTTTAAAAGTCTGTTTTCTACACTGGTTCTAACCATGGCTTATGGTCATGTCTTGTAGGAAAAGCTATCCTTTCTCACAGTTTTTTATGTCGGTATCTGCAGACAGCCTTGCTATCAAATGAAAAGACAAAGACCCCCCCCCATGCTGAGACACGTGTACTGTGTTAAATTGTCTACCTTGCGCCAGAAATAAATGAGGTGGTAAAGTACATAGAACTGATTTTCTCTTTTACCCATCTGACATCAGTCGTTTACAACTCTAGGTGTCTACTTGAGGGTATTCTGTAAGCCAGAGATGTTGAAGGTCATTCTAGAATCCTCGGGTTGCTTAGGCAACAACTGGAAAATCCTCTTCTGATCACGGATAGTGGCTCCTTCTCTGTACAGTCTTCCCCCCTGTGTTTGGGCAGACCCACACTCTTGAACACAAACATATGCCTGCTCTGATTCTCTCCCATCTTTGCCAGTTATTTCGCCCATGATTTATCTGGTTTGCATTTAGATTGCTTCCTTCTGTGTAAACTTTAAGGTAACACAGCTATTGGAAACATTTTTTTTAAAGGAGAGAGAAGTATGTCCCAGGGGATGATAGGTCAGAGCTATATCATGCTTAATAAGGAGGATGGAGAGAGAAATGGAGAGGAGAGAAGGCAGAGTGTGTACCCAGAAAGTTCGAAACTTACAAAAATGAATGATGAACCAGCTGATAAAATTCCCTGTTTTAGAGATTTGATACGAGATGCTGATAAATAGAGACTGTGAATCTTAGGTTGGCAAATTACAGACTAGGAAGAAAGGATAATGGTTTCATGGAGGGGTAGACTTCCACATACTAGTCATTAATAGTTCTTTCCCCTAGGATCACCATACATGGAAGAGAATTAAGCCAGGATTATAAACAAGGAGTTAGAAGTTCAACAACAGGGGGCTAGGCTCTTCCCTATCCCTTTCCAATCTCATAGCTGCTACCTACCTACAAACTCTCTTCTCAAAGTTACTGTGTTCTGCCAGTCCTCCCCTAGCCAGTTTGACAGGATCTCAAAATCAGCCCAGTGTCCGTGCTTCCAAGTCTTCCTCGATGAACAGTTCGCACATAGCCCAGCTGACCTCAGCACGTGCTTCTGGGGTCCTACGACAGACTGTCTGACTGTGAGCTGCTACAAGCATTCACCTGGACCCAAACCCAGGCCAGATTTCAGACCCACCCTGAGTCCTGGAAAGTCTAAAATAAGATCCCGAAGTCTAGACTTCGAGAGAATCCCCTAAGCGACTTTTATTATGAACCAAGATTCTGGGCTTTCAGGAATTCTACTTTGTGTGTGTTATTATATATGGTGTCTACATGTGTGGTGTTGTACGTGGTGTGTGTATACATGTGTACACATACATGAAGCAGCCAGAGGTCAATGCCACATGGCTTCTACTGTCGTTCTCCACCTTACTTTTTGAGATAGGCTCTCTCTCTCTCAGGGAACCTGGAGCTCCCCGATTTGGCTAAGCTAGCTGGCTAGTGAGTTCTAGGGATCTGCCTGTCTCCACCCATCCAGTGCTTGGAGTACACATTCATGTCCCCACACTTGGATTCTCTCTGAGTGCCTGGAATCTGGACTCATGTCTTTATACGTACACTACAAACACTTCACCGAAGGAGCCATCTCCCCAGTCCTGACCGTCAGGGATTCTGATCTATAGAGTTTCGGGTGAGATCTAGGAATCCATATTTCTGTGACATCCTCAGATACATCTATTCCCTGGAAGGCAAGGACCATAGGTCAAGGAGAACAGATAGGGGTGGTGTCAGATATCAAGCGATACATTCAATATGCCCCGAGGAAAAAGCGATCCTGTGTGAAAACAAGGTCAACTAAAACAAAAGTCATGACAGGTTTTTCTTGGCCACGCGAGGACTTTCTCAGGATTCTGCCCGTTGCGTTCTTATTTGCTAGCAGCTCTCTGAAGGTCTTCCTCAGAGGCTTTCGCCTTGGCGTCAGACTTTCGGTGCATGACTTACGCCTCCTGTTATGTAGCCTTAGCATTTCTTTCTAGCCTTACATTGTTCTAGGAAATCACCCAAAGTTCCAGATCACTGAGAATGAGGTGTGGCAGGAATTATTTCAATATCCAGTTTCTTTCCCCTTCCAGCCACAACCGGCTCAGCAATTCACCTCTGGTGGTTGGAAGAAGCCGAGGGATCCATGCTGACAGATGAGAGATGGCAGCTAAAGTAGCACACATGGGATTTCCCAGTGCCTCCCTCTCCTGCCACGACCCTTCCCTGGCCCTGCCTTCCACACCAGGCGACTGGCGTGACCAGAAGGAGGTGTCAGCAGCCCAAGCCCTTCCAGTAGCTGCGTAGAGCAGGTTTGCTGATTTAACAGAGCACCTTGTTGTGAGCAATGAACAGAAATTGTGTTGTTTTGTTATGCAGACAAAGACTTCTGGGAAGAAGCTGTGTGTACAGAGACTAACTGGTTAGAACTGCACTGATGCCGAGAGAGGTTGCAATGCTGGAGGCCCAGAACCTTATCTCGGGCTAGCTTTAATGCCTCAGAGAAGCCACCCCTTGCCCATGTATATTTTGCAATTAATATCTTGTGTACTGTGTTCAATCAACAGTTTGTCCTTCCCGGCCTTGGCCAGGTTTCCAGCTTTCTTGGGTCCTCAAGGAAGAGTCTCCAGTGTCAGCAGGAAGTAGTCATAGAAAAGAGTACATTGCCCCTTATCATTTATTATCAACAAAAAGATTAGAGCATGAGGTTTCAAACCCCGGGAGAAACGACTGAGGTTCCTATTTCACATATCAAAGCCGACCTGGCCACCAGGTTCTCCTACCGTTCCTCAGTCCCTACCTACAGGGTTCGGCTGGCATACCCTGCCCCTTGCCCTAAACTCTCCAGCCCAGGGGCCCAGGCTGCCCTTCCCCGAGAGGTTCTACCCTATATAATCCAGTCATTTTTGGTTACCTGCCTCTCTTTTACATTTTGCTTTCTTGATTGCTGCACCTGGTCCCCCTCTCCTCTCCCCTCTCCTCCTCCTCTTCCCTCTCTCCTCACCTGGCCTGGCTCAGGGTCATCCCCACTCTGGGCTCTCCCAGATGTGTCTATGTTCCCCCTTTTATCCATAATAAACCTTCTCTCCCACCATACCTAGGAGCAGTCATGTCCTTCCTTTTTGATTTCTTTTTCTTTTCATGCAGTAACTAACATACAAAAAATCTTTTAGAATCTATTAACTTAACAGACTACCAGTCCCAAAGCCGGGAATGCCATCAGATAGCACCTAAGGCCCATAGAAGATTCGCCATCTTGTTAACCACCTCTCTGATGGGCCTACCAAAAACAATTTTAAATTGCTTTGACTTATGACTTTCCTTGTTCTGCTACTGTAAAACCTCATGAAACTGCTTTCCTATGGGAACGTGGAACCTGGGGCATGTTCATTCAAATGTGGCTCCAGAGTAAACCATTTCTTACTCCCTTTGAGATAAGGGGTATGGTTTTTGCATTGACAGTTATCACAAAAAATAAACCGAGTCCGTTTTTATTAACATAAGTCATATTACACTTTGTACGTATGTGTGGTGTGTGTGTGTGTGTGTGTGTGTGTGTGTGTGTAGGCCAGAGGTCAACCTTGGATATCATTCTTCAGACACCACCCACATTTTTTTAAGTTGTTTGAGACTCAATTTCTCTGTGTAGGTTTGGCTGTCCTGGAACTCACTCTGTAGACCAGGCTGGCCTTGAAGTCAGAGATCCACCTGCCTCTGCCTCCTGAGTGCTAGGATTAAAGGCATGCCCTACCAATGCCTGACTACACCTGGCTGATCTGGTATTCATTTTGTAAAATATGTCAAAATCATGTTGGCCTTGTACTCAAAGAGATCCTCTTACTTTTGCCTCCTTGAGTGCTGAGATTAAAGACTTGTGGGCCCACCTTGTGTTTTACAGGGCCTGGGCCTGGCTGATTAGGATAGGCTGATTGGTTAGCAAGTCACAGAGATCCTCCTGTCTCAGCTTCCCTGGAACTATGACTACAAGTATGTTCCCACTCCCAGCTTTTTGCGTGTTTATGAGGCAAACACTTTACTGACTGAACTATCTCCCGATCTCAGGTGATACTTGTTCTTTGAGGGTTCCTCCTAAGTCACCATGTCCTTTCACTGATGTCTGCTGACTGCATTAGAACACTCAACTGCATTGTGATGCAGGCAGTGTTACAAATTAACTCCATTCAGTGGCGATGGTTGCATGAATACCTATACTGGAGTAAACATCTCTTTAGTTTGGAAAAAGAAACATTCAGTGGAATTTCCTGACCAAGTAGACTGTGAACACCAAATCTGACTAGCATAGAGCCTATGGATTCTCATTATCTCTTTTGAAATTTTTAATCGAATATAATTTAGCTTAATTTAGTGCACATGGGTGTTTTCCCTGCATGTATATCTGTGTGATGCGTGTGTGTGGTACCCACAGAGGCCACAAGAGGACATCAGATCCCCCCCTGGAACTGGAGTCACGGCCAGTTGTGAGTTGCCATGTGGGTGCTGGAAATCAAAGCCAGGTCCTCTGAAAGAGCAGCCAGTGTTCTTAAACCACTGAGTCATCTCTCCAGCCCTAATTATCTTTTAATAGATCTCACATCTGAGATCTAAAATCGACCGCCTTGGTATGTGCTGAATCTAATCTGGATTGAGTTCCCTCCGTTAACTTCTCTGTGTTTGCAGTGGTGTAATTCAAAGCCCCTCATCAGCCTCACAAGTTCCAACTGGCATCAGATTCTGATGAAGTATATCAAGGGCAGAGTCACTGTTGTCCATTCCACAAGCTGGCGGGGAGGGGAGGTCACGGTCTGTGAAGTCCGGCTGCCATGGATTTGTATCTAGGTGTCCTCCTTAAACTCTCTCATTGCTCAGACAAGGCACGATGCTTGTCTAGACTGTCCTTGTTTTACCTTTGCTTACTTTCAACCGAGCAGCTGGAAAAATGGCCCCAACAGATTCTTCGGAGCGGCTGTGTCTGACTCACAAAAGGATGAAAACTGGCAATTTTCTTTTGTTCCTGCGTTCCCTTCCATGCCCTCGTCCTTCTAAGTCCTTAGTTGCCTTCAAAAGCTTTGAGAGACGGAGGGAGTGTGTGTGTGTTTGCTTGTGTGTCCCTCTTCGTTTGCACTAGTCTGGTTGACTTTTTCTGGGCTCTGACCCAGCTGAGTTTAGAGTTGTTTACTGCCTCTCAGAGTCTTCTTGGGAGGCTGGTGTTTTAATTAAGACCATATTGATCTTAGATACTAGAAAATGTCATCTGACCCAAAATCTCTCTCCACTCGCCATACTTCCCACTGAACATCACTCCCTAAAAAGGATAGGAATCTACTTTGAACATATATGGGGGAGGGAGAAAAAAAAAACAGAGAGAGAGAGGGAAAGAACCACTATGCTACTTTGGCTGATCACAAACGCTGGGTTCAAGCAATCTGCCCTTCTTAGTCGTGGTGATTTGAATGAAAATGGCCCCCATAGTCTCAAATATTTGAACGCTTGGTTTCTAGTTGGTGGAACTGTTTGGGAAGGATGAGGAGGTGTGGCCTTTATGGAAGCAAAGTGTCACTGAGGGTGGGCTTTGAAGTTTCAAAAGCCCACACCATTTCTAACTGGAAATGCTTCCAGTTTGCAGATCAGGATGTGAGGGCTCAGCCACTGCTCCAGTGCCACGCCTTGCCTGCCTGCTGTCATGCTCCCTGCCATGATGGTATGGGCTCTAGTCCCTTGGAACTGTGAGCCCCGATTGAACATTTTCTTTTATAAGTTGCTTTTGTCATGATGTTTTGCCACAGCAATAGAAAGGTAGCTAAGATATATTAGTCTCCTTAGTATCTGGGACTATAGGTGCATGATACCTGCCTAGCCTTTGGATATAGCATGAGCACACTTCTGGCATATTAGAGTATGGAAATGACTTTTTTTTCCCCTCCCAAAGGGGAGGGTACTGGAAAACTGGCTCTTGTGTATTGTTGGTAAGAGTCAAAGTTGGCACAATCTTTCTGGAAGGGCAATTTGGGATAGAATCGAAGTTTTCCAATATGCTTCACTTTGTTCCCCAAACCCTGCTTCTAAGAACATGTTCTAAGTGGATGATCAGATTGTCACTTAGCTCTGGTCCTAAGGAGAAAGAGCCTGACACATTTACATGTCCGATAATAATCCACTGGCTAATCCCTCCTCCCTCACCCACCTATCCATCCACCCTCTGATTGTGTCAGTTATTTTCCCTTGCAGGGACCAAAATTCCTGATGTAACAGCTGAAGGGAAAATTGAGAGTTTCAGAGGACTGGGTTCAATGGCTCCTGCGCCCTGGGTTCACTGGGTCACAGCTGTGGGGAACCTGTCCCTAGAAATGCCTTCTCAGGCCCACCCAAGGGTGCGCTACTCACTTACAGGTGACTCTTCTCTTTTTTTCTTCCCCTCCCCTCTCCTTTTTTTTTTTTTTTTTTTAAATTATTTTATTTTAGAGCCAGGTGGTGGTGGTGGCATGCTACCCTTTAATCCCAGCACTCAGTAGGCAGAAGCAGAGGCAGGCGGATCTCTGTGAGTTGGAGGCCAGTCTGGTCCACAGAGTGAGTTCCAGGACAGCCGGATTTACAACAGAGAAACCCTCTCTCGAAGAACGACAACAACAACAACGAAACAAAAACAAAAACAAAAAATTATTCTTATATGTGTGTTTGTGCGCACACGTCTGTGAAGGCCAGAAGAGGTCGCTGTATCCTCGGAACTGAAGTTAAAGGCAGTTGCGAGTTACCCAACGTGGGTGCTGGAACCAGAACTCTGGGTCCACTGCAAGCGCAACAACTGCTTTTAACCTCTGAGCTATCGCTCCATCCCACCCTTCTCCTCTTATCTTTTCCTTCTTTCTGTTTTCCTCCCTCCCCCATCATTCTTTCTTTAATTTTGAGATAAAAAGCTTGTGTGTAGCCCAGGCTGGCCCTGAACTCCCGGTGGTTCTACGTTCCCAAGTGTTTAGGTTTCAAGTGTACTCTCTCTTGCCTTGCTCTTTTGTAAGAGCAAAAATTACGTTTTAAATTTTAATTACGGTGCCTATAAGATCTATAGAACAAGGACAGATAACTCCCTGGAGTGTTGAGTGAGGCTGTTCAAGTGAGATACAGAAAGACAGAATCCTGTAATCCCCTTGCCCAAGGACAGATAACCTCCTGGAATGTAGGATGGGGACTGTGTAGATTCCTTTTGGTTAATCCTACTGCACAGGATGTGCTCCAAAAGCACCGGATATACTTAGTCGCCTGTAGGTGGGAGATAACCCAGACAGGAAGTACGTCAGGATAGATGCTTGCCACTGTTTGGATCTTGTAGGAAGTACGAAGCCTTATGGGTTCTGCTTTTATAAGCATCTGTTCCATGTGACTCAACGACATTTATTGGGAACCCTGGAGTGGGGAACCTCGGAATGGTCCTGGTCAGAGCCCATCTTCCTGGCCAGTATTTAATAAATTAATTAAATTAAAGCTTGCTTCAAATTTGGTACAATTGCAGTGATAGTCTTATTTTCCACCTGTGGGATTTACATTTTTTTTTTAACTTAATTTAATGCTTTTGAGAGACAGGACATTGAAACAGGTCCTTCTGAGAGAAGATGAAGCTGACTGTTGAATTCAGTGGTTACCCAGGGCCCCCAAAAGTTTAAGAAATAGGTTAAGGATGATGAACGATTTCTGACGTTGCTTAGCCCCTGACTTTGGCAGAGAATGGGAGCGAGCCAAACAGCCCTGAGGGAGGTCTGTAAACTCTCTCTGGACAATGGGATCCACTTACTTACTTGGGCCCTTTTGTCTCTGATGGTAAAAACCATTTCGGTATCTGAGCCTTCTGGGCCTTCACTTTTACAACCCTGTAAATTCTTGGTTTGGCTTCATTCTCTTCAGCTTTAGTCTGAAACGGCTGGGAAAGGGAACTTCCTGTCTTGGAACGATCTGGCTTAGCATTGGTCCTTAACATTTCTTGAAGTCATTTTTAGCATAATACATTAATCGAAATTATCTCACTTATTTCCTCTCTGGATTTCTCTCTTTTTTTTTAACATGGCATTCCTCTCCCCCCGCCCCCTTTTTGTCTACTTCTTGCACAAAGAGTCAAATAAAAGTCCCACATTAAAAAAATAATTTGTACCAATAATAGAAATGTTAAGACACTATGGGATTTATTTCTAAGCTTTCTGAACTAAAAATAAGAATCACTCAGATTCGATGTTGCAGCTCAAGGCGCTGCCACTGATATTCATCTCCTTATAATTCTCAGAAGGGAGGGATATTTCTTACAACTCCACTTTTGTTCTCGGAGAACAAATGGATCGTGAACAACATTGGTGTTACTTGGAGCAGAGGTGAAGCCAAAGCTCGGGGTGTCTTATGGGCCTCCTTTGTCCTTGGCTGTGGGTTTTGTTGCACTGCCTGCAAAAACATGCTTTTATGAAATAACAGCAGGCACATTTGTATTGCTACAGCGCAGCTTACTCAGGACATACTGTTCTTTGCAAAAGCTATGTGGTGCATCTCCCTATCAATTTCAGATAGACTTGGGTGTGCTTTGGGCTTGCACTGGCTAGTTTTATGACAGCTTGACACAGACTCAAGTCGTCAGAGAGGAGGGAACCTCGGCTTAAAAAAATTACCTCTGTAAGATCAGGCTGTATGTAGTCAAGCCTGTCTAGGGCATTTTCTTAATTAGTGATTGATGGGGGAGGGCTGCCCCGCCCATTGTGGGTGGAGCCATCCCTGGGCTGGTGGTCCTGGGTTCTATAAGAAAGCAGGCTGATCATGAAGGAACAAGCCAGTAAGCAGCACCTCTCCACGGCCTCTGCTTCAGCTCCTGCCTCCAGGTTCCTGCCCTGTTTGAGTTTCTGTCCTGGCTTCTTTTACTGCTGGACTACATTGTGGAAGTGTAAGCAAAATAAACCCTTTCCTCCCCAAGTTGCCTTTGGGTCACTGTGTTTCATCACGGCAACAGAAACCCTATGATGGGCTTTCGGGTTGATTACAAAATTGCTGATGGAACGGGGTTCTGCACAATGAGGTTGGGGCATAGCAGCTGATCCATCTCTGCAGAAGTGTCACACAACCGATGAAGGTTTCACAATCAAGGCTCCACAGGCTTGGCCAATAAATCAAAAAGGACAGAAGGCTTGGTAGTAGCAGGTGAGCAGTTTTAGGACTTATTTCCAGAGTGCTCCATGTACAAAGGAGGTTTTATTCAGGGAGTTCAAAGCAGACTTTTCCAATAATTCAGATGTGTGTGTGTGTGTGTGTGTGCATTTTAATGAAATTATTTGGAAGGGTTCTAAATTCCTGGTATATGAAAACAGTTCAATTCTTTTTTTTTTTTTTTTTTTTGCTTTGAAAATTCTGCCTGAATCCTTGCTCTTGAAGTCTCAGAAAGAATGAATGCATAATCACCTTAGGAGCTATTGTGCACATGGGTCATCTAGGATAGAAGAGCAGGAGACCAGCTCTGCCTAAGGGGCTGAGCTTGCACAACTGATCCTTTTTTTGTGGGGAGTGTGCTTCCTGCTGCATCCTTGCAATGGCCACATTCCCAAGGCGCTGAGGACAAGCAGAGGGGAGATTGCAACACATCACCCACGGGAATGGATGTGTAAGTGAGTATAAAATTGAAGACATCTGTAGGAACAATGGAGATAACCCAAGGGCTATTGCCCCCCAAAAGTGAGATACCTGGAAACTTCTTGGCAGATGTCCTCTGCTGTTCACCTCATCACCTGAGTGGTGATTAATCAAAACCAGTCAGATTACCCAAGCAAGGAGAACTGACACTCTCAGTTTGACAATCCAGTACAGACTTTCCACATATAGACTCGGTTGGTTGGCTCTTAAGCTGCGTGTGTAAGCTTCTTTTCTCTTGGTAGGGGTGATTATGGACATTGATAAGAAGTTGGACTGGTTTGAATGTCAATAGTAGCAAGGGAAAAAAAAACTAGACACAATAAATATTTGAGAAAACAGTTTAGTGTGACTATGAAAAAAATGAGATTGAAGTCATAGATATTTATTTGTTTTAATTTTATGTGCATGAGTGTTTGCCTACACGTATGTATGTGTACCATAAGCATGTCTAGTGTCCAAAAGGTCAGAAGACAGTCTTGGATTCCCTGGAACTGGAGTTATAGGAGGTTGTGAACCACCACATGGGTTCTGGGACCTGAACCCAGGTCCTCTGCAAGAGCAGCAAGTGTTTTTAACTGCTGAGCCAGCTCAAGGTTGAAGTCTCTTAAGAAAAAGAATGCCTGCCCATATTAAGAACTTATGTATAGTTCTACTTCAGCTACCAATGTTCACGAACAAATTACATCAATCCTCTGAGGAGGATCTTGTGTTTTGAAAGTAAAAGAGAAAGAGATGGGATGCACTTAATGCTTTCAAACTATGATCCTGCCATGTCTAACCATAGTAAAAAAAAAATTAGTGCCTTTGTAACTGCAGTGCTGTTTCTCAGCTCTTCACCAATCATGTCATGTTTAAGATACAAAGAGATAGAAGCAATTAAACAGTACTTTTATTGTTCTATAAACCTTGGATAAAGATGGTGGTTTTAGTATATAAATACAGCTTGAATCCTCCAAATCCCTCCACTTGAGCTACACATAGGAAAAATATTAATTTCAGGTCCTTCCTAATTTTCTCCTTTGACGATCCAGGCTGAGTTTGTATTTTTTTCAAACAACAGGAATACATGAAAACAGGATTTTTGAAGCAGATGCGTGTGAGGGGATTGACTAAATAAAACCGAGAAAGACGAGTTCTACTTAGATACATGGGGAATAGGCACACTCTCTTATTTTCCCTGAGGCTATAACAAAATACCTCGCAAAAGAACCGGAATATCAATAATGGGGCAAAAGTGTTGAAATTAAGGAAGGGAGGGTTTGGTTGGGCTCACAGTTCAAAGGTACAGCCCATCATGGTGGTGGAGTCACAGCAGCAGAAAGAACTTGAGGCACATGTCATCTGCAGTCATGAAGCAGAGAGAGGTAAATGCTAGTGTGTTGGGGAATTTTATTTCCATTTTCGCTCATGTAACTTTAAAACAACTGTTTTGTACGTTGTTGGGGGGAGGATTGGCTGCGTCTCTGCTTTATCTGCAGGTGTTGCCTTTATGTAAATCTATGATTCAGATGATTGCTTCCTCATGACCTGCACCTGCTCACTGCTCTCTGGCAGAAACCTTGTGGTTCAAATAGCTTGCACTCTGAGATCTCCATGTGAAGGGCAAAGTTGCTGGGGAGGAATTCTAGTAATCCCTCTCTCACAATCTCAGGCAACAAAGGGAGAATACTCTCCTTGGGTCTTGAGTTCCCCCACTGTAAAGGATCAGCTGCTAAAAGACTGTGGGATGAGACTAAGCTACAAGTTCCCTTCATTATGCAAATAGGCCTTTGGATGAGGGGGCCAAGTTTTTGTAACACCCGAGGATCTTCTGTATCCATAAACCCCCTGAGAACAGATAATTAGGGTTCCTCTGTCCAGGATGGCACTTGCCATGACATGTGGTTCCCTCTGCTAAGGTCTGTCAGGTTTGTATCTATGAACATGTCTCCTTGTCTTTCTTGTTGAGCTCACACAGTAGCTATCAGCTACACTGGTGCTCAGTTCACTTCCTCCTTTTGATTTGATCTGAGGCTTCAGCCCAGGGAATAACGCTATCCTTATTAAGAGTGGGTTTTCCGGGCTAGAGAGATGGCTTATGTGTTAAGAGCACTTGCTGCTCTTGCAGAGGACTGATGTTCAATTCCCAGCACCCACACGGCAGCTCACAACTGTCGGTAATTCCAGTTCTAGGGGATCTGATACCCTCACACAGACATACATGCAGGCCAAACAACAATGCACATATATTTAAAAAAAAAAAAAAAAAAGTGGATTTTCCCACCTCAGTTAATCCAATCTAGAAAGTCCCTTACAGACACAACTAGAGGTTTGACTGCTAGGTGACTCTAGATCCTGGCACGCTGATAATGTTAACCATCACGCACCGGCCTGGGTATATATCAAACACTGCTCAGCATCTGTGGCTTTGAGGTTAAGGGGGAACGAGGCAAGCAGGAACTAAACTAGAGAGAACTGGCTGACAACTGAAGAGGGTTTGTAGGAAGTCAGCCGTAGCCTTTTGCATTCTAGATTACAAGGAGCTGGCCCCCATTACCACCACAGAGCACAGCAGGAGTCTGACTGCTCTCTCAAAGTGAAAAAAAAAAAGAGCTCTTGAACTGGAGGAAACCAGATTGGAGCAGTGGGACTCAAGAGACACATATGTCGTGAACATTTTGAACTAAAAATGGCTGGGTGAGCCTGGCACGAAGTTGGTTCGGACTTGGACTTCCGGAGTCAAGTGTGGATGGAACTCTGATCGCTTCCCTTCCATTTGGGGTTATCTGAGGACACTCGTTTCTCCCACAGGTGTCTTCTGTCAAGACCTACTCATGGCACACAGTAGGACAGGCGAGACTAGAAGGACCAAGTGAATATAAACCTCTTTCGTGATTGAGGTCCAGCAGCCAACCTAGCCTTTGCCCGGCCCAGAGTTCCATTCCTCATGAGCCCAGTGTTGCTCAGTAACGCTCACGCCCTGGCTGCCTGACTCCACATAGCAAAGCCAGACGAAGATCCAGAATCACGTTCATGCAACTCTTCTCCGGCTGACATCCTTTTTACTCAATTAAATCCATTATTATAGTGTTCCTGTGTGTCTTATGGGGTGAGGGGCATGTATGCTATGCTGAGCCTGTGCAAGTCAGTGAAAAACTTCTAGAGTCAATTTCCTCCTTTCGCCATAGGTTCCGGTGGCTGAACTCTGCTCGTCAGGCTTGGCGGCAAGCGCCTTTACCTGCTGAACCGTCTTGCCAGTCCTAACATTATTTTTGGGAAAGCTATCCACGTTGGTATGGTTAGTTTGGCTCATTTAGTTTCCCAGCCACCTAGTATCCTGTTGTTTGTGTTGTCATTTTTTTGATCTGTGCTTTTTTGAAGGAGAAGCTTTTAGGTTTCTTACTATTCGTTAATACTAACAGCGCTTCCGTGAATATTTTTATACAATGCTCACTGTCAAACTTGGGGTTTCCCTTTGGCGTTTATGCATAGAGAATTTCTGGATGGTAACATTTAGATATGACAGTAAATATTCCAATTTTTCCCTAAATGGTTATCACTTCTAATACCAATGTAGAAAGTTCCCTGGGGGATGGGGGCTTGCAGGTTCTGACCAATTCTGCTCTTGTCAGACTTGCTAACCTTTGCTGATCAAATGTGTGTAAAATATATCCTCGTGATTTTTCGACTTCATTTGCCTGTGACCAGCAAGACTGAACACTGGCCATGCGGGTTTCCTGTTCTATGGTTTGTCTGCTCGTATTCTTGTCTTTTTTTTTTTCAATGAGAGTTTAGTAGATACAAAGATAGTAGACATGAGTCTTAAGATAGCTCAATAAATATTTATAGATAAATATAATTATATAGGCACATGCCCTTTGATGTGTTTTTAAAGTGTAGTTGAATTAATACACCTTGCCTGGGTCTGGGATGGCGCTCATTTAGAATAGCGCTTGCCTGGCATGCACAAAGACCTAGGTTCGAATCCCCTTGTCAGCACTCTTGTAATCCCAGGGTTTGGAAGTTGGAGGCAAGAGGATGGGGAATTAAGGTCACCCTTGGCTACATCACACCTTTGAGAAAATCTTGGGCTGAAGCAGACCTTGTTTCTATCAATCGATTAATCGATAGATTTGTTTTTTCCCTGACAGCTTCTGAGTTAGTGTTTTGTTGAAGAAGCCCTTCTGTATCTTAAGAACTTGAACACATTTTCTTGCTTTTTTTCTGAACATCTAATGTTTTAGTTCTTTATTCATTTATTTCCTTCCCTCTTTCCCTTCTTCCCCCTCTCTTTCCTTCTTTCCCTCCTTTCCTTCTCTTTCTCTCTCTTTCTTTCTTGTTCTTGAGACAGTCTTGTATAGCCCAAACAGCCCTCAAACTCCTGATGCCCCTGCCCCCCCAAATGCTAGCATTATAAGCACGTACCACCATACCCTGCAAAACTTCAGCTGTTTCCATTTTATGAATGAGAGACTGTTTTGTGCTTTCCATGTCTTTCCCTACAGCCATTCAAGCACTGTTAGTCATCATTACCTCTGACCTACTGATTCCCCACTTTAATTTCTTTGTGGTTCTGGTATTGCATCCAGGGCCTTGTGCATGTTAGACAAGAACTCTACCACTGAGTTATATCCCCAGCTCAGTCAACCTCTTTCTTTATTTGTATCTTTCTGTAATCACTTATTTAATTTTTATTTTATGTGCATTGGTGTGAGGGCATCAGATCCTCTGGAACTGGAGTTACAGACAGCTGTGAGCTGCCACGTGGGTGCCGGGATTTGAACCAGGGTCCTCTGGAAGAGCAGCCAGTGCTCATAACTGCTGAGCCATCTCTCCAGCTCCATCAGTCAACCACTTTCATTCATCAGGACATCAGATCCTCTGGAACTGGAGTTACAGACAGCTGTGAGCTGCCACGTGGGTGCCGGGATTTGAACCAGGGTCCTCTGGAAGAGCAGCCAGTGCTCATAACTGCTGAGCCATCTCTCCAGCTCCATCAGTCAACCACTTTCATTCATCAGGACAGCATATGTGTGTGGTGTCACATTTCTGGGCACTTAAGGAAGTCCCCGGATTTCTCTGTCTAGCTTTGGACTGTGGTGAAGAAGAGGTCGTATCTTTTCATCATTTCCCTCAAACATCACGACTGAGACGTCTGTCACAAAGACAACAGACGTGAGACACACACGCACACGCGTTCATTTAACATGTTTTCTATGCCCAGGGGCCTTTGCAGAGGAAGACGGGAAGAAACAGCGAAACTTCTGCATTCAAAAAGGTTTTTTTTTAGATTTATTTATTTTACGTGTATGAGTGTTTTGTCTGCATGTACATGTGCGCACCATGTGCGTGCCTGTGGAGATCAGAGGAGGGTATTGGATCCAGACAGTTGTGATCCGTGTGGTTGTCAGAAATGGGAACCGGGTCCTCTGCAAGAGCAGCCAGTGGCCCTAACCACTGAGCCACCTCTCCAGCCTCTGTATTTTAGTGCTCAGTAGGTTTAACAGTCTTGTAAAAATATGGTGAGACCACAGGTGGTACGATCTGATGCTACAAACTAAGAGAAACATAGCAAACCTGCTTGTTGGAGTTTTGTTGGTGTCTGTGTTGAGAGATAAGGATATTCCTCTCCTTTGGGTACAAGGAGGACACCCCTGGAGTGAAGGTGTTGTGACATGCTGCTTAAGGGGAGAGTGGTTTTCTTGCTCCTGCTGTTTGGGAGAAGAGTGAGCCCATTAGCACCGATACCCACAGTTTCCGTTGATACAATTTTATTACAAAATTGGTCATTGGATCTAAGCAAAAACTGAATATATTTTGTGCCTAAGCTTCCAGCCAGACACTGAAGAAGGGAAGACTATAGCTGGTCCTCAAGCTCAGATTGGTACAGGAAAACCTGTGCCAGGTTGGTGGTCACAGGATCTAACCCTGGTTCTGTCCTACCTGGTAAAGAGAGGCAGGGTCTGTCCCTTGCGAATTAAAGCATATGAACTGGAGGGGCTAGCTAAGGTTCCTGTGAATTCAGGAACTCCTGACTTCCTTCTTCTTAATTCAATGTTCTTCCAACACCTAACTCCCCTGCTCCATTGACCAAGGCAGGTTGTAGAATTCACCACCCAAAAAGAATGTGCTCAACTTTAGGTTTGTGTTTGAGGGCTAAACTGGGTTGAGATTTTTTTTTTTTTTTCCCTCCCTTTAAAGCATTCTCAAGTCTCGTTACATATCTAAGCTCGGAAGAAGACCAGCTGTCACTGACTTCTCCAAAAACGCCTTGTGTGTTGTTCATTTCTAAAACAGAGATTTCAGATGGCCTCATTCAGACTGTAAGAAAGCCTCTTCCTCTTTCAGAATGGATGGTGGCGGGTACAGATACAGGTGAAGATTGACGTGTCTAAACGCGAATCATTGTCTAAGGAGAGGCTGTATAGGACAGGTCCTGTCCTTATGAGGAATTCAGTCGCACAGTGGCATTACACTAGCATGCCTAATGGACAGAATCTTATTTACTCATTATAAGCAATTATTTGGATGGTGGGCGTGCAACTATTCACATTACCGAACACTTAAATTTTGCTTTCTTTTTATAATGATCTCTTTCTCTCTATTCCCGTCCCTCCTTCCCACTCTCTCCTCTTTTCTTTGTACTGGTATTTTGCCTGCATGTATGTTTCTGCGTGACGGTGTCAGATGCTCTGAAACTGGAGTCACAGTTGTGAACTGTCGTGTGGGAATTGAACTTGGGTCCTCTGGAAGAATACCCAGGGCAGGGTATCATGACTCAGGTTGGGCTCAAATTTGCCGTATAGCAAAGGACGGCCTTGACCTTCCTGTCTCTAGTTCCTGGGTGCTGGGGTGACAGGTGTGTGCTACCATGAGTTGTTTATGTGGTACTGGGAACTGAACCAAGGGCTTTGTGCACATTAGACAAGCGAACCACACCCCCAGCCCTCTCTGGCAAAATAGATTTGATGAAAGATCCTACAGAGCGTCTAAAATCTACATTTGTCGTTATGTATGTATTTGTGGTGTGTGTGTGTGTGTGTGTGTGTGTGTGCGCTTGCATCCGCGTGTATCTGTGTTGAGTGTCTTACCCTCTCACTCTCCCACGTAGCTTTTTGAGACAGGGTCTCTTCCTGAACCCTGCTGACCACTGAATGTCTAGACTGGCTGTCTCTATCTCTGTCCCCTGTCCTACAGGTCTGGATTAAAATTAAATAGAGAAGGGATTATTTATTTAGAACAGAAAAAGAATGATACCAAGTGATAGTTTAGAGATTCCTGTTTCTTTGTTCTGAGATCTAGTTGGACAATTTACCAGAAGCATATTTAATAATGTTTCCAAGCTTGCTTTTCCCTCCCTCCCTCCCTTCCTCCCTTCCTTCCTTCCTTCCTTCCTTCCTTCCTTCCTTCCTTCTTCCCTCCCTTTCTCTCTCTCTCTCTCTTTTTCTACTCCTCCTCCTCCTCCTCGGAACTCACTCTGTAGACGAGGCTGTCCTCAAATTCACAGAGATCCGCCTGCCTCTGCCTCCCAAGTACTGGGATTAAAGGCGTGTACAACCACCTCGAGCTCCAAGCTTGCTTGCTTTAATGTGACCTAGAATCTTACGTAACTTCCACTGACCACAAAGCTTAACATAAGCTGAGGCTTATGTTGAATCTGTGTCTGCATATGTCCGGCATGCTGTCTCACCAGTTCTAAGGGTGATCAGTGAGCTGTGCGTCCATGTAACACAGTAAATAAGGCCTCGGTTACTTCTAAATTACATCACAATTAAAGACTGAAATCACTCTCACTGCGTGTAATGAGATACATGGGTGTCAGATAAAAATAAGGGCAGATTAAAATAATACCTGCTGTCTGCTACGTGCCATAGTGGTCCTTAGTTTTTGATCAGGAAATGTGTGGCTCTTCAGAGTTAAGCGTCCGACCCAATGGAGCGCAGATATTTGCGTTTGATCACCTCTACCTCTACGTCCCACCAAACATTAAACAAACAAAAACTAACCCTTCAAGGCCTAATGTGGATTTTTTTGTGGGTGCAGAGTTCCCGAGGGGATGAATGGAGCAGAGTCACTAACCCAAGACACAGACTCTACAGAACACCTTCATGGTTCGAGTCTGTTTATTGCTGAGGGAAATGAGTGTTTATAGAGAAAATAGGGCGGTGCAGAAGGGAGAGGTCCAATAGCATTGGTCTGTGCTTACTAGACATTTCAATCAGCCTATCTAAAGCTTGCTAATCAGAGAGGCAGGAGTAAAGGCCCAATCATCTAATAGTTTGTATGTAAAAAAAACGATTAGCCTATCCATACAGCGAATATTGGCAAACAAGGTTTCTGCAAAGACAGAGGAAGCTTCTCTGGCAGGGATTTTCAACATATGTGCCAGGATCCGCCATTTAAAGGGCCACCCACGCATGTGCCGTGGGCAGAGGTATTGGCCTAGCACAGGTGCCGGAAGCTCGCCTCTCTCCTGCCGTTGGGATCCAGTAGCTACCAACAGTTTAAGGCAGAAGATAAACAAAACAAAAAAACAAAAAACAAATGGAGCCATTCCCCAATGGTAGAGATCAGAAGCGTAGAACATCTTCCGAAAGATACCAGTCTTGTCCCTTAGAGACCCTCCCTAAAAAAAAAAAAAACTCACATAGCTGGTTAGAGGTGAATTTGGGTTATTCTGGTTAAATTCATCACACAACTACAGCTTGCTCTATGTGTCTCTGTACACTGATATTAATTTCCTTTTGGATGCAATTTTAACCCTTTAAAAAAATCATTTAGTAGGGGTTGGAGAGATGGCTTAGTGGTTAAGACCAATTGCTGTTCTTGCAGAGGATCTGGGTTCAATTCCCAGCATCCACATGGTGGCTCACAGACATCTATAACTCCAGTTCCAGGGCATCTGATGGCTTCTTCTGAACTCTGTGGGCACCAGGCTCACGTGTGTTGCATATACATACACGCGTGTGCAACACTCATACATAGAAAAATAAAATAGATAAGTCTTTAAAAAATCATGTATTAGAACATAATAACAAGTTCAGGACTTTGGTTTCTGGAATAGTACGTATTGGATTATCTGAATTCTCCACTTCAATGTCCACTTTCAGTATCTGTGTGATGGAGCTGGTTAAAGGGGTGCACCAACACCGCCTATCCTCTGAGTTATTTTTACAGACAACTGATATATACAAAAGACACTTCTTACCTTAAAATGAATAAGAGGTAGTTTATTCTGAAGCCAAATATGCATGACCATGGCCCAAGAACATAGGTTCAGATTATCCCAAAGACCATGTTTCGAATGTGGAAATAGTTTCGAGAATATAGTTAAAGAACAAAAGAAAGTACTAAATCAACCTGGCATTGTGGCCACGCCTTTAATTCCAGCACTCGGCAGGCAGAGGCAGGTGGATCTCTGAGTTCATGGCCAGCCTGGTCTGCAGAGGGGGTTCCAGCACAGCCAGAGCTACACAGAGAAACCCTGTTTGGAAAAACCAAAAAGAAAAAAGAAAGCACTAAATCAAGTCACCTTTCATGTATGTTGCTGGAAACAATTGGTGGGTGGTTGAGTCTGTTAGCACATTCCAAAATAATTTGTTCTGATAGTCACATGGATGTTAGGTTAGCTGTAGAAGTGGACAACAGATGGCTGTTAAGGGGACTAATGATAAGCCCAGGATAATTTATCTCCAGATCTGCAACCTTCCAACTGTCCACAGTCATTAATTCTACTCAGTCAGACTTGGAGAATCTTTAACAAGGCACAGCTTTGTGTGGGAACTCTAATTCACTGTGGGAATGTTTATGGCAACATCATTTACACTGATGGTGGAGGAAGAGAGTGGTTGTTGCAATCTGGGGACTGACCAGAAGAATGGATAACTGATGAAACCCAACTATTAAAAAGCACATGAACATATTGCAGTGGGAAGAGACATTTACAATACAATAGAGGGGGAAAATGTGTTTTTACAGAAAAATTCTGTGTACACACACACACACATACACACACAACCTATGTGTTTCACAGAGGCAAGTGGACATCAAAATATGTTTAACAAAGTAATCATTTGGGGTTGGCATTGGGCATGAGATTCTAAGAAGAAGAGGTCATACGGACAATAGAAGCACCTTACATGGGCTAATGGGTTCAGAGTATGTAAAATCAAAGATATAACTAATTCAGTCCTTTGCACTTGAAGTTAAAACTTCAAAGTTCAGGGCCCAGAGAGATAGCTCAGTGGTTAAGAGAGTTTGCCGCTCTTGTGTAGGACTGGATTCTGTTCCCAGTACACAATGGCAGCTCACAACTGCTTATAACCCCAGGTCCAGGGGATTTGATGCCCCCTCCTGGCCTCTGTAGCCTCCTGTGTGCACATGATGCAATTATTTGCCCAAGCTCACATGAGTACACATAAATAAATGTGGGTTCTCTCTCTCTGCCTGAGGGGTCCTGCTTCCGTCCCAGTGGGTCTTGCTTTCCTCCTCAGTGCATGGCTAAGCTGTCAGCTGCTTAGCATAGCCCCCGGGAAGGGGAAGGGGAAGGAAAGCACAGGGCGTGGGTCAATGCATCCAGGCAGGTCCCAGATCGGAGGACTAAGAGTGAGACCAGGACTCTCTCGGGAGAGGTTGTCAGAGGAACATCTCTCTTGTTTATTAAAGCAACGGTGGTTACATTTATAGGATACAGGCAGGAGAGGGGCTTTGGTACCAGGGACTGAGGCCATTGGTTAAGACTGGGATACTGGAGTAGCCTAATTTGCATGTGGAACTCATGTCTAAAGTCCTGCAAGGATACCTTCTGCATAAGGTATAGTCCCACAGGGAAAAGAGGAAGACATCTACCTTATCAGTAAATGGGCTCTGCCCTAGGCTTGCAGCTACAATACAGATTAAGTACCAACCAAACCACATTCCTTTGCTAATGACCTTCTACAAAGCAGGCAGTATTTAATATTTAGCTGGGTTCTGTCCAGGGCTAAGAAAAGTGGTGAGCAACCAAACGCCTACCGCTCTCATGGTGAGAAAATCTGAGGTTCAAGGCATGCTTCGACTCACTCTTAGCTCTAGGACAGCCCCACAAATACACACACACACACACACACACATATGAAAGAATATGGTCTGTATTATCAGTCACTATGGGGCTGGAAAAATGGCTCGGAGGTTAAGAAAGATCGCTGCTCTTCTAGAAGAGTCAAGTTTAGTTCCCAGCACTTGTAACTTTAGCTTTTGGAGATCTAATACCCTCTTCTGGCCTTTTTTGGGCACCTGGACATACATGCACACACACACAAACACACACAGAGATATATATACACATTAAAAGAGAAATGTCTCAATAGTTAAGAGCACCCTGGTCGCTCTTTCAGAGGACCTGGGTTTGATTACCAGCACCTACACTGTGGCTCATACTGTCTGTAATTCTAGTTCTAGGGTATCCAGTGTCATGTTCTTGCCTCCTCTGGTGCCAGATGTGCATTTGGCACAGAAACACATACATGCAGACAAAACATCTATACACATTAAATAAACAAATAAAACACTGAAAAGAGTCAATATAGAACATATAGACTGAGTGTACTTATCAACTATAAGTTTAAACTAAAATATACTGGGCTGGAAATGGCTCAGTGGTTAAGAGCACTTGCTCCTCTTCCAGACCACCCACATGGGAGCTCACAACTGTCTGTGACTCCAGTTCCAGGGGAAATGACACCCTCACACAGACATACATGCAGGCAAAAACACCAATAGACATAAGAAAAAAATCATTAAAAAAATAAAACGATAAACATGAGAAACCTAACTTAATGTAGAAAATGACAAAATGGGGTGAGTTAAATTTCGTATCGGTTGATAAAGGAGAGATGAATGTAAGGAAACAAGAATATGTACATTAGAATCAGGTCTTCACGTGCGAATAAGGATCAAAACCGCGTCTTGAAGAATACACAGGACTCTGGAGTTAGCTCAGTTGGTAGAGTAGCATTCACAGAGTCTTGTGCCCAAGGCCAGTCTGAGCCATTTGGAGGCCTGTCTCAAAATAAGTAAGTAAAAATAAAAATAAACGTCCCACAGGAAAGCCACACGTGATGCTAATAAGAGGTTAAACGTTCTTGGTGTTGGATATTCACCAGCCTCATCATCTTGTCATCTCTCCTCCTTCAGCCAGATTGTCTTTGGCTCTGCTTTCTCTGGCTTGAGTCTGTAGTCAGTACTGGCTGCTTCCTTTGGCTGCTGTCTTGGCAGGCACACTATTGATATTTCCTTTAAAGAAGCAGAGAGTTCTTGCTTTGGCCACACACAATGTAACCCCCCCATTCTCTCTCTCTCTTTTTCTTTTCTCCATTCTGCCTCCTCTTCCTCCTCTTCCTTTCTCTCTCTCTCTGTCTCTCTCTTGCTATTTCTCTGTCTCTCTGTCTCTTTCTCTCTCTCTCTCTCTCTCTCTCACACACACACACACACACACACACACACACACACACACACGCAGGAGCTGTTCCTACTCCGAGTAAAGCCAATCCTACAATTAGTGGTTTCAGATTGAAATTT
The DNA here is from genome assembly GCA_026225945.1 of Cricetomys ansorgei. Taxonomy (NCBI): domain Eukaryota; kingdom Metazoa; phylum Chordata; class Mammalia; order Rodentia; family Nesomyidae; genus Cricetomys; species Cricetomys ansorgei. The sequence goes on from JAMJFZ010003544.1 coordinate 6,979,389, forward strand.
AATACAGAAGGAAAAGGAATTGTGTAAATATGATGTCAATGAAAGTGTCCCAGAGAATTCCAGGAAGTTATTTGTTCCGTAAATAGATGGCAATTCCTCTTCTGAAAAAATAATTTTCTCTGTTCTCATACTGAGAACTTAAGGATTTATATTACCAAATATGGTGAGTTTAGTATTTTATCTAGAAAAATACTTCTGATGGTAGCCATCTATATATGACCAGAAGAAAAAGTTCCAAACCCTTTTGCAATTTTTCGTGAGACGTAGTGATTGTCGGCTTTTGTTTCACTGTTAGTGGCTTTCTCGGGTAAGCTAATTTCAATAGGGATTCAAGATAAAGTCTGCATGAAAGGGGTCTGGAGCCATTGCTGTTTTCCTAATCTGATGAGAAGGGGGAAGGGGGCTTTCTATCTTTTTCCATTTTGTTGAGGAAGAGACTTGCTACATAGTAGTCTGGGATGGTCTTGAAGCCCCAACCCTTCAGAATAGTGGCTGTGTGCCACTTTGTATTTACCAAGATTTTTATCTTATTTATTTTAACTTAGAGACAGGGTCTCATGTACAGCAGGCTGGCTTGGGAGTCACGGTGTAGCAAAATGTGATCTTGAACTTCTGATACCCCTGTCTCCATCTTCAGAGTGCTGGGATCACAGACACAACGCCACCACAGCCAATTTTATGCAGTGGTTGGGGTCTATGCCAGGGCTCTGTACGTGCTACACAAGCTTTCTACCAACTGTGCTACATTCAGGCTTCATCTATTTTAATGATGAAATAATACCAGGATACATGCTATTAGCATTACTATCAAACATGCTGAGTTTTCACCTGTTGCTTTATTGGAAAGGATATCGGGTTTATCGGTTACTTTTGTTGGTGGCAGTCATCATGCAGATGTCACTGGATAGTAGCTGGTGTGTTCAAAAGCAAAAAACAAAAGCTACAGGAGCCGGGCCCGGTGACACACAGTAGCTGGATGCAGGATAAGCAGCTGGTGTGGGGCCTATGTGGCTGCCATGTTGAATCCTGGTCCTTAATGGGACCAGTGGTGGATTATGTGGCCTTGGGGAATTTATTTAACCCTTTATACTTTACAGAGTCGTTATGAGAATCCAATGAGGTCACTTTTGTAAATCGAAACAAGACACTTACTTTAGAGTCGTTCTATTTAGTAAGCCGACAGAAAGCCCTATGTGTTTGCGCTATAAAAAATAAAAGGGAGTGGCTCAGTCTGCAAAGGGCTCGTCTCACAAGCACGAAGGCCCCCAAGTTAAAAAACAAAAACACAACCTCCAAGAGCCAGGCCTGGTGACACATACTTGGAACAGCTGCCCTGGGGAAGTGGAAAGAAGTAGGCTTGGTGGCCAACTGGCCCAGCTTACTAGGTGAGTTTCCGGCCAGTGAGAGACCCTGTCTCAAAAAATAAGGTGAATGGTGACTGAGGAATGACCGCAATTGTCTTCTGATAAACACACACACACACACACACACAGATACACACAGACACAGACACAGACACACACACACACACACACACACACACACAGATATACACAGATACACACACACACACACACACACACACACACACACGAGGCATGACCGCCTGCAAAGCAGTGCACACCCACCATTTACACTACCCTGGCCTCAAGCTCCCAGAGATCTGCCTTTCCCCAGCCTCCCAAGTGCTGGGGTTAAACGCGTGTTCCGCCCCCCACGTTTGCTCAGCAAGCGTCTCTGAGGACTGCTGAGGTTCACTTTTTCATTTCTTCCTCCCCTCGTTGTGCTGGTTGCCCAGAGTTCAGAGTTCATTTCTGCCACCCATTTATCACACCTCTTTGTGAAGTGACTGTGTAGGCTGAGTCAGAGGTCTTCCTGACCGGAGTGTGTGCACGGTCTTTAGTTTCTGATCGAAGAGACACCTGGCTTGATTAGAAGCCCCACCCCCCAACTGTCAGTCAAGTTCTGAGTAACTGAGGACAGTAACCAAATGATCTCCAGTTAAGAGCACTTTCCACCCATCTTTTATTTTGTATCTTTTGCCCTTCCCCCCCCCTTTTTTTTCCCCACAAACACTTACAATGAAGCAGCCATCTCTGTGTGGACACATGTTGGACAAAGGTGAAGAGGAACGTTTTGTTTGGAGTGTGCCAGCTGCAGGGAACGGCACAAACCTAGCTCTGTACTAGCAAGGCCTCTGCCGTCCCTGTAAACCTGAGCTGTCTTTCCTGTGCAAAAGAAGGCACACAGCAGTGACTGTGATGTGTGAAATGAAGCAGAGCTGTCGGAAGGATGCAAAATCAACTCCAGATCAGTGCTCCTCCATCTCTCCCCACCCCCTCCCCACCCCCCAATGCCCAGTAAGTAAATCAAGCAAACAAGCAAGCAAAACAACCATTCGGTTTCTGTTGCTTTTCTTGGCCTGGATAGCTAAGGGAGAAGTTGAGATGGAAGAGAAAATTCTCAGCTGGGGATGCAGCTCAGTCGGTAGAGTGCTTGCCCAGCACGCGTGCGGTCCTGGGTTCGATCCCTGAACTGCACCATACTGTGGGAATATTTGTCTATTATCTCAGTACTCAGGAGACAGGAGAGTCAGAAGTTCAAGGTCATCCTCTGCCTATACATCAAGGCCAGATTAGGCTACATGAGACCATGAGACCTTGTTCTGGGGGTTGGGGGAGAAGAGAAATTAAAGATAGCCAAGGAAACAATCATTTTAATTCATCCTAATGGATTTTTATGCATCTTAGAGTCCATAAAGATTATTTAACTGAATTTCAGATTTTTTTTTTTTTGGAGGGGGGTGTTGTTTTGTTTTGTTTTTTAAGACAGGATCTTCGTGTAGCTCCGGCAATCCTGCAAACCAGGCTGGTTTCGAACTCACAGAGATCCACCTGCCTCTGCCTCCCGAGTGCTGGGACTGAAGGTGTGCGCCACCACACTTAGCTGAATCGCAGTCAAAGCAAAGTGACCTGACAAAAATCATAATGCAAATTAGACCTTTTTAATGCTGGTGAGGCTATTACTAGTAAGACTATTATTCCTGCTCCTGGAATGCCAGTTCTATACTACCTGCTGCAGACTGTCTAGGTCACTTCTGCCAGTTCCATAATATGGACTGTGGGCACTGGAACACAGAAAGTGATTCATAAACAAGCAACAGGCGATCCTAGCCTAAAGGGATAGAAGGCAAACGAGAGATTCGGCTGAGGAGTGTAGATGGCCTGGCTTCAGGCATTCCGTGATCCGGGAGCTCGAATGTCAATAGAATGTGACTTCTCTGTCCTGGGTCTGTTCTGATTGGCTTATTATTCTCAGACAGGTTCCTGTCTTAGGTTTGAAAGATGGTCACAGACGTTCTAGCTTCTGTATCCCTTAAGAGCCAAGTCTGGTAGGAAAGGCTCGTTCGATCTTTCCTGGGATCCCCAGAAGGAAACTCAGAGCACCGAGCGGCCTCTAACTGAAGCTAGGTCACAGTAGAAGTGTGACACCCTGAGGTGGGCCGTGTATAGTGATGGTCTAAAAAAAACAGTTAATAATTATGTATATTTCCATTTGTGTGTGTGTATGTATGTATGTGTGTGTATATGTATGTGTGTGTGTATGCATGTGTATATATGTGTGTGTATGTGTGTGTGTATGCGTGTGTATATGTGTGTGTATGTGTGTGTGTGTATGTATGTATGTGTGTGTGTGTATGTATGTGTGTGTGTGTATGTATGTGTGTGTGTATGTGTGTATGTATGTGTGTGTGTATGTATGTGTGTGTGAATATGGTGTGTGCATGTGTGTATGTGTGTGCGAATGTGTGTGTGTATGTATGTGTGTGTATGTGTGTGTGTATGCGTGTGTATGTGTGTGTGCATATGTGTGTGTGTATGTGTGTGTGTGAATGTGTGTGTGAATGTGTGTGTGTGTATGCGTGTTTGTGTGTGTGCGCATATGTGTGCGCACGTGTTTGTGTGTGTGTGTATGTGTGTGTGTATGTGCATGTGTGTATGTGTGTGTATGTGTGTGCGCGTGTGTGTGTGTGTGTGCGTGCGCGCGCGCGGAGGCCAGGTCAACCTTGGATGTCATTTCTTAGAACACCATCTACCTTGTTTTTGGAGCCAAAGTCTTTCACCTTTACCTGGAACTCACTGATTTGGCAAGGATGGCCAGCCAGTGAACCGCAGGGATCCTCCTGTCTCACCTCCTACACCCTGGGATTACAAGTGATGGCAGCAAGCCCAGTTTTTTTATCCGAGTTCTGGGGATTGATCACATGTCCTCATGCTTGCGATGCAAGGGCTTTCCTGATCACACTGCCTTCCCAGTGCCTCCTTTCAAGTATTCTCATGAAAAAATATGTGACCCCCAATTCTCTTAGGGGGTTCTCTGAATTCTCTAAGAACTCTACAAACAATAACCCACCCAAGTTATCTTCAGCCGGCAAGATAAGAGCTAGTATGATTACATTTGTAGAACAGAGGAAACCCTTAATAAGATCAAGTAGTGTGCACATGTCACAAAGCTTATACCTAGTAGAGGGGCCGTAATTGAATACCTGGCTTTCTATTGCCTGAGAAGGTGGTGTAACTTTTGCAGCGCAACAGGCTTACAGAGAGCTTGCTGGCAGGCCCCAAGCTAATTGACAGTCCTGCTCAGAGTGGGTAATAATTGGCCTCTCCATCCCATCTTGGGGCTTGCTTTTTGAAAAGTGTTTTGGGCTCTCATAGCTGTGTTCTCATGCACGATGTATTTGCTAATTCCTGGAACTGAGAAGACTTGCCAATCAGCTTCTTGGAGACGGATGACTTCTTAAATGTCAAATGAAACATCGAGTCATTAAGTTGTGCTGTTTTAAAATGTCAGGAAAAACCATTATTTTTGCAGGCAGAGCTTCAGTGTGGTCTGATTAGGAGTCTGTGAAGTAACTCTCGTCTTCAAGGGAAAAACAAAAAAAAAACAACTTTCTTTTACTTCTTTCGGAAAATGCTGTCGTCTTGGTCAGAGAGGTATAGTCCAGGAGACGTGCTGGCCTCCGAGCCCTGCTTAAGAGGGGGACAGTTTAATTTTTCCTTGTCTCTGCCAAAGTTTTTATGTGTTCTAGGCTTCCAGGAACTCCACGGAGGGCCTCCATCCAGCTGCTTTTAGCTTCTTTCTCTCTCGCACTCCTGTAGCATAGCTGAGTCGTTTGTCGTTTGGAATCCATTCCCACTTAAAGTATTTTCAAATACTTTCCTGCAGAGACCGGTGGAGCTTCATAGACTAGAGATGACACTGCAAGACAGTAGGACAGCCGTGACCAAGAACTAAGCAGCTCACAGGCCTCTCCTGGGCACTTCCCAGGGCAGAGAGGGCTGCAGGGCTACAGTCTCAGGCTGTTTTCAGGCAGGTATTGTTAGGTGACTAGGAGCTGAGTTAAATGGCCACAAAGTAACCCGAGGTTGGAGCGATGTGTGTGCAAGTGGGAAGAGAGGAGTTCCTCCATTGGAGATGGAGGAACGGGAGAGGAAGGGTTCTGTGCATCTCGGGAGAACTTCTAGCTTCTCAAAGCAACTTTCAAGACAGTCAGCTTTTACTCTTATTGAGTTCCTCTTTCTGCACGACCCAGCTTGACCAACCTAAAATTATTAGGTTTGGTTGACTCTCAAACAGGCTCTGTAATCTGAAATTCCACTGTAAGGCTTTAACCACATAATTGACATGGGACGAAAGTTAATTGGGGGAAGGGAGTGGGGAGTGTAGCAGCCTGCCATCTCGTGTCTCATGAAGACTTAGTTTACATGTTTTAGAATGTCACATTTGTATAAGCATTCAGAATAGGACAAACAGCCCCGATACAAAAGCACCAAACTACAAGTAGAAGGGCCTGCTCTTTCAAATCTAAAGCTAGGTGAACAATGTTGAGCACATCCAAATCTTTCTGGTCTTTTATCCCACCCCACCCCCTCCCATTTGTAAAATGAAGCAATAATTCAGAATATCTCCTCCCGGCTTTCAGAACTGAATTTGTTCATTTGAAATAAGAATTTTAAAACACTGGTAATTGTTTTCTGGGGGTTTTGTGGTCTTGGAAACTTAGATACAATCTTGTCCTTGAGTAACAGTTGCATTTGCTTTTTCTTTTCTTTTCAAGATTTATTTTTATTTGTGTGTGTGAGTGTGTGTGTAAGTGCTTTTATAATGCTAAGCCATCTCTCCAGCCACCCAGGTAACAGTTAAAACAACTAAACCACAGAAAAATTGAATCTCATCTCTTATCCATTCCTTGCATGATAACAACATGGAAAACTTGGTGGGGATAAACGGCTTGGCTCCGACATGGCTCAGCTGGGAGTGGGTATTCAGAATGATGGTTCAAAAAAAGCATCATTTGACTGACGCAAAGCATGAGTCAGCTCGGGAGAAACTTTATGGCTTTGGAGGACCTTCGCAGGGAGGGCAAGGTAACAGAAGATCTTATTCATCCCTGGAGGAACAGCTTGGAAAGTCTGGGAGAGAAAGGTTTGTTTTGGATCCATGCACAGGACAGGGAGGCAGTGAGGGAAAGCAGGCTAGGCTAGGAGTTGAAAACTTACTTCTAGACTGACTTTGTCAGCTATGTGGTCCGGGGCCAGATACATACCCTGTCTGGTCTCCTTCACCTACGAAGTGGGGAGACAGGACTTTTCTAAGCTCTGACGGCTCCCGGTTCTTTCCAAAGGTACGTAGCCGAGCCAGGGGCTTCCCTCATCTTGAAAACAAGTTCCAAATGACCACAGTCGTTTCTCTCTCTATAGTCCCCATCTCTCCTGGGTCTGTGCCTTACAAACACCTCTCTGGAAGCAGCCTTCCCTCAGCCTGCCCTGTATTATGAAGATACGATGCGCCTTTCTTTCCTCTGTGTGGATTCTTGACACATGCAGGGACCAGATCATTCATTTCAGAGTCTCTTAAAGCGTTTAAAGAGGGCTGAGGACGTAGCTCAGGGGTAGAGCGTCTACATCAGGTCTCGAATTCAGTATCTAACACTGGGGGCGCAGGGGGAGAATGCTGCCTTCCTTTCTGCTCACAAGAATTGCATAACCCCAGGGAATCGCAAGTCTATGATTACACAATATTTTCAGCAGCACATTTTCTACGCTAACAGTTTAATAATTTCCGACGCAACTTGCATATGCTAATATGCAAATAGGAAGCTCCTTGAGCACGTGTACAATTACCGGTTGATAATTATGTTTTTCATTACGAAAGTGTCAATTTATAGACACACGTGATTGTATGTGCATACGATTATAGACCCATCCAGTCGCTCCTATATTAGTATATATTTTAGTCGTTTAGAGAACAGAGCAAATTTTTAATATTCATTTTTCATTTTTATGCTGGAGCCCTGATCGTAAAATTTCCTTAGTTTTTTTTTTTTTTTTTTTTTTTTTTTACAGCCTATTCATTGTGAGGCTCTTGTGAAGAATTTTAAAGCTGAAAGTATTCTTCAAGGTCATGAGTGATTTGACTCTTTATTTTACAGTTGGGAAAAACTAAGGCCAGAGAGGTGAAGGTGTCAATCAATGCTGGTCACATTCAGCGTCAATGGTAACCCATGGGTCTCCATTCTCAGTTCATTAATTACTTTCTTGCTATAGCATAATAATATTTATAGACATAGAACATGAAACATGCATGTTTGTGTAAATATAACCATAGAATATTTATGGTTTGCTTACATTCTATTATAAAAAGAGTGATTTGGTTATAAATTTCCCTCTGGAATGTCTTGGAGAAATGTATCTTTATGGATATTATTCGTGGGTCAGAGTGAACATCACGAGGTAGGTAGAAGATATGTATCCTGTCTCTTTAGAAGCCTATTTCATGCTGTGCCAAGCAGATAGAGTACAGGTACTGGTTAATAATTTATAGTATGCATTCATCTGCATTCCTCTTCGACTAAAATATTAATTCCCCATTGATCATCGTTATTTGCTTTTCGCCCAGGCTATATACAATGTGCAGAGAGTCTGATGAAGGGCTTATTTCCTAGACTCAAGATAGGCCCCGTGCTTTGCCAGTAATTTACTGACTTTATTTACTTGTGGTAATGAGCACATTGCAGAGAGTGTGCCAGCTGTGGGAATTGTCCTGACTGCATTTTTTTTTTTCCTAGAGTAGGACAATGCAAAAGGAACAGCTGTTATCTATTGTATTTCCAGTAAATGCCTACATTTTTATTATGTTTTTCATGAAATGTTGCGGGAGAATATAGAATGTGTGTGTGTGTGTATATATATAAATATAAATATATATATATATATATATATATATATATCACATCAGCCAGATTCTTTTCAATAAAATAAGCTTATTTAAAAATGTCTTGAGAAATTGTGTGTGGGTATGTCTGTGTGTGTGCGTGTGCGTACATGTTATAAAAAACAACAGGTTCTGAAAGATGAGGTATAAATGAGTTGGTTTAAAGACTTAGAAAACATATGGCTAGTACAAATTTTATACATATGGATGTATCTTGTATGCCTATTTACAAGATATATAAAATTTTTTATTAATAATAATAATAATAATAATAATAAGATGAAAGAAATCTAGCATACGAACTATCCAATGCTTTACATACCAAGAGAGAGACCCTTTTCATCTTTGAATTTGTAAAGGTCAGTTTGCAAATCCACTTTTGTTTACTGCGAAATGCGATATTAAGTTCTTATTTTCCTGAGACTATCTGGCTTCCCAAAATATGGGCATTTCCACTGAATTGCGAGGCCACAAGAAAGTCCTGACTTAGGGGAACTAGTCTTTTTCCTGCTTCCTCTTTTGGGGTGCCTCTTCCTTTTCCGTCCACGCTGTGTTCCATCTTGGGGACCGATTGCTTTGTCCGTTTAGGAAAATTTTAAATCATGTGTATAATGCGTGTGTCGTGTGGGTAAATCCACAAACGTGCAGGTGGAGGTGGGGGCCAGAATAGGGCATTGGATTCCCTGGAGTTTCCGGTGGGTACGAGCTACCCAATGTGAAGCTGGGAACTGAACCTGGGTCCTCTAAAGGGCAGTCAGCGCTCCTCACCATTAGGACATCCCTCTCTCCCTTCCTTCCTTCCTTCCTTCCTTCCTTCCTTCTCTTAATAAAAACTTCCCTTCTCTCATCCGCTCATACCACCTCCTTGAAATGTTCTGTTAATTAAAATAAACTAAGGAACTGCAGAAGTTCTCAGCATGCCTGAGTTTGTAGACAAGGCCAAAGGACCACCACATTTTTTTAATTTTATTTTATATGCATAGTCTGATGGTATGAGATCTCCTGGGACTGGAGTTACAGACAGTTGTGAGCTGCCATGTGGGTGCTGGGAATTGAACCCAGGTCCTCTGGAAGAGCAGCCAGGGCTCTTAATCAATGAGCCATCTCTCCGGTCTGACCATCCCATTCTTACAGCTTCTCCCAGATGAGCCACTGGTATGGTTAGAGTAGGACGCTTGGTTATTCATCACATCCTTCAAGGACGGTTGACTCCAAGGACAGCAGCTTGCACTTGGCGGGTGACTCAGTTTCTCTATTTGAATCATCACCTAAGCAATCCCTGTGTGTTGGGGTGGGGGTGAGACAGGACTTCATATTTGTGTTCCGTTCTTGAATATCCCAACTGTACTGCTTGGCAAGTCACCATTTGAACATTCAGCTCTTCATGTATATATGCATCAGTCAGGAGCAGGTAAGGAAATCAGAAACCACTTTAGAGTGATTTCCAGCAGAGAAGAAATTCAATACAGGAATTACATACACGATGATGGAGATGTTGTTAGGCAAAGGCTTCCCAGCGAAGAGAGATGAGAGGAAATAAGCCCCCCCGAACCCAGAGTCGCCCTGCTTTATCCTCTCTCTCCTTATCTGTCTCCATAGATATTTCCTCTCTCTCCTCTATATCCTCAAGCCCACTGGCCGATCACAGAGGGTGGCTGTGGACACCGGAAGTGGAGAAAATGCAAAGTCTTGCAATGGACAGCCTCCTTGAGGGAGGTGAAGACTGGAGCGCAATGGAGAATAAATAGGTTTAGTGAATGGATGCCCGGTGAAGGGTCTGGAGAGGAGTGGATTATACAGCCACCAGTCTCTGGATGCACACATCATCTGACACCGACTGAACCCTCTTGACCCCGTTACCGGCAAAAATCTGAGGGCGATTGGGAGAGCAAGGGAAGAGACCACAGGGAAGGGCCCATTAGAGGTACACTGTGGCTCTTGTCTGCTTGTCTCCCTTTGGGACTTCCTGGTTTCCTTTGTGATTCCCCGCCCCCTCCCGTCCCCGTCCCCCACCCCGTCCCCCCGTCGTCCCCCCCCCGCCCTCTCATCCCCCCCTATCTCCACCCCCCACTACTTCCCTGCTTAAACTTGCCCTGCTGTCATTAGTCAGAATGCTGTGGGTTTACTGGGGAAAGCCTCAACTCCTCTTCAGTTGGTTCCTTAAACCGGAGGCTTAAGGTCATTAAGTCAAGAATTATTTCTGCACAAGAGTCTCTCAAGCGTCAAACTTCCACAGAGGAGGCGATCCCTGAGCGGTGCGCTGAGAACTCAGAGCACTGGCAAGCTGCATCAATGTGTGGTCAAGGGTTTTGAAGTATTGGCTTAGTGAGTTCGCAGTTATAGATTTCTTGAGGTTAATGAGTGTGCCCTTGGTACTCAGAACACAGTGTTCCTGAGTATTAGGTATTGCAGGTTAGTTCTGGGAGCTAGCAGTCCATGAATTGATAAAGATATAAAGATAAAGCTCTACCTCCTGTCGGCCTGGGGTAAGATAACACAAAGTCTTTCAGCCTCAATTTCATGTTTTTAAAGGAAGGACTTAATTTGCATCACAGGCCCTGTGAGGACAGGAGCGACATCTTACATTCCTACGTAAGCACCTGGTATATATCATCTTGCACAGATACAATGATCAGCGTATGTTTGGTGGTGAGAGCTCTCCCTGAGGAACTGAAAGAAGCAATATACTATGTGCCTAAACTTTAAAATTTTGTTTTTTTGGGGGGTGGGGGCAGGGTGGGGCTGGAAAGACGGCTTAGCGGTTAGGAGCATTTGCTGCTCTCCTGGAGATGAGTTGGATACCAGGACTCTATGTCAGATAGCTCACAACTGCCTGTAACTCCAGCTCCGTGGGGTCTAATGTCCTCTTCTGACCTTTGAGGGGATTTGTACACGTGGCATACACAGACACACTTAGATTTTAAAAAAGAATTTTTTCAAAAATTAAATTGGGTTTGATAGTTTCATTTTGACTTTTTCTTTTCTTTTTTTCTGAGGCAAGGTCTTGTGTAGCCGAGGTTGGACTTAGGCACCCTCTGTTTACAGAGGCGACACTTCACTTCCACATCTACCTCCCAGGTGCTGAGATTACAGCTGTCTACCACCACGTCTGGTGGTAGCTCCATATGTATTCACACTGAAAGCATTTCTACTTCTGAGTGCTGTGTTTAGATAGCACAACCTCCCCCCCCCCGCCCCCACCCACCCAGGAATCTGCTCATCGGAGGTTGCAAATTCAGGTGCCTAACAGGATCAAATAAATAAGGTGAATTAACTTGATTAACTCAAATGGGGGGGATATTAAGACTGTAGAGAGCTGAAAAACATTGGAGAGGAATTTCAATGTCTTCTTCTCCAAAGGGGACAGCTGATGTTCTGAAGTTCTGTCTTAACTGATTTTTGTCATTTGAGAGGGTGGCTCCGGTGAGGTCAAATCTGTGGGTATTTATGTGACAGTGTTCCATGTTTGTGACTTGATTGGCCAGATGAGAGACTCTGCCTGACTGTGAACAGATTAAGAAGAATCCACTTCAGGCTTCTAGCTGTTAAGGACTCTTAGCTGTTCTGTTCGAAGCACTTTCTAAGAAGTTCTGGGAAACATTTCATGATCTGGGGGCTCTAACTCAGCATGTAGGCTTTCTAATTTACACTTCATGGGCAGTTTCTCTTTGTACTGTTTACTTGAAGAGGTAACCACAGGGCAAGCAAGAGAGCTGTTATCTGTCCCTGCACTTTGACTTTCTGTTGACAAAAGTGCTTACTGGTGTATGGTCTTTCAGATTAATGTCAACAGCGGTCGTTATAACATGAATGATGATAGACAGATAATCAACCCAGTCTCCCCCTCTCCCCTCCCCACCACAAAGTATGTTTATGTGTAGAGACCACAAAGATAATGGCTACTCCAGTGTTTAGTTATGTTTGCCTAGATAGAGTACCACACTGTAGCCAAGGCTGAGCCTCCGTTCTCCAGGCAAACCAAGCAGTTAATTCCAGAGGCAGAAAGCCCACCTGTGCTGGTGTGTGTGCATGCATGTGTGTGTGTGGGTGTGTGTGTGTGGGTGTGTGTGTGTGTGTGTGAGATAGCTCGAGCTGAGCCACTTGAGTTTCAGGAGACCTATTTCGATTTGCAGTTGATTTGATCTTGAGGGGAGCTGATAGAGGTAGTAAATGATTCATTTTCCAGAGTGAGAGAACTAGAATTGGTTTTTGGCTTCGAAAGACGTGAGTCACTTTTGGTCCTGACTCAGTCCCCAATGTGATACACAGTGACTCACCTGTGTGATGTCATGTTTGTTCCCTCTAAAGACTTGACCCCTTTGTTGTGTTGGAGTATTTCATTTCATTTTAAGAGAAGGAAAATATTGTAGATGAGAATGAACTGTTCCCAGTAACGCAAATAAGAAAGTAAGCCTTGATTATTATTTTTATTCGTATTTTGTCACAATGAGCTTCAAGGAGTAAATAAGTGTTAAATGCCTGTATTGTTTTCCTTGTTTATTGGGTCTGTTAATTTTAAATAGTCTAGTTATTAGCCAACATTTGATTGAAAACATGTTTTATGTAAAAGAAAAAATTTGCTTCTACAATGATTCAATCTTTGGAGAGAAATAATTTTTTTTCTATTGTTTTTTTGTTTTTTTTTGTTTTTTGAGACAGAGTTTCTCTGTAGTAACTCTAGCTAACCTAGAACTTACTCTGTAGACTGGGCTGGCCGGGAATTTACAGAGATCCACCTGCCTCTGCCTCCTGAGTGCTGGGATTAAAGGTGTGTGCACCATCACCACCCAGCAAAATATTTAAAAATCGACCCCATTTGAAACAGTGAACAATTAGAGACTGGAGAGTTGATTCAGCAGATGAAAGCATTTTGCTCTTGCCAAACATTAGCGGTCTAGATCTCATCACCCACATGGCGGCTGATGACCTTCCATTAATTGCAGTTCCAAGGGATCTGACACTCTCCTCTGGGCTTGCACAGGCACTAGGCATGGCACACGTGTGGCGCACATATGTATGTGCATGAAAACACACACACAAATACATATTTTTAATTGAACAGTAGATAGTTATATTAAAGAGGACCATGAACTTATTTTTCTAAAAAACACTAATTAGGTTGGGTATGGGGTCCTAAACCTTTTATCCCAGCACTAGGGAGGCAGCAGCAGGTGGAGCTCTGTGAGTTCAACGTCAGCCTGGTCTACAGAGTGAGGCCACCTCCAGTCGGGACTACATAGTGAGACCCTGTCACAATAAATAAGTAATTGATTAGATAAATAAATATATAAATATCCATTGGAGCTGAAAGGGGTGAGCAATATGGCTTAGAGGGTAAAGAACACTTGGTGACCTGAGTTCTAGTCCCTGAACCCACATGAAGGTGGCAGGAGAGAACTGAATCCTCAGAGTTGTCCTTTGACCTCTCTCACACACACTGTGGCATGTGTAACACACACATACATACACACACACACACAAAGCCTTTTTTTAAAGATGCATTAATGAACCCAAAGCAGAATGTTTGTTATGAAAAAATATCAGCATGTTCAAAATACGCAGCCCAGTGTAAGAAGGTGATGACAGACACTTTGCTATGCTATGCCAGATGCGAGCTGAGCTCAGTGTGCATGCCTGCTGTGAAAGGCAGGTCCAGGAGCTCAGGAGAAAACATATGAGTCTCCCAAGGTAGACCAAACACAGTTATTCTTAGCAGATAAGCATCCTGGGAAAGTCAAAGCTATGGAAGTTAAGGTCTCTTTGATGGTGAGTTACAGGAGTCCCTTTGATCTAACTTAAGCTAAAAAGAGGACATTGGATGTATGAACCAAAGCAATTGCCAGGTAACGAGGCTCTGAGCAATCCAGTGCACCACATGAGATATTTCTACATCTTCCAAGAACCTAGAAACTTGCAATTCCACTCCAACAGACTTCCCTCTCTGTTTCCAACCGTTCATGCTTCCAGTTCCCACGAATACCCATTCATGAATTCATTAATTAACTTGAGGCTGGGGAAAAAGATGGCTCAGTGGTTAGGAGTGCTTGCTACACTTCCCGAAGAACTTCAGTTCCCAGTCCCCACACTGGACTGTTCACGACTGCCTTTTTAACTCCAGCTGCAGTGGATCCAACGCCTCTGGTCTCCCTAGGGCTTATACACAGGTGCACATACTCTCCACAGACACACAAACACATACACATAATTAAAAATAAAATAATTTAAAAAAAAAGAAAGCTCAGGTGTGGTGGTGTATACCTTTAATCCCAGAACTAGGGAGGCAGAGAAAGGCAGGCAGATCTCTGTGAGTTTGAGGTCAGCCTGGTCTACACATTGAGTCACAGGATACCCAGGGCTAGTTAGAGACAGCCTATCTCTAACAACAATAAAACCCAAGCAACTAACCAAATAAACAAACAGAGCAATCAGTTTATTAAGAAAAATCTGGCCAGGGGGTAGTGGTGCACACCTTTAATCCCAACACTTGGGAGGCAGAGGCAGGTAGATCTCTATGAGTTCCAGGCCAGCCTGGTCTACAGAGTGAGTTCCAGGATAGCCAGAGTTACAACAGAGAAACCCTGTCTTGAAAAACCAAAGAAGAAAAAGACATCTGTTCGGGGGCCAGGAGAGATGGCCAAGCAGTTAAACGTGCACACTGCTTTTTCCATTCCTTTCCCAGCACTCCCCGTACATAACAGATGACTCACACCATCCTGGAACTCCAGGTCCAGCTCTGTTGCCCTTCTTCTGGCCTCCTAGGGCACCTGAAACTATGTGTACATACCCTCACAAATAATTAAAAATAAAACACAATTGAAAATAAAATCCATTTATTAGCCACCTGTGGCTGGTGGTCCTTTCTATCATGTGAACAGCAGCCTACCAATCAATTCGGTGTTTTTCTCCATTTTCTTTCTCTTCCATTCCTAATCGTGCTGCTGTTTATTATCTGTCTTGCAGATGAATACTTCCCAAAGGTTTGTGTTTGTTTATTAAACAATGCCTCAGGTTTCTGAGGCTGGCCTCAAATTCATTAACGCAGCTGAAGATGACCTTGAAATTCTGATCCTCCTGCCTCCACCTCCCAGGCTGAGATCACAGGCACGTGCTCTCATGTCCACCTGGCAGGAGTGCTCTTCAAGTTTCCATGTTTCTAGGGCTCTTCTGTGAATTGTATAAAGATGTAGGTTTTGACTCAGTAGGGCCAGAGATTTGTGTCTATAAGCTCCTGGACCATACCAGCTCATGCGGGTCCATGAAGCCTACCTTCAATTTGAAGGCTGTGTAAGCTGTTCTTGGATGCTCAGCTTGAATGAATAATCTCCTTCCCCTCTCTAATATCAGAGTCTTTTAGCTAAGTATCCACGTTTGCTCTTAGGTGTGTGGGAGATGCTGAACATACTCCCGCCTCTTGTGATAGGTACTAAAATTTCCGATTAGTTAACCAATGGTATTTCAGAATCCTTAAAACCTGACTACTGATTGGTCTGTAGAGAAAGTGTTCAACACGTGTTGAGTGAACGTTGGAACAGCTGTGAGCGTAGATATATGAATGAAATTTAATCCGGTTCAGGTGAATTTCATGATAGTGGCTTACACTACCGGCTCAGAAGTCCTCTCTATATTATTAGCTCCTACAGGAGAATCAACTTTCCAGTAAAGCTGGCCCTATCGAAGATGGACAGAGAGAGAACAATGGGGTATTAATAACACTGGGAGGGGCTCCGCTGCCTGTTTGAAGATCAAACCCACGGCCTCATGAATAATAGTTCTTAACTGGTGAGCCAAGCCTCTAGCTCCCTACAACAAATGGGGATGATTTGTTTCATTCCCTTCACAGGTCACTTAGGTTTAAAAAAAAAAAAAAATCACCAGGGAATGGCCAGAGACCTACCTACATGGACCTCAGGGCAGCTCACAACTCTGTAACTCCAGTTGCAGGAGATCTGCTCTCTTCTAGCCTCTAAGAGAAGCAAGTACATACGTGATACATAGACATACTTTCAGGCAAAACACCCTCCATACACACACACACACACACACACACACACACACACACACACACACATATTTTAAAGCACCAGGGTCAGGCTGGGTGGTAGTGGCACACACCTTTAATCCCAGCACTCGGGAGGCAGAGGCAGGTGGATCTCTGTGAGTTCGAGGCCAGCCTGGTCTTCAGAGTGAATTCTAGGATAGTCAGAGTTATATCAGAAAAACCTTGCCTCAAAAAACCAAAACCAAAACAAACAAACAAACAAAAAGCAGAGTCAGGAAGTGTTCTCCAACATCCTATGAGAAAGTAGATTTAAAAGTAGTCTTTATTGTAGAAATTTAGGAAACAAATGCCACAAGAAAGAGAAGTCTTCTACAATCTAGCTTTTCTTATTAACCCAAGGTAAGTTATTTACTGGAATTTGGTGGCTTGTATTCCAGGGGAAGGGCCCTGCCTTCTAACCCCGTAGGGAAAGTGTGAGAAAGAGCTTATCGCCATAGGGTATAGACAGACATTAGGGTACCAGGCATTCTATGTTAGGGGTTAGTTGTTTTTGAGGAGTTTGTCTGGGAAAGCTAGCTTTCCAACTCTCAAGATTTGAATTTTGAGGCTCGGGGAGAATTGTGGTTTTTCCGGTTGGAGTGGGAAAAAAAAAAAATGCCCTGTAGGACATTGACTTTAGCACAACCCCTCCACCGGAAGAAGGGAAAGCCCTTGTTCCACTTGGCTTGTTCTCGCATCCAAAGTGACCTCCAGAGTCCTTTGTGGACAATTTTGTTTGTCATCCACCCTAACTTAAATCCCTTGACCTAAGTCAGTTGCGTAGGATTCTCCATGTGGTTCACCGTTGCCTCTAGGATGAAGTACAGGTTGTTTATTTTCTAGGACAGTCAACATCTAGCCTGGTGTGACCCCTCAATCAACTTGTGACAGTCGCTATGTTATTCCGTGCACCCCGGCTGTTCCAGGGGACCTGCTGTGCTCCAAACACACCGTGCATCCCGAATCTCAGCATCCGGAAGGCTTCCGCATCCTGAGCTTCCTGCCGAATGCATCTTGCCGCGGACCACTCTGTGCACCGAGTTTCCCCATGATTAAAGCCTGCTTGTCTTTTAAGTTTCAGCTCAACTGTTACTCTCTCTGGGAAGCATTCCCAGATCTTTAATCCACATACCCATCTTAATTAATCATCGCTTCCTTTGGGTTCCCACGGCCCTTGGTTCACACTGCTAGCATGTGCGTATCACCTTGTTAAGCAACCTAGCCTCCGTCTTCCCTGCATTGCCAGCGTGTCCCAAGCCAGAGACCTTGTCTTTCTTGTCCCGCTTCAGCCCTACTGGGCCACCCTCCACGGAACTTTATCCCACTGGCCCCACTGTGGCACCCTGCCCCTTATTTCATATCAGGGCGTATGCTTAAAGACCAAAGGCTTGCAGAGCTCCTGTAGACCTTCGCCTGCTGATAAGAGACTCTAAAGGTAGGCTTCCGGAGCTGCAGAAACGGCTCAGTAGTTAATAGCTCTTGCTAAGGACCGGAGTTCATTTCCCAGCATCCATGTCAGGTGGTTTGCAAACTACCTGCAGCTCAGCTGCAGGAAATCCAACATTCTTCTGTCCTCTGCTGGCACCTACATGAACAGACATGCACGTGTGTGTGTGTGTGTGTGTGTGTGTGTGTGTGTGTGTGTGTGTTCATGCTTCCCCCACACCCCCACCCACACAAGTAAAAAAGCAAAAAAAAAAAAAAAATCTTTTAAAGATGGATTTCACAGTCTGTCAGATTTCTAGAAATTACACTCAAGGGAGAGAAGGACTCATATGTTTGGAATAAAATACAATCAGGGCAAAAGTCCTATCTTTCATATCGTATAACTGAAGGTGAGTGGGAAGATACACCCTGAGAAATCACTGTGCATGCAGAGATAATCTCCTGGGTGTAAAAGAAACGGGAGGATTTTTTTTTTTTCAAAAACGGATTTCCCCTTCTCTGACCTTTCCTCCGTATGACTGCACTGCTGTTCGCTTTATTACTGAATCTTCATGCCCAGGAAACTGGGAAGCACTCCTGGAAACAGCTCTGAATGTGACCATTCATTGATTTTTTTTGCCCCCATCATTAAACCATATGGAGGGGGACTTCTGTTTCCAGAGCTAGGGCGCCTTCGTTCTCCTTAGAAGGACTAATGACAGGCACTTAAATTAGACCACACAGGGTTAAGGGAAATGATGCAGCTCCTCATTTCCATCAGAGCAGCGAGCCCCAGCGAGCACACTTCAGCGGGGACTGGAACCTTCTACCCTGACCTCTACTCCAAGGAGTTTCAGGACAACTGTGTAATGCCCGGATAGATAAGAGGAAGGCAGGTCACTTGGTGGTTCTGAAGTCTCCTCAGCTATCCCAGGACACACCTAAAGGCAGGTGGATGCCAAAGTACACAGGGCGTTGGGTGTGAGCCTGCTGAGAGCAGAGGCCGGGAGGCCTAATGGAGGGCCTGGCACTGTGACAGTGTGCAGGCCCAGTCTGGTCTGTGCAGCAGCTGCACATGTTCCTGGGACCGGAGCCAGCTGGTGGCTCATGGAAATAGTTTCTGGGTCCTGGCTCTTGTCCCAAAACAGGCTCGAGCTCCTTAGTCTGATCTGGCTGTGGCTTTGTTCTGACTCCAAGATGAAGCTCGGGCTCCTGAGCCAGAAGGGTAAGGCAGGTCCTTCCTGCTTCACCCATGTTCTCCTTCCAATCTGATACACAGGGTGGGGACAGTGGGGGGGGGGAGAGGAGCAGCGTTAAACCCTGAACCTGTCTGTGTAGTGCTTCTGCCCTCTTTGGGTTTCCTCTGCACACTTCAGTGTTAACCTTTGGGCGCTGGGCTCCAGCTGATGCCGAGGTCACCTAGGGCTGTAGCAGGAGTCCAGAAATACTCGGAGGTGACCCCCAAACTGGGTTGCAACACCACTACCCTTGGTTTTGCAAGATGTGTGACTGACCCCCAAATCAGGGTCTCTGAAACAGGCTACCCGGGAAACCCACAGAACTCTCAAGGCAAGGTAATTGTTTTAATCCCTATCAGACATTTTGTGAAGATTTCCAGTGATGACATTCCTTGACACGAATGCTTTGAGTTTAAAAAGCATCTTTGCTGGGAAATACGCCTTTAATCCCAGCACTCGGGAGGCAGAGGCAGGCGGATCTCTGTGAGTTCGAGGCCAGCCTGGTCTACAGTGAGTTCCAGAATAGCTAGAGTTACAAGAGAGAAACCCTGTCTTGAAAATAATAATAATAATAATAATAATAATAATAGTAATAGTAATAAAAGTATCTTTAGGACATTTAGGTATCTATTAATCAGATCAGGCAATCTAAGGAAAGAAAAGCTTGCCAAGCAGAGGGAGCTTCTAGACAAGTCTTCCGTCTCCCCAGCAGCTTGTCAACCCAGCCCTTCCCATCTGGGTCTCTGAAATCCGCTTGTAAAATATAGCCTTATTTGTATGCTTCTCCCTCTTGTTTCAGGCTAATTCTCCCAGACTGAGAGGAACACAATACAAGGGAGAAGTTTTTGCTGCTGTTGTTGTTTGTTTGGAGTGCTTTCCTTCTCGCAAACTCTTTTTTTGGAAACTGTAACCTCGGCTCCCAGCAGAGGCTCCTGGGGGGTTTTAAGAACATCAATCAGTTTCGCAGCTGGAGGCTGAGGCTTTCCTCAGGGAAGACTTTTTACATAAAACAGATTGTACTTTGTCCTTGCCAGGGCAGACAAAGGTTTAAATTAAATATGCAGCAAGCTCCAGTTGGCTGCCTGCCACCGTCCAGGGGAGGGGGGAGGGAGAGATCTTGTCCCTGCTCGCCTGACTCACTCAGTGTGTGTGTGTGTGTGTGTGTGTGTGTGTGTGTGTGTGTGTGTGTGTGTGTTTTCCTTTCCCATTTCTGTTACTGCAGTGGAAGGCGCCTGCAGTCTTGGGGCTGGGTTTTTCTGTAAATGCACTCTGTGAGAGATACTCAGCCTTCTGGGACCTTGGCTTCCTCTTCTATTCAAGGAAGGAGGTGACCTTTGAAGATCTTTTCTGTATTTAACCGTTTCTGTTTTCTCTTTTCTCAGTGCCAGGGATTTTCAGCAAATGCTCTAAGCCTCATCTGTGTGTGACCCCTCCTAACCATTCCTGGGGTGACTGACTGGATGTGTGATCTATTCTCACCATTCCTGGGGTGACCTCACCTATGTATGATCCATCCTTGACACTCCTGGGGTGACTGGGTGTGTGGAAGTCTGGCTTCTTTTCCCACAGATCTCATGATCCAGCCAACCATATTATCAGAGAACCCGATTAATGACATTTGACCTTGCATCCCAATTGGGGAGCATTCATGACTAACCTTCATCCTACATGAAACAACAGCTCAAGCCAGTTGCCACCAGGATTGAGGGGCACTGGGATGGAGTGGACGCCTCTTTTTCTTCTTTAAAATGTGTTTAAATATTGGTAAATGTCCTTATGGTTTTATGTCAACTCAAAACAAACTAGAGTCATCTGAAAGAAGGGGATCTCAATTGAGAAACGTCTCCTTAAGATCTAGTTGCTGTGCATTTTCTTAATCAGTGATATGGGAGGGCCCAGACCACTGTGGTGATGCCATCCCTGGGCTGGTGGTCCCAGGTGTAATAATTCTTTATATGAGTGGAGGCAATGGACAGAGTTTAGATGGACGCTGGGGAGTTTTAGCAAAAGTTTATTAGTTATGGGTGGGGGGAAGCTGAGTCGGGTAGAACAGGACCCTGTAGACAGAAAGGGAGAGAGAGAGAGCAAAAAGAGGAGGAGAAAGAGGAGAGAGAGAGAGAGCATGGTAAGAGGTATTGGGGCAGAGATCCCGAAGCCCACGGGGTTATATGAGGGTCAGCAGGTCCCCTGCTGATGACACAGGGCTGGTGGCTTTGGAACTATTCTGATACCTGGTGACAGAAGGTGGAAGTGGGGGCCAGATGAGCTCCAGGGAATGGCACCCAGGCAGTTCTGGGTAGTTCGCAGCACTAGGTTCTATAAGAAAGCAGGCTGAGCAAGCCATGGGGAGCAAGCCAGTAAGCAGGACTCCTCTGCAGCCTCTGCATAAGCTCCTGACTCCAGAATCCTGCCCTGTTAAGAGTTTCTTCTGTCCTGACTTCCTTTGGTGAAGAACTGTGGAAGCCTAAGATGAATAAACCCTTTCTTCCCCGACTTGCTTTTGGTCATGGTATTTCATCAGAGCAATAGAAACCCTAACTATGACAATGAGTAATAATAGAAATAATAATAACAATCACATTAATAACAATCAATAAACCCTGGGCCTAACCAAACAGTTGAGTAAGTCTGAGGACAGTTTTATAGACCTTAAGAAGATAAAAATCTCTTGAATTTAGGTTGGTAGCTTAGCTTATAGGGTGCATGCTAAAGTGCACAAAACCCGGGATGTGTCCCCAACACTGCATTAAACCTGGGCGTGATGGAGCTCGGTAATTTCCAGTGTTACTGGGAGAGGTGATGGCAGGAGATTCAGAAGTTCAGTTTCATTCATGGCTTCGTAGAACGTTCAAGGTCAGTCTGAATAAGGTGGTTTGAATGAGAATGGACTCCACAGGCTCACAGTTTGAATGCTTGGCCACCAGGAAGTGGTGCTATTTGAAAGGAGGCGTGGCCTTGTCGGAGGAAGTGCGTCACTGGGGGTGGGCTTTAAGGATCGGGAGATAGCCAATGGATCAGGATGTAGAACTCTCAGCATTTTTTCTGCTGGTGTGCCATCATGGTTCCTGCCATGACGTTAAAGGACTAAACCCTTGAAACTGTAAACCTGCCCCCAATTAAATGCTTTTTTGTCTAAGAGTTGTCGGGGTCATGGTGTCTCTTCACAGCAGTAGAAGAATGACTAGGACTCTGAGATACAGGAGACCTTGCTTCAAAACAAAACAAAACAAAAAGCATGTGGTAAGCTGCAACAAAGAACTGTGGTCAGTAAATACAGAAAGAACCTTTAGAGGTTGTTAAATCATATTTTGCAAAATAAAAATGTTGCACGGGCAGGTCAATTTCGAGAGAATAACTTGACCCACTTTCTGCTTCCAAATCAGGTTATGCCCTAGAAGTTAGTCGCTCTGCTGTTTTATTGGTTAAAATAACTTCCAATTTCTAGTTCCATGTTAAAACTTTTATTTATTTATTTATTTATTGCTTTAGCTTTTGGGGAGGCAGCTTTAATAGAAGGAATATTTATATCCCGGGACTCTATAATATTTACTGAAACTAGCTTTTACCTTACGGCAGGTCATGAAACTCTTACCCGAGAGGTGCTCACCCTGTACTTAAAGAAGGGGAACATTCTTATCACTGAAGGCCGAGGACAGAGAGAAGGATCCAGACCCAGTCAGCGTAGCCAAACCCTCTGAACGTTATCATGGGATCATGACAAACCTGTTTGTCGCACCTCCCCACCACCCTCCGCTTCGGCAAACTTGAAAACGCACTAGTGGTCGGCCTCGTTTCTTTAGATCTTGAGAACAGAGATACCGTTTGCATGGTTTTCTTTTGTTAACCTGACTTGCGCTCTAGATTCTTCTACCAGGAATGTAGCAGCGAATGAGAACGAGAACTCTTTCCCCTGCTGAGCTTGCGTCCTAGACGCCACAGACTATAAAAAGCAGGATGCGGGTGCAGTAGCATAGCTTGTCGCTGTAATCGCGGCACTCCGACAGTGGGAGGGATGGGGATGGGAGACAGAGACTGAAGAATCACCCGGAAGCTTGCAGACCAGCTAGCCCTTACCTACTGAGCCATCTCTCTGACCTCTCTATATTTTATACTTCTAAGCTGTTACTTGTGGTTAAGTTGAAGGGTATAGAATATGCAATTTTTCTGTAAACAAGGCAAGAGGGGAAAGACTTACCCAAGAGATGGTACAGTCAATGCTAGGGTCGGGGCAAACACTAGGTACAAACAGAAGTTCCTGACTTACTGGTTCTCTTTAACGACGTGTTACTGTGTTACCATCGCGAGAATAATTACAGTACGCAGACACTAAAGTGTTTTGCTGCTGTGTTATAGAATTAACCACCAGCTACCCCAACAGACCAACTCTGGACTCTCGGGTTTTAAACACCACAGATGTATTTCTTCCTCATATACAGTCAACGGGGATGCTCACCCCCTCAGAGACCCCAGACTCCTCAGTCTATAACATCTCCAAGATAACGCATGGCTTCCACAGTCTGTTTGAAAGATTGGAGGCCTGCCAGAGGCCCGTTTCACCGATCTTGACTTTCACTTGACCTTTTATTCACCTTCACTGGCCAGAATAGACAACTGGCTGCCTTCCCTACATCAGGACGGGGCCATAGAGGGTCAGTTACTGTCAGTCTGCAGCCTGCTGGTGACCTTGGCTGCTGATTCACAGCCTGATGGTGGGGTTACCTTTGCTTCTCACTCTTTTACTACTTGTAGCGGATCCTCTCTTGCCTGTTTCTAGCTCAGATGTCTAAGAGGGATGTATTGGTTTAAATGAGAAATCTCTCACACGGGCTCTGGTATCTGAACACCCGGGTCCCAGTTGGTGGGACTATTTGGGGAGGTCTAGGAAGCGTGGCGTTGCTGGAGGAAGTATGTCATTGGGGGTGGGCTTTGAGGTTGCAAAGGCCTTGCACTAGTCCCAGTGTGCCTCTCTCTCCGCTTTGTGTGTCTGGTTCAAGATGTGAGCTCTCAGCTCCCAGTCCACTGTATGCCTGCCTGTCTGTTGCCTCTGCCTTGGCATTATGGATTCTAACCCTCTGGAACCATCAGCCAACATAAACCCTTTCTTCCATAAGCTGCCTTGGTGGCCGTGTTTTATCACAGCCATAGAAAAGTAGCCAATACCGGAGACAATCTGATTGAGGTGTTTATTGTTAGAGTCACGCTAATACCTCAATTAGACGCTGAGAGGTATGTGTAAAGCGGTTTATTTTCCGCGGTTTGCGTACTGAGGCCAGGGCTGCCCAATTAAAAAAACATGGAGGCAGCCCCAAATGTGGGTGCACATGGGTTTTAAGTGAAACAGCAGTCACTAGGGGGGATCTCTCTGATTGGTCAGGACCTGAGCATGGGCACTCACCGGATTGGCTCGTTACATCTGGCAGGGAAGTGAGGGGTGTTCTCCGGAAAGTGAAGTGCATGAGAGACATGTGGAAAGCTCTAATTGGCCAGCAGCTGACCTGGGGCCTTCTGAGAGCTATTGGAGATTCGGGAAGAGCCAGCCCAGGGCCCGCCCATCACGAGGGGGCTCCCTGGTGGTCCTCTTATTTATCATTATTGCCTTTGTTTCTACACGATGTTTGCTTCCAGCTATCTCATAGACATGGTCTAGCCTGTGGACTTGCCTACCCTGGTGAATCTGTACTCACCATCATTACCTCTCTTCTGTTTGTTTTGGTTTTATTTTCTGAGACCCAGTTTCCTGTGGACCAGACCAGACTGGCCTTGAACTGGATATACAGGGAAGGATGATCTTGAACTTCTGACCCTCCCACCCCCACCTCCCGAGTGGTGGGATTGCAGGTATGCACCACCATGCCTGGTTTATTCAGCTCTGGGGCTTCAATCCAGGACAACGTGCATTTTGCTAAGCAAGCATATACCAACTGAGCTACACTCCAGCCCTCTGTACCCGTTTTTTAACCATCTGGAGAAAGAAGTTGGGGAATAAATTACATAGGAATTTGGAAATAAAGAGAATAAATATATGTGCCAGAGCTGTTTTTAATACTGAAGGTTTTTTTTGTTTTTAAATGTAGCTGACAACGTTATTAAAATTTTACTGTATCATAAGGACTGCAAAGTCAAAATCTGTTAAGGTTTTAGAAGGGACTACAGCTTTATTTTTCTAAGTGTCTTCTTTAATGTGGAATCTAGGGTAGTTGCTATCAATGTCAGTCCACACAGTCAAGTGTACAAAAATACTGCCCAGTGGGTAGTGAATTGTTGGTGATAAGGGATCCCGATGGAATCGGCACTAGGCCCGTGACACTTCGAGTGGCTTTTTAAAATAGTGGATCCTGGCACACCAGTTGAGCCCCAGATGGGAAAGCCTGCCTGGGCCGCACCGGCTTCCTTCGTCTTTACGGAAACCTTGTTCACCAACGTGGGCGAAACAGATAGGCTAAGAGCTTAAACCTACAAGCCTAAAATTGGTCGGACCTTTCCCAGCCTTGTCCACGTCCCCTGTTATAGCAAGCTTTAGGTAGGCTGATTAAAGTGTCTAGTAACCCTGGACCAAAGTGATTGGATCTCTCTCTTATGCAACGCCCTGCTTCCTGTATATAAAAGCCCTGCTTCTTTTGAAAGAAAGTAGATCTGTTCCACGAAGCTGATCTCTGGAGTCTAAATTTCTTAGGCTAGTGACTCTGTCGCCACACTCTCTTGGGGACCCCCTGCTTCCACAAAAGGCCACAGTGAATTGGTGCAATAAGTAGAGTCTGGGTCGCGGTACTAAATGGCTCCCAGCAGTCCTTGGCTTTGCATTCTACTTCTTTCTTCTTCCCAGCCTAGAATGGGGGATGTGTCAGTAGTGAACCATCTTCGTTTCCCAAAGGGCACACACAGGGTAGTATTCTGGGTCAGGGAGGTAAAGCAGCAACAAGCTGGGAGTCTGGAACAGGCAGCCACTTGTGATGGTTGATCTTGATTGTTCGCTTGCACTCCTGGGAAGAGACAGCCTCGGTTGAAGAATTGGCTCCATCAGACCCACCTGTGGGCTTGTCCGTGGGGTCAGTTTCTTGACCATTAATTAATATAGGAAGGCCCAGGGAACTAGGGGGGTAGCAGCCTGAGGCAGATGGGCTGGGACTGTGTAAGACAGTTGAACATGAGCCTGGGAGCAAGCCTGTAAACAGCATCCTCCACCGTCTCTGTTCCATTTCCTGTTTGAGCTTCTGCCGGGACTTCCCTCAACGATGGAGTGTGACCTGGAAGTGTAAGCTGAAGGAAACCCTTTGCAGCCCTGTGTTTCTTTTGATCCAAATGTTTATCTCAGCAACAGAAAAGCAGACCAGTTCACAGCTGGGTTCCTACCGCCTTGTACTTCCAGGTGATAAAAATCAACACTGTATCTGGTTGATCCTTCTGAAAACAGCTGAACCCACTTCCTAAGGATACACCCAGTTTCCAGGGTATTCCCGGCCACACCCTTCCTTGTTTCCCAGGGCCCCAGTCTTTCCCTGGCTGCCGCTTTTCTCTGTGTCTCTGTGTTCCACGCTCTGGGAAAATTCTACCGTTTCTTCACCAGCTGCACCTGGGAGAGATCCAGGCTCATCTTGTATTTCTGGTAGCAATCCGCCACCGACATACCATGCTCATATCTTTCTGCTCTGGTAGCTTGTTGGACTGAGGGGGCTTCCAGTTTCCCACCTGCAGCGGGGCTGTATATTCTGTTTTAGAAGCTCCGAGAGTACCTGGGTGTTTCAGTATTCCTTTCTCTGAGCTCAGCAGTGGGAGAAAAGGGGACCCATTCTCAGAGTCCATTTCCAGGAGCATACCAGTGACTGGTAGATAATCACAAACACTATCTCTCTGTGCCTTTCTTACAAATCCCCTTGTTTTCCTCCAACAGCAAAATGTTTCTGATTTCTTGGAAGCAGAGGAAGCTCTGAACTTTCCCTCGAAACCCTTTATCCTATTGCCTGAGTCTAAAGCTTCAAAGATATGTCTCTCTCTTTTTTTTCCTGGACTTGGCTGTCATTTCTCATCCAGGGTTGTGAAGGTCGAGTTCTTAAGGAGAGGTTCAGAGTGGCAATAAACAGGATAAAGTAGATGGATGGCAGTGTGTGCTAATGGTTCAAGGTTTCAGCTGTGCCAATATTGCTGAATGCTTGTCTTGGGGGAGTTTCCTCCGTCGATAAATAAGAGCACTTGGCCGTGATGGGGGTGAAAGTTCATCGACTTCAGATTTTGAAGGCTTGTGTTCTATTTTATTCCTGCTCTGAGAGGGAGTCCTCTCTGTCAACAGCAAGGACCGACTCCCATTGATACTGTTTGTCTCTTTCGTCTGTGGACTTTGATTCAGTTGGTTGTGTTTCATATTTTGGTTTTGACTGTGCATTCCCATAGCACACAGTCCCTCAGAGACGGGGAACTTAGGTTTGCAAATAAAAATAGTCGGTATGTAAACCTTGAAGTAACAAGGGCTACTCCCCGGTCCTCCAGGCATACGAATTCATTTTTCAAACTCGTTTATTTTTTTGAGGGAAATAATGAGATATAGTTCAAAGTGGAAATAGCATTGAAACCTACCCAATCTGGTTCCAACGGCCTGTGAGTTTAATTATTAAGCTAGATGACCTCTTATAGTTCGGACTAATTGGAAGGAAAGAGAGGAGAAGTCAGCTGTAATTTCGGGTACACGTTCCTAATTTGATCTATCAGCACCAATCTTTCAAAATTGAAACGAAAGTGCCTCATTCTGCTTGAAATTACCCCAAATTAAAGATTATGACTAGCTGGGTGGATGTGTATGAAGTGCAATGATTAAGATATTTTTAAAGTTATTAGGCTGTAATTAAGTTTTTATTATTGTGTATTTTATTATTGTGTGTGTGTGTGTGTGTGTGAGAGAGAGAGAGAGAGGTGTATTTATGGTGAGAGAGAGAGAAAGAGATGTATTTATGGTGCGTGCATATGCACACATGTGGGGGGGGGACACCTTCGTGAAGCTGGTTCTCTGCTGCCACATTTACATGGGTTCCAGGGATTAAACTCATATTGCCAGACTGGCATAACAAGTGCCCACTGAACCATCTCACTGGCTGAAGGCTGTCAATTTTAAGATAAATAAAGAATACATTAAAACCTTTTTTTTTTTTTTTCAAAAATGACTTTCGGCCACAAATCAATACATGAAACTTAATTTAATTCCCAGGTGTAAATAGTAATTTAAAAATTATGCCAACTGAGCAATCAAGTAAGGATTTCTTTAGCTTTTTTTTTTTTTTTTTTTTTTTCCCTTCAGTGATGCCCAGAGAAAGTTCTGTAGCCGGAGAAGTGAATAATTGCAGGATACAACTTCATCGCCATCTAGCGGTAACATGGTGCATTGCGGAAAGGCTGTGTGTCGGTCTGTCAGTTGTCCCTCCCCCAGCAGCTCTTTCTTTGTCTCTGTCCATATTAGCCAGTTCTCTGAGGGGGTACCTTTTGACTCCCTTACCAGGAACCTTTGCTGTACATTATGTTACTAATTTGATTCAGAATAGATTATTTCTTTTAAATTTCTCACTTTTGAAAGCGCCATGTATCTTAAGAGCCCTCTCGCGGGGGGCAAGGCAAGACTTCTCATCTAAGAGACAAGTCTCTGAATGTGCAAGCTGATGATAAGTCCATTGTCCGAGCTTCAGAAAACCAACATGGGAAAAACACCCTTTACATATGATTAAGTTATTACGAGGTTCTTTAGAGTCAGAGGAAAATGAAGACTACTACATCAAATATGAATGCAACCACTGATTTTGCATTGCTGTGTGTCAACCTGTCTCCAACACGTAGCGGCACGAACAGAAAACATTTATTATCTCGCACAGCCTATGACTCCGGAGTTCCTAGAGTCAAAGCATGAATAAAACATTTATTAGCTCACACAGTCTATAACTCCGGAGTTTCTAGCGTCAAAGCCTGGCTTCTGGCAGTTTCTACAGGCTAGGCTGGGCCACCTTTCCAAATCATACCAATTACAGAGACCTGTGGTATTGAGAAGCCGAGAAAAAATTGTTCATTGTGCTCACATGGACGAAAGGAATAAATCAAGAAGAGATTCAATGATCCTGGAGTCTGTCTTTGTAATGACATGACGTTTAGGTTTAAGTAGAGACAAGAGGTTTGCATAACTAAGCAATCCTGATCATTGACCCATCGATGACTGTGTGAAATCTTTTCCTGGGAGGAAAGTTCCTCTTCTGGATGGCATTGTGACTTTAGTTTTTCCCGTCATCCAACATGGGATTCCTTGGAGTCTATTGTCTGAAGAATTATCTGATAGCTCCCGCCTCCCCGACTCCATACCCAGGTCTCGCTCTATATTCCTGGCTGGTCTGGAACTCAGTATGTAGATCAGCCTGCCTCTGGCTCATAAGTGCTGGAATTAAAGGTGTGTGCCAGCACACTCAGGCAAGGGTCTCTGTTGGAAGACTCTTCTATCAGGACAGTTACGTGGGGCAGGAAGCAGGGAGCGGCTGGGCTTTGTGTTCTGTCTCAGCGTTCTCCAGTCAAGTATAGCACGGGGCCACATTGTCTCGGAGCTCTACACAGCTGAAGGTTCTATTTCTAGACTCACATAGAAGGCAGGTTTCAGGGTCCTGCTTGCTGCCATCTGGAGTGTCTGTTTCTCAGCGTGTAAGCCTCTTCCTTGGACTTGCTTCTCCAGATCGAAAGGGATCTGGGACACTGTGATGGGGAACGACTCAGGCTTGACATAGGAGGTCTGGTTTTGAAGCCACCAAGCTTTATTAAACAGTCACATTTTACCCCAACTCCAGAGGATCCGATGCCCTCTTTTGGCTCCTGCAGGTACCTGTATACATGTGCACACACACATACACATACACATACATACATACACACAGATAAAAATAGTATCTTAAAAAAACAAAACAAACAAAAAAAATCAACCAAGAAGGCAAAATACCCAAGGTGGCAACTCGATTTGGGTCCTTTACAGCTGACGCTGACAGGACCAACAAAGCCACATCCTCCGTCTAAAGGCAAACTTGGGAGTGGGTGGAGAAGGGCTCTATGCGAAGTAGTTCAAAAAGGAGCCTTGAATGTTTCAACATGGCTCTGGGCGGGAGTCAGGAAGGAGAACCTTCCCTGAATTGGAACCACAAACACATTCTTGTGGCCGCCGGAATCTCACTCTTACCAAGTGATTCCAAGAAGGTCAGGGAGAGAATTTAATCTAAGGTGGTCTCCGTATGGTTTGGAGCCATGTTTAAGGAATGAACTCAGCTTCTCTCTAGAAAGACTTGACTTCAATCCAAGCTAACAGCCGTTGATAAGGCTCGGTGGACGCTAACCACATGTTAATTTCAGACATATTAAACTATAAAAAAAAATGTATCGCAGAAGTAGTGGGGTATAATTATCGCCTGAGAGAACAGATCTACATGTCTCAGAATTAAACCTCTAGGCTTCAAAAATATATATATGTAGGAAGAGAAGACAGAGAGGAGATCAAGACAAAGTGGATGCCAATTGCAAGAGGGTCCATTACCGCTGCTCTGCATGCCAGCATTGCAGGGCGGGAGGCTGTCAAGATGTCACACTGCCTCATATATGCCACCAACATCAAAGCTAGCTCATGCTCCCCCCCCCCCCCCCCGCCCCGCCCCCCGCCCCAGATAGGGTTTCTCTGTTGTAACTCTGGCCGTCCCGGAGCTCACTCTGTAGACCAGGCTAGGCTGTCCTCAAACTCACAGAGATCCGCCTGGCTCTGTGTGGGCCTGTTGCAGTTGAGTGGATCTGAGGATGCTCAGGACCCCAAGCTCTCATTTTGAAGAGCTGGCAGGAATCTGGACCCTCCCCTCCAGAGTAGCTGCCAGACCACAAACCACGGCAAAACACCACCCCCTCCAAGGGCTCCGCATCAGGCAGAGTTGTTTATCTGAAGTTGGAACTAAACCCTTGTATATAAGGTCTATCCCCTCGGGTCCCCGGAAAATACCTAAGCCTAAGCCGTAACCCCAATATGCAAGTGGGATTGCCTGTCCTGACCAATGAGCTTCTACTGATGCTCCTGGGGTACAGGGACCATTCCTTTGGCTATAAATATGTAAACCCTTCCCCTTTAAAGGAGTGCAAGCCCTCTGCGTTTGGCTCCAGAGAATGGTTTATTCTTGGTCCGTTCTTGTTGGCTCACAGATCCCCAATCTAAGACCTGATGGGTCGTCACGTGCTCCTGACACAAGGCTTGGGAACCACTGTTGCTGCTGGTCAGGCAGGCCTCGGAGCTGCCTTGCGGAACCGGAACCGGAAGCTGGGGCTGGATTTTTAAGTTTTTAATATAACACCTCTGCTTCCCGAGTGCTGGGATTAAAGGCGTGTGCCACCGCCACCTGGCTCTCCCTAATCATTTAAAACAGTAAGACTGAATTTAAATATAATTTTTATTACATTTATTTACGTGTGTGTGTGTGTGTGTGTGTGTGTGTGTGTGAGATATCTATACGGAGGTCGGAGGACAACTATTGGGAATAGTTCTCTTCTTCCACCATGTGGGTGGGTCTTGGGGACTGAATACAAGTTTTCAGGCCTTGTGGCAGATGCCGGTACCCACCGAGCCATCCATCTGGCCCACAGGGTAAAAACCATTTTTAATTTGTAAAAGTAAGCTGTGTGAAAACAGGCAGTGGTCTAGATATGCCTCATAGACAAAGATTATTTATTGAGCTTCGAGCTCAGCTTCAACTGACCACTTGGTGGTGAATGACCTTGAACTCCTGACCCTCCTTACTGCTGGAATTATGGGTGTCATGGGCCTACCTGGTTCCAGGGCTTTTATTTTCCTTTTTTCTCTCTTTTTTTAAAATTTGAGATCTTACCAGCTGTACAGCCCCTTGCCCCCCAACCTCAAAGTGGCTTCCCCTTCTCTCCAGGCCTTCTTATTCACTTGTAGAGCTCCTTAACACTTCCTGTTTAGCTGGTGTCTCCTGAATACATTTTGCCCAAACACTCCCATGTCAGTTTACAGTGAATGGTTCTGCTGATCAAATTATTTAACACCTCCAGGTCTTGGGTTCCTCACCTGGAAAGTGGGGGATTATACCAAGAACTGTCTCAAGTTTTGTGTGTGTGTATGTGTGTGTGTTAAGTGTACTTATGCCCTTAGACTTCCCTTAACTGTTCCCCACCTTAAAGGCACGTTATTTAACAGCTTTACAGCTTCGGTTTCCTTTAACACCTTCTTGATTTTGATGCTTTCCTTGTGTGTGCATAGTAACGGTGCCTAAGGTTCTATTTAAAGCAGGGGCTCCAAATCTTAACAATCAGAAGCTAGTTAAACTCAAGAAAATTAAAATTTTCTAACGGCGGTTCTACAGGAGGCAGTGCCTTGTGCTGGCAGCTCTGGGACAGCTCTCGTGATGTTTTCTGTAACGGCGTGTCCAAGTTTCTTCAGCAGAAGAGAGTTTAAACATGCTTTGTGGGAGAGGCACAGAGCCAGCTCACTCCGGTCTCTTCTGTTCTGGGTACTTCTGCTCTAGCTTCGACCTTGCCCACTCCCTCACCCAAGCGTACACAGGGTCCTTTGAGACTCAGACCCCTTCAGCCATCACCACTGGTTACCTTTCCATACCCATGCAACTTTACTTCCAGCCTCCAACTGGCTGATTATCTTCCCGACCACAGGGCACACCGTTCGTGGAAAGAATTTTGATAAACACAGCAACCCATCATCTGAGTGTGATTTCCCTGGTATGTTGGAGTCTGCTTAACCCAGCTCAGTTTGCAGACATCGGTTGCCAGGAGGTATTGACAAAGGAAACGTTGCCAACCTCAGCCCCTTGTGGAGGGAGATGCACGGTCTTAGTGTGGTTGTCTGGTATAGCCCAGGTAGAGAGAGACGGCAAGCAGAGACGATGTTTCAGGAGACATTCTGTGAGATGTTAGGATAATGGTTATTGCGGTAGCTTTTCTCATTGCTGTGACAAATACCCAATAAAAATAACATGGTGGGGGTGGAGAGATGGCTCAATGGTTAAGAGCATTGGCTGCTCTTCCAGAGTTCCCGGGTTCAATTCCCAGCCCCCACGTGGCATCTCACAACTATCTCTGTAACTCTAGTTCCAGGGGATCCGACACCCTCACACCAATGCATATAAAATGAAAGTAAATTTATTTTAAAAAAAAAGAAGAAGAGAAAGAAAGCAACGTAGGGAAGGAAAGGTTTATTTCGGTCACAGTTCAAGGGTTACAGCCCATCCTGGTGGGGAGGATGTGGCGATAGGAGCTAAGATGACTGTCCCATTGTGTCTGCGGAGAGGAAGCAGAGAGAGAGATGGTTGCTGTTGCTCAGCTCATGTTCCCATTTTTTCCTTTCTAGTCAGTCCCAGACCCAGCAAATATGGTCCTGCGTATCCTCAGGGTGGATCTTTCTTCCTCAGTAAGCCTTCTCTGGAAACACTCTCGCAGATAACATCCATACATGTGTCTCCTAGGTGGTTCTAATTTCCTTCGAGACACAGGAAAGACTGGCCAGATTATCGTGGAGGAGGACACAGGCTAGGGGAGAGAGGCACCCTTGTCGTACCTGTGTAACGTTCCTAAATGGCTTCGGGACCCGAGAACTGAGAAGGTGGGTGGTAAATGTGCCACAGAATGGAGCTGAGTGACAGCAGACTGTCAAGGTAGCTTTTCTACAACTGCAGGGGAAGAAGGCCTGGGCTGTAAACTAAGGCACCCCACGGGAATGCAATACAGTAGTGGACCCCTACAAACCACTGTGGTGGTGCAGGTATGAGAAACACAAGGTTCGTGTGTCAGACACTCTACTGCTCACTACTAGTGATTTTGGATCCTCCCTCTCTTCCTTAATCCAACCCCCAGGGTCTCACATATCCCAGACTGGTCTCGGAACTCCTTATGTAGCTAGGATGGCCTTGAACTTCTGATCCTTTCTGCCCCTACCTTTTGAGCTCTGGGATTACAAGGGGCCACCACACCTGCTTTATCTGTCACTGGGGATTGCACCCAGGTCATTATGCATGCTGGTTCAGATTGAACAGCACTCCTGACCCCTTGAACTATTTCTTCACGGAGAAAATAGGAATATCGATAATGCCTCGGATGTAGGCTTGTTGAAAAGATTAAGCAGGATGATATGTATAAAGCACATTGTGATACTAGAATACCGAAGACAGACAAGTCAGCAACATAGAGGTATTCCTATACCAGGACCCCCTTTGAACCTCTAAAGAGTGATCTGACATTTAAACATGAGTCACATGTGTTTCCATGGGCCTTGGGTGGCCATGGAATTGAGCGCGATTGATTTTTTTTTTTGGTCCCTTAAAAGCTTCATCTCTTTACAGAAACCACAGTAAGCACCATGCTGTGTGTGGAAAGGAGCACTTATTTATTATCGCTCCGTGTCAGAAACCATCTGGACCCATTTTCTTCAAGCAGATGTTTACCAAATTAGCTCCGAAAACTGAGACTTCGCGGAGGGTCGTCTTTCTGTTAGCGCAATGAATGCAAGTAGGACAGACGTAGATAAACTTTTCAAAACAGTATGAAGCTACATTACAGGCAGGTGAAAAACCATGGTGACTGCACGCATCCTTCGGCTAGCTCAAAGAAGCTCAGGAAATGTCAGCAAAGCTCCTCTCGCTGCCAAGGGAATGATTTAGAAACGACTCAAAGTGCAAAATAGCTTCAAAAAAAGAAAAAAAGTCCCTGAGAAGACTGGAAAACCATTGGGTTCCTGCCGTCTGCGACGATGGTTGCTATTAATTATGCCTTCTGTTTTGTGTTAAGGAGCGTCTCATTCTCTTCCATTCCCGACACACTGTGCGAGATCAAGGAATAGAAGATTTTTTTAGCCTCTGCTCTCAGGGGACTTCTCAGTTTTATTGACAAACAGGTAAACTGACCTACACAGTGTTGCCAAGGGCCGCGTGGACACCGCCACCATCCGCTCTATGTCGTATAACCGTGCCAGGTTGTTTTCTCCTAAACGCTGGCTCCTTGGTCTCATTTGATTTACTGAAGCAGAACCCTTTTCGATTTTCTTTTTAAGATTTATTTTATTTGGGAGGGCCAGAGTGATGGTTCTGTGGTTAAGAGCATTTGCTGCTCTTGAGGAGGACCAAAGTTTGGTTCTCAACACCGAGCATGCGCACAGGAGACAGTGCCCTCAGAGTCCAGTCTCCTGGAGCTGGGGCGATAAACAGGGGTTTGTGAACTGCTGTCTTTGGTGTTGGGGACTGAACTCTGGTCTTCTGCAGAGACGTAAGCGCTCTTAACTGCTGAGCCATCTCTCTAGCCCTTGAGACAGAGTCTGTGTAGCCCAGAATGGCCTCCAACTCTCTGTGTAGCTCAGGACGATGTTGAACCCCTGATCCTCCAGCTTCTACCTCGTAAACTCTGGGATCGCAGGTGTGCACCACCGCACCCAGCTAACGACTCGTTATTGGCCCGTGGAGAGAATCTCTTTCAGCTCTTGTGTATTCATTTACTGGTGTGCCTGGTCTGGTCTATCACCTGATTCGTGGAGGGGTGGCTATGATTCCATTAGACATTCTCTGTGGATTACGGCGTAGATGACTGGGAAGTGTTTGGTGAAGCGCAGCTGTTGTTACAGCTAATGCTGTTACCGTCACATACCTCGAAGCAAAGAGAAAACTCCCATTTTCCCGGCTCCACCAGCAGTGAGGACAAAAGGTACTTGTATTCAGTAGATCAACAGGGTGTTTGATTTAGTTTGCAGTTTTCTCTCTCTAATATATATATATATATATATATACACATATATACATATATACATATATATATTCTATATATATTCTAATATATATATATAATATAATTTTTTTTGTAGGGGTGTTCTAAGAGAGTAGATTTGTATGTGGTTTTTGGTTAATCTCCCATGCACCCTCATTTCCCCAAGCCCCCACCTCCCTCTTTAGCCTTTTTTCTCACAGTATACCCTTCTATGAACCCCTCCATCTGTCCCTAAAAATATTTTATTATTACTGTTGGAGCACAGCATACACATGGTATGTGCTCATGGGAGGTCAAAGGACAATTCTGTGAAATAGATTCTCTCCCTTTACCTTTTTATGAGTTCTGAGGCTTGAGCCTCAGTTTGTGTCACAAGCACGTTTACCTTCTGAGACATCTCACTGGCCTACCACCCTGGAGCTATTTTATTTATTTATTTATTTATCTATCTATCTTAAAAGGACCAGGATTCTGGACCACGTAGTCAGTTTCTAGCAAGAGTAAAATGAAAGACCATTGCTCTCTCTTTCTTAAAATTAAAGTTATTTTATTATTATTATTGTTATTATTATTATTATTATATGATAGTAGTATTGGTGGTGGGGTGTGTATGTGTGTGTGTGTATGTGTTTGTGTAATGTGTGTGTGGAGGTACACACATGCTGTGGCTGGCATGTGAAGTCAGGGGATAACTTTATAGAGTTGGTTCCCTCCTTCTGCCTTTGTGTGGACTCCAGGGTTCTAACTCAGGCTGTCAGTTTGCGGTGCAATCACCTTTGCCAGCAGAGCCATCTTGCCTGCCCATACCATTTATCTTTCTAGGTTGTTGTTCATCCTTGAGAAGGTGCACAATCTTTCAGTCCAGTGCAGGCCCCTGAAGTTAGCCAGCCTGGGGTTCAAATCTCAGCCACACCACTTCCAAGTCCTGTGATTTTTAGATCGTTTTTCTGTGAAAAGAGAGAGTTTATATTGACTACCTGGCAGGCTCCAGAATCCTTGAAGGGATAAGGGTCTGGAGCGCGTCTATGAGGGATTATCTAGATTAGATTAATTGAAGTGGGAAGGGTCACCCTAAATGTGATCTGTACCATTGTATGTGCTGTGGTCAGGACTGAATAAAAAGGAGAAAATGAACTGAGCGTATTCATCTCTCTCTGCTTTCTGACTGCGGACACAGTTTGACCAGCTTGTCTAATGCTCCTGCTGTCACACCTCCTCTGTCAGGACAGACTGAAACCTCAAACTGTGAGCCTTCAGACTGTGAGCCCTTAAATTGTGAGCCTTCAGACTGTGAGACCTCAAACTGTGAGCTCCCAAACTGTGAGCCCCCAAACTGTGAGTCCTCAAACTGTGAGCTCCCAAACTGTGAACCCTCAAACTGTGAGCTCCCAAACTGTGAACCCTCAAACTGTGAGCCAAAATAAACTCACTCTCTTCTTCAAGTTGCTTTTATCAGGTGTTTTGTCACAGCAAGGCAGATGACTTAAAAAATAACCAAGAGCAGTTCAGGCAAGAGATGACGGCGTCCTTGAAGAGGAGCAGAGGCAACACAGGAAAGATCCTGTTAGGAGAAGTGTTAGGACTTGGTGATGGTCTCCTTGGAAAGGAGGCGGTTGTATCAAAATACAAGTGTCAATACATTTTTTTCTAGTTGATTTATTCTCTTCCTCTAGCCTCTTAGATGAGATAGGAAAACTTTTCACCTGCTTCTCTCCTTTGTGACTTGCATTAAGCAAACTCCCTCCCGCTCTAAGCCAACTCTGCTGGAATCATCTTACCTGACACTTTCCATGTGTTGTGTGCTTTAGCCTGTGGATGTGATCAAATGTCTGCTCATCATATACAGGACACCAATGACAGAGCGAAGAAACAATTCTACCCGAGTCTGGTGTGGTAAACCAGTGAGTTTATTTGGGTAGTTTACGGAAGCACAGGAGAGGTGTCAGTTAAGGTAGCCTCATTGTCAAGAAGCCATCCCAGTGTAGGCAGTGATTCAGGAAAACTGAGTCCCTGGAGCTATCTGCTCACCTTGCAGGGAGCTGGGCTAGCAGGAGAGTCTCCTCTTCCACTTTGTGAGTCTTGTAACTTTCAGGAACTACCTGAGCCTTGTAAGTGTGGACTTCCTGGGCTTTTTGTACATTCTACTTCCTGGGTCTTAGAAGCTCATTATTCTCTTCAGGAGGGAATGCTTATCACAGAGCCATATTCAATCGTGGGCTAATGGGATTCTCTTTTCTGATTGGATTATTAGCCATGGGAAGAAAATGACGGTGTTGCTTGCATTTCCGGTCCAACCTAGCTCAGTGATTCTCTCCAGATACTGATGAGCATTTTTGAACTATTTTCTTTCAAACATGTTTTTTTCCCTTCAGTTGAGACAAAAAACAAACAACCGATCCCCTCCCAGCACCCCCGCCACCCCAGCACAAAGCACATTATTTATTTCGAGACAGGATCTCACTATATAGCCTTGCTTGGCTTGGGTACATATGACGTGGGAATGACCCAAGGAAGAATCGGTGACATTTGCACAAT
The DNA here is from genome assembly GCA_026225945.1 of Cricetomys ansorgei. Classification (NCBI taxonomy): domain Eukaryota; kingdom Metazoa; phylum Chordata; class Mammalia; order Rodentia; family Nesomyidae; genus Cricetomys; species Cricetomys ansorgei. Next base: position 7,017,660 of record JAMJFZ010003544.1, read on the forward strand.
GTCTTTCAGTCTACAACGGACCTTTAACTGTGTGGTCTTCCTTAGTGGTCACTATATAGACCAGACTGGCCTTGAACTCACAGTGGTCTGTTTGACTCTACCTTCCAAGTGCTTGTATTAAAGGCATGCACCACTACCTTGCAAGAAATCTTTTTATTTTCCTTTGGATATGTCTTTCAGAATTTCAGTCACTGGTAAAATTCAGGGTGTTTGACGTGCCCAGGATATATTCAAAATACTTTTCCCTGTGCTGTTTGGCTCTTGTGTGTAATATAACTGAATTTTTGGACCGGGAAAAAAAAAAAACCAAAAACTTAGTGGTCCATCCAAGCCTGGTATTCATATCTGCAAGGCACGCCTCTGACAAGCACACCGGGGCATTCCGCACATGTGTTTTTCACCCTTGCCTTGTGGTAAGACATTTTCCTAGCTGTGCAGGGGATTGTTCCCATTCCAGCCCTGAAATTTCCACGTGGGGTTTGGCCGCTGGTTAACTGTGCTGACTCCTTGCTGGATTTCAGGGTCAGCCTTAGCATTAGGCTCTTTGATATGTCTGTCTTTTTGAGCCTGGCCTTACGCCCTCCCGTTGCTTTCATTCTTCCTCAGTGATTCCTGAGTGCTCTTTCAGAGGTTCCCTGCCCCGCAGGGAGCACCCCAACTCTGACTTTGGACTCTTGTGCCTTCCCAGCTGCGACAGTGGCGTGGGCTATTTTAATCTACTTACGGAGGTTTCTGGTTATCCTTTAGCCCTGACGTTGTTTCAGGTAGAGTCTTTAATCTAGCTACCTTTGCCTTCATCAGTGTGTTTCTTGAATGTGAATGGCACTGTGTTTCTTTAAAATAAAGCCGATCTCATCGATTTCTTTCTTTCTTTTTCTTTTTCTTTTTTTTTTCGCTTGGCAATGTGGAGACGGCCGTGGCTCCTGGCAGCTGCTGTTCAATATGTCATTACTCAGCTCTGGGTGTGTAATTTTAGAATATCGTGTGCCCGAGACAGTAGAACACGCCGTCCCGACGGTGGTACATATGACGTGGGAATGACCCAAGGAAGAATCAGTGACATTTGCACAATGTCTTTCAGTCTACAACGGACCTTTAACTGTGTGGTCTTCCTTAGTGGTCACAAAAGGCCTTGGAGGTTTGGCAGGGTTTAATAACTTCTGATTTAAAGCGAACTCTCTTAGAGGTGAGTGATTTCCCAGTGTTAACTAACTGCAAGATAAAGGAGCCAGCGTTTGAACTTTTGCCCTGACAGTGGTCTTGAACTTGTAGAATCATCTTATATTTCCAATATGCTTTCCATTTCAGGCCCCGGGGTGGGGGCTGGGGGGGACCATGAGTCGCAATGTGAGAACGATCTGAGTGTCACCAGGATCTAGCTTTCTTCTCTCCTGCCTTTTCTTCTCTCTATTCAACCTTCTTTTCCTCCAGGCTCTCTCTCTCTCTCGGAGAGCAGTATGGCTTCCAGATGTTCTAGACTAACACCTTCTATTCATAGTAGAAGCTATCCAGCCTTTCCCTCGCTCCTCATTGTCCTTCACTGGTTAAATATCCATCTCTGAGCCAGTGATTGTAATCAGAGGCTTGTGATCTTGTATTTGGACAAGCCTGGATCTTTTTTCCTGGACTATTTGGGCAGACCTGGACTTTTCCCGAAGTCAGTGATGCAGTCAGCCTTGCTTAAATCACAGGGCGGGAGAGTGGGAAAGCAGTTCTCAGAAGAAAATTGAGCACTGTTACCAGAAAGCTTACTAGGCAGATATGACTGGGTGCCCCTCTGGGAAGGATTACAAGTTGCAATAACAGGCTCCCTTTCTTCAAGCTTCCAATTAAATTTGGCCAATGGGAAGTTCTGGCAGATGATCGTCAAGGAGAAGAATGAGGGAAGGACAATACCTCCCCCACTCTCACCCCCAGCCTTTTTTCTGTAAGGCTACTCCATGTTCCTGAAGCCCACAGCGCCTGCCAGGCAACCTGCTGTGTGTAGTTCAGCCTGTTCCTATTGGGAACACGGCACGAAGAATCTCCAGGTCCAGGGAGACCAGGAATGTTAAGCACGTAGGATTGTCTTTCCAATGGGCAAGATATTAAATTTGTTCTTTCATCCAGAAAGCTGGGAACTGGAAGTGATTAATAGCCTGGTGATCCACATTATCTGCTGGGCCAAGCCATATCAAACTCCTACAACCAGGACCTGAAATTGGCAAGTAGTCTAAATGACCCTTACAGCCAAGGCTCCCTGAGCTCCCGAGACCAGGACCAGAGGTGACTAATAGCCCAAATAACCTCTGTGCTATTTGTATGACCAAGACCAGGCCAGACCCTTTCTTAGGCCCTTAGCTAGTACAGGTAGCCTGTCTCTAGAACCCATCTTGGAAGAAAAGACATGTACCCTAGTTGAGTTTTGATGTAATTACATTTTCTTGTGCACCAGGGATTGTATTACACCAGGAAACTTTTCTTTTCCAAATTATACTGTGTTTCAATTTGTTGAGAATAAACTATCTGGTGTCAGACTTCCTGAAGTCTTGATCCAGGTTGATGAAGCAAGTCTGAACCGAGTTTTCTTTCTCACCTCTTTCAGGCTTGCTTCCCTACCTGCTGGGTCCCCCTCAGTTCCCCATTCTACTAACTACATTTTTCCTTTTTTCTTTTACTATTTTCTTTCTTTTTTTTTAATTAAAAATATCTTTTGAAACAGAGTTTATATAGCCCTGGCTGTCCTGGAACTCACTATGTAGATTCTGACCTACTATTGAACTTACAAAGATTCTGCCTGCTTCTGCCTTCTGTCTTTTCACTTTATTTTATGCTTTACCTGCATGTATGCCTGGTCACTTAATGGCCAAGGAGGCCAGAAGACAGAAGAGAGCATCAATTCCTCTGGGACTGGAGTCACAGCTGTCTGTGGGCCACCTTAATCGAACCTGAGTCTTCTGGAAGAACAGGCAGTACTCAACTAAAGAGCCACCTCTCTGACCCCTACTAACTGCTTTTCTTGCTCCTTTTTTTCCTAGAGCAGCAGTATCTCGCAGAATTGTGCAATTCTTTTAAGTTTCCCTATACCCTGCTAACACTTACGCAAGTAGTTCCTGGTCACAGAATGCCAAATATTATCTCTTTCCTGCCAGGACATAATTAACACATTTGTAGATGGGGAAAGGAAAAAAATCACACCTGATACATGAAAGATGATTTAGAGCACTGGGGGTGTTAGGTCAGGGGTCAAGGTGGCTTAAGTGAACAGGATAGCTGAAGTTAAGGTGGATTAAAGGCCCAGCCATAGGAAGCATGAGAATGTGGCTTTGTCAGTGGTTACGGGCGGACTTTAGTCTAACGCAATCAGAAGGAGCCCGAGGCATTCCCTGCTCCCTTAGGGACTCCCACTCAGGGAAACTTGAATCGTTGACTATGCAGAACAGAATTTCAGGATAAATCACAATGAAACAAAGTAAGTAAACTCATTGACTGTTTAGATACATAGTCATATAGAGAAAGCACAGTACACAATTCCAAGACGTGGGTGTGGGCATTTATATGATCCTTGGCTTTCTAAGGTACATTTCCCAAAGGATGTAATTATATCAAAATTTAAAGATAAAGCTTAAAGTTGTTCAGGTTTGACAGTTAAGTAAAAAAATCTGGAAACTGGCTTACTTTTTTTAATCTTAAAGATTTTTATTTTGTAAATGAAATTGTACTGTAATAGAAGTGATTTTTAAAAAAGTATTGATTTTATGTTATGCTTATTTATCTGTATGTGTGCTTGTATGTGCACAGCTGTGTGGGTGACGGGGAGGGGGGCGCCAGGGGGATCTGATATCCCCCTGGAGTTGTGGTTACAAGCAGTTGTGGATGTCCAACATGGATGCTGGGAACCGAATTGGGGTCCTCCGCAAGACAAGTGCTCTAAACTCTCTCTAGGGCCCGAGTTGGTTTTTGTAAATGAAATTGTAGGAGGGAACCCATTTAAATCTGGGAAGAGAGAGGAGATCTAATATAGTAAAACTCAAGGCCATACACATTCTGGCTCTACAATGCTGTTTTTAACGTCTTGTTTGAGATGCCTTTTGGAAAACACATTCCCTCTGTAGGCAGTTTTGAGTTTATCGATGTGTTAGAAGTTTCCTGACCCCAGATTCAGCAGGAAAGGCAAAGGAGGTCTGGAGGTGAAGGGCTGCTCTCCCTTGTTACGTACCCTCAATTTCCCTATATTTGTATCTTACCTCAACTTTGTTCAAGTCAGCCCCCCTCCCTAGATTTCTAACAGGTATTAGCCTAATGGTGAAGCGGGCAAGCGGTGATGAGTTCACTATTACCGAGGGGATTCAGTTTATTATCCTGAGTCCTGCAGTAGTCAGGATGCCTAGTGATAGCTACAGTGAAAGAGATTTCTTCACCGATAACGGAGAGACTCAAGGACCGCCAGGATTCCCGCCTACAGCTCCGCTCATGCAGGAGTATCTTTCATTTCCTCTGTTGTTTAAAGGAACCATTCCTCTTTCCTCATCCAGTGGACAGTTTGATGTTGAGACCTGCAGCTGTGGCACATCTGCTGAGAACTGAGTCCTTATTTTGTTTTCTTTGATTTCCTGGGTCCTTCCGGCTCCTAGGTTCCCACAGTACCATCTGGTTTGATGTGTCCTGGGTCAGAAACTGTGCTTTAACATGCTGTTAGTTCTTTGTTGGAGATGTTAAAGGACTTCACCTGTACCTTTTCTGATACAGATTGGCAAATGTTCCTTGGCAGAAGGCGTGAGGAGTGGAATTGGGGGAGAGGAAGGTAGCATATTGTCATGAAGAAAAAAGATACTAATCCTAAAGAAATAAGACCATACAAACAGTAAGAATCCACGGACCACCAGCCATTGGTGCTAGTTTTAAATCTGTAAGATGTGATCCTGCTCTTTTCTTAATTATGTGGGTTTCTGCATTGCTTTTGAGATGGAGGTCTTAGGTTGCCCAGGCTGTTCTAGAACTTTCTATACAACTGAAGATGACCTTAAACTTGTCATCTTCCTGCTCCCACCTTCCAGTTTAGGTGGTGCTGGAATCAAACCCAGGACCTTGCGCATGCTCCGTATGTACTCTTCTGGCTGAGCCACATCCCCAGCATTGAAACATTGAATTTCCTGGGGCTTGAGAGATGGTTCAGCCGTTAAGAGCACTGGCTCTTCCTCCAGAGGACTCAGGTTCAAATCCCAGCACCCACATGGCAGCTCACGACTATCTGTAACTCTTATTTTAGGGGAATCTGAGACCCTTACCCAGACATACACGCAGGCAAAACAATGCACATAAAATAAAAGTTTAAAAAAAAATCGAATTTCTAGGGTTTTATACTTTCAATGGAGAACTTCCTTCCCTAACCCTAATTTGTTCAGAAGGAATCAAATTATTGAGGCTCCTCCCATAGTTTTTTTCTGGGTCAGCTACATCAGGTGGATCTGGTTACAAGTGCGGATACTGGTTTAGCTAACTTAACTTTTAAAGGGTTTTAGGGAGGACTTCTGCTGTACTGGGAGTTGAGGGCAGACTTGAAAAAAGGCAGTCTTCAGAGGAACAGAAAGCAGATGTCTGAAAAGGCACAGCTAGGGGATCCGCCTCAACTCTCAAGAACTTCTCTCTGTGAGTCACTGTACTCAAGAGACGAATTGTGAGGGAGGAGCCTGAGCTGTCCCGGCCTCGGGCCATCTGTGGATAAGGGAGGTAGGGCACCTTGACCTAGAATCCTGATGTGTTTAATTGCACTCCAGGAAGTGACCACGCCCATGGATACTGAGAAAATGGAAACCAGTGTCCACACAGCAGCTCCTATCGTGGCTGAGGAATCATCACCCCAGGATGAAGATTGATACAGGGGAACCGTGACTCTGAAGTTGGCTAGAACATTTTAGAAAGGGAGATTATGATTTATGTGAGGAAAGAAGCAAGCTACAGACTCGTGTTAAGGAACATGCATCCAGAGAAACAGGATTTCAAAGGATTGTGATTCCTCTGCTCCTCTCACATTTGATTCTAGAACTGTCCATGGGGTAACGAGAGCTTCCCGGACTGATGTGCATCTAAGGTAAGGGACAAACTTCCTAACTTCCTGCCAAGGGCCACCTATTAAATTCCGTAGGTTTTGCAAACCATACAATCTCTGTTGCAACTCTTCAACTCAACCATGGGAGTACGAAAACAACCTCAGGCATACACTCATAGATTGTGGGGAACCATGGAGATGATGACCTGACCCATGCATGCATGGCATGCATCTTAGGTTTCTCAGGTAAGAGTCAGTGACTCCTGGCAATTACGTGTTCAGTTCCTGAGAGACTGACGTAGCAAATCCCTCAGGTGGTGGAGTGTTTTGGGTCACTTTGTGTTTCTCTGTATGTCCCCTTAGTAGTTAAGGAAGCATGAAAGCTTGACAGGACAACTGGAAATTAACCTTGTATATACTCAGCTTGCAGATGTCATTGTATCCTGGCAACCATCACTGCATTGATCTGGGCTATTGTCATTGTGTTCTGTTTCTGACAAAGGTGTAAAAAAATCCGATTGCTACTGTACATTTGTTTGCTGTGGACTCTCCGGTTCTGGCCTGGTCTTCATTCTCTGACCGACCAAATCAGGTAATCTTGGCCCAGTAAATAAGTACGGGCATTTACAATAGATGACATGGAAGTAACTGGCTGTGGCTGTGGTTCAATAAAGCTTTATTCATAAGAACAGACCATGGTGAAATTTGGTCCAGAGGCTCGACCTTGCTGAGCCCTGGCCTGGGAAGGTATTTCTTTTCTACTGTAGCTTTGTGAGCCTGCTCCATGTGAGTCAGTGGGTTCTTTAGGAGCTGAGTCCTTAAGCATGTTTGTAATGAACCCCGAAGACACATCTAGTGCAGAAGAAGGACCAGGGAACTGAATGTCGAATGGCTGGGTTCACAGTCTGGCTCCACTACTTCCCTATGAGGGACAGCAGCTAGACGAGACATTCGTGGGCCTGGGTTTCTTTCCTTCTGGAGCAGAGAATATAACTAGGATGTTCTTTATGTTTGTTACTTAAATAACGTAGCATATGGAAAGTTGACAGTGTGGAGAGAAGGGTCTTTGCTGAGGGGATCGCCTGATCTGCTCCCGGAAAAATGAAGGCCGGGATTGGGAAGGGCGATCTGCAAGAAGGCATCTGCAAAGGTGTTCAGGCCCAGGGACTGACCCCAGGGGACACCCAGGTTGCTCGGATAGCCTCTTAAATCACTCCAAGAGCCAGGACCAAGGCAGAGGTACCCTTCCTTTAACGACTTCTGAGCATGCCAGGCTGCATGGATGGAGTGTTTTGTCTTTACTCTTCCTGTAGAGATGTTATTTTAAGAGGATTTTTCCTCAATTGTTAACACTGAGAAGCTATGGAGGGGTGGCAGAACTGATTTGCTGTAGGCCTGAATTCGTTTTAGTTGTGTGATTCAAGAAGAAACTAATAATAATAGTAATAGTAATAGTAATAATAGTAATAATAACAATAATGAGACTACAGATAGAGCTGCTGGAGAGATGGGTTGGTGGTCAAGTGCCTGTACCCCTCTTGCAGAGGACCCCCGTTCAGATCCCAGCATCCATACGGAATGACTCACAACCACCTGTGACTCCAGCTTTGGGGGATCAGATAGCCTGTCCAGGTCTCCACGGGGACCTGCACATATGTGGTACACATAAACTCACCTAGGTATACACACACGTACACATACATGATTTTAAAGAAAAAATAAATCAGAGATAGATAGGTAGGTAGGTAGGTAGGTAGATAGATGATAGATAGACGGAGATTTTATTGTGGTTAGATGGAGACTGTATTGTGGTTGGCACTGCTCCCTCGTTAGCTGGGCCGCTGCTAACTCCAGCTCTGACCTGTGAGGTTGAGAAAGCTCCCAGTCTCTGGTCTTCACCTTCAGGTCAAGCCTTTAAGCTGTGGATTCTCACTTTCCTATGCTCCTTCCTTACTGTTGGCAATTTTTTTTTAAAATAGTCTTTTCTATTTTTAGAGGCTAAGAAGAGGCACAGTGACGTAATTCTAGAAACAAAATCAGTGCTGTGTAAACCTCTGCTTTCCACAGAAAGTCTGCCCTTCTGCGTGTTTCTGACTCCTTCGTCCATCCAAACCGGCTCACTCTGGATTTACCTACATTCCAAAGGCCGGTGTGTAGCGGTGGGGCTCAGGGCTCAGGGCAGTCGGTCCTCTGATTGTCATTGCTGATACTTTCCTTCTTGCTTTTCTAAAAGTCGAGGTAAACTTCACGTAGCATAAAAGCAGCCGTTTTCAGAAGCATCATCCAGCGGCGTTTAGGATCTTCACGGCTGCCTCTGTGAAGAGTTAAAACCCTGTTCCCCCAAGCCCCTTCCTGTTTTCCCTTGCTTTCAGCCCCAAGCAGCCGTCATTATCTTCCCACATGTGTGGAATTGACTTTTCCGCTATTTCTTACAAATGGAATCAAAGCGTTACAGTTTGCGTCTGAGGTTCTTCACTTAGCGTGATGTTTTGAAATGTTCATCTATCTTGTAGCATGCATCAGGACTTGCTTCGTATCGTTGAACGATATTCCATTAAATTATATGTATATAGCTGGGCATGGTGGTTCACATCTCTAATCCCAGCACCCGGGAGGCGATGGCAAGGGGATTATTGTGAGTTCAAGGCCAGCCTGGTCTGCACAGCGTGCATGGCACAGTCAGTCTGTCCGTCTGTCGGTGGATTTTTAGTTTGTTTCCACTTTCGGACTTGTGTGAACAGGACCATAATTCACATGTATGTACAAGTACCCTATTTGAATGTCTGCTTTTAGTTGGGTATACACACCAGAAGCGGAATTACTAGGTTATATGGGACTTCTAGGCTTAATTTCTTGAGAAACCACCGAACTGACTTCCCATAGCAGTTGCACCACCGGGAACTTGTGCTTGCTCCAGGCTCTCTACACTCTTGCCAGAACTTATTTCTAGACACATTCCTCAGTAGAATTCATTCAGACTGTCAATCTGATCTTACTCCCCTGCTCCATATGCCTGGCCACTTACCGTCATGCCGGTCCCAATACGTTCACTGGGTCCAACTTAGCACCTTTGTGTAAAACTGTTTTGGCAACTCTGCATGTTCTTAGGGGACACTATTTTTTTTTTTCATATGTTAAAAAACAAAAAAAGTGAATGAAAGCCTGGACTAAAGGAGAGAAATGGCTTTTGTAGTTGTTCGGTATGAGAAGCTGCATCTTTCATTCTGGAGCAGGCGAGGCTGGTGATACCTTTTGGTTCTGTGTGGTGTTAGATACACCAGCTTCCTCCTTTCTGTCAAGCCTTTCCTGAAGGGCCACAGCAATTATATTAATTACTTGTCTTTGAAAAATGTATTTGTGTGTGTTTGTGAGCGCGCGTGCACGTGTGCACTACTACAATTTGTGCTGGGAGGACCAAGACAACCTTTGGGAGGTGGTTCTCTTCTTCCGACATGGGATCTGGGGTTCGAAGTCAGGTCCCCAGACTTGCCTTTACTGTCATAGCCATCCTGTTGGCCTTAATTATGTGACTCACTGCTTTGATAAAATATACAACAAAGGCAATTTAAGGATAAAAAGGTTTATTTTGGTCTGCAGTTCCAGTGGACTGGCACTGCCCAGGCAGTGCCTGGATTAACCTAATCTAAGTAGATCCCTCACAGACCGGGGTCCCTGAGATTTGTTTCCATGGTGCTCCCAAATCCCATCAAGTTGACCTTTGAGATTAGCCATCACACCAACTGTTCCAGATTCTTGATCTCTTTCTCCCGCCCCCATTCACCCCCCACCACTATTCCTGGAGGAAAGTCTGTGCCTTCATGCACCTGGGGAAGCTATGTTTCTACTGGGGGATGCCTTTGGGTTTCAGTGATTCCCACTCCAGAAAACTCTACTCAGGTGGTTCATTTGGCCCAGAGAGATGAGAACACCAGACTTCACTGACAGTCTGCAGCACTGGTGGGCTGACAGATGGCTGAGGCTGGCAGAGGCTGTATGTTCCCCGGTGCCATCTGCATGACCTTTCTAACTAGCAATGCCTTCACCGCTCACATACCATTCCCTTTTGCCAATGGGTCAAGGCCAAGGGGAACCGTTTGTGGAAGTCTAGGTTTCAAACATTTAGACGTGTCCCTCTGACTTTTGTCATTAGTGAGATTTTTGTTTTTCCAACCCCTCTTTGAAAATTAAAAGCATTGAGGTGTTTAAATATATTCAGAACAAGGAAACAAGATTAAAATAGATAATATGTCTTTTTAGTATCATACGGGGGGAGAGGAACTGGAGCTGTGACTTAGCTGGTTGAGTTCTTATCTAGAGTGCACGAAGCTCGGGGTTCAGTCTCCAGCACCCAACAATGGGGCACGGTGGTTCATTCCTGGGTTTGAGTTTAAGGTCATCCTCAGCTATATATTGAGGTTAAGGGTCAACCTGAGATTCATGAGGACCAAGACCCTGATTTTACCAAAACTCCCCTGAAAATTGTGGGACATGGTTTGTTAGCAGGCTTATCAAACGAGTACTTAGTTATGCAGGCAGGAGAATAGACCTTGTTCAACACAGTTATTGCTATTAATTAATGCTTCCAAGTATATTAAAGTTCTATTTTAACATTTAGATTTTCTCAAACATTTCGCTTAGTGGAGAAAAAAAGCCAAAAGGCTTTAGCTTATTGTTGTGTACAATTCTCTAGTTTGGGATATAACCTGTAATTGTAGTCTAGGATCCAAATGCTTCGAACAACTTACATCCTGTGAGCATGACTGAGCCTGTCTGGGAGCTGAGCAACGCCTGTCACCTCTGTCCATTCTATATTTATACATGCATGAGTCATGTCTTAAACATTTTTTTTTTTTTGGAATTTTATTTTGACAACATTTTCAAATGATTCTACCAAAAAAACTCAGGCGTGGGATGGAGAGGGGTTTGTAGGGTTGGATTACAGCTAGCATCTATGCAAGGGTTATGTGTCCTAGGGGACTGACGTCATCTACTTTCCTAGACCAGGTAGTTGTGGAGCCAGCGCAGAGGTCCTGGGTACCCCGGGGTAAGCAGCTTTCCCTGTTAGCCAGATACCTGGAGCGGGGATAATTATCAGAGGCCTAAACTGTCCATCGCTGGGGCCAAGGTCTCAAAACCTGCTCTGGCCTGACCTTGTAGAACACGAGGTGAGCTCCGACTTCCCCTCTGTTTCTCAGGTTACCAGAATCTCTGTACTAGTCTTCTCAAAGGGAACAGGACATTGTCTTCATGTCTCCCTGGTAACACTTTCTACCCTACCACAGTATATGATCCAAGCTTTGTGGATCCCCCACAATGCCTTGCATCATTGCTAAGAGACGCTGCTCATCACATGTTTGATGAATACACGAACGGGTCACGTTAGTGGGTTTTAGTTTTGCCTTTTGGGTCTCAGTTTGGTTCAGGACCTGCTTCTCTCACACTGCCCTTTCTATAGACCTGGCTTTGCAGTCTCCATTATTTGAAATATCGTTAGAAGGGCTAGGGAGGTGGCTCAGGTGAGACCATGTTTCCTTAGCCTTCGTGAAGCCTCAAGTTTCATCGCCAGCACCATGTAAATCAAGCATGTTGGCACACACCTGCAATGCCAGCACTCAGGAGGCAGAGGCAGGAGAATCAGAAGTTCAAAGACATTCTCAGCTACAGAGTCAGTCTGAAGATAGCCTGGGCTACATGAGGTCCCCCAACCCCTTTAAAAGGTGAGTGAGATGGGACAGCTGTGAGTTTGACCCCAAGGACCCACATAGTAGAATGAAAGCCCCGACTCCCCCCATAATCTGTTCTTTGACTTTCAGATATACACACCGGTACACACACACACACACACACACACACACTTAATAAATGTGAAAATTTATTAGAATATGAATTTAAGAATTTTATATAAAATCTAGATGTTGATTTAATAGATGCCCATAAAACTCTGAGGTCTTTACATTTTTAAAGTTTCATAAAATACAAGCCCCCATTTATATTAAGAATATCTCAGTAGGTCCGTTGTATACACATGTAGGTCTGTTGTATACACATGTAGGTCTGTCATGTACACATGTAGGCCTGTCAGGCACATGTCAATCCTCTGTGCTGCTGACCTGGCCAGTGATTGAAGCTGTACCAGGGAGAGAGTTCCGCTGTGGATGGTGCACTCCCAACTGAAGAACAAAGTCTTCTTCCCACTGATGGACACCCAGAGCTTCCTTCTTAGGCTTAGGCAGAAGGAAGATGACTTTCATTACCGAGTTTTCTTTCTTGCCTCTCTATTCCTCTGGATTCTGTTCTCAAGCTGTTGTTGATGGGGTGTAGGTTTCTCCAAACAAGATGACTGAAGCAGAAATATCCTTAGATGAGCTGCCCTAAACATCTCTGGGTATATTTCTGTGACTGGGCCATCCGCGGGGAGAGAAAGGGCAGCAGTTGGTTGGAAATAATCCACATCGTGTCTTCCTGTCTTTAGTTGCCTTCTTCACACATATGCCGCTGCCCTATTTCAAAAGGGAAAAGAAACCCAGGTAAGCATTTGTTAGACATGGCTTCCTTTCCTCCTCCTCCTCCTCCTCCTCCTCCTCCTCCTCTTCCTCCTTCTTCTTCTTTCGGAAAAGACCTTGGTCTTAAAATGAAATTATGCACACACAGAATATGCACAAAAGAAATTTGAATTCTTTTAAGAGTGCAATTTGACAATCTTTTTTTTTTTTCCCTCTTAAAACAGGGTTTCTCATGTAACAGCCCCGGCTGCCCTGGAACTCACTTTGTACACTAGGCTGGCTTTGAACTCACAGAGATCTACCTACCTCTGCCTCCAGAGTGCTGGGATTAAAGGTGTGCACCGCTATACTTGACTGAAATCAGGCAATCCTAAATCCTTTATGGATCAAAATGATGTGTATAAATCAGAGAAGAGAGAGATCAGAGTTTCTCTCTGCATCCGATGGTGTGGGCAGCAGAGGTGAAACACAGAAATAAGTCTGGTGAGGTGGAATGAGCATCATAGTGATGGAAGGCAGATAAAACGCGTCTAGGCCAGGCATGGTGGCATATACCTTTGACTCCAGTGCTCAGGAGTGAGACGCGGGCAGCTCTCCATGAGTTAGAAGCCCGATAGGTTTACATAGTGAGTTCCAGGACAGCCAGGGCTACCTAGAGAGACCCTGTCTCAACCAACCAACCAAACGAACAAACCAGCATGAAAACAAAACAAAACAAAACCACCACCACCACCAACAACAACAACAGCAAAACCCAAAAATGCATCTTTCAATTTGGACTCTCACTGACATGTTCGTTAAAGAGAAGGAAAAAAAAAAAAAAGCATTGAAAGGAAAGGCAATAAAATGTCTTGACTTGTAGAATGCTAACAGGGCCTCAGAGGGTATTTGTCCATTCTTTTAATATGAATTTCACAGAAGGAAATTGGTTGTCAGGGAGGTTGAGTGACTCGCCCAGTGACACCCAGAAACTTAACGACACATCCTACTATTGAATCTCATTTCCCTCTTAATGAGCCAATATGTCCATGGCGTCACGACTCCCTTGGCATCTGTTAACCTAACGCGGACCAAGCTGAGGGGCCAGGGGAATCCAGAATGCTCCAGCTGAAGAGACAGAACTACAGAGCGGTATATAACCCACGGTCTTGCTTTGCTGCTAAGGGGCCTGTAGCTCATTCCGTTTCGTTTATACTGCTCTCTACTGGATACTTGAGTAAGAGACTTCGATTTTTACAGTTTTCGTGTCATCCCACTGGAAAGGACGCAAAGCTGCCAAGGACACAGCAGCAAGGATGAGCAGGAAATACCAGAGCTCGGAGTCGGTTGAGTGTAAGACAACTGGGAGACACCGGCATGGTGGCTGCTGGGCAATATTCGTACATCCGCCTGGGTATCTGTATTTATCTGATCTGTGTATATGTTGTGGACGTACGTGTGGGTATGTGCCCATGCGTGTACAGGTGCATGTGCCCATGCATGAGTGTACTTGGAGGCCAGAAGCTGACAAACTGGTCCGAATCAGGGGCTCTTCCTGGATCCAAGGGTTTGACACGTGGGCTAGACTCGCTGGGCCAGCGAGCTCCAGGGAGCTTCCTGTCTCTGCCGACCCCATTTTTGGAGTCTCACAGACGCACTCGCCACCTTGTCGGAACACGGTCCAGGAAGGGAGCTGAGTGAGGAGAATTCTGAGTGCTTTCGAGGAAACTCCAAGAAAACAGGACAAGAGTCTGGTGACCTCTGTTTTCTCAAAGCACGGGGTTGTTCTTGTGATGTGATTTCATGCTCCTCCCAGGTGGAGCAGACGGGAGTGGGTTTGCTTCTGATTACCCACTGAGGCTTGTTATTGTTATTTAGATAGTGTTTCCATTCCAGCTTGACCCTGTGATTGTATACTGTACTCATACGACCTTGCTTAACCCTCAGAATATAAATTGTCTGATGCTCTAAATAAAGTTGGTTATTGTAGTTGTATACCTACTGTGTCGCTCAGTAAGGAAGACACAGAGGCATTTTTCATAAGTCCGAACCCTACCAGACCTCAGCAGAGGGAACCACTATCATGGCAAGTGCCATCCTGGACAGTGGAACCCTGAGCCTCTCATCCCAAGGGATTTTATTGATCCCCAATAAGTTCCTCAGGTGTTCTATTGATAGCAGGTGCAGATCATGAGCAATCAAACATCCCCCACACAAGGTCAACACCTGCAGATAATATAAAATGCCAAGGCCTAGGCAGCCCCTCACCCAACAATTCACAAAACGGTCATTTTAAACACAACCAAAAATCAACTTCGATAACAGCCATTGCATGAGACTTCAGCCTGCCTCATTCATCGGCTCCATTCTCCAGGCCCTGCTGCCTCTAGAGGGACGCCAGCACCTCACTCAGCTTTTACAAGAATGCTCGGGATCCGAACCCATGCCCTCATGCTTGTATGCAGGGTACTTTGTTGACTGAGTGATCTCCCCAGGCCTTGAGTGCAGGACCCCAGTAAGGAAACTTACTTGATGCTTTCTGGGTTGGTTTTCTTATAGACAATGTGGAGGTTGGGCTGCTGCAGCAATTTGTGAGTTAATGCACATACAGTTCTTGAAATAGGGCTTGGCACATTGCAAGCTCCCGACAAATGTTCTTTAGAGGATTAATGGATTCCAATATGCAAAGCGTATACCTGCTGCAGCCAGCACTGTTCCCAGCTCATGACATTCAAATGCAAGCTTCTAAAAGAATTCTTACAGAAACCAAGTACAGACCAAACAACATATTTCTACAGGCCAAACTCCAGTTCTGGGACTGCCAGTTTGTGACTGAACTGAAACCGCAGAACTTTGTCAAGCTTCCCAGACAGAACTGCCTTCAGAGTGTGTTTCCTCTAGCTTTAATTGGGACCTTGGATCTCTGGCTTGGCTTCTCACACCGTTGAAATCACCCACTCACTGGAATGGGACTCCTGTGGAATACTGATGATGTGCTGGGCAGAACCTGATAGGAGAACAGTGGTAACTTCACAAATTCGTTTTTCTTTTTCTTCTTTTTCTTTCCTTAGATAGGGTTTTTCTCTTGTAACTCTGGAACTCACTCCATAGACCTGGCTGGCCTCGAACTCACAGAGATCCGCCTGCCTCGGACTCCCGAGTACTGGGATTAAAGGCGTGTACCACCACCGCCCAGCCAACAGATTCTGTTTGTTTTTTTTTAGAATTGATTGTGGCACAAGGCACATGGTGCTCGTGTCCCCTTAAGCAAACGTGGCTCTGGTTTGTTTCTCATATTTTATGCAGCTCTTTCTTGTGTCAGTATATTTCACATTTGATCGTTATGGGGACAGAAAAATGAAGGTTTTTTTTTTTATTCTGACTATAAAAATGATAAACGCTTATCATAAACGATTCAGGAAATGCATAGAAGTGCAAAGATGAAAGAAAGAACATCTCCGAATCTGTCAGCCAGAGCTAAATACGGCTCACGTTCTGATGAATACCCTCCTGGTTATTTGTGCATATATCAACACCTATCTAAGAGAGCAAGTATGAGCTCTGGGTCTTCTTCTCCAGTGCCATTTGGAGGCCTCTGAAATACTACTGTGGCCCAATGAGCAGTTTGTACATGCTCGTTAGCATCTACTAACCGTACATAAAAATGAGTTTCCTTTTGACGTGTGCATAACGCGTCCTGATCATATTACTCGTTTGACCCCTTCATGCTCTGACGTTGATCTTTTCCCAACTAGACTCCCTTTTAAGTTCATGCTTTTAGACGCTTTTGCAACAGTTATTTCTTTTAGTGTGTGTGGGTGTGTGCGCCCCATGGAGCATGTGTGGAGGTCAGAGGACAGCTTGCTGGAGTCAGTTCTCTCTTCCAGCATGTGGGTTCCTAGGGTAGACCTTAATGTCAGTGCTTTTAACCCCTGGGTGAGCCATCTTGTCCCCTCTTGCCTCTGTAATGATACAATGAATTTCTTTATGGTTGTTTGCGGGAACATGGTGCCTTACCGGCAGGTATACCACTGAAGAAAATCTCTCTCCCTTCCTCATCAAAGCATGAGCTTCCAATAAATCTTCAGGGAGGGATGGAACCCCATCAGCCACTCCGCTGAGCATTTTCTATATTGATCTATTTAAGTGGTTAAAAAAAATTGCCCCCCCTTTTGTTTTTTCAAGACAGGGTTTCTCTGTTGTAACTCTGGCTGTCCTGGAACTCACTCTGTAGACCAGGTTGGCCTCGAACTCACAGAGATCCACCTGCCTCTGCCTCCCAAGTGCTGGGATTAAAGGCGTGTACCACCTCCGCTGGGCTATAAATCTATTTTTTAAAAATGTCTTAACTTCTGCCTTTTCCCTTATTTTATTGTTCTTTTTTTAAATTAAAAATCTCATCATTACTATTTTATTTTATGAGTATGGCTGTTTAACTTGCACGTATGTCTGGGCACCGCATGTGTGCAATTGCCCTTACAGGCCAGAAGACAGTGCCTAACTGGAGTTTCAGACAGTCGTGAGTGGCCACGTAGTTGCTGGGAATTGATCCCAGGTCCTCTGGAAAAGTAGACGGTGATCTTAGCCCCGGAGCCATCTCTCCGGTCTTCTTGTTCTTGCAAGGCGTTAGTAGCTCTTTTTCTAAGTTCTTGATTAACCATTATGTCATACGTTGAAGCAACCTAAACGGAATCCTGTTTTCTGACCCTGCTTTTGTGACTAGAGGGTGAATTAACCTCTATGGAACGAACCACTTTCTGTTTTGTTAGCTTTCAGCAGGGAGGGGTGGAGGCGACCGGGAGGCTGAAGACCTTCTCATACGGCATCTTGGGAACACATGAGAAGGCTTAGCCGGGTTACTTTTGTTTTGGAAGCCCTAGGTGAATAACCACGGCATCTGGGATAGGATCAGTTAAAGTTAAAGGAGCGGAGTTTCCTGCAGGACAAAGACAAGGCAGTTCCCTCTAAATGCCACCATTGCTGTGCCATTCCCTGCAGGGAAGCTCAGCAGCCCGCATGAATTGTGCACTTTAGTGACCCCTTAGGGTCCAACATTCTTACTACATTTCTCTGATGTATTCAAATGGGAAGTCTCTGGCAGTTTCCCCAGTTGATTTATTTAGAGTGGCCAGCGTACTCAACCGTAGGTCCCCCACTCTACCCAGGACCTTGGTCAAGTCTGGCATTTCTGAGTCTGAGTCTTTTCTCCCAGAATACAAGAACAGCGTAAGAATTGGGTAGACTAATGTACGACATAGAGGCGATTTTTGAAACATTTAATAAGGTCACTGACGGAGTAGAAGAAGCCCAGATTACAACCCTGGAAAGGCATCCTAAAGGTCCCTTTTGTGCTTTTGGCTCTTCAGGGCAGGACATGCAGAAGTCTCTAGAAGAGGGCGTTGAGGATCTCTGTGGGAGCTCAGGGAATTGGCCAGTTGCCAGTACGTACGAGAGAATTTTAGTAATTTAACAGCTGATAGCTATCATGGAGAAAGCTTGGAGCATAGCTCCAGGCACACTAGAAGCAGAAAGCATCAGATGTAAGTCATCGTTTCTGCAATTATTACAATTACCATTATTGTATATAAACGGGGTTTTACAGGGTCCAGGCCAGCCTCCAGCTCACGGTAGAGCTGAGGATGATTGATACTGTGAATCTGAAAAGACTTAAAGTCACCATGGAAATAAACCTCTGGACATGTCAGAGAGGAATATTTTGTCGTTTTAGTTTGGGTTAATCGAGGTGGGAAGACTTAACCCTAAAAGTGGGCAGTGCCATCCTTTGGGCTGGGTGGGGTCTTGGACTTAATGCAAAGGAGAAACTGAGCCGGGTATCAGTATTCATCTCTCTCTGCTTCCTGACGATAGACGCACTGTGACCAGCTGCCTTGTGGTCCTGCCATCCGTGCCTTCCCCACCATGGTGGGCTGTACCCTCTCTTAAGTTGCTTCTGTCAAGTACTCTGTCACCACAAAGGGAAAACTAACTAATACGACGATCTTGAAGTTTTGATCCTCCTGCCTCTACTTGCCCAGAGCTGTGATTACATGTTTGCTACCATGCAGCGTTCATGTGGTGCCAGGGGCTGGATGTAGGGTTTTATGTGTGCTAGGTAAGAACTCCACCAACCAATTGACATCCCAGACCTGATATTATTATTGTTGTTGTTTTGTTTTTTTCGAGACAGGGTTTCCCTGTTGTAACCCTGGCTGTCCTGGAACTCACTCTGTAGACCAGGCTGGCCTCGAACTCACAGAGATCCGCCTGCCTCTGCCTCCCGAGTGCTGGGATTAAAGGCGTGCGCCACCACCGTGGCCCATGTTATTATTTGAGAGTAGGACTATTACTGGCATATCGTTGGTAGGGGTGTCTCCACCTACCGGCTTTTGCTCCCGTCTGCAGAATGGCCCCCGGGTACCATGAGGAACTGTGTGGCCTGGCCAAGCTCCATTTTTGTTCGAGGTGTTTCCTACGCAGTTCGCTGCTTCTATTACGTTGCGCCTTTGTTCCGATTTGCTGCTATTCCCCTGGGGCTCACTTTCCTCACTGAACAAGAACCACATTTAATCCGGGTGCTTTGAGACTTTCTGACGCGCTACTGTGGCGACACAGGGAGTCTGGTCCTTGACCTCAGAACCTTAAAACACCACTTTGATGGCTTCAGTCTGTTGTTCCAAAGTCTCCAACTGTTGTTCCAAACTGCCAACTTCCCTTTCAAGTACAATTTTCCATTCTCTGGGCTGTAGACAAATGGACTATTTATTCTTCTTCTCCAGGCCAGCAGGTAACTTCTTCCCTGTCAGTCCTACTTGTCTGTGTGGCTCCCACCTCACTCCAGCTTTACCAGCTCAGCCGCCTCACATTTCTTGAAAACACCCCGAAGGTTTCTGCTCTTCGTTCGTTCTGCTCCCTGTATGGAATACCTTCCTGTGCTATACTGAAGTTTCTCCTTTGTCTAAAGCATCCCTAACCTTCTGTGGTGGTACACCTACTGGGTGGCTCAGCAAAGAAGACAAGGAGGAGTATTCACAGGTGCAGACCCTTTCAGACCTCAGCAGAGGGAAACTCCCCATCATGGCAAGCGCCATACCCGGACAGTGGAACACCGAGCGTCTGAGCTCAGGAGTTTTTATTGATTCAAAACTCCTCAGGTGTTCTATTGATAGCACACAAAGACCCCCAGCAATCGAACATCCTCCACATAAATCCAACACCTGCAGACAATACAAAACACCAACACCTAGGCAGCTCCTCACCCAACAGTGAACAAAGCAATTATTTTACTCGTAACTAAAAATAAACTTCCATAACACCTTGCGACTACATTCCCCACATATTTTTCAGGCTTAAGCAACCTGCATTTACTCAAGAACCTCACACTCCCTTGCAAGATTCTGTGTGAGTTCCACAATTTATCAGAGGATCTTAGAGGAAGTTCTGTCAGAGAGGCTGAAGCTCTCGCCAGCTCGGTGGAGAAGTGCAGGGTGTTACACAAAGGGGGGCTTGGTACCACTGATAAAAAAGAAGAGGGTACGGAAGGCAAGGAGGTCAGCTAACAGTCTGACCAGGTAGTTTGTGCCAGGACAAACTTTAAAAAAGAAAGAAAGAAGAAAAAACAGGAATGAGAGGACAGAACGCATCTGCAAGCTATCTGCAAGAGCAAAACAGCAGGATCTGGTCCAAGGGATGACGGGATAGAGCCAGAAATAAGTTCTGAGGTTTCTGGTCCACCGGCAATGGGAAGACTGGTGGATAATGTGGATCCAGAGACAGTTTCGCTTTGTACGTGAGCTTGAGAGGGTGTATGGATAATTAAGAGCTGAGGATATAGAGTTATGAATGTTCAGGTGTGTGTGTGTTGGGGGGAGAATTAAAGGGATGATTGAGACTGCTTAAAAAGCAGAGTAGAAGTCCAGGAACTGAAACCAGAATCCATCCGAAGCCTGGCCTCTGAGGAGAGAAGCCCGGGGAGAGGGCAGGATGAGGCTAGATGTGGAAACGCAGCCCCACAAAATCACCAGAGACGGAGCTCCATGGCTAGGTGGTGAACATCATCTGCAGAGGAGTCATAGCAGAGCCTGGGAGAGGATGGAGACAGACCTGGGTGGAGAGGAGCTTTAGCGCCATGAAAGAGGAGCGATTTTGAACAAGTTTTAGCCGGCAATGGAACCCTATTAGTAGAAACTCCTGGTTTGAATCAGAGAGGACTAAGATTGAAATTTCACTTATCTTTGAAGTTTGAAATCGCCCAAAGACATCTCTTTGGGCATATGTTGATTTCAACCTCCTAGCACAGAACAGATATCGCTAAGATGTTGCAGGGTGGTTGTTGGGACCACTGGCTCTCTGCACCCTCTGAATCATGCATACGGTCCAATCTTCCTGTCTATACAAAGGGCTTGGCGATGTCTAACCTTTGCGTTTTAGTTCCTTTTCTTGTTGCTATGATACAATACCTTGACTAAGCAACTGAAGGGAGAAAGGATGTATCTCGGCTATAGCTCAAGGTTACAGTCCACCACGGCGGGGTTGTCATGGCAACGGGAGTTCAAGGTAGCTGAGCACAACTCATCTCTAGTCAGAGAGTGGTGAATGTTTGTGTGTAACTCACTTTCTCTCTTCTTTTCGTTTTAAATTTCTATTTTATACGTATGGGTGTTTACATGACTGGGCGCACCGCATGTGTGCCTGGTGCCTTTAGAAGGTGGAAGAGAGCGTCAGAGTCTCTGGAGTTTCCAAATCGTGAGTGCTAGGAACTGAACTCGGTTCTCCTGCGAGAGCACCAAGCCCTCTTAACCACTGAGACATCTCTGCAGCCCGAAAGTATCTTTTCCCTTCTTCCATTTTTTGGATTTGTCTTAAATATTAGTTAACTATTTAAAAAAATATATATTTTTGAGACAGGGTGTTACTATATGGCCTGGTTTACCTGGAACTCACTATGTTGACCACATTGACCTTGAACTCACAGAGATCCAACTGCCTCTGCCTCCCGAGTGCTGGGCTTAAAGATGTGTGCGGATAAACTTCGCCCCACTTTCTCATTTTTATACAGCCTGGGGAATAGTGAGATCTATATCTATATTGGGAAAGTCTTCCCAACTCGACTGACCTAATCAATATAATCAACTGATAATCTCCCACAGGTTACTTTCCTAGGTAACTCTGGTTTTCTCTTTTCTTTTGTTTTTTCCGAGGCAGGGTTTCTCTGTTGTAACCCTGGCTGTCCTGGAACTCACTCTGTAGACCAGGCTGCCCTCCAACTCACAGAGATCTGCCTGCTGGGATTAAAGATGTACACCCCTCTCCTCCCCTCCCTGGTATCTCTAGTTTTCATTGAGTTGACAATGGAGATTAATCCTCACAACATGTAAGGGTGGAGGGAGATCACCTGTGTTAAGGACTCACTATGAGCGGTAAGAAAATGCTCCATAAACTAAGGCCATTATTTACCATCATGAGGACGTATTGCTAAATTCGTGGCCTCAGGAGCTCTCCGATGATGCAATTGTTTAGTTGTCCTTTGAGTCTGTCTGTTGCTAGCTATGACTTCTCAGAGGTAGTAGGTAAAAACACAGATTACCCAGTGAACTTGAATTTCAAGTAATATATGATCACCCGTTAGCATAAGCATTCCCTTAATACTATGAGAAAATGTCTATTCTAAAATTTTACCTATTATTTACCTGAAATACAAATTCATGAGGGAAGGTGGGTTGTATTTTGTCACTGATCCTAAAGGCCTAGTAGCTGAGTGACCGTACACAAGATACTTCTGTGACTCAGTTTCCTCATCAGCTAGGTGGGGGATGAAATGGACTTTTAAAAGCACTCAGAACAGCGTGGCTGGTGTCTATGCAATATAATATAATGCGATATAATAACTGATACCATTCAGATGGGGCCATGTCTGGGTGGTATATTCTGGAAATATAAAGGCTGAAGAGGAAATTTTAAAATCACCTTTGGTTCCTGGGCACTTGGCATTCCATTGGGTACTGTCCTTTTCAAGGCAATAGCATACGGAAATAAAGAGACTAAGAACTCCCTTTGGCCTTAATAATTTTTACTCTCCCATAAATTCTTATGACAGGATTGACAGCCATCATGGAAAATTCAATTCCCATTCTTGTCTATTTTTGCAGTTTTGCCCTCTGGAGCAGTGCCGAGCTGGAGCCTGAAACAAATGAAATTGCTCAATTTCCTTTTTTTTTTTCCCCACAATGGCAAACATCTTTCTGGAGAGTTTTTTTTTTTCCCCAGAAGTTTTAAATAAACTTAAAACTGTTTCTGAATTATAGGCCTCCGGTACTGGGAACATTTTAGACAAGGGACGTCGAGTCTGAGCCGTAATTTCGGTTCTAATAGGGAAGGCGTGCTTGTTAATTTGAGATAGATACTGCCATTGTTATAAGTTAGTATTCACTATCTTTTTTTTTTTTTTTCCTATCTGAATCTACTGCTAAAGTCACTGTATTTACAAATTCTTGATCTGAGAAGGTGGTTTGTACCAAAGTGACATCTCCTGTATTTGAAGTGTCGGTCAATTTGTGTAGCTTCACGGGACACCACAGATGAATCACTTGTAATCAACTGAAATTTAGTGGCTCGCAGTTCTAGAGATTGAAAAATCCACGATCCAGGAGCCAGCATGTCTTGAGGGTCTTCTTGCTGAATCATCAGCCCTCAGTGGCAGAGAGCACTTCAGCACCATGTCAGGTGGCTCATAACCGTCTGCAGCTCCAGCTCCAGAGAATCTGATGCTTTCTTCTGGACTCTCCGAGGCACCTGAGCTCACGCGTACGTGCTCTCTCTCTCGCTGCGGATGGTGAATAGGTACGTTGTTTCAACTACTACCAAGGTAAAATGATACAAGCACCGAAGTTGTGTGTACCTTGTCTTCCACATTTTGTAAAATAAAATAAAAATGTCTGTGATGTACCCATGTCCTTTATTATCTCGTTTTAAGAGCATTTTGCAGTTTGTAAAATACTTCTAGGTTCGTTGTTGCTACCACCACAGAGGGAAATCGGACTCTTTCTGAGGTTTTCTGCCCTCAACCCTCAATTCATTACAAAACTTTATACTGTGAAACCTCAAAGGCTTTCTCACCAATAAGAGATAGCATCCTGGTTGCTGAAGTATGTTTTGCAGGAGCTCAAAACCACTTATTCTGTGCCCTTATCATTCAAATAGGGTTTCAGATTCTACCGTTGAAGTTTCTTGAGCCAAAATCTCGCAAAAACGAATTCAGTTTCCGATTTTCTACCCAGAGGCAAAGGATCGTTCTTGGCAATAACCTTGGGATTTTTCTGTCCTGTCAATGTGGCTTTTTAGTGAGTTTCTCTGTAATCAAGATTTCCATGACTGAAGGAAAACTTCCAAAGTGAGTACTCTCATGCCTTTGCGCATTTCATCGCAATTCTTTCCACATATTGTTTACACAGCAGGGACTGCACTGTTAGTCTAGTTTCATGCTCTGTGTTTCCCACTTCACATTATAAAATAGTCTTTCTCTCTGGATTTTCAGTGGCCAAAATATACTCAGAATATACCCTGTGCCTCCAAGGATGGTCAGTCTCAGAAATAAAGAAGAAGAAACAACATAATCAAGCCTTTTCAATCCAAGGTTATAGGAAGAATGACTTGGTAGCGGTTTAGTCTGTTCCTGGTAACCCCTTGTTAACTGCACCCGTGAACCTGTGTGTTTAGTTTGGTGTCCATAAAGGTAATAGCTGGAGTTAAAAAATGTGCAAAGTGGTTTGGGAGGGACAGTTCAGTAGCTAAGAGGTCTTCTCCCAGAGGATCCAAGTTCAGTTCCCAGCATCCACGTCGGGCAACTCACAAGCTGCCTGTCACTCCAACTCCGGAGGATCAGACATTCTTCACGTGGTGTGCACACGCGCACACACACACACACACACTCACTTGAGATTATACAGAGATCTGTCTCCTCATAGAAAGCACCAAAAGGACAACTACCTCATTATTGTTATCGTCTTATATAGAAGAGGCAACTTGACTTTACTATGACCCTTTGTTATGCTCTTAGTCTCTGGCTTCTCCTGGGGGCACTGGAGGGAGGGGTGGGGGTACGGAGTAGGGGTACGGGGGGGGGGGCGAAGTGATTACTTGCAGCAGCTTGTAGCCCAAGTTCATCTGTTGTTGGAGCTATTATCCACTCCAGATGTTTCCCATCAGTGTAACAAGACAACCTGTAACAATTGCCCATTCTGTTTATGATGAGGCTAATTAGAATGGGTTAAACAGATATGAGCTTACAATACAACTAATTACAAGTAATTAAGGTACATGAGCTTTGTAACATGCATAGAATGACCTCCTCAGAAACCAGAATCTAGCCGCCTCAGACCCAGTGAATGTGCTCATAATATAAGCCAGGGTTGAGCCAAGAAATCTGCCGTGAAAATTCTTCCTAATGATCCATCATCAGCTTTTAAAATACATCATGGAAAGTTGCTTAGTACTTTAATTCATAAAGTATGTAAGGGGATGAATTACCCCAGGCAAGGTAGAGCCAATCACGGAATCAATTAACTTTGAAGTTACAGAGTAGATTATATTTTGGAAATGTTAAAATGCTTTTGAAGTCATATGAAGAATAAAGATACTCTCCACTTGACCCAAATTCATCAAAGTCTCCTTTTCTAACTCTAGAGGTGTGACAGTTTCACTTTTATAGCCACAGAAGCGGAAAATGGACAGACAGACAGACAATCCATCTCTTGGTTCCAACCCTTTGACAATTTGGTCCAAGAGAGACCCCCCCCCCGCCCCCAGTGCAGCTCATCTCTGGTTTGTGTCATTGAGATGAGGTAGAGAGCTCAGCCATTGTTTCTTTTGTAAAATTTTATTGTTATTATTACTGCTGCTGCTGCTGTTATTGTTGTTATTATTACGATTGCTATTTTTTATTTTAGTTTCTTGAGACAAAGTCTCTCTATGTAGCCTTGTCTGTCCTGGAACTTGCTATACAGACCAGGCTGGTCTTGAACTCATAGAGATCTACCTATCTCTGTCTCTGGAGTGCTGGGATTAAAGAGGGGTGCCATGCACCATGCCCGTTTCATTGTTACTTTCTGATCCTGTGTGATTAGGATTGATTTAGGAGAGCTAACACGGGCAGTTGTTCTCTCTGGGTATCTGGCTTTCTGAGAATGCTAGTCAGAGGACTCGGGGGAGTCTTCAGTCTGTGACGTGATTGTTGGGCATGAGGAACTGAACTCAAGCCCCAGAGACCATGTGAAAAGGCCAGGCATGGTGGAACCTGCTCATAATCGTAGAGCTGGGGAGGTAGAGACAGTCAGATCCTCGAGGCTCTGTGGCCATCTGTCCCAGCTTACTGGGCAAGTTCCAGACCAGTGAGAGAGTCTGTCTCAAAACAAAAAATGTGCATGGCATCTGAGGAACAACTGAGGTTGATATCAGGCTTTTAGAGTACATGTATACATGTACACACATGAACACACACACACACACACACACACACACACACACACACACACACGCGAACACTCAGAGACAATGAGAGCCCAAATAACTGGCCATGAAAACAGAAATGGATACAGTGTGGTTGTAACATAGGATTTGGCAACCTGTGGTTTCCGGTTGTGTTGAACTCATCTTACACTGAGCTTGAAAGCCGTAGCCTCATTTGACATGTCAATCAGTTCCTCTCAGGCTAGAACTGTGAACTTCTCACTTCCTACCTTGAGCTTCTGTGCCCATGAGGAACTTCTGTTTGGCACTGAGGAGTTAATGCCCCACGGGGCAACTCTTGGCCAATTGTGCGGGAAGCCAACAGACAATTCTGTCTTTCCCTTCTCCGGGGGAGTCCTGAGGCACATGCTCTGAGGTGGTTGATGGAGTTCTTGGTGGCCATCGCCTCTTGCTTTTGATCCTGAGATCCTGTGAGATCCTGCTGTGTCAGAGTGGTGATCTGGTTCTACTTTTGGGGTAAACCAGGTGAAGACCCATTCTTATGTGCTTAGGATAGAATATCTGACACCGGTCCAGTTGTCTTGCAGTGCCTATGGGAGAATTCTGGCAGGAACCTCCCTTGGTTTTATGGTTTGAACGTAAAGTCCCCCTCATAGACTCACGTGTTTGAACACTTGGTCCCCAGATGGTGGCGCTAATTTGGAGGTAAGTGGAAACGGAAGAGGAGGGGTTTCACTGGAGGAAGTGAGTTTCAGGAGGCTGGTCATACAGGCTATGTATCCTAGGCACCACTTCTGTGCTCCGGGACTGGTCCTGCCGTCCTGCTGTGATGGATCCAGCTGCTTTTGCTGCCATGCTTTCCTCTGCCGTGCTCGAAGGGTGCCCTCTCAAACCCTCAGCCAAGATAAATCCTCCTCCCTTAAGTGCTTTTTAGCACATATTTGGCCCCACTGATGAGAAAGCAGCTAAGACACTTGGATACCAAAATCTTTGAGTGCTTGAGAGTCTCGAAGCAAGTGGTACATTTTGTGTAACCCGCGCATATCCTTCCATGTATTTTAAGTCGCTCTAGATGGCCTGCACTACAATGTGAATGCCATGTAAACAACTGCTAGGTAATACTGTTTAAGGCACAGCGGCAGGGCAAAAAGACCTGTGTGTGTTCAGTGCGGAGGCAGTTTGTGCTCCTAAATCTTTCAAGCTAGATTTGGGTCGAATCTACCCAAAGATATAGGAACTTCCTCCACGATTATAATTTAAGTTTTGGTTTTTTTTTTTTAGATTTTGTTTCGATAATTATGTGTATCTCTGTGTGTCTGTGTGTGGGTTTGTGTGTGTGAGGGCAGTGCTGGCCAAGACCAGAGATATTGGATCCCCCTGGACCTACAGTTACAGGTGGTTGTGTGCTCTCTGACATGGGTGCTGGAAACCAAACTCGGGTCTGCAAGAGCAGTATGCTCTCAAGCACGGAGTCATCTCTCCAGTGCTTTTCCTCCTTCTCCTAAGACAGATTTATTTTTATCTTTTTAGCATTTCTTCTCAGTGCTGGGGGGTCTTTGCTTGCTAGGCAAGTGATTGCTAAATTGCCAACCCAAAGGGGTTTATTTTGGCTTGTTGTTCTGTAACTCTGAGGACATGATACTTATACCTCTGTGGCTTCTGATGAGGGGCTTACGTGGCTCTGTGCATGGCAGGAGAGCAAAGGAGAGGGCAGATGAATTTGGAAGAATAAGACGCTGCCTGGTTCATGATGACCAGGACTCTCCAGAATGCATTAATTCCCCAAGGAACCAATCTAGTCTTGAAAGAAGGTCACAAATCTCTCTTAAAAGACCCCGTATCCCAACATGACATTGGGGAATTAAGAACTGGTGTGAGCTTCAGTGGGGCCAGTCATATCCAAACCACAGCAGGCATGTGAGATTTGAGTGCATTGGAGGACCGGAGGGCCCATAAAGAGGAATAGAAAATCTTGGGTGAGAGGCCAGCTGGTTCACTCAGATTGAACTCTGGGTCACCTGAAAGCACAATTAGCCCATCAGAGGGACTGGTCGCCAGGGCTTTCTTGAGGTTTGTAAGAACATGGGTTAGTAAGTTCCTACTTTCAGTTTCTGAGGTTTGCAAAGATGATTTCTCAGTTGTTTGTATTTCTCTTGGGAGACCAGACTGTATTAATGGCCTATCACTGCATAACAAGTTAGTCCACAACTCAAAAGCTGGAAATAACAAGCAACTGTGACAGGGGTTTCTGCAGTGGTTTGGCAGGGGTGGGGTAGGGTGGGGGGAGATCTCACCCTAGGTCCCTGGGCCAGGTGGCTTTTAATATAAGAGGAACCCGGCAACATTTTCCGCTCCTCTGTGACTTATTTTTTTCTTTCAAAATTTTTTTGTTATATTTTGATTTATTTATTGTGTACATATGTGCGTGGGGTGGACGGGTAGGTGTGTATGTATTTCAGTGTGTTTATGTGGAGTAGAGGATACTGTGTGGGGGTCAGTTCTCTTCTCCCACTTCATGGGTCCCAAGGGTTGAACTCATGCATTCATCAGTCCTGGCAGCAAGTACCTTTACCCACTGAGCCATCTTGCTGGTCCCTACCGCCTTACTTTTAACTTCTGTCAGCAATTTCATTCCTTAAATCTTGCAAAGTTAATAACCTCATTTTTTTTTCTATAGGTTATACTTGATGTTCGTTCTTTTTAGATAGACTAACTCTGTGATTTTGAAGCTGTGAAGCATGTACGTAGTCATTTACAGTAAATCATCTAGTCTAAAACCAAGGGGTTGACCTAATAATAAAAGCATTAAGAAAGAGAACCTTGGCTGGCAAGATGGCTCAGTGGGCACTCACCACCACGCCTGGAGAACCTGAGTTAGATTTCTGGGCACCACACGGTGGAAGGAGAGAATCTATGCGTGCATTGCACTGTGCAGGAGATGGCCACACGCATACAAACACGGTAATAAAATAAGTGAACGTTAAAAAAAAATGTCACAAGTGCCAAGAGAAATTGGCGTCTTTTAGTAACACACTGTTGGTTGGCTCAGCACGGACAACAAGGAGGCATATTCATAGGTGAAAATCCTGCCAGACTTCAGCAGAGGGAACTACCGTCATGGCCCGTGCCATCCTGGACAGTGGAACCCTGAGCGTCTGAGCTCAGGTGTTTTTATTCAGTCAGAACTCCTCAGGTGCAGATCCTGAGCAATCAAACATCTCCCACAGAAATCCAGCACCTGCAGACAATACAAAACGCCAAGGCCTATGCATTCCTTTTTCCAACAGTGCACAAAAAAGAGTTGTTTTAAACACAACTAAAAATAAACTTCCACAATAGTGTCTTTTTGTTTTTTCTCCTCTAAAGGATGGCTTGTTCAAAGCACATTATGTTCTAGTTGGTGGTTGTTTGCTCAACAACTTCCTCGTATAATAGTTCTTTTTTTTTCTTTCTGGTATTGTGAAATACTTTCCTTTTCTGTGTTACATATAAGAAAGATGTAATGCCTTCATTTTATCTCTAAGAAATTCTGGTTCTTCCCCCCCCTCCCCTTTTCAAGACAGGGCTTCTCTGTGTGGCCCTGGCTGTCCTGGAACTCACTCTGTAGACCAGGCTGGCCTCAGACTCCGGGATCTGTGGGATGAAAGACGTGTGTGGCACTACTCCCTGATAGAACATTCTGGTTCTTAGTCACACAACGATAAAGTGGAATTCTCTTTTTGTTTCGGTATATTTGAACATATGTCCAGATATTATATTCACGAAATCCTGGCAGGATGTGACTTCTATGACTGAACCTGCCTGTTTTCTCATGTAATTAAGAGCTACTCCCTCTTAGCTTAATGTAAGTAGAGTTTCTGGTAAAGAGGTCTTTTGGGTGCTCTGCCAGACTGGAGGTAACATTAGGTGTGTCCTGGGCTCTCTCCTATTGTTCTGTAGTTACCCCCCTATAAAATGTGGACCTAACTCAGACGGGTGGGGCCTAGCCCCTTTCCTGTTGCTGGGACCCCCGCTATAGACATGGACACACATGGACAGCCAAAGCTTCGGGAGGAGTAAACCACTGTATCTCTGTGATCATGCAAACAGACTTCTAAGAGAGAGGGGCTTTTAAGGTGAGAATAAGCTGCCAGGAAGAGGAAGAGTTGGAGCTGGAATGATGGCGTGCTGTGAGATCTCTCCTCAGGTCTGGCTGGCTTGTACCTTTAAACACGTCTCATGTGTCTTTATTAATATAGCACCAGACTTAATAAACCTTCCACATCTTTTAGCCTTAATGGCTCCCTTCACAAGACCTACTGTCTGCTTTAGTCTGGAGTAGTTTATTCTCTATCCGCCTGCACAGAATCTCCGCAGTCCTATGGGGCTGGTGCATTTCTCCTCACTTTTGGATTTGTTCTGTGGGGCTTTGTTTTTTGTTTTTTGTTTTTTAAGCATTCATAGGACAGTTTGTAAATAGGCTCCTAGGAGTTCAACCTTCCGAGGTCTTGCCTGGCTAAACGCATCTCTTTGGAATCCACATTCGATGGGTAGTTTCTGCTCACAACAGAATTAAAAGCTCAAAATATTTTCTTTAGAATTAAAAAAGCAAAAACACCACAACGGGCTGGAGAGTTGGCTCAGCAGTTAAGAGCACTGGCTGCTCTCCCAAAGGACCCTGATTTAATTCTCAGTACCCACATGGCAGCTAAACCAGTCTTAGGGGTTCCTACACCCTCTTTTGTGCCCCATGGGCACTGCATGCATGTGGTACACAGTATACATGACAGGAAATCACCCCCACACATAAAATAAACATAAACAAATCTTTAATAAATTAACAACCAGCTAGGTGGTGGTGGTGCACACCTTTAATCTCAGCACTGGGGAGGCAGAAGCAGGAGGATCTCTGTGAGTTCGAGGCCAGCCTGGTCTACAGAGTGAGTTCCAGGACAGCCAGAGTTACAACAGAGAAACCCTGTCTCCATAAAGCCAAACTAAACCAAAACAAAACAAAAAAACAAAAACAAATAAATTAACAACCTACAAAAAAAAATTTTTTTTTTGCTTGTCTTCTGGCATCTAATATTGCTATAGGAAGTCTAATACTGGTGTGACACTTTGATTTTATTTTTTTAAAGGTATCTCTTTCATGGAAACCTGTGCAATTCCTTTGAAGTTTCTCTCTTTTTAAAAGTTCTGGAGGGGGTGAGTTGTATGTATGCATGTATATAGGATCTTACTATGTGACTCCCAAATGTCCTTGAACTTACTATGTAGCCCAGACTGGCCTCTGATTTACAGTCTTCCTGCCTCAGCTTCCCCAGTGCTGAGGATACACGATGTATACCTCTATGCCTGGCCTTGTCTTGTCATGCAGGTGTGACTTTTTTGTTTGTTTGTTTTGAGACAGGGTTTCTCTGTTGTAACTCTGGCTGTCCTGGAACTCACTCTGTAGACCAGGCTGGCCTTGAACTCACAGAGATCCACCTGCAACCATGCCTGGCTTCAAGTATATTCTTAAAATAGCAGATTGACTTTAATTCCTGCATTGGGGTTCTGTTCTCTGACCATTTTCTTTTCAGAGAAGCCCGTGTGTATGTGTGTGTGTGTGTGTGTGTGTGTGTGCATGAGTGTGCATCTGAGTGTACACAATCACCTGCATCTGTTTTCTCCATTCTCTATGGATATCACAAGCATTAAGACAAAGTCTTCTTTCCCTCACTGCTTCTGTGTCTCTTAGTGTTTGTTGTTGATTCATTTTGATCTCTGGTTTCCATCCTTTTAGTCTTTGTTCTGCTTCCAGCTCCAGCACACACAGAGCACAGTTTCCCTAGCCTGATATTTTTACTGCATGTTTTTCAGCTCCCTGGCAAGATGGTGGTTCTGGAGCCGGCTCTCTGCATTTCCCAAGGGGGCTGGGGGGGGGGGAGCAACAACTGCTGACACTGCTCTGAACTCTGAACTTCATAGAGAAGACCTGTGACCATCTGTACAATGGGGGATACGTTAGTTGAGGTCCTTTTTAGGAGTTGGGGGAGGGGTGTCTGTGTCCATAATGAGCATAAACCTTAGTATTCATTTCCTGATGAATAACAATTTAGCAAGCATTTGTCCACACGTTGTAAGATACGATCTGATTCCCGGCTCCCAGACAGCGCAGAAAGGTAGTTACTATATTCCATTTTATAAAGGAAGATCATCAACAAGTTAGGATAGTTCTTTTAAAGTCATCTAGTGAGGAAATTCAAACGTACAGTCTGAACCTAGAATTTTTTATTTTTTGCGGGGGAGGGGGTGTTCCAAGCCTTTCTAAAGGGCTTTACTCTGCGGCTTGCCAACGTTTTGAAGAGCAGGAGTTCTTAAAAACTGTTTTCCCAATTATGCAAAGAGAGTGCTTTCAAAGCGACATTTGATGTGCCCTGTGCATCGTACCTCATGTCCGATACTTTTTTTTTTTTTAACGAGTTTGAAGTTTGCTTATCTCCAGGGAAAGGAATATACTTGATCGATAGAGTGAAACTTAAACGATTTGGGTAGCAAAAGGTTTTTTTTTTTTTTTTCTTTTCTTTTTTTTTTAAGTTCTGCAAGCGCAGGAGTCGGAGTGGGGGTGGGGGGGGATGCAGACGGTAGGGTGCTTGTGGAGCATGCGCAGAGCCGGGGTTCCGCCCCCAGCACATAACCGTGTGTCCTAGTGAACGCTTGTAATGCAAACACTGGGCACTTTGGAGGTGAAAGCAGGAGGATTAGGCATTCAGGGTCGTTCTTGGCAGCTATCCCACAGGACACGAGCCCGTGTCTCAAAAAGAAAACAAAGTAAAGTTGCAAATGAGTTAATAACTATAACATGGGGGATGGGAAACAGAAGCCAAAGAATTCTAGGATCAGGTGTATGGGAGAGATGAGCGACGTGCTTATCACCTGGTGTTTTAGACCGACACCCAGCACTACGTGAAAAGCCAAACCAAACAAGCAAAAACCGGGCGTAGAAATTAGGGGGTAAATACTGATGCGGGCGTTAGACGTTCTACACACAGCTGCCCCTTCCACAGGCTAAGGAGGTTTCTTTTTTGAGCATCTGAGGTCCGCGCTCTTGCGCCGACAGAGTCTTCCTCTGAATATTTGACTCTGTTCTTCATTTTTCTCGGTTCACTAATCCCCCTCCCCGCCATAACCTCCCATTTCTGAAGCGCTCTCGCTAAATTTGGTTTTGCGCGCCCCCTACTGGCAGATCCGATTATTGTTCTCAGTTGCATTTTGTGCATTTCGGCGTCGCCCAAATCTCATGACGTTTGCTCAGTACCAAGGAAACTTTGTCTTTCATTTGATACGCTGTTGGGGTAACCAGAAGCTGCAAAAAAAAAAAATTGTTTCCCACTAACAAGCCACTCAACCCGCAAAGGAAAAAAATTCCCCAAGTGGATGATTACCTGCATACGGGTTTGCTTCATAATTATCAGGATAGCAATGCCATGGAGGGCAAATTAAAATGCACACCCAGAAGAGAGTTTATTTATTATTATTATTATTATTATTATTATTATTATTATTATTATTATTATTATTATTATTTGTAATTAACTGCTCTGTCTCCTTGAATATAAATGACCTCTCTTCCTCTACTTTGAGATTTGCTGTTTAAGGTTTGCTTGGTGCAAATTTTAAAGTAGACAAATATATTAAAATCTACGTCACAGCCTTCTCCGAGTCTGTGTTCCAATGTTAGTCTGTAGACGCAGATGACAATGCCTAAGACATTATCAGCTGTGCTGGAGGGGAGGGGGAGGAAGCCGTTTCTATTTCTCTTTCTATCTTCATTGTCTCTTAACCATTTGAGGAGGTCATGCATTTGTAGACAGAGAGTCTCCTCTTGCAGCTGTCCTGGAAAAAAAATGAAGATATGCTAAAGAGACACGTGCGGTTCTCCTTTTGGCTATCAGACTGTTAAAGCAATACTCCTCAAGAAACTGGAATTTCCCCAGGAGTCTCATGGGAAAAGGGAAAATCGGGGAGCTTAGGGGCTAGCCAGAGGAAGGGCTTATCTTCCTGAAAGAGATTTAATATAGTTTTGATAACTTGTCAGACTACCTCCCAGGAGAGACTGCACATGAGCTGACGATGGTCAGGACATGCTTAGCTTTGTACACCTCTCTCCCCTAGTGTAAATAAACCTGGCTAAAACCTGTTTGTCACTGATTGCATTTACAGTCTAAGTGGGATTGCTCTATCCTCCTTGTTGCTCTATGCGGTTTTGAATACTAAGTTAAATGCTAGCATCAGAAGTGAGTATCAGGTGCTCAGGAAATGGCTTAGTCCATGAAGGGCTTGCTGGGCAAGCATGATGACCAGACTTTGACCTCCAGAAGCAACACACCCCAAGAAATTGGCATTTCCCTGGGAATCTCAAGATGGGTGTATGCTTGTAATCTCAGTGCCTGGGACGGGGTAGGGTGGAGACAGCAGATCCCTGTTGAGTGAGAGACCCTATCTCAAAAAACAACTGCATAGCTCCTGAGAGGTGACATTGAGTCCTCTGGACTCTGCACAAACCTTCATACATATGCACAAACACCCATCCACGTGAATGCACGCACGCATGCACACAATGAATATTCTGTGTCAGATGTCAGTCTCCATCATTTTTTCCCCTTTTCAAGGAATGTGGTTTCTTATTTGAATTTTATTTTTCTGCATAATGAAATAAAGATCACACAGCACATGCTTTCACCCCAGAATGCAAATGATCATACGGCATACTTCATAAAAATCAATACAGTAGCAGATCCTGCTTCAAAATTGTGTTGTTCCTTCTTTCATTCTTTGTTATGAAATTGTGATTTTTGCTACAGTGAAATCAAGACGCAAATAATTAAACCCACATTAGGGCTGGAGAGATGACTTAGCCCTTAAAAGTGCTTGCTGCTCTTCCAGAGGAACCAAGTACGGTTTCCAGCACTCACGTGCAGCAACTCATAAATGCTGGTAACTCCGGTTCCAGGGACTCTGATGCCCTCTTCTGGTCCTTTCAGACACCTGTACACATGTAGCCTTCTCTTATACAAACAAGCACATATAAAAACATAAAATAATGTCTCAGTGGTTACGAACACTTGTTGTTCTTGCAGAAGACCTGGGTTCAGTTCCCAGTCACTACACAGTGTCTTGCTCATACACATAAAATAAGTAATTCTAAAAGAAAAAAAAAAGAGAACAAACAAAACTCAAATGAGAACGTGACTTCCCCCACCCCCGCAACCCAGAGTCAAGATTAAAAATAAGACCTTGTCTAACTTCTGCATAATATTTCTTAGCAAGATGAAGTGTGTTCACGACCAACTCTAAAAGACTGTGGTCCACAGACAAGTCCTTCCAGGGAGAAGCAATCGCACCAGAGGCTGGGATGTAACCTTTGTGCTCACGCAACTCAGCCTCCTGAGTTTTCACAGACAAGGATGATTGGCCAGAGACTTTTAGAATTTCTAAGAAAAACTTATGGCCAACGAGAGGATGGGGAAAAGCCAGGCGCTTAACTCAGGGCCTTTACTTGGGTCACGTGGAGGGCAGGAAGAGTCGATTTGTTGTCTTTGTCCTTAGATCCTTTTTTCCCTCCTGTCTCGTTTCGGGTGTCTGTTAAGGAGGAGGATGTTTGGTTGATAACGGAATGAACTGCTGTCCTTGGGAGTCATCAGTCAATCGTCAATGCTAAGTTTCGTGGTAGAAGGACTACCCACAAAGGCCTCCCTGAAAGACAGGTTGTCTTGATCGTCTTGATTAAAGCCTGTGCAGGTGGAGGGCTTCGGTGCCGCGAGCAAGGCATGGGAGCTACCTAGGAAGAGCAGGCGCTAAGCAGGATGTCTCCTCTTTCTGCTCAGACCGTCTTTTTAAGGCTCTTTTGGTAGTTTTCTTCTCAGCATCACGTGTGGGTGGAATTGTCTGTCCTCCACTGTGTCAATCAGCGGGGTGGGGGGATGGGCTGCTCCTTTAGAAGGAGGTGGGTAGGGTGGGCTGTGTGGTGGCTAGAGACAAAGCAGCCATCCCCGGATGGATCCTCTTCCCGGCTCTGAAGTAACCCTGCAGGCTGACCTTCCTGTGGTCATGGAGCGCAGAGCTTCCTGCAAGACTCTGGTCACAAGTGTAACCGCAGTGAAGTTCCTTTAACGCAGCAGCAGCAGCAGCAGACCTAGTATTTACCATTAAAAATAAATTTCTGCCACTTTCAGTTACAGCTGTAGTTTCAGGGGACAGTAAGTTTAGTGATTACATGAGAGGAGTCAAAGCAGTACTCCATCTGTACACGGTCAACCTCAGGCTCTCCATCCACATCCAGTCACTGTCCACTTTAAAATCACGATCAGGCATTCCTGAAAGTAACGTAGAGAGCATTAAGTCTTTGAGAAACTCTTTAAGCAAGCAAGCGACAAGCAAGCAAGGGAGAGAGCAGCAGCCAGCCAGTCAGCAGACAACCCAGAAAAATATTATATAGCTGAATGAGATAGGGAAACAACCCATCTACCATGTGCTTCATGGAGGTTCATGATGCTCACGAATACAGTAAAATGTGAGAAGAGAAGTCTTTCCACGTTTTCTTGATACAGATCCCTTTTCCTGCAGAGCACCCTCTTGGAGCTAGTATTTTCTGAATCACACTTAGGTAACCACGGGCCTAGAAGGATTTGAAGACCTAGCTTTTAGATATTTGAGAGAGCGCTGACAGAAAATTTGACTTTATTGGTTTATTTCCTGACAAGGCCTTTTATCTTTAGTTATATGATTAAAAAAAAACAATTTGGTAGGCTGTGGATATATCTAAGCTGGTGGGATGCTTGTGCAGGGATGCATAAGGCCCTGGGTTCAGTCCCCAGTGTAGCATATACTGGACACAGTGGTACATACCTGTAATCTCAGGATCAGAAGTTCAGCATCATCCTAAACTACATAAGTTCAATACTAGCCTGGGCTATGCAAGATGCTATCTCAAAGGAAACAAAAATCAAGAAAAAAAATTGGAATGCTTTATTCAAGTCTTATGTAGGCCCAGACCTTAGCACAACTGATGCCCTGATGGAAATGCCATTCAGGCCACGTAACCCAGCATGTAGACAGCACCACCTGTCATAATGAGAACAAAGATCTAGACCATCAAGATCCATAGTTCTGGGAAAGTCCCTAAACACACTAACCTTGCATTTTGGCTTCTGTAGTTCTGCTTCTGGCTAACGGTTCTTGCTAAGTGAGGTGTGTCAACCCAGGATATAGTTTTTTTTGTGCTTAAAAGCTCAACCCAACGGCTGAGCAGTGTTGGTTTACACCTTTAATCCCAGTGCTTGGGAGGCAGAGGCAAGTTTGAGGCCAGCCTGGACTACAGAGTAAACTCCAGGACAGCCAGAGTTAAAACAGAGAAACCCTGTCTTGAAAAACCAAACCAAACCAAACTCAACCCAAGAAAGGTTCAGGTCTGCACTGGGATCCCAAACACCCACTGTAATTGCTGGTGGCTAGTAAAGACTTTCTATTGGAGTAAACCCATGTCTGAGTAGTCAGCCTTTTCTGGTAGATACCTCAGAACACTAGCTTGGGCCACTGAAGTGGGTGGTTATAAAATGGGCTTATGATTTCAAGTACCAGTTGCTAACTCCATTTCCACTGGAGAGACAGATAAAATGTATTACATGATCATTAGCCAATTGAAAAAAATATCCAATTCTATTCATTTAACATTTTTAAAAAGATGTGTTTATTTTTATGTGTGTGAGTGTTTTGCCTGCATGTATGCCTGTGTATCATGTGTGTGCTGGTGCCTGTGGAGGGCAGAAGAGGGCACCCAAGTCCTGAAACTGGAATTATAAATGGTCGTGCACCATCATGTAGGTATGGGAACTGAACCCTGGGTCCTTTGCAAGAGTTACAAGTGATTTTTTAACTGCTGAGCCATCTTTCCTACCCCCAAGCCTGTGTTTTAAAATCTGGGACTCTGAGTGAGTTGATCATTGAATGAATAAAAGAAAGAAAGAAAGAAAGAAAGAAAGAAAGAAAGAAAGAAAGAAAGAAAGAAAGAAAGGAAGGGAATTTGTAATTAGTTGTAGTAATAATTCTGATTCTGGGGTCAATTTTGCCACACAGAAGACATGAAGCTATGTCTGTTGATGTTTTGAGTTGTTGCAGTTGGGTTGGGTGTGATCTTGTTCGCATCTGGTGAGTGGAAGGGATATTCTAAATGTTAGAACATGTGGGGTAACTGCCTCCCATGGCAAAGGATTGTTCAGTCCAAATGTCAGAAACAGGGCTGGGATGGAGGAACTCTGAGCAGGGCATATACTCTGAGAGGAGATAAGGAGTAGGGGGAGGGGCACAGGGATGGGGAGGCAGCAGAAAGTGGGGGAGGGGGAGAGGGAGAGAGAGAGAGTCAGACAGACAGGGGGAGGGAGGGAGGGAGGGACAGAGAGCCCTTTGATGCAACCCTAAACCACGTTCCTCCCCTCCAACAGCTGAAACCTGACCTGTGCGGGTCACTTAGGACCCCAGGTCACTCACCTGAAGACCTCAGAATAGATGAGGTGATTGCTTTCCCGTGACACGGCGGTGATCGATGAAGAGCCATCCTGCACCGTGGGACACTTTAAACACAAAACCGTCGAAGGCCCTAGGCTCTGAGGGCATGTAACTGCAGAGAATCCAGAGGCGGCACCTCCCTGTGCCTGGACGGACATGTACATGGCCTGTGAGTCACGCAGCCATCGTGGGCCAGGCGATGAATGGCTCATTGTGTCTCTGCAGAGTCTTCACTCATGACTATTCTTCTCCTTATGCTTTAGCTGAGAGATCTGACCTCAGATTTTCCCTCAAATTATACTCAACCTTTGGATGTCCTTTCTCTTATCCCAGTCAGCGGACATGGGGAGCAGGGGGGGGTCACTGTTATTCTCTGTCTCAGTTTTCTCTGAGCATTGATTTCCTATGATCGCAGGCATCTCCAAATAGGGATGCTACTTACCACAATGCTAATGATATGAAAAAGAACTAACCCTACAGACCTGATGGGATCCCCTAGGCTCTTTATCCTTGCAAGCTTATTTTAACCCCGAGAGGCACACAGGTGTGGAGAGCTGCCCTGACTTTCAGCTCAAGTTCTGCTGCTTGCCTTCAGCTAAATACCTCTGTCTCATTTGGAACAGGCGTTGAACAAGGCTTAGTCATAAAAAAGACAAGCCAAGAGGCAGCTCGTTTCAGGGAAGTCAAAGATTGCTTAAAGAGACCTTCCTTCTTAGTCTCACAAGGCAGGATGACTGTTTTGTGGTTAATTAACCTTGATTGATTGTAACCACGTGACTGTACTTACGTCTTCTACCTCATGATCATTAACCTCGTGCTTGCACGCACACCTGATTCACCCCTTGTGATCACCGCCTTGGAAAACTGCACGTATACCTCTGGTGGGAAAGGGTATAAGAAACTGAGAATAAACCATAAGGGCAGTTCGGCCCCTGTGAACTCAAGATACAGTGTGTGCGTGTTTGTTCCGGTTTTCAGCCTACCTCCCGAGCCAGCACCGACCGAACTGGTAAGATGGCCTTATCACACAGGTGTTCAGTAAGTTGTTTAAGTTCAAACGACTAGTACATGGACGATCTGGGACTGAACTTGCAAAGCCTCAGATCCCACAGAGTGCTCGTGGATCAGTGTCTCTCTTAACACAGTCTCCCTAAAATGATAGGTAGCAGAAACTGGACCAAATGCTTTTGTTTGTTTTGAGACCAGGTCTCACATAGCCCATGCTGGCTTTGAACTATGTAGCTAGGGTTGACCTTGAACTTGTGATTCTCTCGCTTCCACTTACTGAGTACTGTCAGTACAGGCTTGTACCTATCAAACCCACCTGGCTCTGTGTCGTTCACTCGGGGCTTGGTGCATGCTAGGCACACACTCTACCAGTTGATTTACATCCACAGCTCTGGACCATAATTCTCAAACCATTCTACTACATTGTTATCTTTACAGCTTTAGAGCTTTACCATTAAATTTATCTTTTCTTTCCAAAGCATCCCTGCTGTCATCGACTCCACTGTGGACCTTCATCACCTCCCATTTGATATATTGCAATGACCTAACAAAATGATCTGTTTCTAAACTTTTCCTATTCATTCTCTTGTGGTCCCCCCCTCCTGCCACTCCCCCCCCCCCCAGTGACCTCCATCCATTCTCAAAGCCTTCCTCTGCCTGTGGAATACAGTTCTCTCTCGGTGTTCTCTACTCTCTGTGACCAAGGCTTACATGTGGAGTCAGACCCTTCTTACGTCATGGGCTTTTACAGCTTGAACTTCTTGAGACTTTTATTAGTCTGGGTTCTTCAGCAGAACCGAACCAAAAGTATGTATATAATCATAAGACAGGATCAAAAGCCGGGTGGTTTCTCAGCAGCCATCCGAAGCCTGGAGAGCCGGGAAACCCAGTAGCTGCTCAGTCCAAGAATCTGGGAGCTTCAGAGTTAGGATGGACCAGGGTTGCAATGGGAGTGCAGGTGTTACAGATGTGCACCACTGCCTCCAAATTTTTTTTTTTTTTAAACTGGGTCTCTCTATGTAGCTCTGGCTGTCCTGGAACTCACCATGCACACCAAGCTAGCCCCAAATTTGTAGAAATCCTCCTGTCTCTGACTCAGGGGTGCTTGGATTGAAAACATGCACCATCATGCCTAGTCTTGCAGCTGACTCATTAGGTGGGTTCTGGGGATGAAATGCAGGTCATCAGGCTTGAGAAATAAATGATTTTACCCGATGACCCATCTTGATGGCCTTAAGTGTACAGGAATTTGGCAACTCACCCTAGAGCTCGGTTTGTAAGTTTTGTATTCAAGCCTCCAGATGAACTGATGTCAAAATGCAAGTACTTCCTGACTACCTCCAGGGTTGTGACTTCCTCCCTCTCTTCCTCCCTTCTTCTTTCCCTTTCTTTTAATTCTTTTTCTGTTTTAAGACAGGGAGTCACTATGTAGCCCTGACTCTCCTGGAATTCACTGTGTAGACCAGGCTGGCTTTGAACACACGGAGATCTGCCTGCCTCTGCCTCCCAAGTGCTGGGGATGAAAGTGCGCACCATCACACTAGGCAATAGTAACTTTATAAATGTCAGCGTGGACTCTGAGGTACTATGTGGATATTTTAGAAGAACATGGAAGACTGTCTTCTAGGAAATTTCTTGGGATTTATGAGAACCTTATTTGGAAGCAGAGTGGGAATTTCCGGTTCACATGACTTGCTTCCTTTTAAGTTTTCTAATTTTTACATATTTATTTATTTATAGTGCACTCGACTACACTCATGTGTATACATGCCAAGGGAGTGTGTGGAGATCAGAGGACAACTTGTGGAAGTCGGTTTTCTCTTTCAATCACCAGTGCTGGGGATCGAACTCGGGTCATCAGTCTTAGCTGCAGTCACCTCTGTCTACTGAGCCATCTCGTCATCCCTTACTTTCTTTTTACAGTTAGCCGTATGTTGGGCCTAGAGTAGGCTTTGCACACACTCCTGTTAGGATTCAGGAAGGCCGATGTGATCCGTACGTCTTGATTTGACAGTAGCAAGGGCAAAGAGCAATTAGTAAGTTAACGAATTAAAATTCATTTATATGTCCTCCGGGAAAGGCAATCAGACAAGCTAAGGCTGTTCTGGTTGCCCGTGAAGTTATGAAACGAACCGAGCCAGGCTATCTCCCACGAGCAGCAAGTTTTGGAGTCCGGGTTTATTCATCCATCATTTTCTTGATTCCTCGGGGAGCCATGATTTCAACGAAGATAAAATATATTAGCTCAAACGTTTATTCTTGATAATAGAAAAAAAATCCAACCAAGACTTTAATTAATGAACTAGAAAATTATTTGCTTTACTCAGTTAAAGGTGTTAGCTGGTATTGATGGCTTTGGGGGGCACTTAATTATATTTTTATTTGAGAAAGAGAAGATATGCAGGAGCTCCCTGGAGAAATGGCTTGTTGTAGTTTCCGGCAGGAGAAAGGCTGAGAGAGGGGTTGTATCGTTGAGCAAAAGAGTCAGGGCAATGCTCGTATTGATGCCAAGTTGAAGGGCTCTTACTGGCAAATGGGGGAACTATTTGAACTTAAAAGGGTAATGACTGTGTCTGACTGGAAATGTTACTCTGAAGTTGAGCATCAGAAAGGAAGTATCGGGTTCTTGCCCTACACTTTCGGGAGGACTGATGGTTTTTGGCTGCAGAGTGAAAGCTCTCCTTTAAGGAAGAATACCAGGTCACGATGTAAGAATAGTACGGAGAGAACACTTCCTGTGACTCTGAGGAAATCCCTGATTGAGGCAAAGGCCACCAATGTCTGTGTATATGTGTGTATGTGTGTGTGCATGTGTGTATGTGTATGTACATGTATGTGTGTATGTGTGGGTGTAAGTGTATATGTGTGTATGTGTGTGCATGAGTGTATGTGCGTGCATATGTATGTGCATGTGTGTATGTGTGTATGTGTAT
Source organism: Cricetomys ansorgei (assembly GCA_026225945.1). NCBI lineage: Eukaryota > Metazoa > Chordata > Mammalia > Rodentia > Nesomyidae > Cricetomys > Cricetomys ansorgei. Next base: position 7,060,100 of record JAMJFZ010003544.1, read on the forward strand.
GTATATGTATGTGTGCGTATGAGTGTGTGTGCACTTGTGTGTGTATGTGTGTATGTGTATGTATATGTATGTGTGCGTATGAGTGTTTGTGCATGTGTGTGTGTATGTGTGTGTATGTGTGTGCACATAGAGCAACTGGGCCAACAGCAAGAACCTAGCCTCTGGTGGAAATCTGTTGAGCCTTTGGTAGTGGTCCTCCCTGACATAAGTGATACGCTTGGAAATATGGACCCGGAAGCTGACAGTGCACCCGGAAGCTGGTAGAATCCCCAACAGCATAAATGAAGGGAGCCCTGTGTACTGGGCAAGCTGCCGTGTTGTGCAGGAATTTGCAGGAGGGCAAAAGACACTAAGCAGCCTCTGGTGTAGCTCTCCAAAGCTTCCCACAGCACTCTGATTCATGGGAAAACTGAGCCTAAATACTGTAACCAAATTCACAGATGGCCAATTTGACCTTCAGGCCTTCCCATATCACCAGCGACACTGGTAGCAAGGTTGGAATAAGGACTTTGTGACTCCTTTGAGTCACGTCAACCCAAGGTCAGGTGGCCCTGTTCTTGTTCTTAGCAAGTAGCCTTGTGATCACCCTAGTAAAGGTAGTAACCATGAGAGATGTTGCCACTTTTAAAGTCCATTTCCTGAAGGCCAAAGAGATGGCTCAGTGGTTAAGAGCACTTGTTGCTCTTGCAGAGGATCCAGGTTCAAGTCCCAGCACCTGCCTACATGGAAGTTCACAATCATCCATAACTATAGTTCTAGAGGATCTGATACTCAGGATCTGATATCCTCTCTGGCCTCCGTGGACACACGCACACACACACACACACACACACACACACATACACACACATGTCACCCCAGAAAGTCACAACAGACCAAAGTAATAATTTCTCCAAAATCCAGCTTGTTAGACTGAAGAGTTTTTTTATTGAGGTTACCTACAAGAGTGTGGGCAAGGGCTTACCTACGGACACAGAAAGGATTTAAAAGCCGCTACATCACTGAAAAGCTCACCCCATCACCGGTGATGACCAGAAGCCGCAACCCCGGGGCTCTCTGCACTTACTCGCACTACAATGAGGCTGGTAAGGAGCTCCTCCGCAGTTCTTTACTCTTCTGTAAAACTTGGGTGGATCCTTCCAGAACCTTCCAAGTTTCTGCTTTGCCAGACATGGAGTGTTTTGTTTACCTCTGGAATCTTATGAGTCCCTACGTCCCCCAAGCCGCTGTGCACAGACTTTCAGTTCACGTTTTTATATAAGTCAAGTTCGTATGCATTTTCAGTCATCCCTAGCGGAGATAATTTAAAAAAGATGTGCCCAGAAACTGCAGAGGGGAAGAAAGAGTTGCCCGGGTTGTTTCTTTGTAGCTCTGGGAAAATAGTCAGGAAGCTGAGCCAAGAGATACCTCACCCGGAATGGCGCGCCCACAGTGAAGGCAGAGGGGACTGGCCAGAGGGCGGAAGCTGCTCTGGAACCAGTACTGGGCGTGGCTCTCTGGTGTGTTTCTAGCCAGCAATTATCCCCGAGGCTCTGAAGATGGGATGTGGCTGGGAAATTGGAGAAATGCCAGCTCAGTTACCGGAAAAGCACAATAATTTATAAAGTTTACTCCGCGCTTCCTGGTATCAAGGTTGGAACGGCGATTATAGATTGATGGCGCCCTACTAGGCGTTGCACTGTGGTTATCAATACTGATGGAGATGCAACGGCTGTGAAAGGTGATTCACCAACATTCCCCCAGAGTGCTGGTTACAAGCCCATATCCATCCACAGCCGCCTACATTTTCTTTATCCATTCACATGTTAATGGACACAGAGGCCAATGAAGGTATCATGCAGGTATCAGATTCTATTTGAGAGGTCAAAGGGCAACACTAGTTATGGGGGACGGGGCTCACTACTGTTCACAGTGTTCTCCAGACTAGCTGGCCTGTAGTCTGCGAGGGATTCTTGGATCCCATCTGGCCCTGGGGGCACTGGGATTCTAGGCTACGGTGCTGGCTTTAGGTGAGTTCTGGAGACCCGAACCTCACACTCTTTGCCCACTGAGCCATCTCCCCAGCCTGGATTCTACACTAAGAAACTCTTGTTTCTTTTTAGCTCCAGTCTTTCTACACAGAGGTGGGTTTCTATTTCGAAGAAGAGGCACGTTGTGCCCGTGGGAAGGAGCATTGAAGGTGTATTTGCAAGCACTGTTGCTTGAGAAAAAAAGTCGGTTATCCTACTCAAGACTGGCTAACTGATAAGATGGTGAGCGCAAGAGTTCTACCCTTCCGTAGCGTTGGTAGCGTACATAGCCTACGTCTACAGTTTACCAACTACGGCAGTTGGTGCAGATTCGGCAATGAGCTGATAAAAACAGAAGAACCGGATTGCCAAATGCATGGCAGGGCCAAAGGTGTTCACATCAGCTCTGCTCACAGTTGAGCTCTAATAAGAGGCGTGGACAGACAGTTAGCTGCAGAGTGAACAGGAAACACTGTTCCTCCCAGGGTCACTGTGCAGCTATAGACTGCCATGCTAGATCCTCCCTTCTGAAAGAGTCTTGCTTCCTTCCCAGTTAAGACAAGGCAAGTCCTAGCCTAGACACAAGGACTTTCATGCTTGACTCCTACGTCACTAAAGTCTCCAGTCTCCTCTCCGCAGAGTGCAGTTCGTTCGGCTTCTAACGGGAGAGGGAATAGTTCTAAGTCACTGCCTTAGAACATATATGCTCCAGATTTAAAAGCCTTAAAACAAACACACAAACACACACACACACACACACAAAGGTTTCATAAGACCATGCTTCTCTATCTCCCCAACCAATGTTTCCAAGTTTTATTGTGATTTTATTTCTTACAGTTTTTGGCTTTGTTGGGAAACACCGTTATTGATAGTTCAAAAAGTATTTGACAACTTTTTTTTTTTTTGATTTTTTTTGGACAAGGTTTCTCTGTTGTAACTCTGACTCTCCTGGAACTTACTCTGTAGACCAGGCTGGCCTCGAACTCATAGAGATCCGCCTGCCTCTGCCTCCTGAGTGCTGGGATTAAAGGCGTGTACCACCACAGCCCGGCTTGACAACTATCTTTTATTCTCAGGAAGGGGCTGGAGTTTTTCCCGGTCAGCAAGGAAGACCACAGAGACAATGTTGTCAGTTGGTTTGTGGGGGCCCAGGCATCCAGCACCCCTGGATCAGCAGAGAGCCAGAGATGAAAGATTCAGCAGAACAGAAAAGAGCTTACTGAAACCACGTGGTAGAGAGGGAAGGAGCATTGTCTAAATTCTTGTGTTTTTCCTTTTACCCCTGGAGTGCTGGGACTGTGGGCGTGTACCGCTGTGCCTGAGTCAGGCTTTCTTTCGAACTGAACGTTTTGTTCATTGTAGTCAATCACTGAACAAACAGAACTGCATTCTCTGACTCTATATTTTCCAGACATTGTCCTTTCTGTTCGCAGAAGGACAAGATTCCAAGTGGACAGTAATTTAGCCTTATTCTTTTGCTTTGTGAAATAAGACTGAGTTTTATTTGACTTGTGCCCTCAAAACCCAACACAGGGACCAGCATCAGAGGAGCAGCCAGTATATGGATGAATGGAATGATGCATCCATTGACTGCTTTCTCATTCAGAAAAAGAGGAGTGTGGTCATAAGCCACCAGAGGCAGGTAGTGGACCGAAGGAGATCCGGCTCCAATTACTGTCTTGTGACACCACCTATTGGAGTTAAGTAAAAGGATAGAGTTCATATAGGGGTGATTTCTTCGGAAATTCCGTCCTGTGACCGTGCGTGTGTGCATGCGCATGTTGAGTGTGCGTATGTGTATGTAAATGAATAAGAGGGCTCTTTACAGACTAAACGATGTAGTTAGCCTCAGTTTTCCAAGTCTGTGGGCTCATATGTAGCTTGTGGCTAATCTGTCCTCGTGTTCCACGGATCATCTGTGTTTCTGCTGTCTACCGACTGCCTTACAGACATGTGCTTAGCTACCCTCTTCGGAGCCATTGTTCAGCAAGAGCTACGCCACAGCAAGAATATGTCTTTGTTTCTGTGGCATACTCTTTTATACTTTGATTTTTAAAAACATCCCGTGTGGGGAAAAAAAAATGACGTTTTAAAAGCAGAGCCTGTAGACGTTCGTCTATCTTGCAAGATCTAAGAGGTTAATTTTGAGTTAGCCAGTCTCTGGGTGTCTCATTAATTGAGGTCAGTCCCTTTTTAAACCTGTGAACTTAATAGGTTTCTGAGTGTCTGCAGGTTCATGCTGAGTTAAAAGAAATTCCATGCGGCCATCCAACCACTTTTACTTTCCTTTTTTTATTTTTCTTTAATGTAGCAGAAAAGGCACAAAATTTTTCAATCTCGAAAACCGAAGACATCAAAGGATATTTGATATTCATGGTTTGAATTTTGTGATTTCAGAGGAAACCTCTTCGCTCATGAAAACGATCCAGAATGGAACCACTTCCCACAAACGCTCCATTTTAGTTTTGAATTTAGAGCCAACATTTCATTTAAACGGTGGTTTGGGGGGCGCTGTCATCTGTGGATGTTTTATCTTGACTGCGGAGGAAGCCGAGGACTTTCTCATCAGAATTGCCAAAGATATGGTGATACCAGCTCCCTCTGGGAGGTGGCTCTCGGTTGTCATTTGAGATGAGAAGAAAAACAAGAACCATGGGAGAGGGTATTTTCCATTACACATGCTTTTAAACAGGGGGAACAGATAGAGAGGGACCAGGATCCTGTCCTTTGTGCTTGATTGCCAGTTGTACGTGTGGTCTCTTTAGCAGGGCACAGAAGACAGGTTTTCTAGAACCCATTTTCCTCTCTCGGGAGAAGCAGAGTTGCACTCTGCCAGAGAGGAGGCAGGAGGCTGGAAATTAGAAGTGGGAGAAGCTGTTGCTTTTCTCAGGAGACTTGTGGGCAGATGAAGATGAGGCGCCCCGAGCCATTTTTAGTTAAGTATCTTGTAAGGTATGCAAGCCTGTGTTATAAGCTGAGGTTTTCAGCAATGACTTCTGCCTTTTATTCCCACAGATCTTATGGTTATCATAATTCCTTGCATTAAACTCTTTGTACTTGGAAACCATGGGATGGATTTTGTTTTATATTTGACCTTGACTGACAGACCCTTTATTCAGCGATACCCGGGCTACTCTCACAACCCGAGTGTTGGCCCACATGGTTGTCAGGATTCTCGGGGAGGACTTAGCTTGCTGCTGGTGTAGAGAGAGAGAATTGGCAGTTGGCATCTTGAAGAGGACCAAGGTTGAAATGGAGCTGGCCAGAAAGTATTTTCTGTTTCTATGCCACTGGACCCCGTGACTTCCGAAACACCTGCCTCCTTTAGAAGGAGGTCGAGGGAGTAGGATTTTCAGCCTTAGCACAAACGCCACTGAGAGAATTTTTGGAAGCCAAGAGTTTTTCTTCTTAAGTCCTGTTACGGGTTTGGGGTTGTTCAGAGATTCACCAGTTCGATCATGGATAAATTTGAATAAAGAAGAGGCTTTACTAATTACTGATCAGACCATGGACATACCCAAGTTTGCTAAGGGTATGGTGGAGAAATACATTAGTCAGAGGGCTTGTAAAGGCAAAACTCATAAACCCTTATGGCTTCATCCAATCAGAGGCAAGCATACATCCTGACGTACTTCCTGGCTGCGTACCTCCCGCCTACTTGTGATCAAGCACGTCCTGCGCAATTGGGTCAACCAACCTCGTTTACAAAAGTGATAACGCGGCTTGTTTGTTTTCTTACATGAGCAACAGCTCCTAGCATTTCAGGAAGTTATGTCCTTGGGCAAACGGGACTTACTATTAGAGGCATTTTTGTTTTATATATCTCTTAGGCACAGTAATTAAAACTTGGAACATAACTTTAGCTATCGCAGTCCCACACTCCACTCGGTAGGGTTTTCTGGAGGCACAGAACCGATAGACTATCTATAGTATAAAAGGAGATTTATATGTTCAGGGTTGGATAATCCAACAGGAGCTTAGACCACGGATACCTCAGCAGTCCCAGTTGAAAGGCTAAAGAAACTGGACTCTGATACCAGTGAAGGATGCAGCAGCAGCTACAGCAGCAGCAGCAACAACAGGACAGACGCCTTTGACCACAGGAAGTGAAGGCAGACAGCATTAATTTTCCTTTAGACTTCTTTCGATCTAGGCCACCTGCTTGGAGGTCACCCATTGGGGATAGGGTCTCCTCTCTTCATTTCATCCTTCCTGGAGATGCCCTTGGAGACCCGGTGTGACTCTTAATTGGTTTCAGATCAGTGTGAAGTTGACAATCAAGACAAATCATCATGCACCAGGTAGACGGCCATCAATATCACTTACGCCCCCGGGATTCTTTGGCTCGAGCTTCCGGGGCGGCTTCTTTGACGTGTCTGACTGGTAGGCAAGCGCAGCTTTGGAGGCTTTGGATAGGGAGAGGGAGCTGGGATTGACAACAGAGTCTTCCTGCCCGCGTGTTTTTCTAGATCTCTCCCACTGGAGAGAACGCCCTGCTCTACGGTCTAGATGCGCATCGAGAGATGAATGGGTAAAGGAAGTGTATCTATCGAAGAGTTTTATTCCTCTGTAGAGAGCTCATAGTGTACAAGCACGAGGACCCGAACTACAATTTCCAGCACCTGTCCTGACTCCATCTTCCTACGACATGACCCTAGGATGGCCACGGGTCACAGAAGAACAGCCAGACATAAGTTAAGTTCCAGACACACATACACACAAATACACACACACACACACACACACACACACACACACACACACACACACACACACGCTCATCTCCCAGAAATCCCTCTACAGTGCTGCCCACCCCCATATTCCACATTCCTTTCCTTTGATCTCCTTCTAGCCAATCAGAGGCAGCCACCCAGCCCTTCTCCAACTATACCTCCCCGTTCTTCTCTTCCTTCCTGCCTAGGTCTCTTTACAATTTGCCACTTGCCCGTAGGCCATGTCTGTCTCTACTCTACCCAGAAGACAGTCCCTCTGACCCCTTATCCCTTGTCCCTAGTCCTTTGTCCCTCCGGGGGCAAATACAACCCCTTTGTGCTAAGAATCTGATGTCTGCGTGTGTTCTGCTCTGACCTTTTAGCACCTATGCAAAGTGTTGGGTGTGGCCCTGTGGACTGGTAACCCCAGAACTGTGGAGGGTGGAGACAGGAGGATTGCTGAAGCTAGCTGACTGCCAGCCTAGCTTCAGGTTCGGTGAGGGACCCTGTCTCAAAGGACCGCAGCAGAGAGTGAGTGGTTGAGCCGGACACTCGGTGGCCTCTGTTTGCCTCCACAGGTGCATGTGATGGGGAACAGAGGGACAAGAAGGAGCATCGTGAGGAGTGGGAGAGACAAGGAGGGATGATGGGGCGTGAACATAATCAAAGCACCGTGATGTGCACATATGAAAACATCATAATGAGAATCAGTATTTTGTGAACCAAGGGGGGAAAAAAATCAATCACAAGAGTACTATCAATGAATTTCTTTTCCTTATCGTGAAGCAGCTACAGAATGGAACTGGAGACCGGAAAAGCAACTCATTTTGTGTCCAGGGAAGACCCGCAGCAGGGTGAACTCCTGCTAGGATGCGTGTGTTGTGGTACTGAGAAGCAGCTCCCTGCTGGTAATGACTTTCCTACTGTGTTACTACAGGCTATGCCTTATCAGAGGTTTATGTCCCTAGGCTGCCTATTTGTTTCCTGTTTTGCTTTGATAAGTAATATCAGCAGTGGCTATGAGAGCCCACATAAATCTAACTTTAAACAGATTAGATGCTGGCTATTATGATTTCCTTGCTGTTGGTATTTTGATGAAAAGGGAATTCTCAGTAGAGAACAGGCAACATTGATGCTCCCCTGGCTAAAATCATTCACGCTAAATGCTTCTGTAAGGCAGAACCTGGAAGCCTTCTAAGATAAAAGTCTTTTCTCCTTAGTCAGTTTTCTCCTTCGCCTCCTATCTTATCTCAAACCGAGGTCTTTGAAATACAAATATATCTCGTCTGAAATGATAATTTTCTTCCCAGACTATAAGCTTGAAAACTCCCTCCCCTTCAGAGTAAGAAATAGATCTCGTCCCATCGTTCTGTTCTGGTGTTTGCCGCTGTCAGCAAAAACCAGGGAAGACTAGATCTGAAGTCTTGCATTGTGAGAGCTGGAGCCTGCTGCCTGGCACAAGTCTTTCTTACTCCTCCCGAAATCAGTGGCTCCTCCTTCTGGGACTCCATCAGATTTTGTCTCTAATTCATTAAGTGCGTATCTACTAAGTCCTAACCTTGTACCAGTGACGTGTAATAAACATTAGACTCAACACAGTGAGCAGGATACTCTCAGGCATACACACATACTCTCTCTCTCTCTCTCTCCTTTCTCTTTTTTTCTTTATCCTTTCTGGTCTCTAGGGAAGACTTCCTTCTCTGAGCTCTGAATTTAGTGAAAGGGATGGACCTAACCAAACAAAGATGTTGTGTCCCATGGCTGAGGAAGCATGGCGGGTCTGCTCATGAGACGAGTAGCCTGGCTTGGGGAGCTGCAGAAGGAAGTGATGCTTAAGTTGCGGCGTGAAGAAGAAGAGGTGGTGGATAGGATAGGAAGGAGGGCGTGCATGCCAAGTACATGTCAAGTGTAGGTGGGGCCGGACACATGCTGGCTGCTAATGTTTTGATTGCTCTGAGTTAACCTTCAATCTAGATGATATCCAGATGCTCATGTGGCTTTAGTGTTTACAAACCTCCCCCAGCTACACACACACATACACACACACACACACACATACATACTACATCATACACACACACCACATCATATACACACATACACAAACACACACCACACATACACACACCACAGCATACAGAGAGAGAGAGAGAGAGAGAGGGAGGGAGAGAGAGAAAGGAGAGATAATACTGTAAATCTCAGAGACAAGGCCACCTTAAAGATTGAGTTCCTGGTTTGTCAGTGCATGACAGGAAGGCAGGGGTCTCTTTCAGAAACAGTGCACACAAGAGTGAGCCTGGGGTAGACAGACAAGAGGGGCAGATGGCTGTCTTTGCCATGAAAACCTTTTGCATGCTGTTTTGGGTCAGTGGGAAGCCCAAGAAAGAATTTAACCAGAGGAATGACAGGCTTTAGGAAAATTGCGCTGGCTGCAGAGTGGAGAATGAACTGGAAAGGAACAGAGGCTTATGTGCAGGGGTTGCTGGGACTAGCAAGGACAGTATAGCCTGTATGGTTCATTATTTGTCTGTCTTCAGAAATGATTTTATTGGTGTTGCTCCCCTGGCACAGTGGTAGTGACTCAACAAATGCTTGCCAAGAATACTTCATTCTTTCTTTAAAAAATCATTTATTTTTATTTGATGTATGTGGATGTTTTCCCGGTGTTTGGTCTTGCACCATGTGTATACAGTACCCATGTAGGCCAGAAGAGGGCGCCAGATCTCCTGAAACTGGAGTTAGAGGTGGTTGTGAGCCACTACACCGGTGCTGGGAATCGAACCAGGATCCTCTAGGAAACACAGCCAGTGCTCTTAACCGTTGAGCCATCATCTCTCCAGCCCTAATTTTTCCTTTTATATGGAAACAAAAGCACATTCTAATGCTCCTTATCTTTTCATGTATGTGTAAGCCTACGTCACTTGCTATTCTCAGACAGAGCTGTCGGCCTAAACTGGGGGGGTGATTTAGGAAACCCCTGGTGATGACTATTCTTTGAGATGCTAATGAAGTCTCTCCTGCAGGTTCTGCACTCTTTTGGCAACAGTTCTTGGTTAAAAAAAAAAAAGTTAGCTATTACTTTCCATCTTAAAAATCAGTGTTAAGTTCTACTCATCCAGTTAATTTTGTATGTCCGGCCATCATTTCTCATCTTAGTGACAGAGGGATGCCCAAGTGGCAAGGACAGGGATGTACTAAGAACGTTTGAAACCATCCCCCTCATAACAAGCGCCAATCAGTGAGCTCTGGGCTCAGTGAGAGAGCCTGAGGTGGAGAGAGATTGAGGAAGATGCCAATATCAACACGCCAGCAATTCGATACCCACGCATGCATATCCACGCACGCATGCGCGCACACACGCATCCATGTCGTCATGATTCCTGAGCAAAGAGCCTAGTTCCTAGAATGATTAGTGATTTCTCAATTTGTACTGAACTCTGCCGATTATATGAGTGAGAAGTCCAATCTAGGCGGCTGCCGTTTTTATCCTTTCTCCCGTTTGAGATGGATTCAAAAGTCAGAGAATTTAACAAGCTGTCTGGGGGCACGCCGTTGATAAACGACAGGAAGTATTCTCTCCGGAGCCCGAGCTTTTTCCTTTCTTATTACTTGTGGGACTCTGTTTAGAAGGGATGCGAGATTTGCCTACTCATCGTTGTGGTCGTAACCTTGTGCTAGCTTCCTGTCTTCTATTGGTAGTACAAGGTACACGTTCGAGCCTTTTGAGTCCAAATGTTGTGCTGCTCACCGACTCTGCATCGTACCACTTAGGACCAGACTTCCGTAGGATTAGCGTGGTGGTGTTGGAAGCTACTGAGAAGCCTTCTCCAGCTCTGGTGGTGGTGAGGTGCTCCTCATAGTTACTGTTCCTGTACCTGGGAGAGGATACTCTGATCAGATAAACTGTGGTTTATAGTTCCCGGTTATAGTACATCATGACGGGAGGTCACAGTCACAGGAGCTGGCCACATCGCACCCCCACCATCAAGAAACAAGACAGCCAGCTGGCTGGTGGCGGTGGCAGTGGTGGTGGTGCAGGCCTTTAGTCCCAGCACTCAGGAGGCAGAGGCAGGCGGATCTCTGTGAGTTCCAGGCCAGCCAGGTCTACGGAGTGAGTTCCAGGACAGCTAGAGTTACCACAGAGAAACCCTGTCTTGGAAAAAAAAAAGAAAAGAAAGAGACAGAGAGCCACAAATGGAGGGGAGTCCAAGTCCCTTTGGGGAAGGGACTACAATGCCAAAACATTTTACGATTAACCTCTCTCTGTTTATACACAGTCTTAGGTTGAAGGCCAGAAGATCATCCCGCCCACACAATTAAGCTGTTTCCACGTCAGTGAACATAATTGAGATAGTCCCTTGTCTCGAAGGCTCGTCTCCCAGGCGGCTCTAGGTTTTGTGGACTAGTGATCCTAACTTTAGATGAACCTGGAATCGCCTGGAAGATACAGCTGCTTGGACCCACAGCCTTTGGTATATTCCCCCCCCCCCATGTAAGGGCTGACAGGCAGGGGAGTTACACCCCGCCCTAGGTGAATGATCTGTCTTTACTGGGTGGCCTTTCGGCACACTGGTTCCCTCTTTCAGGAAGCTGGGGCTCTTACAGACGGTGTCTCGGTGTCATCCTTTCTTCCTTCGGTTACTTCCTGCAGTTGTCTGTGCTGACCTTTCAATTATGCACTGTGGGCAAAAATAAAAGCAATCTCCGCCAGTTCATGTGGGTGGCTGGCAATCTTTCTGCCATGCGTTTGCTTTAAATTCATAGAGTGAAGCTGGGACTTATCTTTTGATTCAGAACGGCATTGCTAACCATCCCTACCCTAACTCTTCGCCTCAGCTATTTCTCTGTCCCTGCTTCCCCATGAAACTTAGAAAGGAGGCATTTCATTGGGGCTGGCTTACAGTTTCAGAGAGTGAGTCCATGACCTTCACGGCGGGGAGCATGGCGGCAGACATAGCGTTGGAGCAGATACTGACAGCTCACATCTGATCTGAGAGTTGGAGACAGAGAGAGAGAGGGGGAAAGGGGGGGGAGGGCTTGGTCTGGTATGGGCTTCTGAAACCTCAAAGCCCAACCCCAGTGCCACGCCTCCTCCAACAAGGCCATGCCTCCTAATCCTTCCTAAACGGTTCTACCAATTGGGAACCAAACACTGAAATATGGGTGCCTATGGCAGCCACTCACATCAAACTACCACATCTATCTGTGATTTGGATCTAACTGGGTGTGGTGACCTACACCTGCAATCCTAGCACTCAAGATTACAGAAATTCAAGGTCATCGTTGGCTACATATTAAGTTTGAGGCAAGCCTAGGCTACATGAGACCCTGTCTTAAAAAAAGAAAAAATCAAGAGTGCATTTGAAAAGTAGAAAACACTGATGAGGAAACCTTTACCGTGACCACTATTCATATCTTTATTTTGAACCCTACCACTTCCAAAATGCACTCACTGAGCATGTGGCCTTATCATTTGGAAGTAAACCCAAGCTGGCTGTGGTGGCACAAACCTTTAATCCCAGCACTCAGGAGGCAGAGGCAGGTGGATCTCTGTGAGTCTGAGGCCAGCCTGGTCTACAGAGTGAGTTCCAGGACAGCCAGAGTTACAACAGAGAAACCCTGTCTCAAAATATATAAACAAATAAGTAAATAAATAAATAAAATAAGTAAGCCCAAGACAGATCTCTCTCTCTCTCATTCATTTCTTCATTCATTCATTCATTGCAAGATTGTCAGATTCAAGCCTACCAGTATGTTTTTCAAAGTCTCACCTCCTAGAGATTGGATTGTCTCACATGGAAAAGACACACTTGCTCTCAACTGCCTCAGATAGGAAAGGACATGTCATGTCCACTCAAAGACTAGGTGATAATTTGTCACATGGTCTTATCTAGACACAAGGGAAGCTGGGACATGTAGTCAGCTGGGGGTTCAGTAGGAAAGAGCAGGTTTGGGCTTTGCAACGCCTGGTCCTACTTTGATCATGTGTCTGTCATCCAACAGCAACCATGTCTGAAAACATGTTAGACATGTTTATTGGCAGTAATATGGCTGAATGAGTAAAGGCACTTTAGGACCGAGCCCAGTACCCTGAGTTCAATGCCTGGGTCCCACCTGGTGGAGGAAGAGAACCATCTTCCATAAGTTGGCCTATGACAGCCACACCATGCATACACAGTCACACACATACACGATGAATAAATATAATAAAAAAGAAACACACACCAGACACCCTGCATGCAAAAGTCTGAGAACCAGGGCTGGAAAAGCAGCCCAGTGGTTAAGAACACTTCTGCTTGTGTTAATCACCAAGATTGGGCGTCACACAGCTCTCCTGGAGGGGACATGAGTTCAGTTCCACAACCTAGGCCAGGCAGCTCACAGTTAGGAGCCTGTGACTCTTAACTCCAGAGAATCTGAAACCTCTGGCCTCTGTGAACACTTGCACCCACATGCACCTCCCCCCACCCCCACCTCCCACCCTGGCCCCAGAGACACACAATTAAAAATAAATCTTAGAAAAAAAGTTTGAGAACTGAATGTAGCACGGGCTGCATACTAAGATTGCAAGGGAACCTAAGAGCAAAGAAACTCAGACTACTTACATCTTACCTAGGACCAGTAAAACCAGAGTCATAGGATCACATGCTTTGGTATTCTGAACTGTGACCAGGATTGGGGATTACTGCCTTCAAGGGGGAAAACTAAAATTCTATTTCTTTTGTTGTACAAATACAACATTCAGCCATTATCTGATCAACTTTAGATTATTCAGTTCATGTCTCTGTTTTATCATTAATAAACTGTTTTCTCATTAATAACATGGGCATAATTCTGCAATCTACTAAGTTGTGAGGACTGTAAGATGTTGTGTTTGTTTTACAGAACAGCTGACACATAATCCACACTCATATAGAACTGTTTCAAAATTTTAATTTTGGTTGCTCTTTCCAGATAACTATACAGAGAAAATACATTTGCTAAATTTAAACCCAGGAGTGTGTTTGTCACTTCATTCCTTACATTAAATAAAAGAAAAACAAACAAACAAACCCACATGTGGTGGTTTGAATAAGAATGACTTCCATAGCTTCATAGATTTGAATGCTTGGTCACCGGGAAGTGGCACTGTTTAAAAGGATCAGGTGTGGCCTTGTTGGAGGAAGTGTGTCACTGGGGGTGGGCTATGCAGTTTTCATAAACCCAAGCCAGACTCAGTGGCTCTCTCTCTTCCTGTTGCCAGCAGGTCCAGATGGAGAACTCTCAGCCACTTCTCCAGCACCGCGTCTGCCTGTGTGTGGCCATGCTTCCTGCCATGAGGACAGTGGACCGAACCTCTGAAAGTAAGCCAGCCAATTAAATATTTTCTTTTTCTTTTTTCTTCCTTCCTTCCTTTCTTTCTCTCTCTCTCTCTCTCTCTTTCTTTCTTTCTTTCTTTCTTTCTTTCTTTCTTTTTTTTTTGGTTTTTCCAGACAGGGTTTCTCTGTTGTAACCCTGGCTGTCCTGGAACTCACTCTGTAGTCCAGGCTGGGCTCAGACTCACAGAGATCCACCTGCCCCTGCCTCCTGCGTGCTGGGATTGATGGTGTACGCCACCACCACCCAGCTTTAAATATTTTCTTTTAGAGTTGCCACAGTCACGTGTCTCTTCATAGCAATAGGACATTGAATAATACACCTTTATTTGTTTTATTTATTTTTAAGTTATGTATATGCTTACTTATTGTATTGTGAATGTGTGTATGGGTGCAGACGCAGGGCATATGTGAAGGACAGAGGACAGCTTTCTGTCATCAGATCTCCCCTTATACCATGTGGGGTTCAAACTCAGGTCATAAGGCTTGGTAGAGCCGTTTACCAGGCCTTTGCTTACATTTGTAGCCCTTTATCCCCTTTCTTCTGAAAACTTGGGGCTGTGACTTGGAACGATTTGCCATGTGGTATGGTAATTAATTCTCATTCTTTAAAAATCTTAATGCTTACACTCCCGTTGCTTCCAATCATATCAGTCTCAAGCACTGAATTCTGGGAGAATTTTGCAACCAGGTTGTGAGGTGAAAAGGTTTTCTTTTTTTTTCCTTCTATCTGCCCAGTGATCTTACTGTGTGATTGCCACTAGAAGGGTCTGCTCAGCATGCATGAGTGACGATGATGCTCTCCTATCTGAAAATGGAGAGATACCTGTCTCTCTGTGTTTGGTCTGCTGCTGGGAAAGAGAAAATAAATACATTAGTTGCATAGATTTTCTTTTACACGAATTTTGCTATGAATGTGAAATTCTCATGGAGTCAGGATTAGCTTAGATGTTTCAGGTGGAAAAAAAAAAAGCTCCTAGACAGAGCTAAATATTTGCCCTTATCTTCACAGAATTAAGTTAGATCCTGTGTCTTCTGAAATGAAATGATTTCTCTGTCTGAAAAATTAAGGTGTTAGATAAAAGCTTGTGTTGTTGACCAGTGAGACTCTTTTTTGGTTCCTGCTTGAGCTTTAATGGCTTTGGATGACAGCCATGATGCATTGAATGGGGAACAAGATGAAATCGGTACTTCGTTTAATGGAATCCACGAGTCTTGCCGGGGTTAATACTCACATAGCAAAACACCTGTATTTAAACTTCGGGATGGATATAGGTGGTTCAGTCCATTCAGACAACTCTGGCAGGAGTGAATTTAGGACCAGGTGAGGATGCTGGCTGGCCATGAGCATAATTTTCAAGGAGGTAATCACAAAACTGAGTGTTGACAACCTGGAGTTCAAATTTCAGAGTCTCCCGGTAATACAACATAAATCACTCAGTTCTCGCTGGATGGTCTCTACTAGCCATAAAATATGATTCGCTGTGTTTCTTTCACACATATCTCATTGTGCTTCTCAGGTATATATTGCAAGGATTAAAGAAGTAATTAAAAATAATTTCACGCTAAATTACAGTCATTTAGAGGACACACCATTATTTTTTTCTGTTAAGTTCTTTACTCCTTGGGTTTGTTAGGGAAAAAAAAAAAAAAACACCAAAAAACAAAAAACAAGGGAGCCTTTAACTAACTAGCTCCTGGGAGCAATCTGAAACATGAGTTCATCGTCAGCCGAGAGCCAAGGTCTGCCATCAGAGCATCAGACACCAGGACTGGTGGCGGTATCCGCCTGGCTCTCCCTGTGGGGAAAATCTGACTTTTGCAGAGTCATTACACTACTGACAAATGGAGAGAGAACCCGGCAGTGACTCGAGCTGAGAATGGCCTGGATTTACCACCACAGGGAGACGTAATATGTCATCTAGTAGGGTAGTTTTTTAGCTTCCATGTTCAGTTTTATTTAATTTTTTTTTTTTAAAGCAAATTCTATTTCTCTCAGTGAATACAGCTAGGGAAGGCTAATTGTTGGCATTGGCTGTCACACGGGCCCGGGAGGAAATCTGGCTTAGTACTTGGGGCAAGTGACTTAAGCCTGCGAGTTCATCTGTCATTTTCACCAACCTTCTAGGCAATATGTGCTGAATAACTGGGAAGTTCAAGGCTCTGCAGTTAGCATATGGCTGAGTTTCTCAGGCAGTCTCTCCCGTCTAGTCCCTAGGACAGAGAAGCATGAAGAAGAGTATGAACCAGAAAAATTAGTTGAGCATAGTATAGCTCTGGATTCTGAAGGAGCTAGTCAGAGTGGTTTAGTCAACAGTAAGTCTCAGAGGTTTATTAGATTTTATTAGATTGTACAGAAGCTTAAATGTTCTAGATTTATGGTGGCTAAAGTAATCCAGCTCTAGGCTTCAGACTAGATTGTAAAGAGGATGAAATGCCCGAGAGCTCCAGGTAATTTAGGCAAAGAATAAGCAGCGTGTTGCCCCAAACCAATGGCTATAGAACTTGGGGTGGTGGGGTTGGGGTTGGGTGAGTTAGGAGTTAGTTGTATAATATTCCAACACACGCTGTGAGCACCAGGTTGCTCTCTCTGGGGTTATAAACAGTGCCCCTCAGACAAGGGCAGGCACCCAACAGACTCACTGGCAACTACCAGAACAGCTTCAGTAGACTTTGTGCAGAGGAATCCTTGTAGCTAGCCCAGTAGTCTGAGTGTTTTTTAAAGCACCATTGTTACCATTGGTGACACATAAGGAGCCAGTTGAACCTCTTCAATGAGTACTGCCATGTTGTAGCTTTGGTCTAAGATGGCAACAGCAGGTGTGTGGGACAGTGTGTATCCCAGGTACCTGTGGGCAGCAGGTATTAAGCGTATTAAAACACTGTTCTCTGACTGTTTTAGTATATTCCTCTTTTTTTTTTTTTAAAGGATCTAGCCACTTGTATTTATCTGTTCACAAGGCATTAAATTCCAAAGGAATAAATGATTAAAATATCAGTTTGCACAAAGCATCTAACTCTTCCTGAAGCATTCGACAGGGCTTGATCCGTGAAGAATGAGAAGACAAGAAACTGGTAAACAGCTTCTATAAATAGAATGCGAAGCAATTAGCTTCGGTTCTCTGAGCACAATGGGAAGGGGTGAATTACATAAAGTCTTCCGATGAAATTTAGGCTAATGAATGGCTTTATACACTGTCCCTCTTCTAGGAGCGAGTGGCCTGTAAATTTAATAAGAAATTATTTATGTGGTGTGATTTGTAAGGAATTGAGTAGAATTCTCTGCCTCAATATAATTTTCTTTATTTTTCCACCATAAATGATCCGGGCTTCAAAAGTCTACCGTCTGTTGTCACTCTGGCTGTCCTGGAACTCACTATGTGGACCAGGCTGGCCTCAAACTCACAGAGATCTGCTTAGCTCGTTCTCCTGAGTGTTGGGATTAAAAGCATACCCCCCCCCACACACACACACCATGCCAGGCTTGTGTCTGATTTTTTTGTGTGTGTTTATTATAAACTTCTTGAGCTTTGTCTATGATGTAGCAGAATTCACTTCCAGCGCTGAGCTCTGTCGACTGGTTGTTATTTCTAGTTATGGCTGTTCCAGCTGCTGCTTGCTGTGAACATTTGTGTGTGAATGCACAGGTGTAACTTTCTGAAGTTTTCCCCACATCTCTTGTTACCAAATACTTGAGGGTACTAGATATGCTCTGTGGTCAGTACACACACAGACTGCACCACACACACAGCAAATGGAAGGCAAAAAGGAGCAAGAGAAATACGTTGAGTGAATGGGATAAAATCCTTCTTAACATATTTCAGATTTTATGTATTTATTATTCATAGAAGTGGCAATCTAAAAAAAACACTTGGAGTAGAGAAAAGCATATAATTTAAAAAGGTCCCCCCAAATATATAAAATACACGAAATAGCCATGTTCTGCACATTAATGCATACTTATAAAATCTAAAATTATGGACAGGGTATTGTGGGCATATTTGGTTATTAAAAAGCCCTTTAATTTATGACCACTGATTCAGGATCTTTAAAAAAAAGTGTGTGTGTGTGTGTTTACGTGTGTGCACGTGTCTGAGGATTCTAGAAGTGGGTATCAGACCTCCTGGAGATGGAGTTAGGTAGCTAGCTGCCAGCTACTCAACATGGCTGCTGGGAACCAAACTGGGGTTCTCTAGAAGAGCAGTAAGTGCTCTTTAACTCTGAGCCGTCTCTCCAATCCCTAACTCAGGATCTTAGGCAAAACAAATTTGTATTTCATTAGGCGTGTTGATCACTTTACACTTAGGTTTCTGGTAAAATGTAGGCAAATTCTTTAGATACGTTTCACTGCCAATGGGAAGGAATCTGTGAACTCGTTTTCTGCTTTGTGTTTCTATTATGTGTGTGAGCACTGTGCACGAATTCCATGGTGTGTATGTGGACATTAAAGGACAACTTACAGGAGTTAATTCTCTTTCCCTACCATAGGTATCAGAGGTAGGACTCAGGTCCCAGGATTGGCAGCAGGCTCCTTTACCCACTGAGGACACTGTTAGCTTCGGTGTCCCCCGCTGGTTGTGAAGGAAGAGATGGTGGCGTCCAGAAGACACAGAGCAGGGTGCTCAGAGAACACTGCAATGCTCAGCCAACGAGTGAAAAGAGGTGAAGGTAGAGAGATTGGGGTGGGGGCTTCCAGGGACAGAGCCTAAGGATTCAGGAGTGAGCTGTGCTCTAACACGTTGTGGTGGCTCACCAATCGAACGCCCTCTTCCTCTAAACTCATAGACACACCCTGTGTGTGGGAATCTTGTAACGCAGCGAACAAGGTCAGAAGCCTTAAAAAGGAAAACCATCCGTTCAGAAAGGGGAGACACAAAGCGTGGGGCTGTATCTCGATGTCTTAAAATGGGAGTTGCCTAAATAGCATCGTCTCCCCTCTTGGATGGCGCAGCAGCTGTCAATGCTTGGCGAGATGCCCGGCAAGAGGCTGCAGCGCCCCGGGGAGGCAGAAGCCCATCGCACAGAGCATCCTCCGGCGCGTTGGTCCTGCGCCGCGGCTCTGCATCCTCTAGATGGCGATCAGTCTCCAAAGACCGCCAAGCCTCCTCTTCCCGGCATCAGGTTTTTCAGAAAACTGCTTTCTTGGGAAAGGAGAGAGGGAGAAGGGGGGGGGGGGCAGGGGCGGGGAAGAAGAGACACCGAGAGGGGAGAAGGGAGAAGAGAGGAGAGAGGAGAGGGGGCAGGGGAGAGAGGAAGAGAGAAGAGACAGAGATTGAGAGAGAGAGAGAGAGAAGAGAGAAGAGGGAGAGAGGGAGAGAGAGGGGAGGGGGATTTCCTCGGAGAGAACTGGAGGCTGCGGAGAAAGTTCCCCTTGTCTCTTAGTTTTTTGCGAGAGTTTGAAATCCTGGCCGGATTCCATTGTTTGCTCTGCTACGATCTATCCCGGGCTGGAGAGGTTGCACTACCAAATTTAAGGGTTTCCTGGAGTTGGGGTATAAAAAGAATCCCGGGACAGGTGTCCATACTCCCCGGAAGCCACCTCTGCCCCACAGCTTTGAGTCTGTTCTTTTCCCAGGGGAGAGCTGGTGGCAACACGTGCAAAACTAATCTCCCCCAACCCCCTTCTGTTTGTCTCCCATATGTATGTATCATTTTGCCCAGTGCTTTAGACATATTGAGCTCTCTCAAGTAGGTGTGACTGTTTTCTCTGATTGATTGATTGCGGGTGTGTGTGCGAGGCTGTGCATTTGTATCAGAGTGGGCCTGGTTAGCATTAATTGTGAACTAGAATCACCTGAAAAAGGAGTATCAGAAGTGAAGAAACGGGTTTGATTCCCAGCACCCACATGGAGGGTTACAAACATTTGTTAACTCTAGTTCCAGGGGATCAGACGCCCTTTTCTGGTTGCTGAGAGAACTGTGTGCACACAGTGCGTTAGACATACATGCAGGCAAAAACACTTCCACACATAAAATAAAAATAAATTTTAAATAAAATCTTTAAAAAAAAAAAGAGCCTTGGTTGAGTAACCTGGTTTCTTTATCAGGTTAGACTGTGGGCATGTCTGTGAGGAATCGTCTTTATTGATTGATATAGGAGTGGCTAGTCCACTGTGGGTGATACCATTCCCTGGGCTGGTGGTCCTGAGCTGTATAAGAAAGCTAGGTGAGCTTGAGCGTGAGAGCTAGTGAGCAAGTCAGCAAGCAGAATTTCTCCATGGTTTCTGCTTCAGCTTGAGCAACTGCCCCTCAACTCTGACCAGAAAGTATAACCCAAATCCTTCCCTAAATTGCTATTGGTCAGTGTTTTATCACACGAACAGAAAGGGACCAGAAGAGAGGATGTGTGTGCACCCATGTGTGGGTGCAGATGGAGTCACAGGACAACCTCAGATGTTGTCCCTCGGGGGGTCTGTCCTTCTTTCTTCTTGAGACAAGGTGTCCCACTTGGACCTGGGGTCCCCTGATTCACCCAGGGTGGCTGTTGCGCAAACCCCGAGGACCCACCCATCTCTGCCTTCCCAGGGTTGGGATTAAAGGTTGTTCAGCACTGGCTCCCTCTTTATAAACGTGGGTTCTGGACATCAAAATCAGGTCTTGCTCGCAGGCAGGGCAAGCCAACAGGGTTATCTTCCTGATTTTCTCTTATTTAAATAAGGAGATAATTGTCTAAAGTCACTGCTTCTGGGGTTTGATTCTACAGCTTGGGTTCTGAATCATCATGTTAAGGTCAAGGACAATGTCTGAACATATGGTACAACTCCGGGCAAGGATCTCTGTGATGAGCCATGAGCCAGCCAAATGACTCTACAGCCCATACCCAGGACGCAAGAGGATGACCTGGGGGGAGGGGTTTGGGGTGGAGGAGTATCTGGCTGTCCGAAGCAGGAACAAGGGTGAACTGAAGAGAAGCATGTGTGGGAGCCTGAATGGGGAGATTCTCCCTTCGTTCCATCTGGGTTTGCAGCTGGACTGGTAACCGACAGAAGGATTCTGACTTTTTAATGATAGTCAATGGCTTCCTTGGATAGCAGTCAGCCAAATGACCTGTGTAGAGCTTCCAGTAATTGCGGCTCTGGTCTGGAAACAATCGGCAGGTGCTCGCCTACTGGCAGGCCTAGAGAAGGTGACACTTCGCTGTCAGACATAGGTCCCATCCGGTGTATGAATGTGGAGGCCTCGAGGACGGGCATGGGGCTTCTGTCCTCACAGTGAACGTCCAACAAGAGGTCAGGAGGGTGAGTGAGCAGGGTCTGCTTTGGAGAATGAAGGCAAGAGAGGCAAAGTCATATTCCTTCCTTTTCTCTTGGTTTGCCTCTTGGGTGTTTACAAGTTTCGAGGCTTGTCTTAGGGTTACTATTGCTGTGATGAGACACCATGACCAAAGTCACTTGGTCAGGAAAGGGTTTAGTTGGCTACACTTCCACACCCTAGTTCACCACTGAAGGAAGTCAGGACAGGAACTCAAACAGGACAGGAACCTGGAGGCAGGAGCTGATGCAGAGGTCATGGAAGGGTGCTGTTTACTGGCTTGCTCCCTTTGGCTTGCTCAGCCGACTTTCTTATAGAACCCAGGACCACCAGCCCAGGGGTGGCTCCACCCACAATGGGCTGGGCCCTTCCCCCATCCTTCACTAATTGAGAAAATGCCCTACAGCTGGATCTTATGGAGGCATTTTCTTAATTGAGGTTCCCTCCTTTCAGATGACTCTAGCTTGTGTCAAGTTGACATAAAAACCAACCAGGATTTGGCCTATGCAGGGTCAGCTCAAGAGGTTTCAGAGGCGAACGATTTAGCAACATTTGTGTCCGTCACTGAACTCGCTGGGGCTTTGAGGATTAAAGAAGCTCTGGGCTGTTGAATGAGTGACTAATAATTGCACAGATCAGGAGTCTTGGAAAGCCCAGCTCTCTCCTAGAGGAACAGTTCATCAATCCGGGACTGACACCATCGTATCTCCAAATGAATCTAGGCCTGCTCCTCGGGTCTCTTGTGAAGAGGCGCCAGGGTGAGTTGTAGAGCATTTCCCAGTGTGACCAGCAGATGGCAGCAAAGGCAAGGCTCATGAGCTGCAGGCGCCCAGCTCACCGCTCAGTTCAGAGCTGCTTTAACATTGCCGCAATTTTGGTGGCTGCATAACAGCGTGCTTGTCCAACCCCCCACAGTCCTCCTCTTCTTCCCCAGGAAATAATAGTCTCTAAATCTTAGGTACTAAAGCCTGCCAAATAGAGTCTAACATGCGTCGTAATCATTTGGGCCAGTTCTCCTCTCTGAATGGTGTTAGATTCTGCGAGACTGTTTCTCCGTGGCTGTGGCGCTGCAGGCCCTGGTAAGCTGAATATACACAGCTAGGCATGTGTCATGAAGGAAAATAAGGACCAATGCGGGAGACACCCTCAAGGTATCGACTAGAGGGAAAGAGAAAGGCCAGTAATGTAGGATAGTGGGCCTGAAGCCCCACTGCCCAGCACTGTTCAGAGACACAGCCAGCAAGGTGAGCCTCCGCCCCAGGAAGATGCCTGGCTACTGCTCCTGACTCCATAGTTCTTTCTCCGAGACCAGGCTGCTCCTGGAATTCACACTTGCTCATGGTACGGAATGACTTTCCCTCATGGCACCTTGCCATGTAATAGTAGAATGACTATTCAATCTTACACGTAATGAACATATCTGTCCTTTACCTGACAGTAAACCCTACAAAGGCAGGGCCTGTTCTGCTCTGGCCAATTCTGTATGGCACAGGCCCTGCCTAGACCCCTGGTGCAGTTATGGACTCAGTCCTTAGTTATGAGAAAAGTAGAGTTTAGGGGCAGAGAGCCAGGCTGACCTGGGTGGAATCGCTGGGTCTCTGACTACAGTCTGGTTGGTTTTAATGTAAATGTGCCACAAATTAGAATCACCCCAGTAGGGAGAATCACTTGAAGAGCTATCCTGATTGAGGTAATCGATGCAGGAAGGCCCATCCTGACTGTGGGCACCACCTTCCCGGAGCAGTTCAGATGCAAAGAGCCTGGCAGTAGCAAGATTTCTCCCCTTCTTCCTGCTTGGCCTCCCTCTTGGTCAAGGCTGATTTGTCCCTATGCGGTGCTGCAGATTCCTTCAGGGTTCCGAGCTTCCACTGTGGACTAGGGAACCACTGATTTCTCCAGGATGCTTCAGTCTTCCAGAGCCGGATTCGGACTGCTGAGGCAAGCAGGCAGAAGACAGCCACTGTGAGGCTACCAGGACTCCGAGGCACTAGCCTCAAAGACTGGGTAACCACCGGATTCTCAGCGACTTAGTAATTTCAGATCTATCCTCAACCCATACAATGACTTACTCGACCTGGGTACTTGGCTATGTTGTGATCCAAACTTCAGTTCGTTTAATCTGTAAAATGGGGATCAGAAAATGTTGCCTGAAGGGTGGTGGTGTGCATTCATTGCGATCATCCGTGTACCTAGAGTGGTGGTGGTGGTGGTGGCGGCGGAGGTGGCGGCTCTCGCCTTTAATCCCAGCACTTGGGAGGCAGAGACAGGTGGATCTCAGTGAGTTTGAGGCCAGCCTGGTCTACAGAGTGAGGTCCAGGGCAGCCAGAGTTACAGCAGAGAAACGCTGTCGCAGAAAACAAAAACAAAAACAAAAAACCCCAAACAACCAAACAAAAAAAACAGCAAAGCAGTTAGACATTTGTGCCTTCTGAAGATAGTTCAGATCTGCTCAGTTCTGCGTTATTCATGGGAGAACAGCAAGGAAACAGGAACCAATGGAGAGAAGTGTGAGTGAGCTGGGTGGGTGGTGCATACTTGTAACCCTGGCACCCAGGAGGCTCAGGCAGGAAGATCCCCAGTGTGAGGCCAGCCAGGTTGCGCAGTTAGACCCTATCTCTAAAACCAAACCCAACAAAACCAAACAAAACAGACTTATTGGACGTATATTTAAATAGCGGAGATATCCCAGTAGCCAGACAGTGGAAGTAAGCTCGCAGCCAATCAGGTAAAAACCAACACAGCACAGCAAACCAGCGAACCAACCCCAGGACCCATCTGCAGTCAATAGCCTCAGAATGTGGGGGTTGGGGCCAGCCCTGGGCACTTACGATGGCAAGCTGGTGGGGTTGTTCAGTGGCTGATTGAAGGGAGGAGGTTTTTTTACATCTAGAAAACTTACGTTGGGCAATTTTGGATAAAAATCTATATATCCAAGGACATTTCTCTTTAGTTTTTCTAGAAGCCAGAAGAATGGATGAACTATATGACCTTACTGGATTTTTTTCCCCTCAGCATAGGATTGTATAATTCTATCCGTTGGTTGCAAAAGTGATTAAAAGATAGAAGAATTTGTTGTAGTTGCGTCTGGAGGTTGAGTACAGTAGATGCTTTGTTGAGGTATAGTTGGCAAACAATACCATATTATTTTTAAGGAGCACGGCACGATTTTATACATGCGTGCATTGTAAAATGATTACTATAGCCAAGCTAATCAGTAGGTCGGTCATATCACATAATTATACAGGATGCAAATTTGCACAAAGAGGAAAGGGAAAGGACAATTAGAAGTTCAAGGTCAACTAGGCTATATAGAGAGTTTGAGACGAGCCTGGACGACCACATGAATCTCTGTCTAAAAAAAAAAAAGAAAGAAAAAGACAACCCTTGCCAATAGGAGATGATTGGATCAAACAGATCCATGTATAGCGCATTCTATATATACATGAATATATATAGACATATATAATCATAAATACATATACGTATAGATAGACATCGTGTGGGTGTGGAGGGTGTGAAACAATTAAGATCTAGTCTTTTGGCGAAGCATCATTTTTCAGGTATACCAGAGAGTATTATCAATTATAGTCAGTGACCGCGTAGTGTATAGACTTTCAGAGCTTATTGTTGGTGAGTGTGCGGTGCTAGGGATGGAACCCAGGCTCCCGTGCATATCAAGCAAGTACCCTACCACTGAGCTACACCCTCTCAGTCAACACTTGTCCATTTTACAGCTGAACGTTTGCCCACTCTGACCAAACACCTCCTACCACCCCT
Organism: Cricetomys ansorgei; assembly: GCA_026225945.1. NCBI lineage: Eukaryota > Metazoa > Chordata > Mammalia > Rodentia > Nesomyidae > Cricetomys > Cricetomys ansorgei. Next base: position 7,085,204 of record JAMJFZ010003544.1, read on the forward strand.
TGCGACCCATTCCGAACACCCCATCCCTCAGTCCAAGTCCCGGGGACTTTTTTTTTTCTAACGCTCTCTGTTTCTATGTTATTTTTAGATTTCACATGTGAGGTCATGCAGCATGTGCGCTTCTCTGTCGACCTGGCATATTCCCACTTAGCATAATGCCTCCCCTTTTCAACACTTTGAATGTATTATCCCATTTCTTCTAGGCTCTTTTCAGGTTGCTTGGTGGATAAAGCCAGTGGCAGAGCAAACCTGGCTGTAGCCCAGTCCAGAGAGTGATGGAGAAGTATTCATGTCTGTTAAGGGGTCCGCAAGCTGGCTCCCTCAGCACAAGGCTAAGTCTGACCCGTCCATCTGTGTCCCAAAGATTCCACAATGGTTTCTCTGTCCAAGGACAGCTGCCACATTATCGTTGCTATGAGGATCTAAGTGTATGTGTGTGTGTGTGTTCTTGATCCTATTTTGTCATCTTGTCGACATCACTTCCTTTAACAGAGGTCATGACCCCGGTAGTAATACGAATATTTGCATGCCAGCATCGTACTTCCCAAATTAAAGTGATTGTTTAGGAAGATGTGTTTAGTTCATTACTGTTGCCATCACTACCAATATGGTGATCAAGAACAACTAATTGCCCATTAGAGTTTCATGTGCTCAGGGGGCCAATAGCACCTGCCTTGTTAGACCAACCACTGCACAGCAGCCATGAGACAGAGTTTGCTGTTGACGTCCCTAGGGAAGCTGACAAGAATCCGTTCACATCGCAATAACTGTATAAAGAACGGAACGGGTCAAAGTAGTTTGCAGTTTCGAGATGGATATTGGAAACCTTCAAAATGACAAGTGTTAGAAAGGAGAGTGCCAGCCCTTTAAATTAAAATTTGTGAGGGATTCTGTAGCAGCACAAGAAGAGGAAGAAGAGATAAAGGGAACACATTGCTGGGGGTTCTGCGATGACTTAGACGGAAAGATGGACGCCATGATGTAAGACAGTGTATCAGTCCGTTGCATCCCATCATCTTGAGAGCTGCGCCCCCTTTCCCCTTGTCCTAATTTGCTTCATTGTTTCTGTGATAAAGCATGTGTTAAAATAAAGTTATGGCACTTAACGGAGAGTCCAGACGTTGAAATTTCCAATGCTCTTTATTAATCACAAACCATGTCAACTCTCAGGGTCCTTTGGAAGAACAGGCAGTGCTCTTAACTGTGGAGCCATCTCTCCAGCCCTCAGCCAGCTTATGCAAGTCAAGATCATCTGCCAGGGAATGGCACTGCCCACAGTGTGATACGGGCTCCTGTAGTTGTAGGGCTGCTGTGGCTCACCAAGGAGACAAAGGGGCATATTCATTGGTACAAACCCTTCCAGACCTCAGCAGAGGGAACCACCGTCATGGCCAATGCCGTACTGGACAGTGGAACCCCGAGCATCTGAGCTCAGGTGTTTTTATTGATTCAGAACTCCTCAGGTGCAGATCATTAGCAATCAAACATTAACTCCAGAAATCCAACACCTATAGACAATACAAAATGCCAAGATCTAAGCAGCCCCTCACCTAATGGTGCATCAAACAATTATTTTATACATAACTAAAAACGGACTTCCATAACACCCTCCCATATCTATCTAAGAGAATGTCCCACAGACCAGATGGATAGAGGCAATTCTTCAGTTGAGGTTCCCTTCTCCCAGGTGTGTTAATCCAATGACAAGAATAGCCAGCATGCTCCTGCCTCTGCCTCCCGAGCGCTGGGATTACAGTCACACGTCCCTGCGCCCAGTTTGTGTGGTGCTGAGGATGGAAGCACAGGACTTGGTGCATGCTAGGCAAACCTCTACCAGTCCCAGCATCGGCTTTAAAAGCTCTTTATTCCAGTCTGTGGGACGAGGCCGAGGACGCCATTCAATCTGCTGTAGGTTCCATGTTCATAAATGGAGGCGGTCTGTCCAGAAGTCACTCTGCTATCCTGCGGGGTAACTAAAGCCAGATGCTTGGTGTTTTACAGTTTTGTGAAGGAAAAAAAAAAAAAAAACCAAGCAAAACAAACAAAAAACCCACTGAGCTTTGGAAGTTTCCAGTTTTAAGGTTGGCGTGTTCTTGGGTAAATCGCAGTCCCTGCCTCCTGTCTTTCTGAGCTATGCTGATGAAATGCTTGCCTCGTGGGATGGTTGAGAGGCAAACAGGTAAATATAGAGGACATTGCAGTGCTTAACACTGCACAGATCGCGTGAACGCCAGCCCAGTGACTTCAGCTTTATAGTTTCTGAGTCATGGAGTTTCCTACAGGAGAGAGTAATGCAGTTCCTTCCCCGGCTTCATTTCCTCCTTCCCTCCTTCCCTCCTTCCCTCCCTTCCTGTTTTCTTTTCTTTCTGAAACAAGGTCTCACCAGGTATCCATGCTGGCCTTGATCTCACTCAGCCGTTTAAGACTGGCCTTGAAGTCAAGATCCTTCTGCCTCAGCCTCGGTACTGAGATTACAGATGTGAGGTCACCATGTCCAGCTTTCTAATCACTTTCTTTGTGGACCCTCCGATCAGGAGCAGGCATGAAATTTCAGGGTGGAAAAGCATCCCCCCCCCCGGAGGTTCTGTCTTTCTAGGCATGTATTTTGATTTTCAAAAGAATTATTTGCCCAGCTTGAGTTCTTTTAGAAACTCATTAATTTATAATAGAAATAAACAAAGCACCCAGTCTTTGCTTGGTTCCCTGGGGAACATCTCTGCCCTCGAGGAAGATGCAGGGGTGTGTGTGTGTGTGTAACAGCACACACAAAACAATAGCACCAAACAAGACAGTACTCATATTTAAAAAATAACCTCCCCATAGCATAAAACTCCCAGTTCTAGAGGTGAGACTCAGCCCCCCACCTCCTGCCTCTGTGTTTCTCCTGGTTGTTTTCCCTTGTAGTCGGTGTCTTAGGAACGTTAGAGAGATTCTATATGCAACCATATAGCCACGTCTGACTTCTTTTTAATCAAAATGCTAAAAGAGACACACCGCAGCTCTCTCCTGCACTTCGCCTCTTTAAAATTCATAAACTGTCCGGGACAGCATCATATCAGTACACATTGCTTTCCCTCTCTCTCTCTCTAATGGAATTCTTTCGTGTGAATGTGCCACACTTTATTTAATAGCCCCTTATCAAGGGCCTTTTAGGTTGTTACGAGCCTCTCACTACCTGAACAATGCCGAGATAAGTTCTCCTGACAAAGGCGTAATTAAGGGCTGGATTGCGTGGCTCAGACTGCGAGCGATTCCAATTTTGCAGTGTGTGTGTGCTAATGGTGGCTTTTTTTCGGGGGGTGGGGGCGGGGTGGGGGCAAGGTTTTTATTGTGCAGGGATGTCTTACTGCATAAAATCCCAAGATTCGGAGCCTTATCGTGTGAGCATCAACCTCCTTTCCCCATACCTGGGAATGCCATTTAGGGGAACGATATGGGCTAGGTCAGAAATTGAAAGCCCCCCTCTGTTCCCTCCCCCACCAATCAGAGCCGGCACCTGTGTTGGTATGAGTGAATCTGTAAACTATTCAAATCCACACTGAATCCTTTTTAAAAGTTCTTTCTTTTTTTATGCCTGTGTGTGTGTGTGTTCATTTGTCTCGGGCGCATGCCTGTGGATGATGAAAGATGACCTCAGATGTCATCCACAGAAACACCATCCACATCTTTTGAGACATCCTTTTGGCTTGGGGCTCACCGTGTAGGCTAGGTTGGTTGTCAGGTGAGTCCCAGGGTCCTTCTGCCTCTGCCTCACAGTGCTGGGACAGCAAGCAAGCGAGTGCTACCAAACCAGGCACTTCTGTGGGGGTTTTAGGGATTAAACATAGATCTTGGAGCTCACCAACTTCCCAGTTTCTGGTGTTTCACTGTAACAGTCAGGACTTTAGTACCCAGACTGAGAAATGAGCATAGGCAGTTACCTCATCTGTCTGCCTTTCTCTGTGCACCGACTGTTTGTCCCCAGAGTCAGCTATTCAGAGTTTGCAAAACAGATTGTCTTGGGAGTCCTTCACCTTCACTGTGGCTCCAGAAAGCACATCTGGGCCTTTGTTTCAGTTTCAGTTCCCTGGCTGACATGTTGGCCCTGAGTCTGAAGGAGTCTTAGGTCTCGGGTGTGGAGGCACTGGCCTGATGACAATGTTCCCCAAAAGAGCAACGAGGGATCCCAACACAGCTGGCTGGGACCCGTGTCCAGGCTTGGGACCAACAACGTAATTCTTGAATTTTCACTCTACTAGTTTTGCACCAGTAAGAGATGAAGTCCTAGAAACTGGAGTCAGACAGAAGGAAAGTTTGATATCATTTCCACTCAAAGGAAGAAGTTGGGATCTCTGACAAGGCTTGAGAAGATGTACCTGCAATTTTCAGGGGGTTCTTAGCTCACCATAGCTGTCAAGCAAGCTTGGGAAACTGATTTAAATAGATTAAACAATTAAGTGGTTACAGGTAAGCAGAGAAGAGGACCTGGAGTGCCAATTGTGCACTGTTGGTAAGGGACTGAGCAGATAATAGGGAACGTGGTTAATTATGTTGGCTTTTATTCTTCCTGAAATGTTTACAAAGGTAATTAGAAGTCAGATTAGGTGTGGGGCTCACTGACCTTTAAGGAAAGCCTGGCCTCAAACAATCAGGAAGAAAAAAAAGAAAAAGAAAAAAAAGTAAATGCCTGCTTCAAAGGTTAATCAGAGCAAAACAGCATGATTAGCTGGGGATCTCTAGCTTGCAAAAAGCAGGCATTTATTCAGTATTAAGGATGAGAGTCAGGAGAAGACTGAGCATCTCTGTGGGACGTAAGCGTGAGGAAAGATACTGACTAGCTCTTCCTAGACCTGCATGTAGTGGCTGGCTGGCTAAGTAGTTTCAGATTTTGGCCAACACCCTTGGCAAGATCTGTACAGGCATGCATCAAAGAGGACCACAGCCCATTTTTACCTTCAAGTCCAGATGAGGCCTAGATTCTTGGATATGTTCCACCCAGGACTGTTTTTCATCTGAGGAGTTTTTATGTGACCTCGGATCTAGGTATGCAGATAGTTAAGTCTATCAAGCATCTACTGATAATGTATTACAAGGAAATACATTTAAAACTAGTACATATATATATTTGGTGTACATATATTTTTACTATTGATTAAAGATTAGAGCAAATTTGCATACTAATGAAATAGATGTGTGGCTTTTTTGTTTTGTTTTTTTTTTACATAAAAAATTGAAGTTTTCGGCTGAGGAGACATTCAGCTAGTGAAGTGCTTGTCATAAAAATATGAAGACCTGAGTTGGATCTGCAGGACCCCACATCACAAAAGCTGAATGGGCTAGAGAGAGGGCTCAGTGGTTAAGCGCATGTGCTATGTACCCATGCCAGAGCGCTCACAACTGCCTGCAGCTCCAGGGGTTCTAATACTTTGTGTTACCGACACTTTGTAGGTACCTACACTTACGTGTATATACCCCCACACAGACACACACGTGTACACATAATTAAAAATAATAAAAATAAATCTTAAAAAGATAAAAGGGATTTGAAGAGATGACTTAGTAGTTAAGAGCACTTTGTTGCTCTTCGGAGGATGGGGTTTGGTTCCCAGCACCCACATCCTGGCTAACAACCAACCATATGTCCGGTTCCAGATACCGAGTACCTTCTTCTGACCTCTGCAGGCAGAAGCATGCACATGATACACATACATATGTGTGGGCGAGAAACAAATCTTTAAAAAAACATTGGATGTCACTAGTACTTAAGGACAATCTACTGTTAACGACACGACACACCCTGGTCCTAGAAGATGATGAAATCAAGCTGGTCTAACCAGGAAACTGGTTAGCTTTCATTGTGCTAGAAGGTGCTATGCAAGTTGTTGAGGGGTGGGAATTCATTAACAGTCTCACCCAGCTGTGAACCTTGTGAACCCCAGTAATGACCGGCTTGGCAAGAGGTTTCCATGGGCACAATAGTGGGATGAATATTATGGGTGTAACCAACTGCTTTCTGATTGGGTTTAAGCCCTGCTCCACAGAAGAAAATGGATGCCTGACACTGTAAATGCGGTCATGAAGCCATAGCTAGGGAACCCATAGGCAGCAAAGGTAAACCATTTCACTAAATGGGCGTAATATCAAATTACCTCTAAATTTATATCTCTTTACCCATAGATTAGCGTTGCTTTCAGAACTTGCATAGCCATTTCTCACAGTGGACAGTGGTTAGTGAAGAAACTCACAACTGGTCCAAGCACAGAAAAGGCATGTCTGTGGAGTTCTCAGCCACGGACACGACATCTGTATCATCACATCTTTTTCCTCAAGGCTCAGAGACCATCAGTGGAAGAGAGGGAAGAAAGATTGCAAGAGCTTGAGTTCCGGGAGAGCAGGGACAAAGCACTGTCTTATGGACTCTGCACTTCTGAACTCACAGTCACCCTGGCTGTCTGCACACGACCTGCAGCAGGTCAAGCCAGTCAACATTCCAGCATGGAGTGGGGGAGGGGTTAGGCGCTCCCACCCCTGGATGAGGAGCTGCTGACAGCTGATGACTTCTGGGGGAAGGGGAGTCAGCCTTGTAGGTTGTACACACTCCAGTGGATGGTCCCACGCCCAGCAGCACATGAATAGCACAAATTGGACTAGAGAGAGAGAGAGAGAGAGGAAGTGGGGGAGGGAGAAATAGAAAGTTGGGAGGCAGAAGTTGGAAGAATACAAGTAAAATATATTATGTGCAATGTATATAATTCTCAAAGAATTATTTACAATATTCTCAATGAATATTTTTATTATCTCTCAATGCAAATATTGTAGAATAAAAGAGAACCTGGAGTGGCCGTGCACTCTTGTAATCCAGGGTTTAGGAGAAACCTGAAGGCAGGTCCTTAGGGCTGGCTCACCAGCCATGGTAGCTAAATGGGTGAACTCCAGGTAAAAGCGAGAGACCCTATCTAAAAAAAAAAAAAGTGAAGAGTGATTGAGGAAGACACTTACACACCTCTCCAACATGTGCACCCCTCCCCCATGAGTGCACATACGCGCGCGCACACACACACACACACACACACACACACACACACACACACACACACGCACACGGAATGTTGCTGGACATAAGCGTCTTCAACGTTTCTTAGAGTTGATCAATATTTTGATTTTGCAATTTCCACTGAGAATCCATATATATGTGTATATATGTGTATGTATATATATGTATATATGTCTACCTATGTATACATATATATCTATATCTATCTATCTATATATAGTGTGTGTGTGTGGCAGTGCAGTATGATAAAAAGAACTTTTGCCGGACCTCACAGGCAAGTTAATAATGCACCTTGAGGTCACTTAGGATTCAAGACTGCTATTCTACTATGTATTCAGCAAATGTTTGTTTAACCTGCCTTTAAGGTTAAAGGTTACGATGTAACCATCAACTTTACTCGCCTTGGGTTTCCCGTGTAGTCAGCTTGTACAACCCAAGCTAATGCACAGCTGCGATCTTAAGTCGTGTGCTCCTCCGAGTCCGTGACCCAGATCAGTGCCTGTGTATCATTTGCTGGAAGCAGCAAATACAGACGCTAAAAGCGGTATCAAAAGGCAGTATCTTCTAAAATGAGTATCTACTTACGGATATTGGTTGGTAAACAATGGTGTTTGTAGTACTATATCTTTTATTATTATTACTATTATTGTTGTTGTTGTTGCAATTGGCTTTTGTGAGACAGGGTTTCTCTGTTGTAACTCTGGCTGTCCTGGAACTCACTCTATAGACCGGGCTGGCTTGAACTCACAGAGCTCCGCCTGCCTCTGCCTCCGGAGCGCTGGGATTAAAGGTGTGTGCCACCACTGCTTGGCTCCACTGATACCTTCTTAACAGTTAGAGGCTAGAATCTGCATATGGGAGAGAACATGCAGTCTTTGTCTTTCTTAACCTAGGTTATTTTGCTTAATATAATGTGTCCTAATTCCATCCATCTATTCCTGAAAATTTCACAATTTCGTTTTTCTTTATGGCTGAATAAAATTCTAATATATATATATCTCATATCTTTATTATCTGCTCATCTGCTGATGGACATGTAACAGCCTGCTCGAGTTCCCTGCTATTGTGAAAAGAGCAGCAATACGCATGGGTGTGCAAGTGTCTCTGTGGTAGGGCCCAGACTGCTTGGTGCATATGCCCAGGAATATCTGGGTCCTATGGTAGATCTAGTTTCAGTCTGTAGAGAAGCCTCCACACTGGCTTCCATAGTGGCTGCATTAGCGTGGACTCACCCGACAGAAGGGAAGTGCCTCTCCTTCCCTGCACCCTCACCAGCAGTTTCATTTAGTGTGACATACGGCTCTCCACCTGGCTTTTCATCGACTGTATTATCCAGGCAGGGACTCGTCTATGGAGAGAGAGGGGGTACTCTGCAGATGGCAGCATACTGGAGTCATTGTCAAAAAGAGAAAAGATGATATCAGACTCGTATCCGATCAGATGTTCACTTAAGGATTAGTCTGAGAGAATTTCCCATGCAGTAATGAGAATTTTAATATTTCCAGCCAGTCGTTACGCATGACTAGCAGACCTCTTTCAAAGGGAGGTCTCTGAGTGCCCCCAAGATAGTACTCATAGAAACCGTCCTTGGAGCAGGCCAGTGGTGGTGAGGGAAGCGGCAGCTCGCTCAGGCCCGATAAACTGCTGGTGTGCTCCTGGCGCAGGCTGAAAAGGAGACACGAGGGACTAATGTGCTTCTTCTGCCCTGCTTGTTAGGATACTTGAACCTCCCAGATAACCGAGGGACACTTTAAGAGTCCCTGTACTGGGGTGATCGCCACAGAGGACGTTATTAAAACAAAACACAACGAGTTTTACTAAGATAGAATTCACCTGTGACACAATACCCTTACAATTTGGGACTGGAGGAACGGCTTAGCTGTTCAGAGCGCTTGTTGTTCTTGCAGAGGACCCAGGTTCAGTTCCCAGCAGCCACACAGTGGCTCACAACCATCTGTAACTCCAGTTTCAGGATGGCGACTTTCTTCAGACATCTGAGAGCAGCAGGCACGCACATAGTACACATGCACACATGCATATAAGTGACAATGTTCAATTAGGGCTAGGACTCAGTGGGAAAGTGTTTGCCTCTACACAATGCACAAGGTCCTGAACTTAACCTCCAGCACTGCAAAAACAACAGGAAGAATAAGTACACATTTCTGTATTTTAGTTCCTTTGCACAGATATATATCCATCAGTGCAGTCAGTTTTAGGATGCTTTTGTTACTGTCTCAAAACACCCGTGCCCACCACTTTCCCCCAGATCTAGTCCTAGGCAACTACTAATGTCTCTAATGGTGTTGTCTATTCTAGATTTCATATAAGAGATTTCATGTAATCTGTTGGCCTTTGTTTCTCGTGTGTGTGTGTGTGTGTGTGTGTGTGTGTGTGTGTGTGTATGTGAAAAATTCATGATTGTGTGTCATCGTGTACACGGAAGCCACAAGTTGTGTCAGGTCTTCATCGATCGATCTCTACCTTACTGTTGTTTTGATATGTGTCATGCATGTATACATGCATGCCTGCTACACGCACACATGATAGGGCTGCTTTTCTAGAATCACCTCTCTCCTCTGCTGAGGTGGAGTCTCTCTTGTTTCTGACACTCTGCATATTTCAGCAGAGCAGGCCCCTGAGCTTCTGGTCAATTCTCCCATTTCTACCTCGTATCTCTTTGTAGCAGTGCTGGGATTATAGACGCAAGCCACTGCATTCGACTTTATTTGTGTGTCTGTTTTGTTTTTGTTTTTTCCAAGACAGGGTTACTCTGTTGTAACTCTGGCTGTCCCGGAACTCACAGAGATCCGCCTGACTCTGCCTCTTGAGTGCTACCACCGCCTGACGATATTTCTTATATACCAGGGGGACTGGGCTAACAATATGGAGTCAAGCTATTAAGCATATGAGAAGAACGGTCCAATCACAGGCAAGATCAGCTTCACCAAGAAGCCTATCCCTCACACCCACCCCCACTCCAGGCATAAGAGGTTTATATGTGAAATGCTCATATGTTTGAACACTTGTATCCCAGCTGGTGATGCTGTTTGGAGAAGGTGGCAAAGTCGGGTCTGGCTGGCAGAGTTGGGTCTTTGGTGGTGAGCCTTTCAGAGGGGTTACAACCTGGCCCCGTCTTCTGGTCGTGTCCTCTCTGTTTCCTGATCTACCAAGATGTTAACAGTCTTCAGTGCATGTTCTTGCAACTACACACTTTGTTTTGTGTGTGTGTGTAGGTCAGAGGACAGCTTTGCGTGCCAGTCCTAGCCTTCTATCTTTCAAAAAGGAATTATTTTATTTTTAACTCTTGTGTGTGTATGTGTGTGGGTATGTGCCCATGGGCTCAGGTACTAGAAGAGACCAGAAGATGCTAAGTTCGAGCCCCGCCTCCATGCAGTGCTGGTCCCATATATAAGCATCTGATGTTTCTCTCTAGCTCTGCTCTTCCTAGCTGCCCTGCACTGGGCCGGGGGAGGGTGGGTGACTCAGGTTCTACTGATGAACTCCTTGGCTTTCAGTTTCCAGATGGATTTGGCCAGTTGGATATTTATCTTCCTAGCTTCCTCCAGTTTGTTGTGTTTGGCTGCCTCTCCTGAAGGTCACAGCTCTGGCTGGAGGCCTTTTCTGTACAGATGGTCTCTCAGCTTGGTGCTGAAAATGTTTCTTTTCTGTGTACTTTGGGCTTAGGGGTATAGGAGGTTTTGGGTGCCGGTTGCTTTAGGCAATGGCTCTGGTTGGTTTTTAAATGTGACTCCAGCTTTCACAAACAGTTGGAATGAGTTTCAGCTTCCTCATCTGTAAAATCAGGATGCCTTATGAGCTGTGATCACAGCACAGGGCGCCTAGCACAGTGCCTGGGTTCTAGGAAGGGTTCAGTGAATACCTTGTGCTTTCTCTTTCCCCTTAAGCACTTCTTACTTCCTGGCTGGGGAGAAAGGCAAAGGTCTGTAGAGCAGTTTAAAGTCAAATTAGGTTAGTGTTTAGGGATTACTAGGAATGGAACCAATTTACAACTAAAACTAGCAGGGTCTTTGAAGGCTGGGTTAAAGGAGAGAAAGGGTGAGTTACCTGCTTACTGTGTGGATTATATGGGCATCGCCAGAAAACGCAGGACTAGTACCCAGATGAGAGAAGAGGCTGTGGGTTTGTCCTGGAGCTGAGGTGGGGTAGAAGTGTGTTTGGAACCCCAGGACTCTCATTCTGAGAGGGGAATGCTTTCAGCTGTTCCCCCATCCCCTCTTCTGACAAACCACAAGCTATGCTGCCTGCTTTGACAGCAATGCACCATCCCCTCAAAGATATGCAACCTGGCAATTGTTTACCTGGAGCTGTAACTTATTGCTCCGTATATGACCATATAAGGTCTCTCCCTTTAGTCCCCAGGAAAATACCAAGGTCCAGGCTGTGAGCCCCAATATGCAAATGGGGCTGTAGGTACCTGCGATGTCCTAACTAATGAGGTCCCCCTGCTGTCCCTGGATACCAGAGACCCTTCTTCTTGCTATAAATGTGACTCTGTTCCCACAATAAACCGAGTTACATCCTCTGACAGGTGCTGCTGAGAATTCTGTACATTTCTGAGGCAGATCCTCTAATCAAGGACCACATAGACCCATAGACTCATGCCCTATGCTTCCCTCCCAAGAGCTGCACTACCCGTGAAGGTGGAGTTACTTCCCGGGGATGGAAGCAGCCATCCTACAGAGACAATGGGTTTCATTAGAATAAGGAGAAAGAGTACCCACAGAGTCACTGAGTTCCATTAGAATAAGCAGAATTTGAAATGCCCATGGGGTGGCCAGGTGAAATGTTAGTGAGAGGTTGGCTCGGAGGAGGCAGGGAAGGGTTGGGCATTTGAAAATCAACATTATACTGGAAAATAAACAGAGCTAAGAAGACTTCAGTGTCCCATGGGGTTGCTAAGAAGATAGGATGCTCTAACAGCCTTGCTTCTTGACCTGGTTTGCCACTCTCTGCCCGTTTAATGTTGGAGACACTACAGACATTTCTTAACTGTGCTGAAGTTCTGTTTTCTCCAGCAAATGAGAAGGACACAATAAGTGTTACCCGTGGTGCTCCAGGACTTGAAATCTAATTGAGAGGTCCCAGAACTCCTGACCAGTGAGTGGTTGTTTTTAAGTGAGAAGATGCACGAAACTGTCTGAGGTAGAGTTCCACAGAACAACCAAAGCAGCAGAAATGACAAATATTCACCAGATGTTGTGATGGAGGCATTTTCTGTCTACAGAAATCCCTGGTGTGAGATTCGAACCCTACCTCCACTGAGTGTTGGCTGTGTGGATATTGTCACCTCTGCTTGCTAGGACTATTCTTCTTTATGTCCTGCCAGTCTGAGTCTGGTGTGGGGGGGGGGAGACTCATTTAATCCTTACAACAACCCTATAAAGTAGATATTAATAGTAGCCTCCATTTTACACACAAATTAGACGATAAAGAAGATTAATTATCCCACTTAAAGTCGTAAAAGAAGCAAGGGTTCAAACCCAAGCTCCTGTTTCTGAGGCCTATAGTTCCAGCCTGTGGGCTGTGAGTTCTGGGGAAATAAGAACCAGAGACATTGGCATTGGAATCAGTAATGACTTGAGCTCTGAGAGGTCCAGCGCCCCTAGTGGTGAAGGCGCTGACCTCATCTCTCTTTAATGTCAAGAATTTACCTTTCCCAGAAACCCTGGTTTCCTTATGATATTTAATGAGCCAATCCAGTATTCAGGTTCTGACCAATCAGGGAGATCCCAAGTTTCCTTTTAAAAACCCGAGTGGCCAGCTTTCTGCATCGGTCACCTCGAATGTTGTCTGACCCCTGCATGCAGGAACGTGTCACGTAATAAAGTGCCTTTGCTTATTGCAGGCACGGTCTTGGTGGTCTCTGTGTGGCAAGTTTCAGACCTTACAAGCTCCGTAGTAGTTTTCAGAGACATAGGCTCAGGAAATAGAGTCATCAGTTATGATTGAATATACCTGTTGCGAAATATTGTAGATAGTGAACATACTCTTGATTAGTACACTTTGGTAACAACTTAAAAAAATCACATATGAAGGCTGGAGAGATGGCTCAGTGGGCAAAGCATCTGCCACGCAAGATTGAGGATGATATGAGCTTCTGATCCTCAGAACCCATATAAAGCAGGGCATGGGAGTACACCCCAATATCCTCAGCACTCCTAGGGAGAGATGGGCGACTGTGCTGCTCAGTTTCACATATCGACTTGACACGATCTAGAATTATCTGGGAAGAGAGTCCTGGTGTTGGTTATCTACATCAGGTTGGCCCATGGGCATGTCTGTGGAATTGTCTTAGTATCATTAATTGAGGTGGGATGGCCTGCCCACTGTGGGGGGTACCATTCTCTAGGCTTGGATCTCAGACTGTATAAGTGTAGAGAGGAAACAGAGCACACATGTACTCTTGTCTCTTTGCTCTTGACTGTAGACGTGTGTGATGTAAATCATTGCTTCAAGTAACTCTTCTGACTTTCCCAAAGTGATGGATTGTAACCTGAAAGTGTAAGACAGATGAACCTTTCTCCCCAAGTTGCTGTTTCTAATTTACAGGGCAGAAATAAAATTTTGACAGAGATGAAGATAGAGAATCCCTGGTAGCTCACTGTTCAGCTAGCTTGGCATATACAGCATTGAACAAGATACCCTGTATTAAGATAGATTGGCTGGTCTCTGCTTTTTCCAGGCTCCCGTCTAGTCTGAGAATGAGTCTTAACAGCCTTTACTGTTTATGTACTCTTGGAGAAGAAAGGGCCTAGTGAATCTGGTCAGTTTCAGGGACTTCCTGAAGCTATATGGGTTGTTTACTTCCTATTTTAAGGCTTTCTTTAAGGATGGAGTATTTCACCTCTCCCCTTTAAACAACCTATTATTTCATCTCATTGTAACCATTCTGACCTAAAATATTCCATAATTTTACTTCTCCTTAGCATCCTATGTCTTAACAAGTTTCTCTCCAATATGGAAGGCTTTATCCTCAGATGTAACATTACATAATAGTGCCTGGCCCTGTTACCATCATCTGCAATAAAGGCCGAGTCATCTTACTCTGCAGAGCGTTCTGAGGGTACCATTGAGGCCATTGTTTCTACACATTCTATATTGTCCCTTGTTAAGGGCTCCCCAGGTAAAAATTTCTTGTAGTCTTGTCGATATTAATTTCACCTCTAACAGTTTTTTTTTTTTAATTTAAATTTTTTTTTTTTTCGAGATAGAGTTTCTCTGTTGTGACTCTGAAACTCCTGGATCTCACTGTGTAGACCAGGCTGGCCTCGAACTCACAGAGATTCACCTGCCTCTGCCTCCTGAGTGCTGGGATTAAAGGCGTGTACCACCACCAACAGGCAACATTTTTTTTTTTAATCAATGATCAAGATCCTATTATTTCACAATGGGCCCCTGAAAATTGGAGAGCTGAATCTGTGGCCAGCAGCCTATGTACACGTGCTTTCTGCTTTATCACCGGTCCAACTTCAGAGCCCTCTTTTTTCTTCTTCTTCGTTTTCCATATGCCTTTCTTTTTATACCATCTTGCACTTTTTTGAATCATAACAGAGACAAAGTGGAATTTCAGTCAATACCTGTATAAGCGTGATCGTGTCCACACACGCTCTTTAAGAGGTTGATGTTGGCTCGGCAGCACAGGGACTGTTACTATTCCATAACTTCTCACCATCCTTGCTGATAACAAGGAGGTCCTCAAAAAGAAACTCTTAATTAGGAGGAGTACCATAGCCATCAATTTACCACCCCTTTGATGAGTGTTGGCTGCACTTAACGACCCACTGAAGATGGGACCACACTCCGTTTCAGCAATAATAGACACTTAATAAGCATTAGTGTGGGGAAGATGATGAGTCAACAATCATCTTTGTAATGATAACAATTTGGTCCAGGCAGGAGGGAAAGTGGCCCTGGCTGGGCTTGCTTGACTGTAACAGGAGAAGCCGGAGGGGATGCTGGAAAGGTTGGCGGGGGTCAGAAAATACCAATGAAATCAGCTGGCGAGACCTGGTGTGTGTGTGTGTGTGTGTGTGTGTGTGTGTGTGTAGTGTGTGTGGGACTGAAGATGTTTGAGTGCAGGTCAGGTGGGTTAGCTCTGTTGCTGACAAGCCTGTGTCCTTGGACAAATTATCCGACGTCTGCGTGTCTCAATTTTCTCAGTCGGAAAAACAGGATGAAGGAAAGGCACCCACCTCACAAGGCTGGTGAGGGGCTGAGATGACACACGTAGGGCTTTACGATGTGCTGGGTGCATTGGCAGGGGCATGGTGATTGTGTGCTTTGTTGCTGCCAGAATGCAGAATAGGCTGCGGAGACTTCCACGAGGATTGTATAGTGTTTTGAAGCTGGCGATGTTATTCTGGGAACCACCTTAGGTTATTTCTGCAGTCTACAGAGTCAGTTACTTCGCTAACGGGTCGTCTCATCTCCTTATATGTTTCTTTGCATTACCATATACATTTGGGTTCGTGAATGATGTTAAAAATATCTACTGAGTTGAGTCAAGGGTTGTACTTGCGAGTTAATCATTTGAGAGCGCTCGAACCCGTGAATGACAATGTCACCCTGAAAATAACGGTAAGTGTAAAACTATGCCGGCTTTGTGCTGTTTGCAGCTTTGCTGTGAATATTTGATTCCTCATGCGGTGGACACAATGCCACTGCACGGCTTAGGGAAATTCCACCTTGTGCCCCGATGCTGCAGCCGGTGAGGATCAGAGCTAAGGGAGAATTCAGGTCTTTGGACAGCTCAACAAAGAGATTTGCTGTTCAGAGGCAGAAAACCTGGACTAGTTGGAGTAGCTCTTTTTTACTTGTCGCGTAAAGAAGTTTACAAAGTCAATTTCTTGCAGAGTATGAGAAGTCCACATATATGTGTACAGTTGGTTGGTGGAGAGTAAAGGACCTGCAAGCCACCACAGATCAGCGCCCAGCGGAAGGACAGCTGCCTGTCACCTGTGGCTGATGGCTAGAATGGCATGGAGCCCTGGAGTGGCCCACGATGATGTGCTTAGTTTTATTTTATTTCTTTCAAGGAAATCTACAATGCACTTAAATAAATTACATTTATTCATTTAGTGTGTGCGGGTGATTTGTGGAAATCAGTTCACACCTTTGGCCATGTAGATCCTGAGATTCTAAATCAAGTTTTCAAGATTGGCCACAAGGTCTTTACCCACTAAGTTATAGTCAGCCTCAAATTTGGCTTTTTATACGAATTCAACAGTTTCAAGGAACGATATCTTATTGAAATTAAAAACACATATATTACAAGGGTCAAATTAAACAACAATAACCCATAACCTTCAGACCAACTTGTTGAAGAGGTTTATTTTTAGCTATTGTTTCGTGAACTGTTGGGGGAAGGGCTACCTAGGCCTTGGCATTTCGTATTGTCTTCAGGTGTTGGATTTATGTGGGGGATGTTTGATTGCTCATGATCTGCACGTGCTATAAGTAGAACACCCAAGGAGTTCTGTATCAATAAAAACACCTGAGCTCAGATGCTCATGGTTCCATTGCCAGTATAGCACTTGCCATGATAGTGGTTCCCTCTGCTGAGGTCTGGCAGGATTTATACCTATGAAAAATGCCTCTGTGTCTCCTTGCTGAGCTGCCACAGTGGGTGTACTACAACACGAACTTGACAAGGGTCAAGTTAAACAACACGTGGGGACTGGGGATGTAACTCATTTGGTGGAGTGTTTCCTGGCATGCAGGAAGCTCTGAGTTGCATTCCCAGTACCACATAAAATCCTAATTTGGTAGCATATGTCTGCAGTTATGGCACTCAGGAGGTGAAGGCAGGAGGATCAGGAGTTTAAGGTCGTCCTTAACCACATAAAGACTTTGAGGCTAGTCTAAGTCTAGACTCTACCTTAAAATAAAGGTAACTTGGACCAAGTCAGGCCCAATTCCCAGCTTTTAGTCTTTATTTCAGATGTATTTCAGGGTCCCTTCCTGCTCTGAGATGCAACATAAAAAGGTAAGCAGCTTCGTGTGGGAACCCTGGAAACAGGATCTCCACTCATGGTCAAACCCATCATCTGAGGTGGTGGCGCATGCCTTTCATCCCAGCACTCGGGAGGCAGAGGCAGGCTGATCTCTGTGAGTTCGAGGCCAGCCTGGTCTACAGAGTGAGTTCCAGGACAGCCAGAGTTACAACAGAGAAACACTGTCTAAATCTTCCAGTACCACAGACAAACAGCCCCTAGACCTCCAGGAGCTCCCTGTACATGGGAGCTGGAATTCCATGCATACAAACATGACTGGCAGCTGTAGATGCGGGGTGGGATGGGGTCAGGTGGGTGTTGGGGGGGGGGGCACGGATCTGGGTTAATTATTTAAATCTATGGCTATACTTTTAATAAGGCACCGCAATAAAACTGTCATAACTGCCAAGTCTGGGAAACGGGATGAGTGAGGTTTTTATTTCTGGTATTATATTTGTGAAGGGGGGAGAAAGGGGGGGTGATGTAGGAGAGCCGGTTCATCTTTGAAACCCTGCAGAACGTGTCAGAGCCTCCCGAGCTGCTCACTCCTGCAGGACGCCTTCTTGGTGATGCCTGTGTGAAGAAGCCCCAGCAGCCCACACAGAGCTCCGGGAAAGGAGAAAGTTGACGGCTCAAGGTTGATGCTTCAGAACGAGCTCTCTCTTGGAAAGACGCTGCTTTTCCTATCAGCACCTGCCAATCCCTCTTCAAACCGGGCCGCCCCCTCTTTGCCTCACAACCTTGCTAATGCTGCCCAGTACCAGAACCTGACAAAAGGTGACCTGGAGCTTAGCAACAGTTAAAAGCTGATGGTAGGGGGCCTGGTAGCTGTAGTGGGTACTGCCCTCCCCATCGGGTGGTAGGGTAGGACGGCTACTGCCTGTGTTTTTAACTATCCAGATAGGGGTGCGCTTTGATCTCAGCGTTAGAAACATCCCGTTTTTATTTCACAGGGCTAGTCCCTTCTCCACCAGGGCTGTATTGGTCACGAGCAACTGGTGCCTAGTTATTGAAAAGAGTTTCCAGACTTGAGTGTTTATATTTTGCCAAAGAAAGAGCTAGGGGTAAGAGAAACAAGTTCGAGCCTTCCCTAGTTAAAAAAAAAAAACTGGAAGAGCCATGCTCTTTCCTATTATGGACTTCATTTACATCTCTAATTAAACAAATTATTAAAAACTTAATATACCCGAGCTGAAGAGATGGCTCAGTCGTTGAGTGCACTGGCTGCTCATCCAGAGGGCACAGGTTCGATTCCCAGCACCCACATGGCAACTCACAACTGTCTATAACTCCAGTCCCAGGGGATCCAACACCTTCACACCAACGTACATAAAATAAAATTAAAACAAAGAGCGTCATGTACCAATTAGGAAACTGTGAGGAAATGTATTATTATTACCAATCGTGGGTAAGTTGGTTCAGTAAGAAAGGGTAATTCCACCGAGCCTGAAGACCTGCTCTTGATCCCTAACACTCACAGGGTGAAGGAGGGAATTGACACACTGATTTTGGACCAGGTGATCCCAAAGGCCCTCTCATATATGCATATCCAGTGATTTGAATCGCCTTCTTATGCCTCTAAATCCTATGTCATCGTACACGTCTAATAGAGCTTTCGTTAGGCAGGAGCCAGAAATCACACTAGCTGTTTCAAAACCAGCATCTAACGGCACTTCAGGAAAGCCTATTTCTGCTGTTTTTCCCCCCCAATGTCTCTTGTGGCGTTTTCTAACCACCGAGCGAACCATTTCTCCTAAGAGAAGGACCAGTGAATCTCTGCAAACAGAACCAGGAGCTGTCCCTAGGGGTTCTGTCTTATGGACCCTACCAGGGGTTCCACAGAAAGGCACACTTGGAAGACTCTCTCTGCTGCTCTGGGATGGGCTCAGAGAGAACCCAACGATGAATAATCAAAGGGCAGTCAGCCCTGTCTAACAAGGAGGGTTCATGAAAATTGGTTTGGATAACCTGATGTCCATGTTGGCACCAAAGAACTTTGAATATATTTAAAGTTTTATTGCTTGACAGTTTTATACACATCAGAGATTTTATACCAGTAGAACGTGGAAAGCTCTGACGGTTTCTTTATTTCTTAAAAAAACATTTCTTTTTATTTTTGAGATTATATTATCATAACATTTCTCCTTTCCCTTTCTCCCTCCATATCCTTTTATATACCCCTACTTTCTCTTTCAAATTCTTGATCTTTTTTCATTAATTGTTGTTACATGAATATGTGTATATCTATATACATATAAATTCATAAATATAACCTACTTAGTCTGTATAATGTTAATATAGATATAATGTTACGTATATATAAAATGTTACATATAGATATAGTTATGTGGAGGTCAGGTCCATCGCCCAGGCCTAAGAAACTTTAGTCAGGCTTCTAAGAACACCAAAATTGTATAGGCCCAAGCCAGGGGCAGTGTGACCCAGAACAGTTCCAGAGTTTCCCAGGGTTAAAGCAAAAACAATTTCTGTAAGAAAAACATTTTCTAAGACAAACAAGGCAGGTAGACAGCCTTGGGCTAGAGAATGTGCCCCCCTTTGTGCAGATGGTCCATAATCTTGGTCCCACAGCCTTGGGCTGAGGAGTTCCCTCCTCCCAGTTGCCCACGACCTTGCTATGTGCTAACACCAACCAGTTTAGAGGTTAACTGGCCCCTACCTATCAAAATGGGAAAACAATTTAGAGACCAATCAACTTATACCAACATGGTCTGTGCTTAGCAACTATACAGCCCCCTAGCAACTGTTTCAACTGTAAATAATAAAAAGGCTTGCTTTCTGCCCTTCGGGGTCTGTTCTATCCTGCGTGTTAGAACGGCCCCAGTATACTGGAATAAATCCTCTGCTATTTGCATCCATATCCCATCTGTGAGTCTCTGTGGGGATGCGACGTTCCGGTTTGGGCCCTGGGGGTCCCAGTTTGGATCTCTGAAGTCCAACAGTTACATATATATATATGTGTGTGTGTGTGTATATATATATATATGTATATATGTATGTATTTTTATATGAGGCCTGTGGTCTTTCCC
The DNA here is from genome assembly GCA_026225945.1 of Cricetomys ansorgei. NCBI lineage: Eukaryota > Metazoa > Chordata > Mammalia > Rodentia > Nesomyidae > Cricetomys > Cricetomys ansorgei. Next base: position 7,105,297 of record JAMJFZ010003544.1, read on the forward strand.
TCTTAGACTTTAGCATGTCTGTTATTGTTGTCTTTGTTCTGTTCAGGCTCAGCAGTCATGTTGATGAGATGACTTATGGATGTAGTATCTGATATTTCTAGGTGACAGTCTTATAGCAAATCTCCCAATTCTCTGGTTACTAAAGCCTTTTGGCCCCCTATTCCCCAATGTTCCCTGAGCCTTAAATGGGAGAGTTATTCTGTAGATGCGTCCCTTGGGGGCGGGGCTTCACAACTCTGCATTTTGATTGGTTGTGGTTTTCTGAAATAGCTGCTATCTATTACAAAGAGAAGTGTCCTCGATGAAGGGTGAGGACTATGCTTAACTGTGGGTCTAAGATCTTTAGAGTGTGGTTAAAGATCATGTTAGTGTGGTGAAGTAGGTTTTCCTCCAAGTTCCATGACGTCACTAGCCCCAGGTAGTTGGCAGGGTTTCCCTCTTGTTGAGAGCTGTTGGTTGCTGCTAAGGCGTGAGTGCCACTACCACGCACTTAGGGTTATCGTGCCAAGCTTGTCATTGCTGTGATTCATAGGTGTCACAGCTGGTTAGGACTGTTGGTCGCCTCACTTTGGTTGCATGGCGCCTTCTGATACCATAAAAACTAGCCCTCAGGGATGAGGCATTCAAGTTGATTCTAGCTCAGGGGTCTCTGGGCCCTGCTTCTGAAGTGCATGGTGTCTTCAGCAATAGGAACTTGCTTTCCACCTTTAGGGGGGCAACCAAGGACAAGAGCAATAAGTCTTTTTGGGAGTCTCTTGGACAACCTGACCAATCATTCAAAAGAGGGCTTCTCATGCTTGATATTGGGCTACTTGTTTGTTAGATGGTCTTTGGCTCTTGGAGGGAGCATTGTCAGTCCACATGAGAAAATTCCTTTTAACCCCCCAGCCCCTCACCCACACCCACACCCACACATATATATATGTATTATAGATTTTAAAAGGTAGATAATTAATACTACGGATTCCTAATGACTTTTTCAGGCACCCTGACTGTTATTTTTCTCTCCTCTCTTTTTCTGGATTCACCTCCATCCCCATCCTTTCTCCCAGTACCTGATCAGATCGCTCTCACCCTACTGTTTATTGCTCTACCCCTCCCCTCAAGACGATAATGGTCCCCTGTGACTTTCCTGGTTTCTGCAGTTACTCCAGGTTATAGACGCACATCTGAAGATTTGGCACTAGGAGCTTCTAATGAGAGAGAGCGTGCAGTGTTCGTCTTTTTGGGTCTGGGTTACCCCCACTCGATAGCTCCTTTTCTAGTGCCATCTATTCACCTGCAAGCTTCATGATTTCATATTTCATTACAGACGAACAGTATTCGGTAGTGTATACATACCATATTTCCATTACCCATTTGTCGGTTGCATGACATTTATCGGTCCCTAGGTAGTATGACCAGGGCAGCAGCAAACACTCACAGTCTCATCCAGAGAACAGCTGTGGTTTATGTGGATGAAGCATTCCATTTCACCGTGTGGTTTTTGTTTTGAAAACTACTTCAGAGGAGAGGTCATCTCTATTTCTTTTGACTCTCAGTTCAGAGGAAAACTATTTCCTCCGCATTTTCTCACGACTATGAGATCCAGACACTGAGGGGTTAGAGGAGCTGTCAGAAAGTTCATACCAGCAGAGAATGGAAAGCCTTGTGAGTTCCATTACGCGTCGGTAACAAGTCTCGGGGCAGAGCACTTCGAGGGTTTCATTATGTTCCCCTAGCTGTCAGCCAACTGACCTTTAGTCCCAAGCGTTCTTGTTCTTCACAAGTTAGTGTTTGTCGTTCCCCTCAGAGACATTTTGTAATTTCCAAACACAGTTGTTTTGATCCTTGGACACAGAGTCTCGTGTAGCCCAAGCTGGCCTTGAATTTGCTGTGTAGCCAAGGATGTTCTTGGATTTCGGATCCTCCTGGCACTATTCATGATGGTGAAGTTGTGGAACCAACCTGATGTCTGCCATCAGAGGAATGGATAAAGGAAATGTGGTCTAGATATACGACCAGCTTGGAAGGAGGGAGATCATGAGAGAGGAAGACAGATATGAGGCTGAATGGCTTGAGTCCCAGAGAGGAGAGCCTGCTTTGCTAGGGTAAGGGGTTAGGACAGTCTTCACCGCACTGAGGATTGTAGATGGTTCTAGAGCTGAGGAATATATGTCGAAGCAGATGCAGGTTACACTGTGGGATTGAACTGACCAGAAGAGGAAGAGGGAGAGAGATCATACTAGGGAGAATAGGAGTTGATAGTTCTCCTTGTACTCTGAAATGTCCTATAGGCTGTAGATTCCACGGCAGTCTCAGTAACTCAAGATGAGATCACATGGGAAGACGATGAAAGGGATGATTGCGTTAAATAAGGCTGTTAGGATGGGCTCTAAACCTGATATGACTGCGTCTTTAAAACAGGGAGGCAGTCTAATGAGGCTTATATACAGGGGGCTGGCCATGTGAAGAACGAGCCAGAGGGATGCTCCACAGGGAACCAACCCCACTAACGCTGTTATTGGACTTCCGATTTCAGAACTGTTAGAAAGTAAGCAACCTGATCTGTGGCCTTTTGTTCTGCAGCCTTTAGCAAAGAAACCCATGTTCCTCTCTATTCAGTAGTTTTTAAAAAGCATTTTATTATTGCATTTTATTTGGTGCGTTTGTGTGTATGTGCACGACACCCATGTGAGGTCAAAGGACAATCTGAGGGACTTGATTTTCTCTTCCCACCATGTGGGTCCCAAGATCATAATCAGGCTCCCTGATAAGTGCCTGGTCTCTGTGGGGTGTTGGGGGGCCTTCGGGATGCCCTAGTGCTTGCAGGATACCAGGGAGCCTGCTTGGTGTCTAGGTTTGGGCAGTGAGGCCAATGTTGGGTGGAACTCTGTCATGCTTAGTCATGTCACAGGCAAGTGTGGGCCTGGTGAATGTTCATGGTAGGAGCAGCCTGCTGCCTCCTGGGACCGTGATGCCCGTGATCTATGAGCTGCCACACAAGTTCGAATTAACTTTCTTTTATTTGTTCTTTTTTGAGGGCACAGGGATGGGAGGGTAGAACAGGGAGGGATGGGAGGTGGGTGTTGCTGAGATACATTGTATGAAACTCCAATTATTAATAAAAGTATTAAAAAAAAAAGAATTCCACAAAAGGAGAGTGGCGAAGGGACAAATAGTCGATGACAGGATCTCCATATTGGAGCTTCTGCACCAGGAGGACCCACAGTGGCCATCTATGTGCCACTTGCTATCAGAGCGGATTAGATTTATGACAGCTGAGATACATAAGATAGGTATGCAGCTGTTTGCACCGGGGTCCCCTTGTTTTAAAGTATGAGCTTGCCTGTGTATTAAATCACGGAAGTTTCCTGCTTGCTGATCAGCAAAAACATTTGAATTCCTTCCAAACAGAAGCCCATAACCAGTAGACGTACGCCTTTCTCCCCAAACCCAGCTGAACCCATTTAACATTTGCTTTTCTGTTTCCTTTCCCTACCACTCAACTCCTTGTTCTTCTTTCGGTCCCTAAAGTGGTTCACCCGAGTTTAATTGCTCCGTGCGTTGTTAAGTGTGCGGATTCTCACAGGGGCAGTTACAGGTTCCCTCACGCAGGACTGGATCTGGATGAGGTTCAAGCTAGTGAATGATGCAGCCTGGTAAGGGACGAGGGACACCTTTGATTCTTCAAAGGGACCTGGATGGCAGCACGGTCAGATCAGCAAATCTGAATTGGTCCGGAACACTGGGGAATAGGTAGCATCTTGTTGATGATCTGGTTAACACTGCAGAAGAAGTGATAATTACTATTAAATTTCCAAAGAACCGGAAAAAATAAAACAAACAAAAACCAAAACCAAACACTCTGTTGGGCATTCATTAGAAAAAGAAGCCGGAGAATTAGAGATGCTTTGCTGGACAGGTGAGGTAGTGGGATGGTGATGAGGTAATGCTCCCCCTCATTGGATTTATGATAGTAATATTGTGCTATTCCTCTTTCCGTCATAGTCACGGGTACCTCTGCTACCCGCTAAAACGTGTTGGGTACTTCCGATGTTCTGGGTATTATATTAACTGCTTTGCATGTTTGCCTTTCCTCTTGTTTGTGGGTGGTACTTGTTATCGAGGCCAGAGCATCATATGGCAAGCTCTCTGCTACGGAGTTGCAATCCTGGCCCTCATGTCACTTGCAGTAGCTGTCACTCTACTGTTATTCTCATTCTGCACTCAGGGAAGCAGATGCTTAGAGAGATTAGCTAATTTGCCTTAAAATTCCCAGTGTTGATGTGTTGGAGCTGAGCACTGAAACTGTGTTTATCTGCTCAAAGCTCATGCTATTCATCAGTCGGCTAATACGTATGTACACACACACACACACACACACACACACACACACACACACACACAGTGTCACTGTGAGGGATGCTGTACATCTATGTTTATTGAGGCACTATTTGCGACAGTAAAGTTATAGAACCAAGCTGATGTCTGCCATCAAAGCAATGGATAAATGGATATAGATATGCGGAGGAGTTTTGTTCAGTAGGATTACATCATCTGCAGGAAAGTGCATGCAACTAGAGGCTGTTGTATTAAGCAATTAGCCTCAGATCTTAATCTAAAGATCACATGTGGATCCTAGGTATAAACACTTAAGCTCATGCATGTATAAGTGACATGAAAGAAGGGAAAGGACCTAGGGCAACGGTTCTCAATCTTCCTGACGCTGTGACCCTTTAATATAGTCCCTCATGTGTGGTGACCCCCAACCGTGAAATCATTTCCTTGCTACTTCACGACTGTAATTTTGCTACTGTTATGAATTGTAATGTAAACATCTGATATGGTGACCCCTGCGTAAGGGTTGTTCAAACTCCAAAGGGGGTCACGACCCACAGGTTGAGAACTGATCTAGAGGATTAACATCAATAAATAGGGGTGAGGGGTGAGAAAGAAGACACCAAGGAGGGTATTACAGAGGGAGAGGCATGCTCAAAGTATATCATGTACATATATGGAAATGCCCTTACCGAGCCAGCACCATGCGTAATGAATGGACATACCTATAAAAACATAGTCATTGTGAATTTATAACTTGGTGTTGAAACAACAGGGCCTAACTAGCTCACGTTCTTCAGCATCCTCAGTGGATATAGTGTTCAGGTGTGCTTCCCTAGTGCCGCCTGCACTGAGCCGGCGACAGAATGAGTTTCAGAAACAACACTAATCATTTGAGCTGGGAAAGGCATCCTCCATCAGCGGGGATTAAGAATGGCTCTCCCCGCTGAGCTGAGAATGAATCGCCCAGTGGTATCCCCAAGCCAGAAAAGTCAAGTCTGAAAGGGAAAACGCTATCAGCAAACTGAAGAGATCTGAAGTGAGACGTTGGACTAGTCTGCGGCCCGGTAGTAAGAGACAGGATCTCTGTGTGGTGGCCAGAAACTAGAAATGAAGTTCAAGTCAAGAGTCTCTGACTGACACGGGGCGAGGTGCCGTGGAAGGCTATGGAGTTTGTGATGGTGCAGGGCGACATTTTATGTTTAGATGGTAAAGATTATATTCCCTGTATATTTTATACTTACATTTTTGTCTGATTTCACTAATTTTCTCTCTTTCTTCAAGAAATTGTGTGTGCATATGTGTGTGTGTATGTGTGTATTCGTGTTAATTCTGCTGAGAGAAAAAAATGAGACCCCAACTAAGCCACTGCATACCTGGGAACTAAAGTTGTATTAAGGATTAAAATGTGATTCACTCGGGAAATTGATGAACCCTCACGATGTCGAATATCCCTTTTTATTTTTTTTTATTATTACTTTTTAACCATAACAGGCAGAAAGAGGCTTGCAAATCACCCACTGGCTCTATTCACCATTGCCAGGGATGCAATCCAGTGCCCCATACATGCTGGCTGTTGTCTCTACCACCTGGCTTGTGGATTGGAGGGGCACCTATCACTTCTACTCACCAGCCAAGATGGGATATAAGATCTTGTCTCACAAAAACGAGAAGTGTGATCCCGGCTGTGTGTACAGAAGAAGAGTTAGAACATTAGGGAATAGCCTCATGACTACCCTAGAGGCAAAACCTTCCACCTGGGTGGGTCTCACCCCTTTGCCTTCAGTGACTGTAAGGCTCACCCACCAGAGACCCCTGATCCCAGGACACCCACTGTTACCGCAGCAGGGTAGTGTCTGTACAGGAACACCACCTTCCTGTCTGTTCTGGGCACTAAGGCTGTGAACTCTTGTCTCGGGTAAGGACATGCTCAGCTGTATACCCCAACTGCTGGGGTTTACGTGACTCCCTGACTTGTGAACCCAGCAGGAGACAGGAGTGAGGCCAACGGGTGTTTCTGGCAACTTCTGGGACTAGTGGAAGTTTCTAGCAGCAGTATCTTAGCCCTGTCTTTGAAAGGCATTTTCAAGCATCCTTTCTAGCTGCCGGCTAGAGACTGGTGCTTACGTACTAGCCCTTGCGATAAACCCTTTGTCTTTACTCCTTCCTAACGTTCACTGAGTTCTTGCTGTGAGTCAGCCACTGTCCCAATCACTCTCCTCTCTGTTTGCCACTGAGGCAAACGGAAGTTACATAATTTGCTACTGGGTAGGGAGCCGGGACTGAATCCCAGCTGGTTTCAATCCCATTGGAGTGCTCCGGGCTCCTTGGCAAGATGTGGCATCAGAGAAAGCAAGCCCCATTTCCATGTGGATGCAAACTCTGGAATGCTCACCAAGGCCAAGAGCAACGGAGAGAGGCCGAAGCATCCCGGTGCCCCCAGTCCCACACCCTCCATTCAAGTCATCAGAGAAGACAGACAGACGGACATATCTGCAGAGCTAATGCGGAGCCAAGTTTTCAAGCCTGGCTGTTAGTACAGCCCTCGCTATCACCAGCAGATAACACACCCGTCTGTGGAGGTCCAAGTTCATTACCTCGAATGTTCAGGGCTGAGCTTCCGTGCCTCTGTAGGAAATCATTAGCATAAGATCAAAGCTCAGAGTTCAACAGAACAGGGCTATCTAGTAATAGGTGCTATAGCCATGTGAAATCCATCTCTTTCTCTTCCTCCTCCTCTCCTTCTCTCTCCCCTTTCTTCTACGCATGTACCACATGCTGATACTATGTCAATAATGGACTGCATAGCCAACGGTGGTCCCTCTCAATATTATAGTAGAGTTGAGGTGTGGTATAGGCTCTATTATCTAGACTCAGAAAAGCTCATTCTGTAACGTTAAAAAATAATGAAGTTGTCTAGTGACCTATAGCTCAGAAGGTGTCTGTAGTAGTACGTCTGCTGTGGTGGTTCAGCCAAGAAGACATGGAGGCATTTTTCATACACGCAAACTCTGCCAGACCTCAGCAGAGGGAACCACCATCATGGCGAGCACCATACTCAATTGACAGTGGAACCCTGAGTACTGAGCTCAGGTGTTTTTATTGATTCAGAACTCCTCAAGTGCAGATCCTAAGCAATCAAACTTCCCCCACAGAAATCCAACACCTGCAGACAATACAAAATGCCAGGAACCCAGGCAGACCCTCACTCAACAGTGCATAAAAACATTGTAGACATAACTAAAAATAAACTTCCCCAACAGGTGCCCCACTGTTACGCGACACAAGCCTGTATATAAATGTGTGTAGAATTTACCCAAGTACACGCTAATAAATATTTAGTAACTGGATCCCGGTTCTCCAGAAAACAAGTTTTGCTTGTAGTCGTTGTAAATGTCTGCGGTATAAATATTCCCACTGTGTTAACATCCTGTTATGAGTGTTATCACTGAAGAATGGAGGGTCAGAAAGGGATGCTGAGGACGGATCTCTTGGCACACCGAGAGCTGGCTCTATCACACCAATGATGGCAATAGATGAACGAAAAAGACAACTTAGGGATCAAGCTTGAAAAAGGAAATGTACTTCAAATTGCAGACAGCCCCGCTGAAATGTCTGCACCATCATATCAAGGCAGCACATGGGAACTGTTTTAATGGCTTTTGTTCCCAGTAGTTTCCTCTGAGTTGTACTTTGGGGTCATTTTTTTTTTTTTTTCTGGGAAATTGACTATAGCTGTCAGGGAGATCCGCCACCTTGGAGAAAGTCAACTCTGGGGTTGACAAGAAGGCACAGTATGTAAGAGCGCTTGCTGTGGAAGCCTGATGATCTGATTTTGATTCCCAGGACCAGTGGAGGAAGGAGAGGACTGATTTCTGAAAGTTGTCCTCTGACCTCCACATGCGGACGTGCACGCACGTGTGCATTTTAAAAGGATATGATTGGGTCCAGTGAAAAAGTATGGTGAAATAACCCCAAGATGCATCAGTAGAAATGGGCAGAGGATGGAGAAACAGGAAGGAAGAAAAGCACCAAAAATCCCAGTGGCGGGTGTGGGAGAGAGAGCCAGAATCTGGAGAGAGACAAAGAGGGAAAATTCCATTCACGAACCTGTGCCGTGCCAGCGATTAAGAGATTATGACTGTGATTATGTGAAACACTTTGTTTGTTTGTTTATACTTTCTAATTCAATTTCCATACAGACCTCATGAGACAGCAATGATTTTCTCTATTTCACAGAAGAGGAAAATGAGCCCTGAGTACAATTAGCCACTCTCAGTCAGTCTCCCAGCAGTGGGCTGAGCTGGAGTTTCAGCGAGCTGCACACATCTGCAACCATGCTCTTCGTGTGGCCAGTGCCACCTTGCGGATGGTATTTGAACTGTGACTCTATGTGTGTGTGGTGGTCAGAGGGCATTTGGATCGTGACCCTATGTGATTCCTCTGAATCATCTACTGTTCTCTACTTGCTTAGACTGTTAAATTTTAAGGAGGATATACCTGAATAGGAGAGGATGACTTAGGCATAAATTATCTAAGGGGTTGATACATTCATCTCCAGAACAATAGAACTCTGAGACTGGGTAGTTTGGGCTCTGGGTAGAAGTTTTCTTTGGATCTGCTGGGTCTGGATTTAATCATCAAGTCTGGACAATGGGGCCAGGAGAGAGGGAGGAATGGGGGAAAGGAGAGAGGGAGGGGAGAGGTGAGACAGAGAACCAGAGAGAGAGGAAGGATGATAAATCAGTACCTGAGTTTCATTGCCCAGTAAAGACTACAGCCTCGGAACACTGGTTCTCACTCCCTGAGTCTGGCTTAAAGGCAAAAGTGGAATCAGGCATCTCTGCCTTAATGAGTAAGAAAATATTGATTAAAAGCGCTAGTCTCCCTCAGCTCCTGAGCTCTGGAATCTTGCTGCTTTGACAGCACAAATCGATATCCTCTTGTGGGGGTTTAAGCTCTGATTTGTGAAATAGGAACTGCAGCAGGGTCCAATAAGAGTAGCTATCCAGCAGAGAAACTGCAGCAGGCACTGGCTCAAGGGAGATACATTTACCATTTGGGAAGTTTTTATTCAGGGCACGGAGCCCTGGGTCTGGGGCTCTGTGCAGCTCCACTAGTGACCTCCTGCCTCAGATTGCCCAGGAAGGGATCAGATTCTGTACATGTGCCTGTCTTTATTAGATTCCACCCTTATGTGCGGATACATCCCTATACAGAGTGAGTGCTGGGAACTTGAATGGCAGGAAGGTCTTTGAGGGCACTGACTGTATTTACTGTTGCACCATTTGTCCCCCTTTCTGTTCTGTAGGGAGTTCGAAGGCTCGGGGAACATGTTCTGGTAATGGATGTGCACACATCTCCTTTGCTCTTGCTCACTGGCACTTAAGGTTAAATATTTTATTGTACTGGAGAGTGAGCACACACTCTGGAGTCAACACAGACCCATTGGCTGTGAAGAGGTCATTTAGCCTTCCTCGGTTTGCTTTGCCTGACTACGAAAAATGTAGGTAACGGGTTCCAGCTGCTAGAGCTGTTGCAGGGATTCAGCAAGACTTGCAATGGAGTTCCAGGTCAGCTCCACAGAAGCTACATACTATGACAATATAACCCTTCCCCTAGGTTACTGATGAACTAGTTATCCAAATAAATGCCACAACATCTGGTGGGGTCTGAACAAATGGGGGAGTGAACATTTGGGATTCCCATTACTGGAAAGTTGTGGAAGCTTGCCTACACAATCCTGTAATACCAGTACTTGGGAAGTAAGGGCGGGAGAGTCAGAAGTTCAAGGTCATCCTCAAAAAGTCCCAGGCAGGCCTGAGATACATGAGGCTCTGTGTTTAAAATCTTAGTTAAGCTGGGTGGTGGTGGTGGTGGTGGTGATGGTGGTGGCAGACGAGGTGGCGGCAGCAGCGGCAGGGGCAGCAGTGGCAGCATACACCTTTAATCCCAGCACTTGGGAGGCAGGTGGATCTCTGTGAGTTCCAGGCCAGCCTGGTCTACAGAGTGAGTTCCAGGACAGCCAGAGTTACAACAGAGAAGCCCTGTCTCAAAAAAGAAAAGCAAAGACAAAACAAACAAACAAACAACATAGTTAAAAGCCCACGTGCGTGCGCGTGCACGCGCACACACACACACACACACACACACACACGTGAAGTAATAAGATGTTGCTTATTTGCTTGATTTTAATCCAAAGTGGTGGGGGAATTGGGTGAACAAATATACATGGCCCCATGCTGATTCATCTCCCAGTGGTGCTGGGAGATGGCTACACGGAGCTCATATTATTCCCTGCTGTTTATAAAGGTCTTTTTTTTTTTTTTTTTTTTTTTTTTGTAAGCTTATATGTACCATAAGAGAGATGGGTGAACAGATGACGTAGTTTGAAGACACACCTCTAGGTTTTGGCAAATGGAAAATCCAGGTATTCATGTGTGACCTTCCTGGAATTCTGTATCTATATAGTCTGATGGCACCCGCTGGAATCTTCTCAAAGAGAACATAGTGAGGTTCAATAGCGGCTGCCAGACTCCTTCCTTCTATTTTCTCTTTAAGTTGGTGCCCTTGCTTGCTTTTCTCAAATACCGTGGCATTTTGTTGTATGTATATATGTATGTACATGTGTGTATATGTGTATATATATATGTGTATGTATATGTGTATGTGTATGTATATGTGTATGTGTATGTATATGTGTATATATGTGTATGTGTGTATATATGTATATGTGTATGTGTATGAATATGTGTATATATGTGTATGTGTATGTATATGTGTATGTATATATATGTATATGTGTATATATGTGTATGTGTATGTATATGTGTATGTATATGTATATGTGTATGTATATGTATATGTGTATGTATATATATGTGTATGTGTATATATGTGTATGTATATGTGTATATATGTGTATGTGTGTATATATGTATATGTGTATGTGTATGAATATGTGTATATATGTGTATGTGTATGTATATGTGTATGTATATATATGTATATGTGTATATATGTGTATGTGTATGTATATGTATATGTGTATGTATATGTATATGTGTATGTATATGTATATGTGTATGTATATGTGTATGTATATATATGTGTGTATGTGTATATATGTGTATGTATATGTGTATATATATGTATATGTGTATGTGTATGTATATATATGTATATGTGTATGTGTATGTATATATATATGTATATGTGTATGTATATATGTATATGTGTATGTATATATGTGTATGTGTATGTATATGTGTATGTGTATATATATGTGTATGTATATGTGTATGTATATATATGTATATGTGTATGTATATGTGTATGTATATATATGTATATGTGTATGTATATATGTGTATGTGTATGTATATGTGTATATATATGTGTATGTGTATGTATATGTGTATATATATGTATATGTGTATGTATATATATGTATATGTGTATGTATATGTGTATATATATGTATATGTGTATATATGTGTATATGTGTATGTATATGTTTCCATATATGTAGATAGTTACTCAGCCTCTGCCCTTTAGACTGAAAAGCTCGGAGGGTTTTCCTGTCCTTCACAGTCTAGCACGAGCACTTTGAAGGAACTCACAAAACACCCCACATGAGGAGCAGAGAAAGCAGGGTTGGGGGTGCACCGGATGAGTCAGATTTAAAGAGCCAAGGCAGACACCGGCTATTAACTTAGAGAGCAGACAGCAATATGACAAGTGGGATCCGAAAAGGGAGAAAGCCAAAGACATCAGTTAAGCTCTTTAAAGGGAAAAAGAGCCCAGAGTATGTCGTAAAGAATAAAATGTGGGCATTTATATCTTCATTAAGAAGTTTATTAATTAGAGTTGAGTTGTTAACTAGTTTATAGCTCCCAAGGACTCGAGTAAGCCTCTGAGAACAGCCCAGGCAGAGAGCAGCCAGCCTGGATGATCGCCAGGCCTTGTTTGGGGGTGGTCTGTTTCGGCTTGGCAGACAATTTAATACCCGGCAGGTAGGAGAGCCAGCCTGGGGTGCTCTGCCCATCAGGCAGGGCAAGTTCTCAGGCTCCTTGCCAATTGCTCATTTGTGCCTCTCTCCTCTTTCTTTGGAAGTGAGGCCCAGGTCTGTGGTCAAGCGGTGGTCCTGCTCCCCCAGGCCTCTATTGTCTCCAGATTTAGGGGCTCACAGGGATTCTGAGTCTCTCAGACAAAGCGATGAACCCAGTGAGCATCACCCCTGTGGTCTCTAATAAAGAAGAGTGTCTTTCCCAGGTACCATGCAGTGTTTGTGCTGGTGGGGGGAAGACTCCCATTTAGAGGTGTTCAAGTTTATCTACTACTACTTACGATCCTGTACTTACCCTCCAGGTTTGATGATATTGTCCGTTTTCCTTGTCTTTCAAATTACTTATTATGAGACGTGGACTTCTACAGCCCATGCTGGCCTTGAACTTGCTATGCAGATGAGGATAAGCTTGAACTTGTGAGTCCTGGCATTACACGTAGGCTTGTCTTACCTTGCTGAGTTTATTCGTGATGAGGAACAGAGGAACCCAGGGCTTTGCGCGTGCTCTACCAACTAATTGCCTTCCCCAGTCCCGTACTAGTTCTTTGTTTTTTAAAGATTTTTATTTTTCAGTGTGTATCTGTGTGTGGGTATGTGCATGTATGATTGCAGGTACTGAAGAATTCAGCACCTGCCTCTGCAGGTTCTGAATTCAGAATTCAGATGTCTTCTGGGTCAGATGCCCGGGAGGTAGAGTTAGAGGCAATTATGAGCTATCTGACTTGGATGCTAGGAATTGAACTCAGGTCCTCTGTAAGAACAGCGAATGCTTTTAATTTTGAGGCCATTTCACCAGACCAACCCCCACATCGGTCTTTGACTCTTCAGTTCTCTCATAAGACAGAAAAAAGACATTCCAGGAGTGTCCGGTATGGGAAGTGGTTGGAGAGAAAATAATGCCAGTGATTGAAACAGACACGAACATGCAGGTCCCGTGATCGGATTTTGATTTCTCTGCAAACCCTGGCCGAAGAAGGCACACCACAGAGGTTCCGTCTTACGGATCTATGGTTTGGAGTTGCTGGCACTGATTGGCCTTCTTGGGACTCATCCTGTTTTTGTCTTTTTTGTTAAAATTCCAGCCCCCAGGTAGGACACCCCTCGTACTTGTGTGTGCAGGGGGTGTCCCCATGCAAGAAACATTTTTGCATTTCAGATCCTGGCTGCCACACTGACCTATGTCCTTCATGATAAAGAAAGAGACTGTATTTTGAATGTCCAATTCCTGTGAGCTCTGGCCATACTTAACTTTCCCGGGCTCTGAGTCTGAATTCCATATGAGATTTGCTGTGTGTTTTGGACTCCAGGAAGTGATTAGACTCACTGATCCCATTAACTCACGGAGGGCTGAAAGTTGTTCTTGTTCGGTGAATTGTTTCTGTCGCTCCTGGTAAGGTCAAGGGTCAGCCCTCAGGAATCACCTCTAGTGGTGAGATTCCCAAGCAGTTCCACACCGGAGAACCCAAAATACATTTGGAGAACTTTGTGGAAGTCACAGGACAAATTCTCTTGATTGCTTCGCTCACCTTTTGTTTTTTACTTTCCTTCGTGTAGAGGTTAAAAAGCTAAAAAACTACATTTCCAATACTACTTTACAACCAGAGCTCTGGGTATGAAATTGATTTTCTTCTTCTTCTTCTTGAATTAGATGTTCTTGTTCCAAGTTATCCAAGGTAGGAGGGAGGTGGGAACCATTTTCCTCCTTCGTTTTCTACCCCACTTGCTGGCAAGGAAGGATGGAAACAGGATGTTTGGAAACCTGCGCTGTAGTAACCCAATCTCCAGCTTAGAAGATCAAGGTCATTGTGACAGCCAGGACTTGGCATCTGTATTCCAATGCTCACTCCTGCTTCCAGAGATCTGGACTCTACATCCTGAATCTTGGGTTGCAGCAACACTTGTGACTTGTCTCCTGTGGCAGCCTGGAAGGAAGATGGGTCAATTTGCCAGTGTCCTGGGAGTCCGATCCTTCTTTAGCTCTTCTGTGGAGCTTGTCAACGCAATTGCCTGTGTGACGTCTGTGCCCGATCAGAGTAGGACCTGTCGAGATGGTTCAGTCAGTAAAGTGTTAACCCTGCTAGCATGAAGACCAAGGTTCAATCCCCAGAATCCAGCCCACCGAGCCCCAGATCTGTGAGAGGAAGGGAAGAAAGAACTGGGGTGATGGGGAACCCCACAGCTTTAGTCTTCCAGGTAGACCAGAATGTGACAAGAAGGGGTGTGGCACAGCAAAGGTGTCAGACAGGTGCCCAGATAGGGGGTAAGTGGGTTATCTGTCCAGGAAAGGTTTTTGCTAGGAGCACAGTGCTTGGGAACCTGAGAAAAACTTAGATAGTCCTGAATTGATTTCTGAGTTTATAAAAAAGTCATACAAAGATGAAGCAGGGTGAAAACAACGAACCCAGACGGTAACAAGAGGAAGTGCAATTTTTTGAACATTTTGATGATATTAAATCTGAGAGAGGTGGGGAGATGGGGAGCAATGAGAAGGGCTTTGAGAGGGGACTGGAACCGGAAAAGATCAGTGGGGTGACAGACTCCTGTGGAGACTTAATGTTCCTAATGGAATGGAGAGTAGCACAGGAGGCCGACCTGGTTCTTGCAAAAGGAGCTAATGTGAAACGTCCACAAACCGTGATCGCGTTTTATGAAGAGAGACGGTTGCGGCGTACATATCCAGAGGGCAGCGGAACAACGAGAACTAAGTGTGTGTGTCTGTCGTTCGTCTTTGTACACAATACTTCCACCTTTCTGCCTCCTCGCCCTGCTTCCATCCCTTTCTGTCCTAAACACATCCATGAAAAATGTGCTTTTTACTGTGTCCCACCGGAGAACAACGATAACAATAAAGTCATATGTGGTGGCATGTGCTTGTAATCCCAGCTCTGGTGAGGCAGACATACCTGAGGCTTGCTCACCAGCAGGCCTAGCCTACGTAGTGGGCTCCAAGACAATGAAAGATCCTGTCTCAAAAAAGCAAAGATGCCTGGCTCCCGAGGAGTGATTCCTGAGCTGGACCTCTGGCCTCCACATGCGTGTGCACGCACGTGACTATGGACACACACACACACACACACACACACACACACTGTGGGCATTGTGGTTTCTGGTTTACCCTTAAATGGCTTATAACATACTTGCTCCTGAAGCCAGTCCTCTTTCTAATCTCCGAGCCCTAAATTTGACATGAAGATAAAGATGGAAGATAAATCCTACCCTTCCTCGAGGTGCCTGGGTGCTAGGGTATCGTCTGAAAAGGATGCATACAAACGGAGTGGAGTGGGAGGTGGGGGGAAGCAAATGCCGTAAAACTGTAGTGTTGACTTCATTCCTTACCAGTTGCTTACCGGATCAGGGGTGCTCTATTGTGAATGCCATTGATGTTCTGGAGAGGGTTTAGGTCCCTGGAGGCTGTACTGGTAAGCCAGGCTCCCTGCCACCTCTGTCTTTTTAAATGTCTTGCTGTTAAGGTAAGGCTTTTTGAGAAGCAGACTGGGGTAGCATCCGTAAGCCACTGGTACGTGAGCCAGCCTGGTCTCCTGGCCTTTAATTGTTAAGATAGATCACTGTGGGTAATGTAGTCATCTTTCCGGGGAGTAGGGGGGAATGCGTTTTGGTGTGGGAATAATTGAATTGGTAATGGGAAGGTGGAAGAGTCGTTTTGTGTCAAAATATTCATTTCTCCCATAACTGTTGAGTAAATGTAGCCATTAGCGGCTGCATACAACCTTCCTTAATCCTTTGAGTTTTCAAGCAGCAGGCACACAGCTCCTGCTGAGAAACAGATTTGAGTGAGATGAGCATTTTCAGAAAGAGCAGGAATCTGTTCGCCATCTGCGGAGGGCGAAATTAATGCCTCCGTGTTCAGCATGAATTCAGGTGACTCTGGGTGGGGCTTGGGGGAGGGGGGGAGAAGAGCAAGGGTGTGGCTCTGAATTCCGGCTACCGACTGAAGCCAGCTTTCCCTGTGGCCGCCGGCAATGAAGGTGTCCTAAAGGCGGAGAGCATCATGGGTATGCCCCTGCGGTCTTTCTGATGAGCGGTGGTCAGAGGTAACATCACTTTTTGCGCTGGAGACATGTCCCTCCGAGGCGGCCCTGTGACCCTTTTGGATTGGTTTTTCTATAGAAATCCTTTCTTAAATGTTTGGTTGCTTTAGAGCAAATGACCTTTGCCCTTGCGGAGTAAGCGGTCCTGACTTGCACCTCATATTTGATTTAATTAACCCTTTCTCGAATGGTCATTATTGTGTACCAAATATTAATCTCCAGGACAACCTTAGTGCAGCAGATGAGAGTATTACCATCATTTTGTAAGCAGAAGACCCGAGACACAGATTAGGAACTTACCCACCGTCACAAAGCTAGCAAGCCTCAGCATGGTTCCGGCGTTGCAGTTGGACAGTGTTTCAGGAGTCCACCCACCTTCTCCATTTCGATCTTGGGGTGCTTTCCTTCCTCTCTTCTCTCCAAGCAAGGGCAGCCACATATTGTACTGCATTAACTCACTGGGGAAGCTGAGTCCAGGGGGTTGGGGGCCGCATTCTCCAGCCAGTGCCACTAACCTTTGACACTGTGATGCAACATTGTCATCTCCGCGGTTCATGCCTGAAAACCACACGGTAAAGGTGAGAAATAGAATCTCTTAAACGAAACAGATCTCAGTGTTTTAGGTACGTTTACTCTTTCTTGTTGGGCTGCATTTCATAGTTATCCTGGGCGTATATGGCATACAGGTCGTGGTCTGGACATGCCAGGGCTCTCTGTTCACTGGGTAGTGTTATGGCTTGTGACCAACACCTAGGGGCACAGGAGTCCTTATGCAGGTTGAACACAGGAAGTATATAGGCTCATAGCAGCTTGCCCTAGAAGTCACTATTTTATCTAGGGACTGAGTTCACCCCCACCCCACCCTCTTGTGGCTACATAGATGTCAGAAGCATGACAAAAATTCCACCTTAGAAAAGACAATATCTCTTGATATCTGTTCGTTTTATTTTATTTGAAAACATTTTTTTTTTTTGCCTTTGTTTTACCACGCAACTGATCCTCCCACTATCTGGGAATCTTAAAATTCTTATTGATCACATTATTAACTATAGTCATCATTATTATGCGGTGTTTTGGTTTTCTTTCTCCAGCCAGGGTCATGCTGGCATGGTACTTGATGGGTCGCCCGGGCTGACTTTGAAATCATGGCAACTCCCTGTGTCAGCCTTCTGAGTGTTGGCCTAATAGGTATGAGCTGGCAACCCTGGCTTTTTCTGGAACTCCATTTGAAGTTTGCTGTGTCTCTCTTCATTGTAAAACCACAGAAGGTCGAAAATATGAGCTGCCATCAAAGTTCTAACACGGTATTTAAATTAGATTGTGAAACCCAACTGCATTTTACAGCCCCCGTTGCTGCGGGAAATCACGTTCCGAGTTTCACTCTGTGGTGTCTGGTGAGCCTTGCCCTCTAATTGCAGGGTAGATGATGTCAGGAAGTATTGTGAAAGTTTATTTTTAGTTATGTATAAGATAATTGTTTTGTGCATTGTTGGGTGAAGGGCCACTTAGGTCTTGGCATTTTGTATTGTCTGCAGTATTGGATTTCTGTGAGGGATGTTTGATTGTTCATGATCTGCACATGCTCTCAGTAGAACACCTGAGTAGTTCTTCAATAAAAGCATCTGAGGTCAGATGCTCAGGATTCCACTGTCCAGTATGGCGCTGGCCAGGATAGTGGTTCCCTCTGCTGAGGTCTGACAGAGCTTGCATCAGTGTGAGAATGCCTCCTTGTCTTCCTTGGTGATCCCGCAACAGCAGCGAACTACTACAGCTGATCAAACACATTATGATGAGAACATGACCTCTATCTCCGATGGTATCTTTCAATGTGTTAATTTTGGTTGGAGACTCATTTCTGTGGCTACCGACCCTATTTGTTATCTGCAAAGTTTACCATTGTTGGTTCTTCCTGGTGGAAGAGGTCAGGATGGGACCTTGAACCTCTGAGCAAAATGCTCATGGGTCCATCATTAACCCTTCTAGGACTATTGATTCTGACTGAAACTTACAAAGCATCTACCTTCTTTTTCTTTTCTATGTTCAGCCTTTTATGTTTCTCTTCTAACTGTTGCTCAGGTGGTAGCTTCTGGATTTTGGGTTCACAGAGGTCAAATGTCTGAATTAAGCTTATATAGACAGATAAAACCTGGTAGATTTTCTAATACTCCCCTTCCTCGTCTTCTTCCTCCTTTTTTTTTTTTTTTTTTTTTTTTGAGACAGTGTTTCTCTGTTGTAACTCTGGCTGTCCTGGAACTCACTCTGTAGACCAGGCTGGCCTCGAACTCACAGAGATCCGCCTGCCTCTGCATTCCAAGTGCTGGGATTAAAGGCCTGTGCCACCACTGCCGGTCTCTGATACTCTTCTGAGTATAAAAAGTAGAACACAATTTGAATTAATTCCTGGATTAAAAGAAAAAGAAAATATTGCAAAGAGTTTGGGAGCCACTGGAAGAATAGAAGCCTTACAGGGGCCAGGTCAGCTTTGGAGACGTTTGGGGCTACTGTTAAAACCCTGAGACCTGTGGAAATGTACGTCCTTGCCATATCTACTTCTTTTGTGAATTGCTGGGTCTATCTTCCCCAGGTACTTGGGGATGCACTTTTCATTAGGTTCTCCACTTACGATGCTCAGTGTTCCATTTGAGGGACACAAATCAGATTGACCTCAGAGATCTGCGTGCCTGTTATAAATTCCCAGCAGATGGCACCCAAGTGTCTTTTCTAACAAGTCACTGGGTTTGAGAAACAAGACACATTTTCTGTTTTGCACAGAGGCTTCTTAAGGGGTCTGGGGGAGTCTGTCTTCCTGCAGTTCTGAGGTTGTATATTCTTGATTATAACCAAGGAAGAAAGGGAATCTCTCCCATCAGCTCCAACACCTTTGATGGACCTGGCTTGGTTTGCATCTTGGTACAGTTTCTGTGGCCCACGGAGCATCCGTGATCTAACTCCTCAGACGTCCCAACTGATACACAATTTTCTTTCCATTTATAAAAGTCCCACCGCTGCCTAGAGAACTCAGAAAGTCCGTGTGTGATTGTCGATGCAACCTTCTTTAAGACAGGTGTTTCAAACCGTCACCGACCTGCTGTGTTCATTTTTAAGGGCAATGTCTTGAGTAAAGGCCTGCTGCAGTTTGAATCTGTCTTCTCTAAAATCCAGACGTTCCCAGTGTGATAGTATCAAGGGGGCGGGGCCCTCCTGGAGCTGATTATGTGATGAGGGATCCTCTTCTCATTGATTGGTTAAGTCCTTACGAAAGAGCCTTCACCCAGCGTTCCCACAATTCTGCCCCTCTGCGACCCCTCCGTGTGAGTACACGCACTGCGTTCTACTTAGGACACAGCAACGAGGGGCCACTCTGGAACAGCTCCGGATCCTCGCCAGACAGGGAACCTAACGGCCCCTTTCGGGTGATGTGGCAGTATGAAAATATCTCTTACGTTCTAAGGGGCTGGGACTTGTTGCTGGACTTCACAGCCACCTTTGAGGTCACTTAAGACTTTAAGGCTGCTGTCCTACTGTGTGCTCACACCGTTTGTTTAACCCGCCTTCGAGAGAACAACGTAAACAGTCCACGTTACTTGCCTTGAATTTCCCGGGTAATCAGTTTTTTACAGTCTAAGCGAGTGCACAGCTGTAATCTTAAATTATATATTCTTCCATGTCCCTGACCCAGACTGTGCATGTGTATCGTTTGCCCGAAAGCAGTAAATACTGAAGTTGGAAGTAACTTCTTAAAATCTACCATAAAGATCGGAAGCAACCATTTATAGATATTGGTTGATAAACGATGATGTTTGTTATCTGGGTCAGTTGGGATCGGTTAGAGGTAGTGACGTAATCCTTTGTATAACCCTGTTAAAGATTTCTGCAAAGTGTTTCCTCCATGTGACGCTTTTGATGCTTTCCCAGAGCGAAAAAAGTTCTTAGGGACAGAGAGAGACATACACGACCCACTACTACAGACAGACACAGAGACACGCACAATCACACAGAAAAAGACCCAGGGACAGACAGATTCATGAGACAGCTTTCAGGCAGGCACAGCTTCCGACTCATATGACAGACAGACAGTCAGACGGGGTACAGAGGGCACAGAGAGCATGAAGTAAAAGAATTCAGATCTGGATTTGCTCTTGGTTAACCTACCCAGAGGGAGAGAGTGTTTTTATTTCCTAATGCAACACTGATGTGTTATTGGTAACTTGGAGTTGATCAGATAAATTTCTTATTTTGTGTTCACTATCTAGCCTGGTTTTTTAATTTATTTTTTTATTTTTATTTATTTATTGTAGTAGCAGCAGTGGGACCAAGGCAATCAATGCTTTCCTCTCTCAGGTCAAGTCTGGAGATGCTGTAACTTGTTAGGCACTGGGGCTAATTACTCATTTCCAACTCATCTGCAATACAATAACACAGGGGAAATAGATTAACCACAGTCAAAGCTCCTGCTTGGCAAAGAAGGGTAGGACTAGCAAGACAAAATGGGGCCCAAGCCCTGCTCTGCCCACAGACCCAGTGAGGGACATAAATGCCTTGTTTTGCCTTGGCTACTCTGCCCTTGGCTCTCTGTCTCCATGCCATGACAGAGAGACAGCCCAGGGAAGGCTGGGTTCCTTGAGAAGCTGCTTGGCTTTCCCTGTTCTCCCAGTGGTCTGGGCACACGGAGGAGCTCACAACCACCTGTAACTCCAGTTTCAGGGCATCTGCTCTACCCTTCTGGCTTCCACGGGCTCCTGCACATACATAGGTACACAGAAACTCATACAAGCACACGCACATACAAAGAAATGGTGAAGTAGATACAAAAATCTTAAAAGATCTACTTGGATATTGATTTTTGAGCTCTTTCTTAAAAAAAAGTTTTCTCAGTCAACGTTTACTTCTTTATGATCCCGGAATTGCATGAGTACTTTTTTTTTCACAAATAAACCGAAGGCCACAGAGGTAGGCAATTCGCTCACAGTCACCGAGGAAATTTAAAAAGTGAGTTAAAATGGGATTGTCTCTTTTGAGGTCACAAGGGCATTCACACCTTGGTAAGCATTAGAATGACCCCTACTACGACTCGTAGGTGGCTTTAATAATTTCTTCCTAATGTTTCCGGAGCACAGTCAAAGTTTGAGAGCCACTGTTCTTCAGTGTACTACTATTACCAAGAGCCAAGAAATGGAGCCAGCCTGGCTACCAACAGGTGGATGGATAATGGAAATGTGGTGTGTATACTCGAAGGAATTTTATTCAACCACGAAGGATGAAATGAAATTGTGACCTCTGTAGGGAAATGTGTGGGACTGGAGACCGTGCTGTGTCCAAGTTGAGGGGCTCCACTGACTCCCGTAAGCCACCGATCTTACAGAACCTCGGTATGTGACCGGATGCCGCCTTTGAAGTTTCTGGATTTCTAGAAGCTAATCTACAGGGCTTTACCTGTCCTTCCTTGGACTCAGTTTAATAACTTTCCCTTGGCCTCTGCCTCAGGGCAACTGAAACAAGAGTCAGAATTGGTAAATCAGAGCTTATCCACCCTCTGGCTCCTGGCTAGATCCCAATTATTTGCACGTCATGATGGGAAAATGACTCTTTTCTGAGGGAGAGGTACATAGAGGTGTTGTTTAGCCTGGGTGTTCAGTCTTTCTCTATTTTTAGATCTTTCCTGGATATCCTCTCTCCTTGTTAGTGAGATAACTTTACTGTAGGGGCAATGATCCATCTTTGCTTGCTGTGTGTGTGTGTGTTTGTGTGTGTGTGTGTGCGCGCACACACACTCCTGTTCACACAGAGGCCAGAGGTCAGAGTTGAGCTTCTTCCTCTCTTTCTCACCTCCTTATTTTTTGAGACAGCATCTCTTTGAGTCAGGAGCTCACTGTTTTGGCTAGACTGGCTGCCCAGTGAGCCCCGGGATACCTCCATCTCCAGTATGGGGGTTCCATGCCACCATCACGGCCACATCCTGTCCATGTGGTGCTGACAACATCAGGTCCTCATGGTGTAGCAGCCCCCTCCTGGCTCTCCTCAGTGGTATGGATGGGGTAGCTGTCTGGCCCTAGTGACTTGGGTTATTGACCACAGACAGGAAGAGTGAGTATTGTCCTATTTGCTCCCATCCACGTGCACAAACGCCAACTTGTGTGGAGGCTTATTTTCCTTCTTCTAGGACCAGGCTAAAGACTATAAGAAGTATGCTTGTATTTTTCTAAAGTGTTTTATTTTTATTTTTTTTTAACCAAACAATCATCTTATCATGGTCTGTGTATCAGGATATACCAGGTAGTGAGTGGTACCTAGTTTCTGCCTTCCCAGCCAGACCTGGGTACTCCTCGAAGCCTCTGCCTCGTATCAGCTAAGCTCTGTGTAAGGATACGTCACCTACTAATACATCAGCTACCGATACTAATTTCAGTATTAGTCATCTTTGTACCGTTAATTCCGGGAACTCAAATGTCACTAGCCTAAGGGGAGACAAGCAGGGGAAACAAAGACCAGGCATTGGAAGGACTCTGTGCAGCTAACATCAGAGCTACAAAAAGAGGCGGTTCTGGAAACTTCTGTGACTAAGCCGGAGGAATCAATCAACTCTCTTTGCGTCTCCCTCCTATTCCGGATTTATTTCCCCAGATTCTTCCACATCGTTGCTGCAGGAGGTTCTGAGTTACATCCTTAGCACTGTACAACCCAGGTGGAGAGGAATTCTTTCCATCTGGCTTCAGGTGGAAGACACTGGATCACGACTCTGATAACTCTGTCTTGGGCAAGTTATTGGAGCTGAGGGAACTGTCATCAGCTCAGCCTAGGCCATCTGCCTTCCCATGATGCCCCTGGCTGGATGGGTTGGTTGGCAGACAGACAAGACACTACCATAGTAGATTACCACTCTCAGCCTAGGCCTTTGTCATCTGACCTTGCTGACTGTGGAGGGAACCAGCCTTTCCCACAAATGGGTTCACGGAAACTCTACACAGTAGAGAGTACGAGCACAGGAAAATGAAGAATGACAAACGAACAGGGTAGTTCGTTCTTTATGGGACCCAAGGAAATGACATGCACCATCGTGCTTTAAAATGACACGTGGAACACGCTTTAGAAGTAAAACGCAGGAGCGTTTTTAATATGGGAATTAACAGCGTACATATTAAGAAAAGAGAGGGGCAAGAGAGAGAGACTGACAATGCAATGTGCCTTGTCAGTGGAAAAACCACACCAAGAAAAAAGGGAGGGAGAGACTGACAACATACATTACCAGGGAAAGGACCACACCAGAAAGAGAGAGAATTGCTCTGGGAAGAGGTTTAAAAAGCCAGATAGTTTTTTGATATGCAGATGTTGCTCAGGGCTTCACAGGTTTCGTATGTAGATGCAGTCACACCCAGGATGGGGGTTGGGAGTCCTTCCTCCTGCGACTTATCTTGTTTGCTAAGAAAGAACATTAGTCTTAATACTGTTAGCTGAATAATATCTCCATCTGCCCCAAGCAGAGCAGAGTGCCATGTAGGCAAAGAAGGTTTTTATTTTACAGTTTTTAGCTGTTTGGTGCGTATTTATTTTTTCTCTATCTAGGCCCCTTTTGCTTCTGTCTGTTACTATCAATATGAATGGGTAGCTTTACGCATGCCAGGACTTAGAAGCCTGCAAGCTTTTTGCAAAGACAATTACTTTTGAGTAAAAAATGGCCACTTCTCCTTCTCAGCTCACACTGGCCAGCTAAGGTGTCACTAGGCCATGCAGACATAAGGAAAGACTTTTGTCGCCATTACAGCAAAGGGGAGGAAGGGGCAGAATGGCTGGTAAGCCGAAGTTCCCCGCTGGAGAGTCTGGAACCTTGTCGACAGACTTCAACCTCATCGCCAGGGTATTGGGGCTCCAGCAGCTGACTTGTGATAACGCTTAATTCTTAACTCGCTGGTCTGTTTTTAAGATACAGGGGACCTGACGTCTTCTGCCAATTATTGTTGTACTTATTCAGTTCTTGGTTAGCATCACGTTTTGCACGAATGGCCAAGGCCTGCAAGGTGGCTCAGCGAGCAAAGGCACTTGCTGCCAAGCTGGGTGACCCGAGTTTGATCCCCATGCATCGAGAGAGAATAGGCTCTCCAAGGTTGTCTTCTGATCTCTTTATGTGTGCACACCAAGCAAGCAAGCAGACAAATAAATAAATGTAATGAGTGGTCAAACAAATACATCAGGGCATTTGAAACCACTCAAAGAATGGGAAGTTTCCTTTTGATAGTAAAAATAATAATAAAAAAAATGTCCATTATTTCCATAGACAACAAACTTGACTTTACAGACACTGCCAATTTTCCTTGGTGATGCCATCCCTCTGGCTTCGGAAAAACAGTCACGTTCTGCCTAATTTATGCTTTTGATGATGAATGTGGTTCCCAGATATTCAGCTGGGACAGTGATCTCTGGAGACAGCCATGGAAACTAACTGGAGCGTCTACATCATACCCGAGTGCAGGTGTTTGATTAGCAGCAGGTGTTGGAGATGTCAGCGCTGGAAATCGTAGCCTTCCCTTCCCCCTCACCCCCGAGAGGCTTTAGATTTCCTTCGACCTGAGATTTCTGCAAGAAAATAAAACTGTGTCCCAAACAGCTGCTCATCGGACATGCAGGCTGCTGCTTCCCAAAGGGAAGTTGCTTCTTAAAGGGACAGCACAGAGCTAGTGCTAGAGATGGTGCAGTGGTTAAAACACTTGGCCATGCAAACATAAGGACTGGAGTTTAGATCCCCGGAACTCGTGAAGATGCAGGAGGGGCATAGTGATTCATCTGTATTTCTAGCCTCGAAGAGGGAGGTAGCATTCCCAGAGCAGGCTGACTAGTGTCACCACCCATATTAGCACCCTCATGGAACACACACACACACACACACACACACACACACACACACACACACACACACACACACGGTGCAGTACTTGCTTTTTGAGCCTGCTGCGAACACCTGGGGACCAGAAAACAGGGTTGTACCTCTTTATATGTTAAGTGGGTTTTGTGCAACAGAGTGCAGTGCTAAATGGCTATTAGGTGGCTAAAGACTTAGGGCCTGAAGATGGTTCAG
Organism: Cricetomys ansorgei; assembly: GCA_026225945.1. Taxonomy (NCBI): domain Eukaryota; kingdom Metazoa; phylum Chordata; class Mammalia; order Rodentia; family Nesomyidae; genus Cricetomys; species Cricetomys ansorgei. The sequence continues at coordinate 7,130,801 of JAMJFZ010003544.1, forward strand.
CGGTTAGAGCGCTGGCTGCTTTTCCAGAAGACCTGGGTTCGGTTCCCAGCATCCACGTTAGCTCACAACTGTCTGTAACTGCAGTTCCAGGGGATCTGATACTCCATGGGCACTGGACACGCACAGTGTACACTACATGCAGGCAAAATACCCATTACACATAAACAAACAAAACCCAACAAAATGCGCAATAAGTTCTTATGGAAGAGTATCTTGCCCGTTATCTTCTGGGTCTTGAGACAAAATTTGGTTGTTTTTTTTTTAGTTCCAGGTATCTAATTTCTGTGATCCCATAAAGAACAGAAAGAAAAGAAACCTCCTCGGGTTACTTTTCAGGTTCCGAATGCTTTCAGGGAAGTGTAAGTTGGGTAATTGTCACTTCTGCTTAACTTAGCAATCTTGTGCTGGAGAGTCTTTAAATACGAAGGAACGGGCATAAATCTTGCAAAGTTCAAAATCCATTACCTAGGGATATAGTTAATGCCTCCCATCTCAAAGTGTAATTATCTTTTTTTTTTTTTTTTTTTTTTAAGATCTGGCTAAAGAAAAAGCTTGGCTGTTAAAAAAAAAAAATCCAAATCAACTTTTAAATCAACAGTTGCTCTAATTGAACTCATTGCATATGGTCCCAGGTGCGGATAGGAAAAGAAAAAAAAACCCGAAGGCGTTTGTGGGATTTCCATTCTTCGTATTTACATTCCAGATTAGACTGGAGGGTTTGCTAACGCCAAGGGATTCAGAGCGCCCGAGGCACACAGCGCCCCCTACTGGTGACAGAGTAAAATGGCTACTCTCAGTGGTCTGCAAGACGGGTCACACTGTCCCTAGACAGAGCAGATCACGTGCTCCTGTCTGAGCATCCCTTATTTTTACCCTCTAGCATTTATTTTAGCCATTCCCTGTAGGCATTATCTGAGGGAACTCCACAGAAGCTGAAAAGCACTAGCTAATAAAGCCTTCATTTGGGTCTCAAAGCCTTATCTTCCCCACACCTTTGTTTAAATGTTTACAGAAGAAAGAGCTTGTTAAAGTGCTAATCTTGCTTGTCAATGGCGCCAGGTTCCAGTGGCCCACTTTTGCTGAGCCACGCAAGCTGTACAGTGTTTTCTTTAGTTGCCTTTGATAGCCCATGTCCCATCCTGATACAGTTGACCGGATCCACAAGTCCAAACCCGGCTTTCCAGTCCTCCCACACTTCCCAGATTTAGGACAGCGTGGGGCCCATTTGGGCTGGTATGATTTGCCCACTTAACCCAGAAGTCATGGGGCACAGAAATTGGGGGTGGGATGGGCACTCTCCAATACTATGACAAAATACTGGGGGATACAGTTTTATTTTGGCTTGTGATTTTGGAGCTTCCAATGCCAGATTTGGCAGACCCTCTGCTTTGAGCCTTTGGTGGGCATGCCGGGTTACAGTGACCGGGAGGCGGTGTGGAAGGTGTGTGGGGATTGGGGGGAGGCGGGTGGGAATGTTTTACTGCAGAACAATGCTACCTACACCGTGAGCCAGAGAGCAGAGTCCAGCATCGCTTTAAGGTAAACGGTTCTATTTGAGGGTCAAATGACCTTTTCACAGGGGTCGTGTAAGACCAACTGCATATCTGATATTTATATTACGATTCATAACAGTAGCAAAATTACACTTAAGACATAGCAATGAAAATAATTTGGGGGGGGGTTGCCACATGAATACTCATTTCCCCCAGGGGAATATGTTTTCAAATCGTAGTCCCCAGGGTGACACGTTGGAAAGCAGTAGAACTTTTAAGGGGCTTGTAAATCCTCAAGGCTTGCCTCCAGTAGCCCAGGTCCTCCAGTGAGGCTCCACCTCCTGAAGGTCTCACAACCTTTCCAAACAGCACCTCTGGCAGGGACCAAATGTTCAAACACCCGAGACTGTGGGGGACATCTCTCGTTTAAGCCATGCCACCGTTCTCTTGTCTATAAGTAATATATTCTCCCTTGTGGATAAACAGCTAATTTGTGACATCTCTTCTCTGGAAAAAACATTTCCCGTAAGAGCTGAAGATAGGATTGGTGCTTATTTGTTCCTCGCTAGGAACAGAGAAGACTCTCCTCTTGCTTTATTAACTGAGAAGGTTACTTATGCGTGTTCTGGGTTTTTATGTGTTTTTAAATTTGATTTGTTTTTTTTTTTTTTTTCTGACTCATGTAAATTAATAGCTTCAAGAGTTCCACAGTTTTTTGGAGGGGAGAGATACTTTTTTAGCAAATTTTACCAAATCTGGTCCTCATAATCTTATGAAATGTGTAGGGATAATGTCGTAATTGTTAACAAGGAACCTTAAGAGGGAGTTTTTATGGGTACGGCCCCGAAAGCGCAGACAACAGAAGCAGCCACAGACAAGTGGGATTTCGTTAAACAAAAATGCTTTGCGTTGTAGAGGAAGCAACTTGCTAAGTGAAGAGTAACCTGCGGAATGTGAGAAGACGTTTGCAAACCTTACATTCTGGTAAGCCAGTACTATCCAGAGGAGGCCAAAGGATAGTAAGAAAGGGTGTTCCCAGTGAGCAAGAAGGGGTCGAACACCTCAACGACGTTTTTCTAAAGATCTGTCGAAGGCCAGCAGGTACAGGGAAGAACGGGGCTGATGAGATGGGTAAAGGCGCTTGCCGTACAAACCTAGTGACTTGAGTTCGATTCCTTGAACCCGAATGAAGGTAGAAGAAGAGAGGAGACCCCACAAAGTTGTTCTCTCTCCACGGGTGCGCTGTGGCACATTCGCCCACATACGCGTCCTGCACATACGCCGACGATAAAGTAGTCAGCATCGCATATTGCTACGGAGATTCAAATTAACAGAGCGATGAGACGTCATTTCACACCTGTTAGAATAGCAGGTGTGCGCACCGATTGATGGCCGAGTAAGGAAAATGGGGTGTGTGCATCCGAGGAGTGCTATTTAGTTTTGGAAAAGAAGGGAATTCTGTGCTTGACAGCCTGGACAGTCAGGATTTCAAGTGAAATATGCCATAAACAGAAAGATGAACATGGTAGAGCCTCACTTATGTGCGGAGTCTGAATAGTTGAGAATACCGTTCTGGGTAGCACAGGCTGCGGTGGGGGAGGGCAGAGTGGGAAGGTAGGGGTGGACAGAGGTTGATCGCATACAAAGTTCCCCATGAACCCGAGGAGGAACTTTTGTTACCCCTGCTGTCGCACAGCGGTTTGATTTTCCGGGCGATCAAAATTATGAATATCAAAAAGTGAATTTCGAATACCTCCCCGTAAAAATGTCAAGATGATGGATACGTTAATTGGCTTGTTGCAGTAATTCTACATTGCTTACAGATGTCGAAACATCACACCGTGCCTCGTGAGCGTTTGCAATTACGCTTAGTCAATCAAAAATAGCATTAAAGAGGGCCAACGAGATGACTTGGTGGCAAAAGGTGCTTGCCGCCCAATCTGATGATATGAGTTTGGTTGCCAGAACCTATAAGATGAAAGAACCGATTCTCACTAAGGGTTCTCTGACCTCCACCTCCCCCAAAATAAAATAAAATAAAAACTAAACATTATGAGGTCATATACTCAAACTAAATTTCAAAATTATTTTTTTTCCCCCTCTTTATTGTAACCAAGGCTCAGTGTGAGTGCCAGTCTCGAATTGCCACTGATGGAGGCCCTTCAGTGCTTTTTTCTGTGTCCTGTATCATGGTAGCGCTTCTGAGAGGGGTCCAGTGCCAACAGCTCTACGACTTAGAATCTAAGAGCTTAAAAGATTTGGGGGCCTTGGAATGTAAGAACACAGGCAATGTTTAATTACTCTTTTTAAAAAAAAAAAGATTTATTTCTATGCATGTCTGGCTGTATGTGTACTGCATGTGTGCCTGGTTCCCGCAGAGGTCTGAAGAGGGCATTGGATGTCTTGGAACTGGAGCTACAGATGGTCGTGAGCTGCCATGTAGGAGGAGCTGGGAACCAAACCCAGGTCCACTGCAAGAGCAACAAGTACTCTTAACCACTGAGCACCCACAGGCAATTGTTTATATTGTGATTTAGTCAGAGTTCTCTGATGGGGTCAGTAGAATTGAAATGATTTACCCAATTACAGAGGCTCTGAAGGTCCCTGAAAGGTTGTGTGGAAACTGCAGAGCCAGGGATGCTCTGTCTCTGTCTGAGTCCAAAGGCCTCAGAGCTGAGGAAATGGAGGGTGAAATTCAGTTTGAGGCCAAGAACTTAAGATCCTTGGGAGGAGCACTGTGAATCTTGGGAGTCCAAAACCCAGAAAACCAGGCTCAGGAGAAGGGTGTTGTAGCCTGGGAAGAGGAAGGGAGGGGAAGAATTCATCCTTCTTCCATTCAGGGCCCCCAGCTGATTAGATGGTACCCACCCTCATTGAGGATGAATCTTTCCATTCAGTTTCCCTTCCCAAGCAGAGCTGGGCCTCGCAGGCACGCCTGGGCAGCCAGGTCATTCTACTCTAACCTACTGCAGCCTACACAGCTTTGCCTTCAAAGTGCAGAAAGAGACTAGTCCAGAGCCCACAGAAGTGCCGATCGTAGTTAGTGCAGCAATTAGGAAACCGTAAGGGTGTCCTTCAGTTCACTCCAGTTGGCATCCAGATTCAGCCACTGTAGAGAAAATAACCGTGTTGCTATTTTATTTATTTATTTGGGAGTCATGGGTTGTCACGGGCGTGTGGGGCTCTGATACCTCCCTTCACCCTGCTTTTCTTCTTTCCTCAGGGTTAGCTGGGAAGAAGGAGGATTCTGATACAGACTTGAGACAGGGAGCTGGAGGTCTGTGGGATCTTTGTCTCCATGGAACAGAATTTAGCATGCTTTTTTCCAGCCAGACGCTCTGATGTTCCCTGACCTAGAATGGTACCTAGCCTTTTCTAGGTTACCCTGGCCACCCAGGTGCGTGCAGGTGAACGAACAAAGAAAGAAGGAATGTACGAGACTGTGGCTAAGTATGGTGGAGGAGAAAGTCTACTGTAGGCAAGAGGGTAACACAATTAGAGGTGGAGACATCTGGGAGGGTCCAGGGTAGACAGGACCAGACTGAGCTGCCGGGCCATGTGAGGAGAGTGGGGAGGGGAGAGGGGAGAGAGGAGAAAGAGGGGAACCGGGAGACTGAGAGGCCAGGAGGCCAAAAGAGAGAGGTAACCAAAATGGCTTGATTATATAAGGAAGAGCAGCCCAGCCACCCTGGGTTGAAGAGTTCAGGGTAGGGGGAGGGTATGCAAGCCAGGAGGACCTTGTTAACAGGTAGGGACTGAGGGATGCTGGGAGAATCTGGAGGCCGGGTCTGCTTTGATATGTTAAGTAGGTATCTTAGCTGGCAGAGTTTGAGATGGAACAGCAGGCTGTTGAGGGATAGGGCTCAGCTGACACTAGCCATTAGCCTTAGTTTTTAGATCTAAGGGACTCTGAAGACAGTCTCTTTTTAAGATAAGATTTTTTACTGTGTGTGTGTATGTGTGCGTGTGCACGCGAGTGTGTGTTCACAAGCAGGTGCCATGGTGCTTGTGTGGAGGTTTAGAGCGTGTAGGAGTCAGATTTTTCCTTTTACTAAGTGGAGGAGAATTGAATTCAGGCGGTAAGGCTTGGCTGCAACCGCCCTTATGCACTGAGTCATCTCACCTGTCTGTGAAGACAGACTGGACTCTCTGATTAGGAGCTGAAGGCAGCAGTAGGGGCAACCCCCCCACTCCCCCAAGGAAGTTTTCTGGGCCCAGTCTTTCTGATATTTTGGCTTTCTATGGAATTTCCATTTCTCTGTTAGAAGCCTCATTTTGACATTTGACAAGCTTTGGTAATTGAGAAAGGGGGCGGAAGAATAAGAGGCAGCATCCGTATCTGTGTCTCTGGATACTGTCTGCCATCGGTTAATGGGAATATGTGCGGTCTGCCTTACAGAATTTCTGAAATGCCTCTTGCAAATCCCTCCTCCTCTTTGCTTGCTCACATCTCCAAAAGTGTGTATCACCTTCTTTGCCTAGATTTGAAAACTGCAGATTTTTAAAAAACCCTCTTCTTTATGTTCTGAGAGTTTGGAGAGCTCATTTTATCTATTGTCACTCTGCTGCCAGAGATGTTCTAGGCCCAGGGAAATGTAGTCCTTCAAAGCACGTGTGTGTGTGTGTGTGTGTGTGTGTGTGTGTGTGTGCACGCTGAGCTAAACGCAAGGCTATGGTTCAGTGGTACTCTCTGTGGAGACACTGTCCTTGGTGAGCCTGATTCTTTTCCTTGCTTGTCAGGTTTTTAGAAAGTCATCTGACAGCACGTTAAATGCACATCTAAAGAGAATAAAATTAATAATTCCTCCTTCATTTGTGTGCTTTTCCCCCTGGTCTCTACTATATACTTGCTAAAGTGATGAATCTTTACAAATGTTTGTACGAACCAACTGTGATGGGCGTGGACTGCTTAGAAAAAAAAAAAAAAAACACTTTCCCCTTTCCTTTCTTCGGATAGTCACAGCAGTGAGAGCCAGGGGGCCGCTCCTTCTGTTGTGCTAAAGTGTTTGTGGTGTAAGTTATGTCATCTTGACGTCTTCACTCTCGGGCTTTTAGAATTTGATTTTGCTGGACTCGGCTTTGATTTAACACTTATAGTTTCGGGGGTGGGCATGGATCCTATTCACCCAAAAAGTCTTTGGTGCACCAGCAAACTAATAAAAGCTATCCAGCTAAGTAAATCCATTTTCAATTATCCAGCAACACGGTGACATTTTTTAGATGCACAGTTGGCTTAGTACTTGAGAGGGGAAAAAAAAAACCAAAACCAAACCAATCTATCATATACGAGGCTTGACATTCACTCAGTGCGCACCCTTAGATTTACAAATGTCTTCTTATTGCAAAGACCCTTTATTAGCCTAGGTAGCCAGAGCAAAAGGCACTAACAAGCCCAATGACATGAATTTAAATGGTGGGAAGAGAATGGGTTTTCTCCATTTCCCGACCTTATAACCACATGAGTGAACTGACAGTATTGAATGCAATCTTGACTTTGCCACAGTAGAGATTTTGATGCGACAATGTAATTTTAAGTTTCTTGGCCACCAATTAAGCCAAGTGTGAATGGGCCATTGCAAAAGGATCTGCAGGTTTAGGAGAAACACGTCTGCTCTCACCATGTTGGGTGGTTTCTTAGGGCTAGCACTCATTACAGGAAAGTAATTCCAGTCCCTGATTCGTCACAGGTTAAAAAGTAGAGCCTGGCTGTGGTGGCACACACTTTTCATCCCAGCACTCGGGAGGCAGAGACAAGTGGATCTTTGTGAGTTTGAGGCCAGCCTGGTCTACAGAGTGAGATCCAGGAGTTCCAGAGTTACAACAGAGAAATGATGTCTCAAAAATATCAAAAATACATAAAAATAAAAATATAAAAATAGGGGAACAACTTTCTGGGCCTAGGTTTACTAATCTGTAAATTAGGGTTAAGGGGCATGGCAGAATGGCTCTGTGGGTAAAGGAGCTTGTGCCAAGTCTGACAATCAGAGTTCAACACCAAGGACCCACAGAGTGGAAAGACAGAACTCCCGTAAGTTGTGGTGTCTGATCTCCACATGCACTTTGTGTCACACAAACACACCACACACACATATACACACACACACAACCACACACACCACACACATTTGGTGGCTTTTCTTAGGTGGAAGGTGTTATTCAACTGTCTGTACAGACTGGGAAGCAATCAGAAGCTCAGTGCTGGTGGTGGAGGCCAAGGAGGAGGAGGAAGAGGAGGGGTGGAGAGGAGAGGGAGGAGGAAGAGGAGGAGGAGAGAGGAGAAGGGTGGACTACTTTGCAGCTACCTCTGGAAATGTCTACATTTGCAGACTGAGAGACTGTGGTCCATCAGCAAAGATGTGGGGCATTTTGTTGATTGATGGGAGGGTCCAGCCCACTGTGAGAGAAGGTAGCGCCACCCAGTGGGCAAGGTGGCTTTGGGTTGTATAAAAGAGCTGAGCAAGCTTTAAGGAGCAAGCCAGTAAACAGCATCTGTCCGCGGCCTCTGCTTCGGTTCCTGTCTTGCTTCAGTTTCTACCCCGACTTCTCTTCATGGTGGACTGTCCCCCCACGCCCCCACCCCCCCACCGCCCCACCCCCGCGCCCCCACAGTGTAAACCAAATAAACCCTTTCCTCCCCAAGTTCCTTTTAGTCACGGTGTTTATCACAGCAACAGAGAAACCTAAGGAATATAAAACCCCAAAGGAATCTACCTAGGAAATACCGGAGAAATGAATTTAGCACTGTCAGGACAAAGCATATAAAAGCCACTGTCTTTTCTATACACGGTAGGAACTTTGCAGACAGGATGGGAAAACCGTTTGGCTTTTGTAGAAGCGTATCTGCCACTCTGTTCAGAGGTGCCGCTCAGAGGTTGCTGCTGGAGAACAGGGTTCCCCAAACCCTGATTTAAAAGATCATGATCCAGGTGCCCGGAATGAGTTGCTGGAAAGGGAAAGGTTGGCAGTGCTGTGCCAAGATACCTCAGCTCTTGCCGTCTCAGTCGATCCTGTGGCCAGCAGAAAACAAGCCATTCCTGTCCTCCAGGCCTCTCATTCTGTCCCCCCTCCACCCATCCCTCACACAGCTCCACTCCATTCCCCAGCTTGGAGCAGACTGTGGCTCTCAGCGTTCCCGGGGTGGGGGGGGGTAAGGGGAAGAAGATGACGGGCACCCATCTTCCAAGCTGCCGTCTCGTGCCTGGCGCTGGGCACTTTCCAACAATTCGGGTCTCTCTTGGTCCCCGAACTGCTGCCGGGAGCTGCGTGGAGAGTCTGTTGGGACCACCGTTTTGTGCGTTGTGTGCAAAGGTTCCAAGGATGCACGCATTGTCGTGAGGATGGTACTCCACCTTGAGGGTCACGTGCTCCAACCACCCTTTACCGGCCTCTGGGCTCCGCACTGTGGTCAAACACACCTCACAGTTCCTCTGGCTCCTCCACTGAGCCCTGTTTTTTTTTTTTTTTTCTCCACCCTGCTTTTATCTACCTTCACTTCATCACCCGAAGAGGCAAGTGTCAGCTCTGGGAGTCCTTCCTTCCCTGGCTGTTCAGACAGAAGCCCCACCCAGACGTTTGCCACTTTGGGAACCACACAGAAGTGTTAATACTGCTCCCGCAGGGGGCCGATAGACATCACCATGTTCTCCATTTGCATAGGCAGTTCTATTTTGAGACTGGTGACATTGACCACTCCCATCATCTTGCTACCCAGGAGACAGAGATGGGGCCCCGGGAAACCCCAGGAGGAAGAGGAGGAGGAGGAGGAGGTATGCCCACCAAAGTCTGTGGGATGGAAGAATGATCTGTCTCGTTGTCTAGGTCTCTGGAGCACCCTCGGATGGTTACTCGCTTCCCCTGAGATGGATCCTCGGTCTCTAAGGGTAACTTCTCCGTGAAGATGGCTGGTGATTTCTTCGGCTAATGCCTTGCCCTGCTGGAGGTGTTGTGCCTCTTTCAAGCGATGATGCCTGTGAGGAGGGTACCACTAGAGTCTCTGGCTCAGCCTCTGCCTACTTCTCTGCTGCCAGAGGGGGATACAAAAGACATAAGCCACCTGCCCAGCTCTCTACTTAAGGAATGCCATTCCACACCAGGCCTGGGAGGAAGCTGCCTTCACCTGGTATTCTCAGACTCGGGCTTCATCATTGAGTAAGCTTCAGTGCTGCTACAGCTGCTGCCACTCTTGTGGGTAGACGCGGTCTGCCCTCAACTCATTAGGGTCCTTGTTGGCTTCCTTCATGACCTTCACCGAGGACCGGAGTTTGGAGACAGCTGAGTGCAAACGACCCAGTAACCCCAGTAACGTCTTAAAAGACCAAAGCTATGTTAGATGGCAGTGCCGATCAGCCTGCCTGCTCTTTCTCCCCAGATGCTGTAGGTTAGACAGTCCATATCCTGTCTTACAGATCTTGGCTACTGAAATAGTTGACCTGTCCCAGTTTTGTCTGCCTCTTCGTTGACCCACAGAATGGAAAAAAAAGTACAGTCAAGTGCTGTTTTTTTTTTTTTTAATTAATTAATTTATTATTATTATTTTTTTTTAATACGAGCTGATCCTGGTTTGGATTTTAAGCCTACTTTTGGTGTTCTACTTAGTACCATCCGTAGAAACTTTTGAATTCCTTCCCACTGCTCAGCTGTAGCTGTGATGTCTCCTACTCTTGACCCCCCCCCCCAATGCTTTCAGGACCCCAATTCTTTCCTGAGAGTGTGCCTCCTGCATAATGGAGTCAGCTGCACCCATGTATGTGGATTCTCCCCTCCTTTTCATACTGAGCCTTTCCTCTAGACACTTTTCCAATGACTTGATCTGCCTGCCCGCCATTGCCTCTGCAGTCAAGGCCACCATTGGAGCCAGTGTGTGTGCAAGGCCTGTTTTTCCCAGACTGCTTTGGGACTGTGGTTTCACTGACTTCTAACCCCAGACTTTGCACTTGAAGCCTGGCCTACTTTACTGGGAAGGTACCTCTCATCTTTTAAAAAGCGCCATTACTACGGAGAAGAAACGAGCTCTCGGTGACTTTCGGGTCTGCTGACACAGCCGTCAGCTGGCGTGACCAGAACCAGACCACAACCAAGACTTGTGTTGCATAGTTTGCCCTTTCTATTTTGTATCAGAAAACCCGAGCCCAAATGGCTACGGCACATCTGTGGCCATTGCAGGGGCCCTGTGCTATTTCTGTGCTTGGAGATTACTCTGCTCGTGATTATGGCCGTGGAACCCGAGACGCGCCTGACTAGAATATATCTACAGCTTTACAAAGCCAGTGCTGCACCTGGGCTTAGAGGAGCTGGAATCGACCTGCATTGGGAAACTGTTTTCTGCAGACGGCCAGTGCATTGAATGCCTGCCTGTTTGGAGCAAGCCTGTTGCTATCAAGGGGTTGGCACTAGTGCAGAGAAGAGGCGTGTCCAGGCTTCAGCGTGTACCCCTCACCGGGCCCCGGACCACTGTGTGTGGAACAGATCTGCTGCAGAGGCCCCAGGCTCTAGCATCTTTCTGCGTTTGGGCAACAGTTTTTTGTTTTTGTTTTTAACCTTCCTTTAAGGGGCAGTGGTGGGAGTCACTTTCTCCAATGCTTCTGTGTTTTCTGGCCTGCCAGTTTGTGTCTCTCGGCAGCTCTAAGTGTTATAGCTAGCACCTCTGCAGGCTTTGCATCCAGTCCTGTCTTTGACTCTGATGGAGTTGATGTGGGTCCTATGCCTCCCCCTCTTCTTTCTCTTCCTCCTCTCCTCCTCCTCTTCTTCCTCCTCTCCTCCTCCTCCTCAGTCTGTTGTTCTTGGTTTTCTGCTTGCTGTGGTGTCTCTTCACACTGCCCATGGATCAGTTCGCTTCTAAGAACACTCTACCCAGAAGGCAATCATTGTGTGTCTCTACCTGCACAGTCGCACAGTGGCCTAAATACAACCCTTAAACTTCCTTTGACGGTATGGGTGGGGTCTGAGCCTCCATTTGGGGCTCCTGCTCTGACAGCTCCCACATACATTTCTAAATTAACCTTTGCCACATTCCAGCCATTGGGCGATGGCAAAGCTCAACCAGCTCTGCGCGCTCATAGATAGCCGTTCTCCTGGCCTTTGGATTAATTCCTCAGTCATTTTTCCCCATTGGTGGAACTAATGCTTTCTGCACAGGAGCCAACATCAGAATCCCAGTGCCGAGGACAATGCTTTGTCATCTGTCCATACCACTGTTAGACAATTTGTACCCACAGGGCCCTCAGCCCGCGTGTCAGCCGTACGCCTGGAACATTGAACCTTGGTGCTTTACTGAGGAGACACTTAGACTTTAGCAGCACAGCCCTGCTGACCCGTAACACTCTGGCTGTCATGTAAAAAAAAAAATTGCATCTCTGTGAAGAGCCTTGTCCGTCCTTGGAGATATTCTCCTTCCTGGCTATAGTCATAGCCAGCTGAGTGAAGGCGATCTGTTACTATTGGAAGTGTCCGTACCCCCCGAGACGAAATGAGAGCCGAGTGACAGTTTTGTTCCTCCTCGTGGTTCAGTTAGCTGGGACTCATCCTACCAGAGTGCAGTACCAGGTACTGCCGTACCCATGTCTGGGGAGACTTGCCACCTCCTGTCAGACCTCCTTGGTCAACCCCTGGACAGAACACTCTAGGGGAAGCAGAAGGAGTCAGCCGCCTCTCATGTCTCAGGATACTTCTCATGCCTTCAGTCTGAGCACCTTGGTGGGGGGGGTGCTACCTGACCAGAGCTCATCTGTAGACATCACGGAAGGCCATAGCCACTCCTGTGCGGACAGGCGCTTACATTGTCATGTACAGGCAGAACACGTGGCTGACGTGCGGGAGATGTTATGGGACTTGTGTTTGGGGACACTTCTCTTTATGCTGTCATCCTGAGCTCCCGGGGAGTTTGTGGCTAAAGTGCTTCTGTTATGGTCAGAGGGGAAAAGGCTACTGTTGAGTGTGGCAAATTTTTTTTTTTTCCCCTCAAAGTACCTGGTCAGCGAGCTATGGTACCTCCTTCCACTTTTGAGGAGACAGCCCCACGGAGAAATTACCTCCCTTTTAAAGACTCCACTGGTGCCCCTGAACCTTCGGTTAGAATACTAACAATACTAAGTGTGCTCTGGCACGCACGCTTAAGTTTCGCCCAGCACTATATCTCTCACACCCAGGAAGCGTTTGTTGAAGATGGAAATGTAGGAGCACCAACCCTCCTTTGTCTCCTAGCGCAGGTTCACTGCAGATAAGTAAAAGCTTCCTTTGAAAACCAGAGCGACCGCTCTTCCCCAAGACCTTGCCCTGCTGGAACAAGGATCAGTTTCATGTACTTATGGCAGACTCCACTTTCTGACTTTCCCTACCAACCTCTGGAGTGAGGGACGTCAAGCTAGGTGGACACAGGCTGGACGATGCAGAGGCAGGACAACGTGGTCTTGCTTGTTCTGCAGGCTCCTACCCCAGCTCTCCGACCTCCCTGCCTGTGGCATTGACCCAGGAGCATGTTGGAGACTGTACTTGAGGATTTTTCTCCCTTTAGAATGTTTCAATATCCCTTTTCGGGTGTGATTTATTAAAAGCAAATTGGACTTAAGCCCGTTTCAGTCTGTGTCGCTATAATGAAATACCCAAGACTGGGGAGTTTATAAACAAGCAGAGACAAAGAGGCCGGGATGTCAGTGATCAAGGACACGGCGGAGGGGGGGGGGGGAGGCTGTGTCTGTTGAGGATCTGCTCCTCATGAATGACACCATTTTAGCTGCAGAAAGGGAGAAGGGGCCTGAGGATGCATTCGTTGCCACAGGAGTGGAAGATAAAGGTCCTGACCACACTTAATGGGGGCTCCAGGAGTTAATAACCAATGGAGGCTCATCTCTTGGTGCTATCACACTGAACTGTGAGTTTTCCCATTTGGTTGTTTTTTGGGGGGGGGAGGCGTGGGGGGTGGGAGACACACATAGGCCAAAGTGGTAAACAATCCTTACATCTTGTCCTGTCAGGAGGGACACGTTGAGCATCTGGAAGCACAAAGAGTCGGCAAGCCAGCACCTGTTCCTTAGTGATTAAAAAAATTCTTATGGCCAGGCGGTGGTGGCGCACGCCTTTAGTCCTAGCGCTTGGGAGGCAGAGGTGGGTGGATCTCTGAGAGTTCGAGGCCAGCCTGGTCTACAGAGTGAGTTCCAGGACAGCCAGGCCAGAGCTACAACAGAGAAACTTCATCTAGAAAAACCAAACAAAACAAAAACCCTAAAGACCCAAAACAAAAAACAAAACAAAAATCCTTTATGTATTATATGTATTATCATGGGGCCTAAAACCCATAAAATGCCCTCTTCATGGGAATGTGTAGATTAGGGTCTATCAGGAGAAAGGATTCAGTCTAGCTCCAGTCTACCATAATACCAAATCGCATGCATGATAGTTGTACCCAGGTAGGGCTGACCTTGGGTGTCCCTCCAGAGCTGGGTCACTACTGGGCATGGTTTCTGACAATGCAGTCTGTCCTGAGGTCCTTCACCACAGGAGAACCTGCTTAAGAAGGGAGAGGGCAGAGCAGGCACTCCTTTCTGCTCTCCATATTTTACTGGGTATTGATTCCACCATGCCTCTATAATAATAATAGCCCGTGTGCAGCCCTCATGCTACGAAGCAGAGACTTAACTCTCTCTCAGCAAAGGAATTTACTGCGTAGTGGGAAAGATGGATGAAGACCCTCAAGGTCAGCAAGGTCAGCATCAGGCTAATGGGATTTGTTAAGTAGCTCTTAAAACCAAGTCAGGGGTAGACAGAACTCCAGTTGCTTCTTAGAGAAGGAAAAGGAAGCAGCAGCAGGCCAGGAAAGGGCTGTTCTCAGACCCAGGAATCGGTGTGTGAAAAGTCCAGGAAGTGAGGTCATTGTGGGTGGGACTCAGGCAGGAAGCCCCTCATCGCTGACGAGTCTGTCAGTCAGTTTGGACTGGAATTTAAAGCTTCGCGGTTTGGCAGAAAGAGACCAAATTCACCATTATGCAAATTATGGCTAGTCGTTTAGAGACCCATCAGTGGAATCTTTCATCAAGGAAGTGAGGTGAGTCATGAGGCCCCAGGTTCAAAACCAGCTGCTGCCAGACCAACAGGAGGCAAAGCAAAACCCCACAGTCAGGAGTAGACATTAGAAACAGCCCGGAGGCAATGGTGAGCGCAGCGGCAGGGGAGTGCCCAGCGAATTGTCAGCTGTCTTGAGAGTTGGAGCTGCAGGCATCTTGTGGGTCATGTGATGTGTGGGTGACAGGGATTGGAACTGCAGTCCTTTGAGAGAACAGTGAGTGCTCCTAACTTCTGAGCCAGAGCGTGACACTTTATAACCACCACCACCACCACCACCACCACCACCCCCACCACGACCGAAAGCAATAGAGATTAAAAAGTATAATGCTGTTGACAAGATGAAGGATTTCTTTTTCTATTTAGACTTTGGTGTGATGCCACCCAAGACTACCAAGCGCTAGTAAATGCAATTTCACTTTTGAACATTTGCTCTGTTACTTTTTAGCACCAACACACTCGGTAACTGCCGAGTTTTTTTTTTTTTTTAATTTTTCATTTAAAAAAACAGAAAGAAGATTAAAAGCAGAAGTTAAACTCCTCGTGGGGATTCAAGAAATGAATTGATAAGGCAGAGACTGGGAAAACGGTTGCATAAGACATCTGAACTGGAGCCGGCAGTGGTGCTGGTGGAGGCGCACAACATCAGTCCCAGCACTCAGGAGACAGAGGCAGGTGGATCTCTATGAGTTGGAGGCCAGCCTGGTCTACAGAGTGACTTCCAGGACAGCCAGGGTTACAACAGAATCACTGTTCCCAAAAAACCGAAAGCAAACCAAAAACAAAACAAACAACCAAACTAAAAACCCCAAGCATCTGAACTGGGTATGGTGGCTCATACAATCTCAGCATTTGGAATACTGAGGCAGGAGGATTGCTGTGAGTTTTAGGCCAGCCTAGGCTACATTGCTGTGAGTTTGAGGTCAGCTTGGGCTACACAGTGAGACCTTATCTCAAAAGCAAAAACCTAAATACTCACCAAGAAACAACAGCGCTATCTAGCAAATGGTTGGTGTGCAGAGTATATGAAGGTCTTACCACCGAACAGTAAGAAGCTAAGGTGCTCAGTAGAGTTCAAGATCTGCCCATTTCTTGACAAGGGATGCCCACACTGTCTAGTGAGAACACTCGAAAGCCCTCAATGTCATTATTCATAATTAAAAATAAAATCACCGTGGGATGTCCTCACGGATGGATCAAGTTCGAGGAACGTCAGCAAGGGTTTAAAGCCTTTAGAATTCTCTGCAGCCTCCAACGACGATGACGTGGGACAAGTTCGCATTGCCATGAAGCCAAACATATGCCCGTCCCAACTCTACAGTTTCTTTCTATGTTTACTCTCAAGAATGAAAACTTACGGAAACTGAAAGTCTACTAAAATGCTCCCCGCAGGTTTATCTGTAATAGGCAACAGCTGGAAACGTTTTCAACCACTTGAGTGCTTACACACACACACAGCCATCAACGGGCAACATGGAGAAATCAATCCTTTACACAGGGAGGGGGCAGAGAAGAGAGCACTCTGTGTACTCTTGTGTGTGGAAAATGCTAGAGCCACCAAAACTCACCAGAAGGGGCTGGAAAGATAGCTCAGTTGGTAAAATACTTGCCTTACAAGCATGAGGACTTGAGTTCAATTCTCAGAACCTAGGTAGAAATGTTGGATGTGGTAGCCTGGAACTGTAATCTCCCGGGCTTGGGAGAAGGAGACAGATCTCTCGGGGGTTGTTTGTTGGTCATCTAGTCTGGCCTACTTTGCAAAACAGAGGCAAGGATGACATGTAGCCAGAGCCTGAGGAACATACTTGAGGTTGTCCTCTGGCCTCTACATACGTGGTACACACATGTACCTGAAACCACCCCCAACTAACCTTGAGTGGAAACAGTCTTTTCGGTTGGGTGCCCCTGGGACTCGGCAGGTAACGGAACAGGAAACTGTCCTCTGAAGTGCTGGGTGGGCCCTCTGCCCATCCCATAGCATCTTACCTGAAGACCAAGGGCTTCCATGGCCTCTGCCTGTGATACCAGGCCTTCTCCAGATTTAACAGATCATCTTAGGAGACAAATGGCCAGTTTCACTCAACTACAGCACTGGATCAACAGGGAGGATGTGCAGGAGATACGTGAGTGATCAAGCTCTTCGACACATCCACTACAGCAAACGGACTGCAGGCGATCTTCCAGGCAAGCAGAGAGCAAAGGGCAAGCTAGAACGTGAGGCCTCTTTCCTTTTCCTTCCGCGGTAAGTGACGTTTATAGTTTCTTGCTTTATTTTTACTCAGCTAATTAAGACTGAGCGAACCTGTAATAATGTGTCTGAGGTACATATGGATGCATTTCATGGTGACTGGAGCTCTGGTTCAGTGGCTAAGAGTGCTTGCTGCTCTTTCAGAGGACCCGGGTTCATTCGGTTCTCAGCACCAACATGGTGGCTCAGAACTACTTATCACTCTAGTTCTAGGGGATCTGATGCCCTCTTTTGGTACCCATGGATATTAGATGTGCAGGCAGATCACTCACACACGTGACATAGAAATGAGCGGAATCTTTAAAAAACAAATCATTAAAATTGTATTTTGTGGTAAGCACAAATTTGGGGTGGCTCCTTGGTGCAGACACCTGTGCCATTCACTCTCTTTTAGAGAGAGATTCTCTTTTAGAGAATAGGCTTGACCTGTGACTATGGCATTCACTCCCAGTGATTATGATACACTATAGGCAAAAGGTCATTATCCTATTATAATTGGGTTCAGCCTAATCAGACAAATCCTTGAAGAAGAAGGCCACGGCAGAAATTCTCCCTTGGCCTGGAAGCACGAGAGCCACCTGTATACTGTCTATGGAGGGGTCCATGTGGCTGGAACTTGAGGGTCCTATCTTTGGAGCTTAATCTAATCCTAAGGTTTGAACCAAAGGGTCAACCTCAGAAGTAGAGGGACAAGAGCCTATGTTCTTTCTAATGTGGTAAACCCAGCTACCCAGCAAGCTGTGCATTTTCCTTGCCAGTCCAGAACCCAATTCCCATGAAGCCCTCTAAATGAATTACTGTTTCATAGAAGAACTGGAGGCACAGTTCTGTTAAGCAGCAATGGGTGCGAGATACCCAGTATAGAATGTTGAAATCCTGTGGATAAGTGAATCAGTGCCTTTAACAAACAACAAGAAAAATTTTAAGGTAATTAAGATGTATAGAACATGAATGAAAGAGGGGAAAATTGTTTGGGTCTGACTCAAGGGCACAGTGGTAAAAGTCAGCCCCGACCGAGACAATCAACAATATTTTGGAACTTTACACTTGACATATAGATATTTGTTGTTGTTGTATGTGTTGTGGATGTAGATATCCTGGTTATATTGAGAACATGAATGAATGGCCTTTACCGAAACCCTCTGAAGCATTTGTGAATGAAAGGATATATTCCCAGAACTTGAGGCTAGAGAGATGGCTCAGTGGTTAGGAGTGTCTGCTGCACAATCACAAAGACCAGAGTTCAGATCACACTACCCCACGAACCAGCCCGGTGCCTCACACATGCCTGTGACCCCACTTTGGAGGGAGAGAGTGGAGGAAAGAGCATCAGTAGGGCTGCTGACTGCCCGCCTAGCCGAGGAATCCTAAGGCCCAGGTTCAGGGAGAGATCTCGTCTCAAAGGACTAGGTGGGGAGCAGAGGACACCGGTCACCTTCTTTTGGCCTCTGTGTCAATGCAGATGTACATATGTGCTCTTACTCACAAGTAAATAAATAAAACCTAAGCAAAATTATATTCCTGGAGTCTATGAACGATGCAAACAGAATCAGCAAGTGTAGAGAAGAATGGAGACATGGAGGGAACCAGGATGTTACTGCTTTGATACACACACACACACACACACACACACACACACACACTACATACACACATACACACACACACACACATACACACACACATCACACACATACACTACACACACTACACACACACACATACACACATACACTACACACACACATACACTACACACATACACACACACATCACACACATACACACTGTACACACACACGTACACACACATACACTACACACACACATACACACACATACACTACACACACACATACACACACACACACACATCACACACATACACACACATCACACACATACACACTGTACGCACACACGTACACACACATACACATACACACTACACACGCACATCACACACATACACTACACACACACATATACACACATGCACACACACATACACATACACACACTACACACACATCACACACACATACACACATGCACATACGCACATCACACACTACACACACACACACATACACACACACACACACATACACACATACACACACACCACACACACATACACACACATACACACATATACACACACACACACCACACACACATACACACACACACACACATACACACACTACACACACACACACACACATCTTGGTTGTGTATGTTTCAAAACCTCAGTTATAAAACATCAAAAGCATGCTTTTTACATCCCTTCTTTAAGTGTTCAGCGGTTTTTCCCCTTTGCCGTTCCCCCGCCCCGAACAATATACTCTGAAAAATTTTCCACTCATGCTTCATTTTCTGATAATGTTTTAAAACTGTTTTATTTGTACCGCAGTCGTCACCGTTTACTTCCAAGGCACGGCCAGCAATTCGAAATGATTCTCCTCACTAGAGAGGAGAATCACAAGGCTGAAGCAAGTCCTGCGTCCCGCCTTCCCTGACCACACAGGCAGGCCGCTGGTTCTCAACCGTGCTAGGTGATTCATTTTTATTTTATGTATGTTAGTGTTTTGCCTGCGTGCACGTATGTGTACCTTGTGTGCGCCTGGTGACCAAAGAGGCCAGAAGACAAGTTATCTAGGGCTGGGAACTGGGAACGTACCTTGGGCCTTCTGCAAGAGCAGCACGTGTTTTAAATATCTGGGGCCTCTCTCCAGCCGTGCAAATGGCTTTTTTTCTTAAAGAGTCTGATATTCTCTAAAAGCTTCAGTTTTTTTTTTTTTTTTGAGGGACTTCTGTCAATGCTCAATGAGTGATGTACTTACAGAGCAGGAAAGAGGCCTACGCTTGCTGTTTCTGTGTGCTCCCTAGCATCCTGTCCCAATGAGGCACAGCCATTTCCTACCCACCTGAATGAGGGAGAAGGCAGGAAGAAGTGGCTGGTCTGGGTTGCCCCTGACTGCTCACTGAGCTGCCTTCTGTCTCTCTAGAGCCTCCCCCAGAAACACTCCTGTAGGCTCTCCTTCATCCAGCCACAATTCTGTCGTTAACTTTCTCTGATCCCTTGTCATGGCCTCTCCTTCAGCTCTGTGATTTTCCTGCTGGAAAGTAAAAGGAGACAGACCAAAATCTTCAGTTAAAAAAAAAATTGCTGTTACAAGATTTTGTGCTTAGCTACCTAGCCTTGGGCAAAACTCTCTGTTATAATAGAGTTACTTAATTAGAGAATTGCACTTCTGGTCGAAACCCACCCTGTTTCCCCAGGCACCGTTCGTTGTCCCGGGTTGTTACAAAGTGTCATTACTCAAAGAAGAGACTCTTTTCAGGTTTCTGATGGACTGAGACCCTTTCTAATTGCTTCCTGATCTGGCAAGCGACTGGGTACCTCAGGAAGTTGGACCCCCTAATCTCACAGACAGGCTGAACAGTGTCCTGTAGAGATGGTGGGAGGCACATCCAACAGGGCCAGCTCATGAGGCTGAGATCTTCAAGACTAAGCCTGTAATAATGCAGAGCAGCAGTGGGATTTGGGTGGTGGTGGGGGGCGGGCGGGGGATCTTCTGCACAACAGGGTTTAGGCGTGTTCAGAGAAAACTTATCTGATGGTCCTCCTCGAAAAAGAGAGGTTGGGAGAACGTTTTCACTGTGGCTCAGTATTCAAAAAAACAACCCAGTGTTATTTTAAGTTCCGAAGGACTCAAAAGTGTAAATGCCAGGAAATTACAAGCCCATAATTCGAGTGATGAATTATTCACATCTCTTATATACTTTCTGAGATTTGTGTTTTAAATCATAAATTGTTACTTTTATTTTCTCTGGCCTTATTCAAGGTGTCAAGCGCCAAAACAAAGCATTAGGATTAAAAATTTACTTTTTTGAACCCACAAGTTATATAAACAGGGAATTTAAATAATTTAACGCTCAGAGGCTGATTTTTATTTTTATTTTTTTGTGGGGGGTGGTGGTGATGGAGAGGAGGTAGGATAATAGCATTTATGTTTCTGATGTTATTAGAACCTGAAGTTCCATTTTTAATGTTTGGGGTTTCCTGTTGTTAGAGGCTAGAAAGTGGACACTTCCAGGATGATATGTGGTATGTGTAACATAAATATATAGATTCTTCATCATTCATTGCACATTTACTAGTTGCATGCTAGGCATTGTTTTAGAAACTTAGAAAAAAATAAGACCCTTCCCTATAAGTATGATCATTTCTCTAATAGTTGATTTACTGATTAATAATGGTTTGGAAATCATACAGAGAATAAGAGAACAAGGGTACTGGAGAGACAGCTAAGGAATTAAGAGAGCTTGCTGCTCTTGCAGATGGTCCAAGTTTGGTTCCCAGCACTCATGGTGGGCAGTTCACAATTGTCTGTAACTCCAGCTCCAGGGAATCTGATGCTCTTTCCTGGTCTCTATGGGGACCTGTACAAATACAAGTACACACACACACACACACACACAGAATGAAAGAATAAAATGAATGGAGACAGGGTCTCTCTGTTGTAACTCTGGCTGTCCTGGAACTCACTCTGTAGACCAGACTGGCCTCGAACTCACAGAGATCCACCTGCCTCTGCCTCCCCAGTGCTGGGGTTAAAGGTGTGCGCCACCGCCACCTGGCTAATCTTCTTAAAAAGCAGAAGATAAGAAATTTTACTTTCCTTTTTCCTCTTATATAAGAGGATTTCTCTAAGCATCATAACGGTTCATCTTAGAAAGCGGATCCCTGAAGGCTGTGGGTAATGGATTCTGAGCCTGTGTCTGCCAGAGTACATACTTGGTGGCAAACTTCCACTAGGCTGCCCAGATCCTAGCCTACCTTTAACATCCTCCCTCTCCTCAAAGGACCAACCCTCTTCCCTCAGCTAGCGTGTTTTATCTCCCTGGGAAAAGCAGGCAAACGAAAACAACTGTATGCATGCAAGCGTCTGCATTTCTCTAGAGTCAACTTGTGTTTGGATGGATACACCAATTGCTTCCCTCCATCCCTGGATACTTCAGACCAAAGTCTGCCTATTACCATTACACTGCAATTTCAAACAGCGTTCTGGGTTACTGGAGACCTTGTTCATAAATTTTTTGTCCTTCTGTAGTCCTCTTTATCAGCTCTTTCTCGCTGGAATGTAAACACACTGACATATCCCGCTCCCCCCTTCCCCTGCCGCCCCACCCCCCATGAGTAGGAGTGAGATAAAAATGTACCTGACTGTATATTCTTCTGTAACTATTGCCTTTTTTGCTTCTATTTGTGGTAAATCCCAGAAGAGTTATCATGACTAGTGAGTGGTCTAGCCTTTCATCCACTCTGGAACCCTCTCAGTCAAACACTTCCAGACCACGTGGTGGTTGATCTCCGTTCTCAACGTGACCAGACTTAGAGACTATCACCATGGAAACACGCCTCTGAGTGTACGTGTGGAAGTGTTTGCCGAGAGGTTAATTTTCTGGGCGTGTCTCTGAGAGGATTTTTGGGAAAGTTGCGAGTGTGGAAGCAGTCTAAGTGCAAGACTGTTTCACTCACTTACTGAGTGAAACAACAGCCCGCTCCAGAGTGGGCGGACATCATGGAACCCATCGAGGCTCTTGATCCTAGAGTCTAGGAGACCAGAAGGGTGAAGGAGGGTCACAGTCACTCTCCTTAGGGTTTTTCCAACGTGAACAGAGATTTGCTGCTTGGCATGACTTCCTCATCGGAGTGAAGCGAAGCAGAGCGGAGCGGAGCAGAGCTGAGGACCACAACCCAGCTGGGGATATTCTCCCTTCAGATCCGCACCACTTCGGTGCCATGTGGTTCCCGAGTTCCCGACTCCCAGGGTACCTTTCCACTGGGGCTGCCGTCCCCACTTCAGAGCTGTAAACACTTCTGTTGGGTGACTTTCCCCATTTCTGAGCTGTGTGGTTCCTCAGCTCCTGACTGCCAGGATCCGTTTCCATCTCCATCTGAGCAGAAAACACTAATGTGTCCTTCGTTAGTCTGTTCCCTCTGATCTGCATTAATGCTTTGCTTTGAATAGAATCTCCCTGCTACTTTGCAATCAGCGAGGGTCTTTATTTCAGTTCTTCATATGAGAGGCCAAGAACCTGGAAGGATCCCACTCAGACACCCACCACTAGTAATGGTTCTGTTGCTCTGGGGAACACTGACGAGTACTTAAAACAAAGCGGTTGAGCCAGTGGATAACAATTCCTTGCTTCTTATGTAGCAAACGGATGTGTTTGGGTGTTTGAGTTTGCGCTCCTGCTTGTATGTGTAGTTTATCTGTGACAGGGAAGTGTTTGCATACGCAGGGTGGATGAGTGAGGCGTAGAAGTCTGCTTTTAATGGCAAATAAGAAGCAAATAATAAAGGTGTGTGGTGGCGCACACCTTTATTCCCAGCACTCGGGAGGCAGAGGCAGGCGGATCTCTGTGAGTTCGAGGCCAGCCTGGTCTACCGAGTGAGTTCCAGGACAGCCAGGGCTACAACAGAGAAACTGTCTTGAAAAACCAAGAAAAAAACAAAAACGAAACAAAAAACAGAAAAAGAAAAGACGAATGCTCGTGTTGAGGTTTCTGTTTCTTTGGATGCCTTTTGGAGGCTCAACGGAGCTCCTTGACTTCCTATTACAATCCTACTAGGAATTCCAGTTGGGGTCAAGTCAGGGGTCAAGAGGACTCATTGTGTAAATTGCTTATTACAGATCCTCCAGTGTAGTCCCTAAAAAGATAGATTACCCAGACAAAGACTACTATGGAATGTGTGGGTGTCAGCGTTGCTGTGTCTTTACTTCCTTTATGACTTTTGAAGGGTCAGGAGAAATAGTCTCATTCTGCCCTCATTTGTCCAGTTAACCCAGGGACCGTCGAAAATCCTTCCTAGGACACTGCTCCTGCTGTAAGAGCAAAAGTTATGCTTTAAACTTTAATTACTCTGCCTAAGAGATCCATGGAGCAAGGACATGCTTCCTGGAGTGCTAGGTGGGGCTGTTCAGGTGAGATCGTCCTGAATCTCCCTTACCCAAGGACATAAGGACACAAGGACACAAGGGCTTAAGGACATCTCCCTTGCCAAGGATTGTTAGGTAGGGAGTGTCTAGATCCCATTTAACTGACCCTGTTGCACCGGATGTGCTCCAAATGCGCCGGATGTGCTTGGTCGCTTGCTTATAGGCGGGAGATAACCCAGACAGGAAGTACATCAGGATAGATGCTTGCCTCTGATTGGACCTGGTGGGAAGTACACAGCTTTACAGGTTCCGCCTTTTTAAGGACCTGTGCCACATGACTCGGTGCGGTTCTGCGGGAGCTCTGGAGGTGGCCGGTTCACTCCGTGGGTATCTCAGAATGGACCTGGTCAGTGTCCCATCTTCGTGGCCAGTATTTAATTAATTTAATTAAAGCACGCTTGCTTCACACTTGGCTCAGTCGTGGTGGTCTTGTTCTCGAGCCGGATTTGGGATTTATACTGCTTGTTGAGTAGGGGTGTCAGAGCTCTTGTCTAATCAGAAATCTACCTGATCAGAGAAGTCACCCTTTTGTTGTTTTTTCCCTCAGCGCGAAGTCAGTTCTCTTTTCATTTCTGATTTTTTTCTTTTCTTTTCATTCCTTTGTTGTTGAGACAGGGTCTTGTGTAGCCCAGGCTGGCCTCATGCTTGCTATGTAGCCGAGGCTGACCTTGAACTTCTGATCGTTCTGCTTTATCTCCTGAGTGTTGGAATCACTAACGCCAGCCACCACACTTGGTTGTATGTAATAATGGACATTAACTCTATGGCTTTGTACAGGCTTTGTTTTGCACCCTAGTAACTGAGATACAGACCTAACCATAACCTTCCCTACAACCTTTTTTTTTTTTTCTTTTTGAGAGTCTGTGTAGCCCAGGCTGTATTTGAATATGTGATCTTCCTGCCTCCACCTCCTACATACTAGGGAAGATCAGTTGTCTTCTTCGCTCCTATTACTCTATAAAGTTGAATTTACTCTTCTTAATGGTGGAGAAACCAAAGAATAATCAACTCTACCCAAACTAGTATGGGAGAGTTTTTGTAAGCTTTCTGTCTCAAGCAACTCTGAAATCTTCGTTGTCTGTGAAGGAATTTCTTTGCCTTCAAAAAAAAAAAAAAATCCCTTCAAACCATATTCTTGGCTGACACAGTTAATCATCAGGGAATTTAATGTTCAGGGTTTGAATTGGGTCAATTAAAGAGCAGCCACTGTCCACCAGACAACTGAGCAAATCCGCTCCCTGCTCCCTCCTGCCAGTTGATGTGCTAACTTTTTTAATGGCTGGCTTTTGTCAAGCAGAGAAGCACAGCTACTCTGTTTCAGTTGTCTCCCGCAGCTTGCTCTGAGCACTGCCTAGTGGTGAGGTTTTGAAACTGGGGGTTTGGGGGGCATGAGGGTAGAAGTTGAACATTAATAAACACGAAGGTCAAGAAACCCACGGTACAGAGGGGCTCTGTTGTTCTTTCAGCATTTGTCACCAGACGCTTGTCTCAAGTAAGTCTGGCTTTGAGAAACGGTTTTCAAGACTTGCTCGGATGTGACAGCTGTAAAAGTCCCCTGTGAGCGCTGCGGAGGCAACCTCAGCCCAGCTGCTCGTGTTTAGGGCTATCCGGAATGAAAATGCTGCCGGCGACAGATTCATTTCTCCCCCTGCAATGGTTCCAACAGACACTTAGTGCCAAGTCCAAGAATGAGTTTCTTGCAACTTTTCCCCCTCCTGCCTGCACTCTCACCAAGCAAGACTCTCGCCCTTTCTGTCTACCGAGGGTGCAAAGACACGTCAATAAACTCTACGGCGGTGGGTGCACCACAGTCAAACCAGCAGTAAGCGTGCGTGATCTTCGTAAGGGACTGGGACCGGGGCGGGGGTGGGGGCGGGGGCAGGGTGAGGGTAGGAATGGAGGAATGGTCTCCTCTGATTGTCCTGCAAGACAGACACTATTGGAGGATGGAAAGTGACAGATATACCTGTGCTGGACAGTTTTGTGTCAACTCAACACAAGCTAAAGTCATCTGAGAGGTGGGAATCTCATTTAAGAAAATGCTTCCGTAAGATCGAGCTATTAGCAAGCCTGTAGGGCATTTTCTTGATTCATGATGGATGGGGGAGGGCCCTGTCCATTGTGGGTGGTGCTGCCCCTGGGCTGGTGGTCCTGGGTTCTATAGGAAAGCAGAAGGAGCAAGCCATGGAGTTCAACCAGCACCCCTCCATGGCCGTTTCATCAGCTTCTGCCTCCAGGTTCCTGCCTCATTCGTCTCCTGACTTCTTTCAGTGATGGACTACAGTGTGGAGGCTCAAGCCAAATAGACCCTTTCCGCCACCTTACTTTTGGTCACGGCGTTTCACCGTAGCAATTATAACCTTAACTAAGACAATACCAAATTCACGAACAGCATTAAAACCCACATAAGAATTTGATCGTTCATTTCATACCTATCGAGGAGCCCTTGGAGAATCATCCCCTTGAGGTCCCTCATTGGTTTAAAGAGTATTGTAGAATCGCTTTCAATAATTTTTTTCAAGTTATAATTTTTATCTTAGATGACATATTTTAAAAAAATGACACATCAGTAGGGTATTGAAGCAGCTAGGATTAATGGTTAGTTAACGAAATCTAGAACCACTTGGGAGTTGGATCCCTGAGCAGGCCCTGCTGGAGAATATCTTGATTAGGTTTTAACTGACACAGGAAAAGCCATCTTAATGATACTGTGAGCAGGACCATTCCCTGGGCAGGGACCCTGGACTGTATGACTGGAGAAAGAGAATTGAGCATGCATTTGTTGCTCCCAACTTCCTGATTGCGAATGTGACGTGACCAGCTCCCACCACCTTGACTTTCCCACTACGATGATCTGCACCCTTGAACCGTGAGTCAGACTTAAGACCTTTCTCCCTTCAGTTGCCTCTGCAGAGTATTCTATCACAGCAACAGGGAAAGTAACTACGACAGAAATCACGGGTTGTTTTGCTGTGTGTGATGCTCAGATCAGGACAAACCTGCCCATCTCTTCAAACAGTCATCATTTGTGTATGGTGGATTGATCATTTCTTCACAGTATATCAGCTTGGATGGACTCTCTGCTACAGAATCTTATCAGGTTATCACAGAAATTGGGCCTTACCTGGAGTCCCAGGGACAGGACAGCTTATGTCTATTTAGGTTGTTTGCACAGTGTACTTGTAGTTAGCTGGTAGTCTCCTCACCCCCTCTAGTTCTTAGCTAGCTACCAGGTGGGGGAACGGGGGGGCGGGGTGCAGGGGGAGTGAGGAAGGGGAGGGGAGTGGGAGAGACAGATTCCAGGATACCAAGAGACAGAGTCAGACAGAGAGATTCCAGGACAGCAAGAAAACTGTGATGGATTAAGAGGACCCTGAGTCGCCACACCCTTTCATCATGGCTTGCAAGGGTTGCACCGCCCTCCTCTGCTTGCAAATTCCCATTCTCCCTTGAAGAAACTGAGCTGTCCCACCTGTAAGCATCCCTCTGGAAAGAGACTCAGACTGATGGAGACTCGGGGACAGACAAGGCTGGGGTCAGCTGCACTGTGACAATTACAGTATTTATCTACTCTAGTAATGGTCTCTAACAGCTGAAAAATAATTGTTTATGCATCAGGAAAAAAAAAAACAGGTTTAAAAGCAGTTGCGTACAGATCATCCTTGGGGATACATCTCTTTGATTCCAAAACTCACACAAGCTTGAAAATTTTTTAATGGAAGTCTAATTTCTGTTTTAGTGCTCTAGACACTTTTCCTGGTAAAATTCCCAGATGCCCAGGAGGCGTGGGTAGATCCCCAAACCCCGGGTTTTATCATTTGCCTGCATTTTCTTCTTCGGATTGTGATGAGTTGGTAGAGGGGAGACTGGCACAGAGGAAGGGGGGGGTTAGTTGACTGAGGACACACTGGAGCCGACTCTCACTCTTTGTTAATCACCTGAAGATGTTTACAAGACTCCAAATGCTGCCCTTACATGAACAAACGAGCCTCAGGCTCACTGATACAGGGGCCAATTAACTTCCGGCAAAGCACGCTGATTCACAGATGTTTCAGCCAGTTTACAAACAATAATCACCTCTTCATTAAAAAAAAGAATATACACACGTATGTGCATATGATACATACATACTCAAGAAACACTTTCTTATAACTCCATCTACTGATATGTACTTTAGCATAAAACTATTTAGTATGCTCTAATCATCAGATTTTAAGGATAATGGATCCACAAAGCCATTTGCATGTTGCAGCTGCCAGTTTCCCCTCCAATTGCCTTCTAGGCAAAGAGGGTTCTTTGGAGACAAAGATAGGTGTGGATAATCTTTACATCCTTTCCTAACCCCTTGCCCTGTCACACTAAGCCAGTGGTTCTCATCCTTCCTAAAGCTACGACCCTTTAATACAGCTCCTCATGGGGTGGTGACACCCCCAACCAAAAAATTATTTTCACAGCTACTTCATAACTGTAATTTTGCTACTGTTGTAAATCATAATGTAAATACCTGGTATGTAGATGGTCTTAGGCAACCCCTGCGAAAGGGTTGTTTGACACACACACCCCCAAAGGGGTCTCGACCCACAGGTTGAGAACCACTGCACTAACTGCTTGGCAAACATCCTTGAATAAATGAGAACGTAACCACGGTTCTTACAAAATCCTAACTGACTGTTTTGACTTCCTGTTTGTTCTGAGAGTCCGCGGTCTTGAGAAGCCCCCTCCACAGAGATATCCCTTCTCTGTCCCACCCAGTGCCCCAGTTATAAGTATGTTCAGGACTACACCCACCTTGGTTACACTTGGTTACTGGGACCTCAACTCCAGTCCCTATGCATGATCAACAAAATCTCTCTCTCTCTCTCTCTCTCACTCACTCTCTCACTCTCTCCCCCTCTCTCTCCATCCTTCTCTCCCCTCTCTCTTCCTCCTCCTCCTCCTCCTTCTTCTTCTCTCTCTCTCTCTCTCTCAGACAGGATCTCACTATGTAGCCTTAGCTGGCCCGGGACTCATTACATAGACTACACTGGCCTTGAAACTCACAGAGATCCACCTGCCTCTGCCTCCAGAGTGCTGGGACTAAAGGTCTTATGCCACCACTCCCGGCTCCAGAAAGACTCTTAACCACCGCTGAGCCATCCCTCCAGGCCTCCTGGAATATATTCAACGATCTCAGCCACCTTTGCCTTAAAGAGCTGGGAGATTTTATCAAGTATGAGAAACCCACTGGAGAAAAGGGTGTTAAATAAAATTGCTAAGGCTAAGGCAGTGAGCCTCGCCTTCATAGGATGCTTTTCTCAATGCCACCTCCCCTCATCATTATTACCACTCTCCTGAAGTGGGAAGAGATGTCTCTGACATTTCCTGGTCTAGACCTCCTTTCTTTCTGACTCTTCTACGATGTATAGTCAGTCCTTCATCACAGTGTCCTGAATATCCCAAGTTCCCTAAAATTAACATAGAGTTAATTGGATTGGATGCTAACAGAGGGATGGGTACTATCATAAAACATTTGGTTGGCTTCAAGGACATAAAAATAAAGGCATTATGCAAATATTTGGTTATTAAGATATGCTGCCTAGAGGGGATAAAGTCAGATAATGGGAAATGAATGAGAATTGGGAGTTCCTTGTATGCTTTAATATCAATTTTCCTTAATGGCAATATCTGGGGGGGATGGCTGGGGAGATGGCTCAGTTGGTAAAGCACTTGT
Organism: Cricetomys ansorgei; assembly: GCA_026225945.1. Classification (NCBI taxonomy): domain Eukaryota; kingdom Metazoa; phylum Chordata; class Mammalia; order Rodentia; family Nesomyidae; genus Cricetomys; species Cricetomys ansorgei. The sequence goes on from JAMJFZ010003544.1 coordinate 7,160,318, forward strand.
TATGTAAGCCTGAGGACCCGTGTTTGATCCCCAGCACCCTCATAAAGTCAAGCGTGTGTGTGCCAGCAAGAGTGTGCGTGTGTGTGTGTGTGTGCATGTGTGTGTGTGTGTGTGTGTGAGTGATGGGGCCTGACAAGAGGATCCTTGGGGCTCGCTGTGCAGCAACTCTAGCTGAATCAGTGAGCTTCCATTTAAGTGAGAGACCTGGTCTCAACAAACAAGCTTTAGGGCAATTGAGTAACATACCCTGACGTGATTTCTGGACTCTGCTCATAGATACACTCACATGCAGATGTGTACCTGCAATGCATACATGTACATACAGACACACACACACACACACACACACACACAAGTATTTCACCTCCTTAGTATCATGTCTTTGCTAACACAAAGGACTAGGTGCATGAAACAAATCATTGAATCCTCTGGGTGATAAGCCACTAGGGATGCTGTGGACAGAGTTACAGAAGGGGAGACGAGAAGGCAGAGTGGGAGCACAGAGGCCAATGAAATGAACAGGTCTGATCACAGAGTGCTTTGCTTGACATATGCTTCCACACCCCCCCCTCCCCCGTATGGATAATACTTGCTATTGAACATCTACCACGGGTAATAGCTCATTTTTCGAAATATACATTTCATCGTATGAGGATCAGCATAACAACCAGAAGATGAGCTAGAGACCACTTCTGTTCTCATAGTAGGAGACTGTGAGCCTCGAACGAACTCACAGAGATCTGCCTGCCTCTGCCGCCAGAATGCTGGGATTAAAGGCATGAGCCACTACCTCTCAGCTGTTGATGCAGTTTTAACTCTGGGGCTACTGGATCTAAGAGGAAGAATTCAGAGCACTAATTTCAGTGGGAATGAATGTATTCTTTTTCCTGCTTGATTGATGGTTTTGATGCATGGGTATTTCAGCGTCCAGCATTTCAGATATCAGCTGGGAGAACCCACCCACCCTGGATCTACATAACTTCCCCGATAAACTCCAGCCCCGAGCAGTGTAGGAATGCTCAGTAATAGAGACTCCATGGGTTCAGTTATTCCCAACATTATTCATGCAACGGTTTACATATAAACTATGCCCCATAGACTCCTGCATTTAAAGGTTGGTCCCTGATGCAATGTTCAGAAGCAGGCCCTTGAGAGGTGACTGGGTGGTGTGGACTCCATGTTTAATGCGTTTCATGAGTTCATAGCTTTTGGAGGGAGCCTAGATGGGGGCAATTGTTTACCAGAGTGTTTCTTTGATAGGGGTGTTTTGTCGTCAGCCCCTAGAGCCCTAGAATGCTGTTTCCTGTCTACTATGAGGTGAGATTAGTGGCATCTCCTCCTTGCCTCCCCACCACCCTTTTCTGCAATTAGGTTTGGTCTCTGGCCTAAGTCTAAGAATAAGCTAGTTGACAACTGACTGAAACCTCTGAAATAGTGAGCTAAAATATTTCCTTTCTCCTTTAAATTGATTTCTCCCAGGCATTTTGTTTCAGTGACAAAAAGCTGACTAACAGCTCCCCAGGAGCAATGCTTCGGCCTCCTTAACCGAGTCATTGCAAGGGAGGTTTGTTGTAGAGGTTTATTTTTAGTTATGTTTAAATAATTGTTTTGTGCACTGTTGGGTGAGGGGCTGCCTAGGTTTTGGCATTTTGTACTGTCTGCAGGCGTTGGATTTATGTGGGGGATGTTTGATTGCTAATGATCTGCATGTGCTATCAGTAGAACACCTAGGAGTTCCGAATCAATAAAAACACCTGAGCTCGGATTCTCAGGGTTCCTTTGTTTAGGATGGCACTTGCCATGATGGTGGTTCCCTTTGCTGAGGTCTGGCAGGGTTTGCATCTGTGAATTTGCCTTCTTGTCTTCCTTGCTGAGCTGTCACATCAGTGCACCACTACAGAAGCTTGTTCTGTTTTCCTTTGTCCTCTCTGTGTGGTTTTCTCAGTCTCCAGTCTGTGATCTTAAAGTCGGAAAGCTGAGCTACAGAAGAATGTTTCGGGTGGGACTCACTTTCATTTTACGCCGCAATACATTTTTGTTCGTAAATTGCCTCGTTATCTAAGCCGAATCCTTGCAGCAGGGATTGTAAATTACTGCAGCACAAATGCCTTCTCCCTAGATCTTTTGCTTTCGTGTATACCATTTGACTCTCTCCACGCTGAATTCTGGACTTCTGATGGACGTAGGTAGAACCGGAAGAAGTGGTTAAGAGTCTAGCTCTTACAGGTTCAAGGCAGATGGGCTCCCAGCACTGAGAGGGGTAAAATTGACTCAGGTCCCACTCGTAACCAAGAAGCTATTGCCAATTGGTACCAATTGGCAAAGGGAGCATCGGCTTTCTTCAGTGGAGTGTCTCTGGGTATATCAATCAAACTCCAGGGCAGGCGTCACAAAACAGACTCCATGATTTTTTGTTTTTGCTTTTTGCTTTTTTTTTTTTTTGGTTGTTGTTATCTTAGTTTTTGTTTGTTTGCTTGGTGCTTGTTTTGGGAGAAAACGGGGGAAACACAAAATTGGGTGGGTCGGGAGGTAGGGCAGATCTGGGAGGAGTCTGGTGAAATGGGAAACATGATAAAATAATATTGTATGAAAAACTTTTTTGAAGTAAAAATTTCACATAAAAAGAATCTGACTGTGGTGGTTTGAATGAAAATGGCCCCCACAGGCTCATAGGGAGTGCCACTATCAGGAGGTGTGGCCTTGCTGAGTAGGCGTGGCCTCGTCAGAGGAAGCGTGTCACTCAAGGTGGGCTGTGAGGTTTCAGAAGCTCAGGCCAGGCAGGGTTTCATTCACTCTCTTCCTGCCACCTGCTGATCGGGATGTAGAGCTCTCAGCTCCCTTTCCAGCACCATGTCTGCCTGTGTGCCGCCATGCTTCCTGCCATGATGATAGTGGACCAAACCTCTGAACTATAAGCCAGTATCAATGAAATGTTTTCATTTATAAGAGTTGCTGTGGTCATGGCGTCACTCAGATACTGGCTACGGAGGAAGATGGTCTGGCTTTTAAAATTCCAACTCTGTCACTCGCTCAAAGTATAATCAAATATGAGGCTCTACAGAGACTCTCACTTTCCTTAACTGTAACATGGGGGTAATAATCGCAACTACCAATCCAATTGCTGTGAAATTAAACTAGAGATTGTACTGAGAGTACTTGGCCAAAGGATTGATTGGTACAGGGTGATCAATAGGTATTGGTTGTCACTACGCTCAGTCATCATCACTACCATCATCAGCTTTATCATCAATGTTAGTATCTTCATCCTCCTTACCTTTCAGGATGGTCCATAATAATGCACCTGGGGCTTCTATCCTTGCTGGTAAATGTTGATTCTTTTCAGTTTGGAGAGAAGCTCTTCGAGTCCCTGGCTTTTTACTATTTAGGTAACCTTAGAGGCATCGTTAGCCAGATGAGTCGCGAGCCAATCATAGGAGGATTAGAACGTATAGAGCAGAATTAAAAACCGAAACGATGATCTGAAGCTGCAAGGCGACTCCGCGCAGAGACAAGGGCACCGAACGACATTCAAATGAAAGGTCATAAAGCCAGAAATAAAACGGTACAACCACAGCGCCGGAAGGAAGTTGGTCTGAAAAGGTCTTGAGGAATTTGTTGACTAGCAGCTGAGTCTGAGGAATTGACAGGAGCCTTGCCTTGCACAGTCACGTGGGAAGAGGGTCAAGTTAACCAAGGTGCAGTGGGCAAGCCAAGGAAGTGACAGTCCTGCTGTCTGTCATCCTGGTCAGCTGGGTTATTGCGTTTACGATGGGGGGTAATTCCACGATCATCTTGCCATTTCATCGAAGGTTTGAGCCTTTTAGCTGTGGAGAAGAGGATCTGGGCTGGGAAATCTGTTAAATGATCCAGTACTGCTCACAGTAGTTTGTAGTCGAGGACTTGTGATAAATACCAGTTGAGGAGGACCATTCATTGTTCCTTTCTTTTTTAAAAAAAAAAAACTTATTAAAATCACTTTTATGCATGTGTGTGCGCATGCACACACGTATGTTGATGATACTCAATATGCGCAGAGGTCAGAGGACAACTTCGTGTAAGCGGCTCTTTTCTTACACCATGTGACTGCCAGGAATTGAACACAGGTCATCAGGCTTGGCAGCAAGTACTTTAACCCACCGTGCTATCTCAGTAGCTTGGGGAAGGGGGAGGGAGAGAAGGGGAGGAAGGAAGGAAGAGAAAGAGGCAGGGAGAAAGGGCTTTACTCTGGGTCACACTTCCTTCTTCTCTCTCTGCCTCTCAGTACTGCCCTCTATTCAGTACACACCCCCACCCCGCCCCCACCCCCGGCGCCCCACCGCTGCTCTAGCTCTTAGTTCAATGCCCCTTGTGATTCTCATCGGCTTCCCTCCATCTACCAGAGGCCTCCTCTTAAGCCAGCGTGGTGTCTGCTTCGCCTTGGATTTCCAAAGCTCTCTCGCAACCCTATATAAATACAAACAAGGTCCTATTTGCAGTGGTTCAAAATGCAGCAGCATTCAGTGGTCTGGAGAAGGAACAGCTGGGCAAGAGCTTCAGCCTGGGTGAAGAGGCGCTGCCTTTCATGAGGGTCCCACCATTAGGGGGCGTGCTTGGGGGTTCTGGTAGATGGACAGGGTTGGGATTTTATCACCCGTGGGAGTCTATTTCCTTGGGGGTTAGGGGTAGAGGTAGAGGAGAGAGCTGTGGCCGGAGGACCAGAAGTTTATTGAGTGCACGGAAAGCCAGTACAGCACAGGAACTTCGGGTCATCGAGGTTATCTGACTGCTTTTATTCTCAGACTGGAAAGGCTTGCTGACATTTGGGTTTGCTCTCATTTAGCTAGGGGGTCTACTGGAGGCGTCCATTGGATCTCACTTCCCAGCTCTCTTACAGCAGCTATTCAGGCCACGCTAGCCCAAAGAAGGGAGGCATTAGGCAAGTGGAGCTTTAGAGAGCAGTTAAACCAGGCACTTTAAGCTGGGACTTAAATGAACCGGAGAGCGCCTGTTTACCCTGTGCAGTTCCGAGCCCTCGCGAACTTGTGTGTCACCCTTGAGCAAGGGCCATGCTGACCGTCTCCGCGTCGGTCCAGTTTTAGTGTATGTGCTGCCGAGGCGAGCACGTAATTCTGAGCCTTAACTGACATAGCCAGTCTACCTTACCGGCTATATGAATACCGTTCTCTTTTACGGGGGGGTGGGGTGGTGGTGGTGGGGGGTGGTGGGGGTGGGGGGTGGCGCAGGGGAGGCCTGTTTCTCTATCCCCTTTTAATTCCATAGCTTATTTCTCTTGAAGATCTTCCAACGTCTCACACACACACACACACATTTTGTGGGTTATAGCAAATAAAACACGTGTCTTACATGAAATTGCTTTTAAAGGTGACACCGCCCTAACTGTGATTATGAAGTGTCGTGTGCAGACGTCTGCACGTTTAACCAGTGAATTCTTCACAGTTGTAATCTCTCCCTTGCACTTTAAGGATGAGAGGCCACAGAGAGGATGATTAAAGAAAACAAAATAAAACAAAACAAAAACCCTTATTTCTTTGACCCTTACGATGCAGCTTCGGAGCTCCGGGTGGTTCGTGAGATGACAGTCAGATATTTGTTTTGTTCCTTGGCGAGGCCCAGGAAACTTTTGAGAAACCCAGGATAACGTAGACATCCTCAAGGTTGACAAAAGGGCATAGGCTGAAACTCAACATGGGCTATATAGCCAGAGGCTTTTGCGTGTGTGTGGGTGGGGGGAGGGGGCAGGAGGAGGGGGAGGCAGGGAGAGCGAGCACAGCTGTCGGCCTCGTAGATGCAGCCTGGGAGGATCATCATGTCTAAGACTCAAGAGGTGAGTTGCAGGTCAGCCATGGCTTTTGTGGATGAATGGACACGCAAAGCCTAGACCTTCAAGTGCCTTAACCCTGTGTCAGTTCTTCTGGCCCTCCTCCCCCATCATGCATCGGATGGAATTCAGCAAGGAGAGCAGTCTTGAATGACCATTTTTTTTTTTCCAGAACTGATAAAGATGAACATCTTTATGCTCAATAAAGTAAGGACTCAAGAGACACATTTCATTCAGTTTTGGAAAATGAAAGTTATTTCTTTGTGGACCCAAATCTATTCTTCCTACTATGAATGCTTTAGAGGTGCTGAAGGTGAATGAGGGATCACTGGGGTGAACTGTTGCCCAGCTCTAAAGAACACCGTGCAAGTCAACAGACTTGCAGAGTCATTGGCTTGTGTCTGTGTGGCCTTGGACAGTCTCTCTGTCTTTCCCTGTGAGGATCCGAAGGGACTTCCTATCTTGGTGGCCAGAATCCCCAGGACTGTTGTGCCCCTTTGACTAAGGCATCTTGAATTTATGGGTAGACTGATCATTACTGTAGACAGATAGATTAAGGTGCCTTTATGCATAAGTACTGCTAATTATTCAAATGTTTGAAGATGCTGTTGCAGTCAATAAAATATACTTAATCCATTTAAAGGCACCACTCTATTTATATTCTGTCCCGTAACTATTTACCTTCTCAATTGAATAATTCAAAAATTACATCTACTGTCTATACATTCTAGAAGAGTCCCTTAGCTTAAATTTTGGTCTAAAATTGGAATTCTATGGGACTATCAGATTCTTGCAGATTCAGTCTGAATCCCATTGGTCACAACTTCAAAATGGGCTTTACGTTAGTTAGGAATCAAGATTACAGAATCATTCTAGAAACGATGAATTATCTCACTGTAGCTGAGAGCAGTGCTGATTGATTTATCTTAGAAACACAGAGTCACTGAGATCTTTTCAATAACAGAGATATGTTAATCTTTGCGTGCAAAATAGTCCCTCTTGTCTGATACTGAAAATCTCCCCCTCTCTCTAGGGAAGTGTTTTTTTTAAAGAGATTTACTTAAAACAAAACAAAACTGTGTCTCTGTGTAAGTATGTGTCTGTGTGTATATGTACATAAGAATGTGTATGTAGGTGCCTGGGAGACAGCTTTGGATCCCCTGGAGCTGGAGTTACAGGTGGTGGTTGTGAGCTACCTGCTGTGGGAGCTGGGAACTGAACTAAGACCCCCTGAAAGAGTATCAAGGTCCCTTTACCACTGGACCATCTCAACAGCACCAGGAAGATGTCTTGCTGTCAAATCCTATATTTAACTCTTGGTCTCCCTGTGTGCCCCTAGCTGAGTTATCGGACCTCCCTGAACTTCACTTTTAAAAAGTGAAGATAAAACTGCTCATCTCAAATGAACGTTGGGAAAGATAAAACACAATGCACCGTGACCCCACGATCTTGTTTGGAGGAAGGAAAGTCTTTAAGAGAAAACGTGTTTATTATATTTAGGTCCTTTAAGGAAGCTTGTTTAAGGCAAAGGCACACGCACACAAAAAGGCAAAATAAATTAAAACTTGGCTTACATATAAAACATGAGCTGGCCGCGGTTGGCATCACATGCTCAGTGCCACATTGAGCCAAGGTGGGCTGGAAATGCTTATTCAGCCCATAAACAGGCCACGCGGTCCCACCACCTGCAAGGCAGTTCTGTACAGAGTCTCTCCAAGCCTCAGAAGAGCTGTTTATGTTTGGCCCCGTTCTTCCCCTTCTTTCTGAAAGCAGCCACCAACAGTGCGAGTCCCTGAGTCGTTTCTATCCTGAGGTCCCGAGGAGGGCTCGAAAATGGTTTGAAGGGGCATCATAATTTTGGAATGCTTCCCCACTTGGGTGAGGAGAGGAGACACAGATGGCTGAGCCAGGATGCCTGCCAGCTTTCTCCTCACACCAGGCATCAGGTGGATTCAGGCTGTGGGAAAAAACGAGCTTCTGGAGAAGGCTCAGAGACTGAAAGAGCCCAGAGAGCGCTTGTCTTGGTTTGGTCTCTGGTCCACCACGGAAAGCAGCTGTTTTGGGTGAGCAGAGGCCTTTGCTTGGGTGGAACACCGGTGTCTGAAACACTTGCTCTCGGAACCTGAGCAGCGGAGGTGATTATCGGTTCCTCCAGGAACGGCTCTGTTGGATGCCGTGGCTTGGCTGGGAATAACCGGGTGGCCCGGAGACTTGGAGCCTGCCCGAAGCGGAAAGCTGCCAGGATACAGGTTTCCCAGCATCACCTGCTGTTCCCGGCTTTGCCAAGCTGCTGAGCGTTTGGCTGCTTGCCTCTCCCTGAAGCTGTCAGGAAAGTTGTTTCAAATTTTCTCATTCCCTGATCCGAGGGCTCCAAAGCAGCAGCTCCGGCTGCTTCCAGCTGCTTCATTGACTCATTCCTGAACATTGCTGACCTCCCGCCGAGTTAACTAAGTTCTTTCAGGTTCCAGGGAACAGAGGAGCTCAGGTTATCAAAGGCGTTGGGGTTGCTGTGGGGATATGGGAGCATGGAGAAGCACCCCCCACCCCCCACCTCACCCCCAGCTAGTGGGTATTTCAGATTTACTGGTGATTCCAGGTGCTTGGGAGGCCCTAACAAATACCGGAGAGGGGGGGAGGGGGGATGGATGTTAAAACCACAGAAATGCATTGTTTCACAGCTCCGGAAGCTAGGTAGGTGACCAAGTAAGATTCTGCTTTCTTTTGAGGACCTTCTATGCCGCCCACCCCAGTCACATGGGTGGCCCATTGGCACCCACCCTAGATCCCCGCTTTAACTTGATCAAACTCCCATAAAGACTCCACATGCGATTAAAACCACATTCTAAAGTATTAGTCACCGGGAATATAAATCTATGAATTCGGGGCACACAGTTTAACCTATAACAATCCCCTTTGGACTCAGCCGTGCTCCCCAGTGAAATTATCCATCCTTAGTTTCTGTCTCATACATTTACATAATGCATTCTGGTTACTCTTACACACACACACACACACACACACACACACACACACACACTTTCTCTTCTAGGTAGAGTTTCCTTGTTGTAACTCTGGGTGTCTTGGAACTCACTCTGTAGACCAGGCTGGCCTCGAACTCACAGAGATCAGCCTGCCTCTGCCTCCCAAGTGCTGGGATCAAAGGCGTGCGCCACCACCGTCCGGCTCATCCTTAGTCTCTGTAGCGATTGTTATCCTACTCTTTTCTTTCTACACTTCTCTGACTTGAGGGTTCTGCTGTCACATGACCTCTGCTCCTGGATGAATCTCTAGATCCCAGGCTCTTCCGGAAGTATTAAAACTCCCAGAGAATCTCATTGACTCAGTCACTCACTGTCTAGCCTGGCAGATGCCTATCGGGAAGGTTCTCCTCACAGCCCAGTTCCAGCCCAGTGACAGGTAGTTTAGCCTAGGCTGTGACCTCTCCATCGACCGGCCTTGACCGCGGTGGTGGGTCTCAGGGAACACGGCCCGAACTCTTGGGCAGAAGTCAGCTATACCAAGCTCAAGGATCCACTTGGCTATCCTCTTGGCTGCTCAGGGTCTCATGCTTCTTCTTTCCAGGCGTACTGGGTTCCTTGGAACTGAGTTGTGGATGCTCATGAGCTGCCCTGTGGGTGCTGGGAATCCAACCTGGGTCTTCTGCAGGAACAAGCGCTCTTAAGCGCCGAGCCATCTCTCTAGCCCACAAATGCTCTGATCTTAATGATTTAATGATCACAATTTCTGAGTCTTCAAAGGTTGAAGAGTTCTTCTGTTTTTTTAGTTTTTATTATGATATTAAAAAAAAATCAGTTTGCGTAAAATACATGGAAATTACAGAGTTCTTTCCTACCAAATGGTCAGTACCATTGTAGCATACAGAGGTTGAATTATGAACCAGTTTTTTTTTTTTTTTTAACAAAAGTTCAAGCCTTATAAAATCCAGTTTATGGTGAGCAGAAGAGTGTATTTTCCATTTGAAGTTTGTTTTGTTTCCATTCAGCTGTGTTTTATACCTCAGCCACTTTCTGGATGCAGATGAGAAATGCCGTGGCTTCTGTCCTGATGGACCAATGCGTAGGCTTTTTGAAGGCAGTTGTGAATCATATATACAGAACACAGCCAGTTATAAAACCATCTCTGCTCCATAAATATCATCCTTTGGTAAAAAACATTGTTTTGCCATGGTGTACTCCACCAAATTTGTGTTTATGCTTTTTGTAAAAAAAAAAAAAAAAAAAAAAAAAAAAGCTTCCCCCATCAATTGACATTTCAAATTATAATTATAGTTATATATAATACGTGTATATTGATGTATATTTATATATATAATTTATAATAATTACAAATTAGCTTATAATATTTGTAGAAAGGTTAGATGTTACAGAATGAACTTCCCAAGCTTCATTTAAATTTAAAAGATTGCACGGAAAAAAAAAAAAAACCACAGGGCAGCTTTAATGGAATTAAGTCGAATCAATTTTTCTTTTGAAACACGTGATAGGACAGTTACAACGTTAGTATCTGCGTGGAAAACTTTTCTTCTGCTAACAGAGTCAGCACATGGACGGCTATTCCGCTTTTAAATATATTCACGAGAAAATGGAAAACGGGGAAAAATTAAATGGCTTTGGCTCACAGAAGCCATGCATCCCATAGTGATATGAATGGGCATTCCGCAGCTGTGTTTGTCAAACTGACTTGGGTACAGTCTTCTCACGGTTACTATGGATCTTTGAAAATACTGTTGACTCTGCGGCAGGATTGCTCAGACTCTATTTTTCCATATTTATTTCCCATACGTCTGAGCCATAATCTCTGCTCCCTCTCAAGGCCTGGCAGCTTGGTATAGCTTGCAGACTTCAGCAGAGGTCATGGGGTTTGTCCAACCACTGGTGCCAGGTGCCAGCAACAGTACCGAAGGCACCCTGCCCCTCACCTGTGGTGGCAATGAAACACCATCCCTGTTTCTAGTGACAGATCACGCTTTGTGCTCTCAGAGGACCTCTGAGTAGGTCCTGTGAACTGTGCTCTGGAAAGGGGCATAAATGAGAGGAGTTATCCATGGTCATCTTTCAGGTTGAACTAAATATTAAAGTGGTTATGTTGCATTACATCATTATCGAAACATCCATGCTCAGTATGAGGACCTTCTTAGTGCACCTATGACTCGTATGGATGCTATAGAAACTGGAAGCTCTCGGTAGAAATCTATGGAATCCATTCATAGACATATATATGTATATATATGCACATGAATATACACATATATATGTATATATACATGAACATACCTATACATACATAAATGAATATACATATACATACATATATAAATATACATATACATACATATATAAATATACATATACACATATATGTATAAATACACATGAATATACACATATACATATCTGTATATATATGAATATACACAATATACATATACGTACATATATGTATATATACATGCATACACATACATATATGAATATACATACATATATATGCATATATGAGTATACACATATATACATATATATGTGTGTATAAATAGACACACACATATATATCTTAATAGGAACAATACTTTTTTAAACAATGAAAACTTTGGCACAATTGCAAGCCAGGCTAGAAACAGGTATGACCTGTCCCAGGTGTGTGGCCACCCTAGACACAAGATAGATACAACACCAGTGGCTCCTCCTGTGGCTGCATAGTTTGAGCCTCAAGCATTATACTAGAGTTATGCCCAGAGCCCCATGCGAGGAGGAACACATTCAAAACCTACCCCTAAGCTGCAGTCTGAAACCAAGACATGAGACAACTCATGCTCAGCCCTAACCAGAAGTATGCTGTAGCATGCAACCAGCTGTAGAGAAGTGTGGTGCTTGCAGATTTCTGTGACAGAAGTACTGAAGTGATAGATAATTCCAAGCCCCAACTTGACAGCTACTGACCTTGGAGTTGTCAAGCAGCGAATACAACCAAAATGCCCCCTGCCAGGCCTTACCTGAAACTCCCACGCAAGGAAACCGAATACCATTGCCGTTGTTCTTTCTCCCTCTCTGAACAGGTACACCCGAAGCAGAAAGAATTACATTTACTTATGGTGTGGTAGTGGTGTGTATTCGGTGTGTGTGTGTGTCTCTGTGTGTGTGTGTGTGTGTCTGTGTGTGTGTGTGTGTGTGTATGCTGTGGTGCACGTGCTAATTAGATGACAATTTTCAGGAGTCAGCGCTCTGCTTCATGCCTTTACCTGCCCAGCAATCTTGCCAGCCCCAGAAGCCGAGCCATTTGTCCCTCTTCATGCTGATGTACTTCTTCCAAGATCCAGCCGTAGAAAAGTCTAATTCACTTTCATTCATCTCCTTTATCTTGGGAAAACAGTTTAATAAGCCAAAGCAGTCTCTTCTATTTCTCTGACCGTAACATACCATTCGTATTCTTCACATATACCAAGGCAAAATATACGAGCTACTCCTTGAGCATCCGTATAACCCTGGCAAGTGGGATTTTCCCATTCTTAGTCAATAGGAAGGGAAGAAAAGTCACTGGCCACAAAGACCCCTTCACCATCTTCTTTTACATGTGTTATGTTCCAACAAATCATATAAGGAGAAAAAGAACTTAATGGAGCATCCTATACAATTTTAAAGAACTGAATGTGTTAAATCATATGACACTTAATTAAGTTTGTTGTGCTCTGGATCCCATTGGGAAGGTCTGGGGACTAAGGAGCTTCATGTAATAAACCCTTGATATACGTGAGTCTATTTTTTGTGTATAAAAATAGAAAACTTATATTTTATGCATCAGTTATAGATATTGTTCTGCAACATTTCTTCATAAAGCAGGATGCACAGTATGCTAATTTCTCATGAATATTTCAATATCATTTGCAAAAGGAGCAGAAATATGACCCATGTCAAAAAAAAAAAAAAAAAACCCAAAACACCTCAACCCTGGGGTTGCCACATTCTCCAGTGGTTTCTTTAATTACAGATTCATGAAGTGAGATCTCTGCAAGCAGAATAGACATTGAATACAGCAATCAAGAAAGAGATGCCCACAGCAGCCATGGAACAGCAAAAATAAACAGACAGATGAAAATTCACCAAATACCAGGACAAGAAAGAGCTCCACGGCTCTATGCTACAGAGCTGTGACAAGTTGGCAATTCTGAGAACCGGAAAGAAATTAGAATCAGCAAAAGTGAGCTGTTTCTAAACCCCCCGTGGACGTTTACTGATGAGTGTTCGTGGGACATACTCAGTCAGGAAGAGACGGGAAATACATCAAAGTCTTACTCTGGGAGTTTTTCCTGACCTTTGCTGTTTAGGGATTGTTCAATTCCTGCGGTAGGAGCTCCTTTGTCTCTCCTGTCTCTCAGTTAGTTTTATAGGGTTCCTTTTTGGTGTGTAGTGTGGTCCCCTTTCCATACGCAAGGGAGGCTTCTGACCGCTTCATATATATGAGAGAGTCTTCCAAGGGTAAATGATTTATCGTGATGGTTTTCATGGTGTTTGAGACAGAGCGAGACTCTGTCTTTGGTAATCAGTTGCTCTGTCCTGGAAAGAGAATTCTTTCTTCATGTATCAGAAATCTTTGCCGTCAGCAGGATCTGTGCCTCCCTGGATTTATTATTTTCTTCCAGTATAATCCAGGAAGAGAAGAGAAGAGAAGAGAAGAGAGAGAGGAGGAGGAGGAGGAGGGGGGGGGAAGGGGAAGGGAAAGGGGAAGAAGAGGAAGAAGAAGAAGAAGAAGAAAAAAGAAGAAGGAGAAGGAGAAGGAGAAGAAGAAGAAAAAGAAGAAGAAAACGAAGAAGAAGAAAAGAGGAGCTCTTTAAATATTCCCCTCACTTTTCTGTTGAATTGTCATAATTTCTCACTGTAGGGTAGTCAGGAAGGGGTCAAGTCCCGTTGTCTGGGAGCATAACCACTTCCAGGAGCTTGTTGACAGTTTTAATGGGGTAGGAGAGGGATCTCTTCCTGATCTGCCGAGCCTGAAAGGCCGTTTCGGAGGTAACATAACAAGTGATAACCAACTCAGAGGCACCGTTTCCCTGCTCTTGGAAGGTCACTTTTGCAATACAACAGCATCCGAATGCTTAAAGGAAAGTCGGCAAGTGTTGAATATGAAACAGATGGATGATTCCGATGAATACGAGACCTGTGCGCACTTCAGCAAATGCAGAGATTTATAAACTCGGCTGAGTTCTCTGACTCTCACAGCCGACTGCCACCAGGATCACAGCAGGGACCATCTTGCCAGAGAGACCAGGACTTAGGGGAATCGAGGCAGCAGTAGAGACTGCTTCCGGAATACATTCAGTATCTTGCAGCCGGTTTTTGCTAACTTCAGAGCCCTTTAAGTTGGGGGATACAGGTCATTGCCTTTAGTTCTAGAGCTGTCCTTTCTCTGAGGCAATTCCAAGGGAAGCCCCACTCAGTTACCTTCCTGTGAAAAGATCTGAGCCTAGTGATCGTTAGATGGTCTTGGAAAGAAACAAGTTTCATTTGAAACATCAGCCTCCGTCTGATGGTGTGAGGAGTCACCTCCCCTCTTTTCTCCCGGGCTGAGTTATAAGGTATCATTTGGTGCTCATTAGGCTAACAAGGTAGGATAGCACCAATTATAGAATCCATGACTCACTGGTCAGCTCTCTCAGTTATCTGTTCCCAAGTCGAGGGAATTCTTGAAGCAGGTAGCCGGAGACTGGATTACTGGCTATCAAAATTTATGACTTCTACAGTCAGAGGTCTGGTCTGGGGAGAGTGCTCAGTTGGTACAGTGCTTGCAGGACAAGCTCAAGGCTTTAAATTTGATTCCAAAATGTATGGGGGAAAAGAGAAAAGGCTTGGTGATGCTGCATCCCTCTGGGTTTAGGTCCCGGAGCCCTGGCTAGGGGCAGTAAGGGAAGGAAAGGACCGACACACAGACACATGTACAGTGAAGCTGGGATCAGGTGGGGTTCTGCAACCACTGCCACTGAGACCTGCAACCTCAGTGTGTTTAAGGCCAGCACAGGGGCAGGGGCTAGCTAGCATTAGAAGGAGGTCTCTGAAGGGGAGCAGTCCCAGACTGTAAACATGCAGGAGTTGGTAGCAGTTGTAGTTGCTAGTCTGTGCACACCCTGATCAATAGTTCATAAACAATCATACTCAGACTTCCAAGGAAAGCTTTCCCATTCTTCTTGAGCCCGATCCATATTGGTAACAGCTTTGCCAATCTCCCCCTAAACTCCCCCACCCCCCGACCAATTTGTATTGGAATCCTCAACAAGTCCTGTCAAAATACGCGCACTTACTAAAAACTTCACTCCCTCAGGGCAGAAGGGCCACGGAAAGTTGTTGTGATGGCTATTCTTGGTTGTCAACTTGACTACATCTGGAATTAACTAAAACCTAAGTGGCGAGGTGCACCTGTGAGGGCTTTTTCTTAATTAAGTCAGTTGGAATGGCATGATTCACCCTAAATCCAGATCTTTTGAGGTGGAAAGATCCACCTTAAATGCAGGCTTCACCTTCTGGTGGCTATACACACACACACACACACACACACACACACACACACACACACCATGGAAGAAGGAAGCTCTTGTTTCTTGCCTGCTTGCCCTCTCTCTGGCAAGTCCATTCCTTCACTGGCATTAGTGCTGAATTGTTCGGGATTCTGGTGTGTACTGAAGACCAGCTGGGACATCCAGCCTTGTGGCCTGAACAATTACTGCAGTGGTCCTCACCCTTCCTAATGCTGCAACCCTTTAATACAGTTCCCCATGTTGTGGTGACCCCCAACCATAAAATCATTTTCGTTGTAATTTTGCTATGGTTATAAATTGTAATATGAGTATATAATAATGCTGATGGTCTAAGGTGGGCACCGTGAAAGAGTTGTTCAACCCCCAAAGGGGTCACGGTCTACGAGTTGAGAACTGCTGAACTACTGGATTCTTGGATTTTCCATTGGTAGACAGCCATTGTTGAACTAGCTGGACCACAGCTTGTAAGCCACTCTAATAAATTCCATATATATATATATATATATATTTTTTTTTTCCCTTCTATCAGTTCTGTTCCTCTAGGGAGCCCTTATACAGTTGTCTTCTGGTTTTCACATGTACACACTAACACACATGTATATGAAGCACTTGCACGCACAAGAACTCGTGTGCACTCCCACGAAGAAGTTTTATTTTTCCTAACTAGGTAATGCCGGATAATCTCTGGATCAAATGGGTCCAAGCTTTTGTCTGTAGTTTAACCTAGTAAGCCCCCTGGGGCATGCTGTATCCATCACCTTACTGAAGCCTTGATTCATGGACATTCCTCTTCACTTGAGAGACTAAGGCTCAGTCTCCTGCCATGTGGGAGACCCAAGATATGGATGCTCATTCCTTAGATAAATTTCCTTGTGTTTTTTCATTGTGTTGCATAAGGACCGTTTCGTATGGGTGTGTTTGTGCAGTACGCTCACCTCCTCGCACCCCTTCTGCCCCTCTTTCTTCACTTTAGTCCTTCCTGTCTCTGTAAACAGTTTCTTTTCTGCTTTCATGTCACATATATGTGCATGATTTTATAAGTCTATATAAAACCTAGGAAGCACATATTAAAGAAAGCATGATGCTTGTCTGTCTGACACATGCTTAACTTGTTTACTATGATTATCTCCAGGTTCATACATTTTTCTGCAAGTAATATCGTTTCATCCTGCTTTGTTTGTTTATTCCTCTGTTGTTGGGCACCTAGGTTGGTTCCATGGCTATAGCCGTAGACTAGGGGTCAAAGGCTTTTTATTCTTTTGCATAATTCAATCACCGCTTCTAGCCTGGAGCATTTCTGCCTCCGTACAATATAAAACGTTTAAATCTCTGAGATTTACTGCTGACTGAACCACCCCAACTAGCTCCTTCTGAACTCCGACTCTTCTGGTTCAACTCGCTCACTCATTGTTCTGGCCCAAACTCTCCTCCAACGGTGCCTGGTTAAAACTGACCTTCTGAGTCGGCTGATTGTTTCTGACTCTGGCAGACTCTGGCTGACTCTCTGGTTCAGATTGAACTGTTTGCTAGGCTTCAATCTGACTCACTCTTTGCATCTGATAATGATTTCTGACGAGCTCTGATAGGTCTCTGTGTCTCTCCTCCAGCTTGTCTGTTTCAGACTGCTGTAATTGACTCTTTCTGTAACGCCCCTTCTCTGATCAGGGAGCCTGCCTTAGATATCATGAGAGTTGGGTGTGCCCTCAGTCTGATTCATTCTGCCAACTCTTCCTCTGATTGGCCATTTTGCCTGCCCTTCACTCTGACTCATTTCAGACGTCATTTCTTGTCTGACACTAACTCCTGAGTGCTGCTTCCTGTCTCCCAAGTGCTGGGATTAAAGGCATGCAGTACCACTGCCTTCTGAATATTGGGATTAAAGGTATGTGCTATCACTGCCTTCTGAATATTGGGATTAAAGGTATGTGCCAATATTCTTCCTACACTAAAGCAGCCATGCTGATAGATTAAAAGATTAAATACTCCCCCCCACCATGGGTCTTCTACGTGTCTGTTTGTTGCAGGAAAATGAATGGACCTAGAAAAGAGTCTACTGAGTAAGGTAACGTGGTCCCAAAGAATCAAACACCACATGCTCTCTCTCACCTGAGATCCCTAGCTCAAAATCCGTAGCTGTTAGTATACAATATATGGAGTAACCACAGAAACCAGAAAAGTATAAAGGGAACATAGTTAGGGAAGGGTCCTAGCAGGGGAATAGCGGCGTGCAGGGATATGAAGTAGGAAACAAAATAACAGGAGGGAGCTCTGGCTGGGAAGAAGAGAGGGAAGTCAGAACAGAAGGAAAGGGAGGGATGAGGGAGAAATAGCACCAAAGAATCACAGTATTTTACATGTGTTTACTTAAAGTTATATACAATGCTTATAAATGTGTGTATGTATATATGTATGTATGTATATATGTATGTATGTATATATATATATGAGTATATATGTACATGTACACACACAATTTTATATATATAAAAGGAAGTTTAAGCTGCTTGGGATTTTTTTCTACACATACAAATATTCGTCTTCTTAATGACTGCTGTTATTTTTATTCTTGACACTAGCCTGCTGTCCAATGGTGCACATTAACAAGCTAAAGCCATTTATTTACCTTGTGAACTGGAGAAGATGACAGGATGTTTGGCTCAGGTGTCTTCAAAGACCATCACACAATGGCTGCCATATATAAAGGAGGAATAAAATGGCTAATTGTTTCCCCATCAATGGTTCAATCTGTTCTCTAATCATCCTTATTCTTAGAACTTATTAAAATGTGAGCTTGTAGTAGGGACCCATTCTTCCTAAACATTTCTTTCCTTTTAAGATTGTTCTGTATGGATTTGGCATCTTTTCTCCAGTCTGGGAGACCTCTGTGTTACTATGTATTCTTTGGAGGAGATCGTATTCTGACCCACAAATCCTGAATGTTGCTTGATGATTTCTAGTTTAAACAAACATCTTTTTAACTATCACGGAGCAGAGGAAAAATAAAAATAAAACCCTTTAAAGAAAATTTCAAATAATAAAAAAAGTTATAAACAAAGACAGTAATATGTTGAGTTCATTAAACATTAACAGTTGTGTCATGAGGAGGTAGAAAGTTTAATTGGCTATTATGATGGTTAATCATAGTCAACTTGGGTGGGTTTAGATTGGAGACACATTTCTGGGTGTGTCTGGGAGGGCCTTTCCAGAGAGGTTTAAGTGAGGAGGGAAGAACTGATCCAAATGCTAGTGGTGCCATCAGTGGTGGGAGGTGGGGGGTGGGGGGGTTGGAGGTGGGGTGGGGGGGTAGGGTGGGGTGGGGTGCTCGGAATGAATACAAGGAGAAAAGAAAGAAAGCTAGTTGAGAACAGATATTCCTTTTCTGCATTCCGATGTGTCCATTTGTGAGCTAGTTCCTGGTAACAAAGCTATAGGCTGCTGCTGTCTGCAGCTGTACACTGCTGTGGTGGCTCACCAAGGAAGACATGGTGACATATTCATAGATGCAAACCCTGACAGATCTCAGCGAGGGAACCACCATCATGGCAAGTGCCATTCTGGACAGTGGAACCTTGGGAGCATCTCATCTCAGGGGGTTTTATGGATCCCTAAGCTCCTCAGGTGTTCTATTGATAGCACACGCAGATCATTAGCAATCAACCCCCCCCAATAAAGCCAACACCTGAAGACAATACAAAACGCCAAGGCCTGGGCAGCCCTCCCTCCAAAGTGCACGAGACAAATATTTTAAACATAACTAAAAATAAACTTCTGCATCAGCTGTTGTCATACTTTTTCCCCACCACGATGGACTTGTTTCCACAAACTTTGAGTCAAAATAAACTCTTTCTTCCCCAAGTTGGTTCTCAATGGGTATCTGGTTATGGCAACAAGAAAAATAACTAATACAACTGGGTTTGGTACATGATTCACCATTTTGGCAACCCTTTTTTTTTCTGCAGTTCTGAATCCACAGTTGTGTTTAGGGACAGGCAAGTGCTAATAACATGTAAAGTGAGAGATTCTTAATCTGGCCCTATATATTTTATATCCTCCCATAAATTTCCTTTAGACAACCTCATTCCCTCTTGTTCCCCCCCACCCCTGAACCCCTCATCCTGGGATCAATAGCCACTGCGAATCAATGGGCACTTGTAGATGTGACAGATGTGATTATAATGTATTCTGGGAATTTGTTCCAGTTGCTGTGTTTAAAAAGCCAATTGTGATTCTGAAAACTCACTGGAGAGAGGGGGGGGTAAATAAAGATTCATGATAAATTATGGCATGCCTACTTTGGGGAAAAGGTATCGGGTGGTAAGCCATGGGGGGTGTATTTAATTAACATTTTCATTAATAATTAGAAAGAGAAGACAGCTTGTCAATAAAGCAGGCAAAGGCACTTATGTGGGTTGGTGCTGATGAAGAGAGGAAGCTGTGTTACTGAATTCAGGCAGCTTCTAAACGAAGCAAACAAGGTACGTGTTTAAGACTTGTGCCCATTTGAGGTGGTGGAGTTATCAGGGAGAACGGTAGGTAGTCAATAGTAACTATGACAGGGTTCTGAAGTGTCTGTTATTTGATCCCCAAATTTATGCCCGTAGCATCTGGGAAGGTGCTCACTGGTACTCAACCATTGCACTGATTTCCTCTTTCCCAGAACAACGATCTAGTTTTGCCTGACATCACCATTTCCTCAGTCACTCTGGCTCAAATCCTGGAAATTATTTGAAACCCATTATTTTATCAGTGTTCTATAAACAAGTGGTACTCACGTAACCCAGTGTGTGAAAGACCCAACGCTAAACAGTTTATCCACGTGCTGTCCGGTTCCAAGGAAGACTATGGTTATCGACACTCTCATTTTGCAGGTTAGGAAACAAGAAAGTTTTGAGATATTAGATAACTTAGCCAGACCCCGCAAATTCATACAAACCAGCTCTTTATACTAGTGAACGGTCAAGGAGCACATTGAATTCTTCCTAGCCGTGATCTTTTTTTAGACCTTTCATATTTTTTGCCCCCTTGTCTCTCGCTGTTTGTGAATGACTTCAGTTATTGCATATCCAGTATGTCTACCACTGAGAATATTTCTCAGTGTAATATAATGGTTTGGTCACATAGAGAAAACTGTTTTCATCATGTGCTTCTTCCTGTGCTAAAAATTACTGACTCCTGAGTGTTCACACTCAAGACCAATTACATTGGAAGAATACTTCCCTTTTTATTTGTATCTAAATTCTAGAGAATGTTCATTGTCTTAAAAAAATAATTAATATAATAAGAGTATTATCACGTCCAAAATGCAAGGATGAAAAAAATGGAACACAGAGGGAAATGATTATATGGAAAGACATATGAAGGCATAAATGAAATCAGGGCACAGAGACTTACCAGAAGGGTTATTTTTGCAAGCAAAATGGAGTCTGGCTTTCATGCATTTTCATAGAGAATTGACAGTCTGTGGCAATAGGAAGAGGGGTCAATGCCATCTTATGCTTGCACTCAGGCAGGAGACGGTAACTGTTTATCCATATCCCACCATTCAGCAGCATCATGCTCCATTCATGAGTGTATTCACCGAGAAGTTTTCCTTGCACGCTAATATGCTCACCCTCAAAGTAGACTCCAGGGGGAACCTCCCTGGTTTCCAGCTCTTCTGGTAGGATTGTATCAGAATCGTAGGAAGTATCGCTGGTCTTTATCTTACAAAATGGGCTAAATAAGTGACAGCTCACTAGGACTTCCCTGGGGCATCAGCGCCAGACATGGACTGCTGAGATAGCTGGTCTCATGGACTGAACTACTAACAGATCCTTCGCTTTTTCTTCAGGAGACAGCCATTGTTGGACTCCTCAGATCACAGCCTATAAACCACTCTAATAAGTTACAACTGTCTATCTGCTTATCTATCTATCTATCTATCTATCTATCTATCTATCTATCATCTATCCATTTATCTATCTTCTATCTATCTATAGTCATCTATCATCTACCCATCTATTTATCTAGTCTATTTATCTATCATATCTATCAATCATATATCTATCATTATTATTTTCCTATTATCTATTTTCTATTTATAATCGTCTATCATCATCCATCCATCTATCTATCTATATCTTCTATCTATCTATAATTATCTATAACTATTAATCTATATATCATCTGTCAATCATCTATCTATCAATCAATCATCTACCTACCTAATGTTCATTCTATTAGTTCTGTTCCTTTAGAGAACCCTAACTGATGTGGACTCTAACACATTCTATTTTAGAAGTGATGTTAGTTGTTATAGGACATACTACATATGTAAGGAAATATATCTTGTCATCTGCTATGCTGCTGAAAATCTGCTGTTTCATCTCGACCTAGGTAGAAGATATCTAATCAGTTTCTGGAGAGAAGGTTGCTTATTTTTTCCCTCTGTGTTATGGCTTTTCACGATGAGGTAGTCAATTAAGACATATTTCCCAAGGACTAAAAAGAATGGTGAGCATGGCTAGAGCATTTGGTTTCTCTAGGGAAAAAGAAGCAAGAAAAATGAAGGTATTTGTGTCTTATGTTCACTAAAGGGTGACCCCAGCCGAAGAGGATTCTAAAATTGGAGCAGACAGGATGATGTGTTCTGTGGGTACAGCTTCTTCTTTCCGCAGACACCCCACCATCACCCAGTAGGCTTATGAACAGAAAGGTGTGGTAGCAGGGATGGAAGGGGTGCCTGAGTACAGCATTGTGGGCTTTTTAAGGTGGACCGCCTTCTTTTTAAGGTGGACCGCCGTGTGCCCAGTCTGCTTTCAGTATAGACCAACGCTGGGCTCTCAGCGTGGCGCCTTTTCTTGATCTGGTCTTAGTTACCCAGGGACAGGTTGACTATATTGGACTGTTTTGTTTTGCTGTGGAAAGGAGTTTTCCTTCTGATTGGAGTAGACACTGACTATGGATTTAGATTAGCTGCCCTGTACACAATTCTTCCCTAAGTAACAACTGTGGACTGACAGCTTATCTGCCACCACACGTTCTACACAAAGTAACGGAAGTGTGACAATGACCTCAACTGAACTCACTGGTTTGCACAATTCCCCACTGTCCTGAATCCTCGAGTTTTAGAAAACCAATGAAATGGCCTTAAAGACACAGTTACATTTCCAGAAAAGCAGGAATACCTCGCAGGTCTGGGGTTAGGTTTTCTAGAAGGCTCTAATGCTCTGAAGTGGCAATCAGTCTAAGATGCCAGTTCTTTCACAGATAAGATTCATGGTTCATAGGCCCAAGAGTCGAAATGGGAGCGATACCTATTGCTAAATGTTATCACTAATTGATATCTGCATCATTGAGAGTTTTCTTCCTGTGCCTGTGGTCTTGTGCTCTGCTGCATTCATTTCAAATGGAGGAATACTTTCATCAGGACCTACACAGACTCCATTGGAACTGAAGTTAAGACCTCTCTCTCTCTCTCTCTCTCTCTCTCTCTCTCTCTCTCTCTCCTCTCTCCCTCTTTCCCTCCCCCTCCCCCTCCCTCCCCCCTCTGTGTGTGTGTGTGTGTGTGTGTGTGTGTAATAATGTTTTGTTTCCCTCTCTTTCTTATATGTTAATTATAAAAATGTCTAGGTGTTGTTAATTTTAATAATATTAACTTACAGGGCATCAAGGAGAATAATATCATCACCCATGGAGTTATCTTTTTGAGAAAGGGCTAGTTCATTTCCCACTGTACACAGGATAGTCATGCCAGGTAGAACATGACCTCGGTGTCACTGTCTGGCTTATCGTAACCTCTTGCCATTATCTCAGTATCCCCTGCAGAGCTATGTTGATGCAAAGAAGGTCCGTGTTGCTTGGGAGGTAGTTTTGGTCCTCTGTCTTAAAATGACGTCAACTAAGCTTTTTTTGTTCCTGGGATTCAGAGTAACTTTAGTGGAGGAAGACTCGGGAGGACTCAGAAGGATGGGAATAAAACAGAATGGAGCCAGAGACAAAATGGTGTTAGTTAGGTCAGTGCCTGGGTCTTGTATTCAATTCCCACTGATAAAGTATCATTCCATTTCTGTGGGAGTGGGACTGGAGATGGGGCCCTATTATAGAATAGGGTCTTCCAGGGTCTAGAGGGGATGCCACAATGTCTAGTTAAATCACTTTCTGTGTATGGCAATAAGATCTCTTGAACCTTCTTCTTACTGGTCATTGGAAAATAAGAATTTAAGTTCAGGATCATAAGGGAAGAGGGAGATGAGCACTTGCTTCATTTTTTTTTTCTTTTCTAACGAATGGTAGCTATTTAGAAGAAAGTAAAACTTACAAATTTGACAGTGAAATAAAAGGGAAAAGAGTCTGGAATTCAAAAATACAAGAGAATTAAACTTCAAAATAAAGGTTAATGATTCAACATTAAAAAATAATGAAAAGATAAAGTGGATGAGATTTAAAATAAATGAGAGAAGGCTAGAGGCCAATGAGATGAAAGGTTAAAGCCATGAAAGTGAAAGAGATGAAAGATTAAGATGTATGGGACAGGATGGAAAGCTAAAAGCAGATGAGGTTAAAGAACAAAGCAGAGAGAAATCATTAGCATTCTGCAGGAGACGAGCTTAAGGATGAAAAGATCTGGCCTCATACTGGGTCATTTGTGAGCCCGATGCCACCCTTTTGACAGATGGTCCTTTGGGTTGTAGGTACATTGATCCGTCTTTGGAATAGAGGTGTCTACATGGTGAAAATGGGAGACCTGGTATTTCTGGGCAAATAGTGTGCATGAGGTAATACATAAGGGTATGCAGACAAAGGAGCGATAATCTCTTTGTCGTTTACTTATAATTTAATGAACAAGATAATGAGTTAACCAGTAATAAAAGAACAAGGGATGACAAAGGTTGAAGATATATCTATGTCTATATATCTATATCTATATCTATATCTATATCTATATCTATATCTATATCTATATCTATATCTATATCTATATCTATATCTATATCTATATCAATTCACAGAGATCCACCTGCTTCTGCCTCCTGAGTGCTGGGATTAAAGGCATATGCCACCACCGCCTGGCTTCC
Source organism: Cricetomys ansorgei (assembly GCA_026225945.1). Classification (NCBI taxonomy): domain Eukaryota; kingdom Metazoa; phylum Chordata; class Mammalia; order Rodentia; family Nesomyidae; genus Cricetomys; species Cricetomys ansorgei. The sequence goes on from JAMJFZ010003544.1 coordinate 7,184,736, forward strand.
CATCTCAAACTTAATTAGCATTTTGTGTTACTTGCACAAGTGTCCCTGAAATGTATCCTTCCCAACTTCATATATGTATGAATATATATATATTTAAAATAAAATACTAAGTCCAATTTGTGCTTCCCATGTGCACATGTATGTGGGGTTGTCCACAGGGTCATGGGCAATCTACCAATGGTACCTATTTCCAAATGAAAGTGACCCTCCCTTCCTAGGTAGCCATCTATTGCAATGATCTGCCAGGCTAGATATTCTTACTGGTGACATAGTGGCAAGGCTGTTTATGGAGGTAACCAGTCACTCCCTTGGCTGGACTTAAGACCTGCGCCGTAGGAGGGAATTCCTGCCCAGTACTGTGAACATAGTCCTAACCCATGGCTGGGGAAGCCCTCGGCCTTCCAGGAGGACCTACTGATGTTTTGCTAAATGGTCATGTTGTCAGGCTCCCTTCGAAATATTTGTGCTTATAGCCATAGATCTGTGGTACTCCCACCCTCGGCCAGAGAAGCTTTTTATTACAGAAGGTGGTGGCTAATGCAGTGGTTAATATCTGTTCAAAGCACTGAGAACGAACCATGTCAGTGCTCAGCCATAGGTGGTGCATTGAAGTCTTAACAGACACTGTGAGTATTAAGGATTCTATACAACGTTAAGCAAGACGTTTCCAAGAAAATGGGTGAGGGATGACAATTTTGTTTTGTGGCATGAATTACTCTTCTAAGGCGGTTGTAAAAGACAGAGGGCATTATCCCTTGTATGATGTGGGGTTGTGAGTCGTGAGTAACAAGGGCAGCCTCAGAAGCAATTCATTTAACCGGTCATAAGTCAAATTAATGTGGTCTGGTTACAACGAAAAGAACAGCAACCTGTTGGAAGCACCATATGACCTCTTAATTAATATAAGTTTATTGACTGATAGCCTGGGATGGATTCTGATTTCATGGACCATAACCTCAATCAGTCTCTGGAAAATTTTCTCTGACTTTACTGTGCTGTACTGTTTGTAATATCATTCCTTTAAATAGAAATATATTCAATATTCTCTTTCTAGACCTCAATTTGACACTAATGTATTCTTTTTTTTTGTCATACAGCATTGAAATATCCAGTGACTGTCTAAATTTGCATATCCAAAGTACATTCTTCAGACTGCTTTACTTATTCCAAAATAATAGACAACAAGCAAAACTCAAAACAAAGTATTCAGAAAGCAGTGGTAGCAAACACCTTTAATCCTACTATTCAGAAGGCAGTGGTGGTCCATGCCTTTATCCCCAAGAAAAACAGAGTGTGGAAGCAAACACAGGAAGCAGAGCTCAGAGGGAGTCAGTATCACACAGGAAGTGATGTCTGAGATGAGTTAGTGAAGGACAGGCAAAGTGACTAAGCAGAGGAAGAGTTAGCAGAGTGAGTCAGAGTGAGGACATGCCCAACTCTCTCAGGAGAAAAAGGTGGACTCTGAGCTCAGAACAGAGTCAGTTACAGCAGTGAGTATCAGACGGGACCACTGAGTCAGTTTGAGGACCACTGAGTCAGTTTGAGGCCCAGCAGAGCAGTTCAGTCTAAGGCAATCAGAGAGTCAGCCAGAATCTGTCAGAAGAGTTCAGTCAGAAACAGTCAGCTGGTGCAGAAGGTCAGTTTGAGCCAGTGACTTGGAGGAGAGTTTGGGCCAGAACAACGAGTGAGTTGAGTTGAACCAGGAGAGTCAGAGTTCAGGAGGAGCTAGTCAGAGTGGTTCAGTCAGCAGTGGGTATCCGAGGTTTACGACTAGATTGTATGGAAATGCTCCAGGGCGCCAGGTCTAGGACTGGTGATGATTTAATTAGGCAAAGAATAAAAAGCCTCTGCCCTGAATCAGTGTCTACATCTGGAATCAACTGCTACACCTGCTACACCTTCTCCCATATGGCTCTACCGTGTCCTCAGAAAGCACCCTGCGCTGCCTAGAATGAGCTTATTTGCTGCCATGATTGCACGGATCACACTAGAGTGGGTATCTGGGTCAAACTGGTGTAATCTGATTCCCTCTCCACAAATAAGAATTTGGAAGAGGAAGGGAGGGAAGAAGGGATGGAGATGGTAGATGGATAGATAGGTGGATAGGTAGCTAGATAAAGAGCTTCATCATATGGTCTCGAACATGGAAAACACAATCATGTTTCCCTGGAGTGACTGAGGAGATGAGGAAGCCAGTCAGAAGAGAAATGATGAGGTGGCTGGGCAGAGATGCAAACGAGTCCCATAGTGGAGGTCTCTGAATTTATTGTTAAAGTTACATATTAAAAGAAAATTACAATTGAAAAATTTGAGGCATGAGGGATATTGTTAAAATACCAAGGAACATATATCAGAGTGTTGGTAGGTGTGTTCCACAGGGCTGAATTACTTAGACGCCTAGCACGCCGCCACGCGTGACATTACTGCACTGCTAAATGTAGACGAACAGCCTATCTTTCTCTCTAAAGGCGGAGGAATGCCAAAAGATACGTGGCCACACCAAGGGAAGAAGTCCTGAGTTCTAACCCAGCCAGTCACAGTCCTGAGTTCCACAGAGTCAAAGCATGTTGTAGGAGGAAGTACAAAAGAACAGGAGTGGAGAAGTTCCCAGTGTGATCTTGACCTACTTCTAGCCCTGCGTCAGCTAGAGGCAGAACTTGGGCAGGAACTGTCTCCTTGGTCCCACCCTCCTAGTGCTGATAGAAGGGAGCGTAAGCAGATACTTTCTGTGTCTACTCCAACCTCAAAAGCCATCAATTAACCTTCTGGGCACCGTGAAAGGCTGGAAATTGCCACAAGGAATCTCTTCCAATAACATATTATATTGAAAGGTGACTGTGACTCCACAAAAAAAAAAAAAAAAAAAAAAAAAGAAAGAAAGGACTGAACTCTAAGTGTGCAGTCAAAAAGGAGATTGGAACTGAACTTGAGGGACCGTTTTTGTGATTAAAATCTGCCCTCTTTGTTCTCTTTCAAATTTATGGCCTCTTTTTTAAAAATGTGACAATTAATGAAAAAGAGGCCATGAATTTGAAAGAGAGCAAGGAAGGGTATATGGGAGAGTTTGGAGGGAGGAAAGGGAAGGGAGAAATGTAATTATATTATAATCTTGAAAATTAAAAAAAAAAACTGCTCTATAGCAGATACTCTTATAATTAATGCCACTGATAAAATTAAAAAAAAAAACCAAAAAAACAAAAACCTAAGCCCATTATATCAAAAAGCTATGACGTGTATTTCTGAGGCAATAAGAATGTTTTCATAATTCCGAGATTTCAATTAAATGGTGTCTTTTTTTTTTTTTTGACTCAATAAAATGAAATCCAATGGTCCATGTTTAGTGCCGAGCCAGGTAATAGTATCTCTGCGATCAGGAGCAGTTGTTACATTGAATCTATGCTGGTAATAAACTTGTAGAAACTCTCCACGCAGGCTGGATCCCTAGATCCCTGGGGACAAGACACCATATTAGGCCTAGGGATCCAGAGGATCGCACTCATGATCTATTGCTTGACAACACTGTGTTTCTTATGGAAGGACCTTCTTCGTGATCAGAGTAGAGCCCGAGGGTAAAGTTAGAATTCATTTGTGTGTCTGGGAAACATTCAGGGACTCAGTGCAATGCACTGGGAATGGTGACCCCTTCCATGCCTTTCACACTCCTGGAACATGGAACCCACCATTTCATAATCCTCATGAAGACCCCAGGTAAATAAAGGCACAGGAGGAAGAAAATGAAGTCTACTCCGATACATAGTCCAGGTATTTAAGTTTCTTCAGGTCTTCCATGGTAGCAGAGCTCTATCTAACTCATTTCCCACTTCTTTCCCCCTGAAATTCTTCATAAGAACCCAGTGGGTATCAGGACTCATTCGCTTCAGCTGTAGTTGAATCATGACCCTCAAACACGAAGGTGTCAAGTTCATGAATAGCTTCCTGACTTAGTTTGTTTCTTTCATCAATCACAATTAAGAGCAAGTCAAGGAAAGTGTTGGTTAATTTTTAGAGGGGACAGGGCCCTTGCTGGCACTTGTGTATTCTGCCTTCATTTCATTGGCCTGTTCAGCAGTGACATTGTTGATAAAAGTATGTAGGCTCTCAAGTCCCTATTTGTGTTCCCTTTTTTCTTTAAAGACCAAAGGTCAAGCCAGCACCGGGGTGTTTTTAATCTTGGATGAATCATATCGCTTGTCTATACATTTTATAGACATGCTCAGAATCATTATCTTGGACAGTAATATTTTTCCCCATTGCTGTTTCTACAAAATATAGAGACACACAACCATTCAAGCCGTGCAGTTATTCTGTGCTTGTTGTATGTGGGGCACCTTCATGATCTTCACTGAAATCCCCATGAGAGGAATTCCAACTCACAGTTAAGAAGATGAAGGAAGCCTTGGTTAAAGACCTGGTGTGGCTACAGGGCACAAACTCAGGTAGCGGGGCTGCACCTATTAGATGCTACTCCCACTGTGGGTGGCACCATTCCCTACTGCCCTGCCTTTCCTCCCGAGATGACTAAAGCCTGGGAGGAGAAAGGTCCAACACAGGGATATCGCTGGAGTCCTCTGTTTCTCCACTTGAATACTATACTTCCCTCCCAGCATGGCTGTCCTACCTACAGGGTAGAATATGTCAAAACATAAATGAAAGGAGCTATGCTAGCATTGAGCAATAAAGTACCAGCTGACCTTTCTTAAACCTACGCATAGTTGTTCCCACTTCTGTTAAAAGGTCCTTGATAATTAAAATTGGGGTCTATTGTTAGGAGATAGCTCTCTCTTTTCTATCATTAAGTGACATCAGTCGATAATTAAAAAATTAATGATTCTTAGTCCATAGGCTAAAACTGTCACAGGGATAATAGGCTTTCTGAAATTTAAGCACGTATTATCTCATTTGCTCTTGCCCTGTGTCGTAGTTAGTTTTAATTGTCAACTTTACACAGTCTGGAGTCACCATAGAAGGGAGTCTCAGTTGAGGGATTGATCAGATGAAATTAACCCTTGAGTATGTCTGTGTGGGGTTGTCTTATTTGCTAATTGACATAGGAGGTCGAGCCCACTGTGGGTGGCACCATTCCCTACGCAGGTGCTCCTGGTTTATGTAGCTGACTGTGAGCCTGAGAGAAAGCCAGCAAGCAGGATTCTTCTGTGGTTTCCAGTTCACCTTCCTGCTTGAATTCCTGCCCTGACTTCTTTCAGTGATGGGCGTTTGACCCGGAAATGTAAACCAAGCAAACACACATCTCCCCTGTGATCTTTGGTTAGAGCGTTATCACAGCAACAGAGGGGGAACCAGAACACCCCTTTTGCTTAGACTTTCTGTCAGTTTTTGTTTCTTGGTAGCAAAGATTCCTAACTGATGCAGTTCAAGGGACAGAGTTCGGAGCTGACCGTCAGCTTCCTGTATCTGTTTCCAAGGTCAGATGGTTCACTGGGTGAAGTACTGTGGAATTTTGAATAAGGGCAACAAGACATTTCTGTCAGGTCTGGATCAAATCCTCCCCAGGGAAGAGCTTGCTGTAGGAAGAGGGTAGAGAGACTCCAACCTTCAGCTGGGGTTTGACATTTGCATTTCCCCTTTAATTCCTTTTTTCCCCTCTGGGGCTGGTGACTGAACTCAGTTCCTTGTTCTTACTGGGCAAGCTCTCTACCACTGAGACCCCCCCTCTCCCCGTCTCTGGCCCTTACTTTTTATTCCATTTGTGTACATGTGGACTGATCTTTGAAAGCCTTGCCAGCCCTGGCTTTTATGATTTTTTTTCCTTGTCTCTTTCCAAAAACATAGTTATGACAAAAAAAACACAACTGCTCCAGCTTCTCCGAAATAGAATAATGACATTTTCGTAGCAAGGGCTGGTGGGAGGAGGTGCCGGGATGGTGACTGACTGAAACTGGGATTTATTTTATTTATTTTATTTTTAGATAGTACCAGAGAAGGGTCGTTCACCTCTTCAGAAGTGACAGTTGTGAAAACAGGCCAATTTTAGAGTTCGTCACCTCACGTTAACGGTGTACCCTTTTACTTACTGATCTCTGTCAGAGGAAATGGCAGCTGCACAGATCTTGCCCATCGTGTAGACTGCTGAGGATGCCAAGGCCTGGCATCTTAGGCTCCTGAATGCTTCTTCGCTGGAGGCAGATGTGGGCCAAAGAGCTTTGGCCTGGGCGATCGGGATGCTTCATTTCTCCTGGCTGTGGCGATGATTGGTGCAGTAGTTCACCTACTATGGTGGCTCAGCAAGAGAGACAAGGAGATGTTGTCATCGGTGCAAACTCTGCCAGACCTCAGCAGAGGGAACCACCGTCATGGCCAACACCATACTCGACGGTGGAACCCTGAGCATCTCAGCTCAGGTCTTTTTATTGATTCAGAACTCCTTAGGTGCTCTACCGATACCACGCGCAGATCATAAGTAATTAAATGACCACCACATAATCCAACACCTGCAGACAATACATTGTGCCAAAACCTAGGGTAGCCCCTCAACCAACAATGTAAAAAAACAATTATTTTAAACACAACTGAAAATAAACTTCCACAACAGACTAGCTTCTTGATGTAGCTTTCCCCAATCTCAATGGTTCTCTGGTCCCCTCATCTATAGTGTGAATGAGCTTGCAAGATTAGCTGTCAAATCCTTAGGTGCTTTAGCAATTCTGTGAATCCAATTTTTTGATAAATAGTAGATATTCTCAAAGGTCTCCACATTAATATTGTATGTTTTCCCCTCTATTAAAAAAAAAATCCTGGCTGGGTGGTGGTGGTGCACATCTTTAATCCCAGCACTCAGGAGGCAGAGGCAGGCTGATCTTTGTGAGTTCAAGGCCAGCCTGGTCTATGGAGTGAGTTCCAGGACAGCCAAAACAAAACAAAACAAAATCTGGCAGGCATTTGGCTCCCCTAAGTTCCTTCCCTAGTTTTTATTGTGGAGAATGACAAGTTTGGTAGAGATATCTTGGCATAAAAGTGCCCAGAGAGCCACATGGTAGACAGTAAGGAAGGTTCTGGCTATGGCCGGACTTAAATCTTTGCATCTTGTCTCCTAAGCCAGTGTCCTTGTGCTGCTGCTGGCCTTGTAATGTTGGCTCAGAGGCGATTGGCTTAGTGGATCTATGTCTAGGTATGAGCGTTAAAAACAGTACATTCATGAATATTGAGTTCATATTTCTCATGCTGGTGATACGGCCTCGTCCGTAAAACACCTGCTGTGAAAGTATGAAAGATCTGAGTCTGGTTCCTCAGAAACCATGCGGAAAGCTGAGCATGGTGGTCTGCACCCAGAACCCTAGTGTGCGTGTATGCGTGTGTGTAGAAGACAGACAGATTCCTGAAGCTCACACAGCCAGTCTCTCCATATGAATGAGCTTCAGGTTCATTGAGAGACCCTGTCTCAAAAAATAATACAGGTGGAGAGTGATTGAAGAAAGTCATCTGACATCAACCTCCACATGCGTGAGCATACGTATTTGTGCATTCCTGCATGCACAGATACATATACTCAGACTAAAGTATACACATCACGCGCGTGTGCGCGCACACACACATACACACACACACACCTTAAAGCTACAAAGTAAACTGAGACATGAAATCTGTGATGGTCATTTTTGTATCATCTGGGAGAGTCAGTCAATCACTCACCTAACTAGCTGCTGCTGTGAGGATGTCTTGTGGGTGTGGTTAATGGATCAGTTGACTCTGTGCAGAGGACATTACCCTAGGTAATGTTAAGTGGGGCTCATCCAATCTGGTGAAGGCTCCTAGAAGAAGGAATTCTGTGGGTGGCCATACTTGAGCCCATGTCAGTAGTGTCAGTGTGCATTACCTGATGGCTTTTTCTGAGAACTTCAGACTCTCCAAGCTGGACTTCACAACTGCACGAGTCATGGGCCTTGCAGAAAACTCCCTCATATTTATCTCTTTCTGGTTCGTTTTTCTGTTAGAGTCCTGATAGATACAGACCCCAAGAATCCTTCATTTGGTACAGAAAGAGACTGGGATTTCATCTGAAGAATGATTTGCAGGTGGGCCAGATGCTCTGAATCCCAGACCTGTCACCTTCTCAGAGTACCATATTCCCATTGCCTGGGAGCCAGAGGCCCAGGCCCAGGTGTCAGACATGAAGGACTCAACCTCCCGGCCCTGCACTGTGTGTCCCGTCCCCTCTGGGCTGGTAGAAATGTTCACAGTTTCTTGATGTCTTCTGTGAGAAATGATGCGTGGTATGTTGGAAGTGGGAACATGGCCCAAGGGCAGCGCAATCCTCAGAGCATTTCCAGTGAAACCGAGTGCTTAGATTTTATGGAAGATCTCTTAGCTGTGTTGGGCATTAGGGTCTCAGAAGAGGAAGTCCTGGTAGCACATACCAGGAGATTCAGGACAGTGTTTCCAGGACTGCAAGGAAAATTCTTGTCCAGGCCCCTAATTGGGTAAATATGCTTATAAACAGTGGGTCCTTAACACATCTGGAACATCTGGAGTGGACTCAGCTACCTTAAAGGGTCTTGGCCATTGACATTCTGAGCTGTATTGAAAAGACTTTGTTTTAGACCGCCGTCTTGTGCTTCACTGGTGAGTGCTCAACCCCATGCCTGCCCTCTAATGGGTACTAGAGGCCAATAGTATCTCATCAGTCAGAACAACTGCAAAACCGTCCTTGGTTAAGAGCCACTAGTCTGAGGAAAGCTAAAGAAGGGGGCATGTGAAGATATATTTGTATGTGACTTAGAGGCATTCTTTTTAAAAATAACTTATTTATTTTTGTTTTATGTGCATTGGTGTTTTGCCTGCATGTATGTCTGTGTGAGGGTGTCAGATTCCCCTGGAACAGGAGTTAAAGACAGTTGTGAGCTGTCATGTGGGTGCTTGGAATTGAACCCAGGTCCCCTGGAAGAGCAGCTACTGCTCTTAACTGCTGAGCCATCTCTCTAGCATTTAACCTTTTTCTCTCCAGCATTCTTAACCTTCTCTGAAGCCTTCAGCATGGGCTCCAGGAGGAGAAGGAGATGTTGCTAGTGTTCTAGAATTTCATTCTAGTGTTTGATGATCGGTCCTATATTGCTCGTTGGTGTATTTTTATTCAACTGTCAGGGGGATGCATCTTGTCTTCTAGCTGGAATGGAAGCTCTTTGACCAGAAAGGAACATTTCTGTTGGTGTGTCACAGTGTGAGCAACAAGAGAGCTCTCAGTAAACACTGGTTGATTGATTGACAGATTGAAAGAGAAGTAGTGATTCTCAGAGTATCAATTTCCTTGCCTGAGAGCAGTATAGTAGATGAGTTCAGAGTATGCACTGCCTTCTACTCTATCCAGTGGATCTCATCTTGGCTCCTTTTGAGTTGTGACAACCCTAGGTAAAGTTATATAGATTTTTCTAAGCCTCAGATTTTCGTCTCTTGGAGGAAGAAATGATGGAGTTGCTTTGGACCAAAAATTAGGTGTGTGTCTAATACATCTGGTGCCCAAAATGTCACCTACCCATTAGCCATTATTAATACCAATGTTTGTTTCTTTTGTGAGGGCTTTCGTTGACAACTGGGGTGGCAAGTTATAAGGGCTTCAGAAGTCCTGGCACATCTCAAGGTTGGGAATTAAGAGGGCAGAAGTTGTAGTTGGGGAGGAGGAGAGGCAGAAGGAAGGGTGAGTTACTTGACTGAAGGTGAACCTAGAACTTGGCTACTGGGGGGGATTGTTCATTTGCTCCCCAGTCTTCAGAATCCTATCTACAAAGGGACTCCTCAGGGCCTGGGCAGGGAGGCATCTATCCTCAGAGTGTCCCTCCCACAGCTCCGAGGAGCTACAGTTATCACTGCCAGCTTCTCAGAGAGTCTTTGAAGCAGGAAGCAAACCTCACATATTTTCAGGAGCGTTACGAGTGCACACACATCCCTGCAGGATGATTAGAAAGCCTAAGTGGTTGCGCTGTGGGATAAAGTGGGGAGGCCAGACATTCAGAATTCATGCAAAACAGTCACTTGATGAGAGGTCTCTGGAGGGCTCTAGAGATGTTTGGAATTGGGGAGCTCTGCAGGGGAGACAGTGTCCCCTCTACTGGAGACGTGAGACGCCTTCGGACAGAATGTACTAAACTGGCTCTCCATCCTTTCTGCCAGTGTGACTCAGAGAGATGCTCCCTGCCCAATTAGGCAGCCTCTGTGGAGATTGCCTTCATCAAGCCTTGTTAAGAGGGAAGATAACACAGTGTGCTCCCTGCTTTCACATTGACTTGGAAGCCTGCGTTTAGCCGCCAGAGGAAATGTTTGCCTTTCCCCCGAGATGGTAGGTGAGCCCCAGAATTAATAGGTGATCTGTCTCCACGTGGTGCTCAGTTCAACGCTGTCCATGTTCCTCTTCATTCTGAGGGATTAATGACCAGGAAAAAGAGGACCCTGAACACGTCATAAAGAAATCAGAAGGTTTAGAAGAGAGTTCTCAGACTCCAGCCTGAGTGCCAATACTCTTGGTTTCTCATGCTATCCAACCTGCTGGGAATTGGTGATAGGCAAACAAGTGTTGCAGATGGGACCCTTAGACAACACTTTTTTTGTTTGTTTGTTTGTTTTTGAGACAGGATTTCACTATGTAGTCGTGTCTTCCCTGATACTTACTAGACTAGTGGACTAGTAGACTAGGCTGGCCTCAACCTCACAAAAGTATGCCTGCCTGCGTTTGCCTCCTGAACATCACTTTAAAAAAATAAATATTTTAACTTTATCCTTACACAGTTTTGTGCACATACATAATGGTTTCTAAAAGCCATATGTCTATCATTATTCTCTCTCATTCCTCTTCCCATTCCTGCCAACTCCCTTCCTCTTCCCAAGACCCCTGTTATTTTCATGGCTTTTTTTTTTTTCCTTTGGTGTGTATTTCACTGCATTTAATTAATGCTACCTACGTTAGCATATATAAGGAGTTACTTACATGAACTAGAACAACTTACCAGTGGACTCACTATTGAGGAATACGACTCTCTTTCCTGAAGCAACCATCAATGCTTATTGCTGCCAAGGGAGGGGGTGGGGCCTCAAGAACACCTACTCCTCCCCCAGGAGGCCTAGTCTTGTGTAGATCTGGGGCTGATAACCACAGCTTCCGGGAGCTCTTGTTTACAATAACCATGTCATGTCTAGAAAGTGGTATTTCATAATACTCCTTTCTGTCCTCTGCTAAGGCATACACACACACACATACACGCACACAGATATATATATATATATATATATATATATGTATATATATATATATATATATATATATATATATATATATATATATATATATTCAGGATCTCTATTGGCCCCTAATGCCAATATGTTGTTGACATTCTGTATTATCCATACCAGACATTTAAAAATTCCTTAGCCTGATTTCACAATCTGGCCTCATGTTATCAACAACCCTTTCTCAGTGATTGATAATGAGATGTCCCATGTAGTACGCTGACACATAATGCCCAACATGTGACTGAATAAGTTTTGTTACTGTCTCATTTATTTGCAAAAGCTATTGTTTTTGCTCAGCATCCATGAGCTCTTCTTTTTCTTCTCATGGTACCCCTACCTTCAGGAGAATATCTTGCTTTTTCCAGTTACACGTTAAAGGAGAACTGACCAATCACAGAGCCTCATTGCCCTGGCCTCAGAGCTTAGTCTAAAGATAGACACTTGACCTAAAGTGGATAAAGAAAAATCCTTCCTTTTCTTCTTCTGGGCACAAGATTATTAAATTTTAAGCCCAAAGCCATCTGTAACCATATTTTTATCATGAGGAGACAGGTGAACTAAGAAGAAAAGATGGGAAAAAAATCACTAAATGATAAGAGATTTTTTTATCAGAAAAGCCACTTTCCTAACTTGTTCCCTTGCTGTACTCTAGTTTCTAGTTTGTGATGGTTGCAGGGTTGCCTGGTATACAAGCATGTCCCTCTAATGAATACTGGTTCTAACTGGTTTTGCTTTGTCCCCGTGCTATCAAGAATTCCCCTGTGGCTTTTTTTTTTTTTTTTAGTAAATGTGTGCAAATGGCTAAATCGTTCTCAAAGGAGTTCTTTAATTGACATTCCTAGTTGAGGGCCCATGCCGTGGGTGGATTTAAGGATGGAAAATGTTATATAGATTCCTAAAGTACTTGATATTTTTGAACAGGGGAAAGTTAGGAAGAACAGAAGACAGAATAGTTTTAGGGAGGTCATGTAGAAGGGCTCCCCACAGTGAAGTCAGCATAGGGAAACAGGCATAACAAATCCTTAAGTTGGCCTTGGGTATCATGAGCATCTGGGGTCTTTTCCTTGGCATGTGTGGAAAATGGTCACACACTCATTGCCAGACAATCACAAATGATGCCTCTCCAGAAGGAACTTCTGAGGGCATGCAGCCAGGGTCTTGCCCACCTTCAAGAGGTAGAGAATCAAGAATATCATTCTTAGATTTCCAGTTAGTTAATAGCAAGGTTAAAATAACAATGGCAGTAGTTTTGCCAGGAACTACTTCTCATACTCACTCAGCTGTCTTACTCATGTTTGTAAATGTAGATGTGAGCATTGATTTACTTAATTATTCTCATGGGTTCATGGCAGAGGACAATTTATTCTTTGGTAATTCAATTCTTGGTCCTAGAGGGTTTCAGCCTCTGTACAATCTAATCTTAAGCCTAGACCTAGAAGGCTTCAGCCTCCGTACAATCTAATCCTCAAACCTATAATGTTTCAGCCTCTGAGACTTACTACTGATTGAGCTCACTCTGACTAGTTATCCTCTGCACTACCTCTTTTCACTCTGATCTGTACTGTGAATTCTGAACTATAAAGTGTAAACTGCCTGCTTCTTCTCTCTGAGCTCTCTGCTTGTCTCTCTTTCTCCTCTCTGAACTGTCTCTCTCTTGTCTGCTTCCCATCTGCTTCCATCTTGCTTCTACCTTGCTGCTTCTCTGAACTCTGCTAATACTGGACTGACTCTGCTTTCCTCAGCTTCTCCTTTTATCTGTCTTATGCTCCATCTGAACTGATCTAACTCTCTGCTTCTCTCTCTGAGCTCTGCCTCCTGTCTGCTTCCACCTTTGCTTCTACCTTGCTTCTCTCTCTCTATTCTGCTCTGCTGACTGCTCCTTTTATATCCCGAGAGTTGGGATTAAAGGCAACTGCCACCACTTCCTTCTGAGTTGGGATTAAAGGCATGTACTACATTGCTTTAACCACAGAAATCCCTTTCACCTAGCATTAGCAGAAACAGAGGATAGGATTGGCCTAACATTCTTTCTATATTTCATCCGGATCACACAGGCCTCTGAATGTGATCCCTTGCTAGAGCAGCCATGCTGCTGGATTAAAGGATTAAGTGTTCTGCTACTCATGTTGGTATGGGATGTAGTTGCCCCTCCTTGCTACCAGTGCTTTCTGTAACTATACTGTTTAAAATGGCACAATTGCATCTCTATATCTGATACTTAATATTATTCCCGTATGAGACTCAGCTCATCTTCTACTATTGTCTATGTGCCAAGACATTTAATGATTTATGTAATTTAGCTACATTTAAAAATCTCAGCTTTGTCTTAAAAACACTTCTGTAGGTGATACTTAACAAACTGAGATGAAGAGGTTTACTTGTGTTGAGATTCCTGAAAACATACTCATCTCTCCCTCCAGATGCTATGGATATGCAGGGTCTATTACTGGTTCAAAACAGAGCTTGGCTCCACTCTGGCTCTGCTGCATGTTAGCTGAGAAGCCTTGGCTGGGTTATTCGACTTCTCTTGCTTAGTTTCTTCATCCTTTCATAGTACCTCTCTGACAATCTCAGAAAGATAACGTGCTAAAAGCATTTAGCATTGTGTCTAAAGCAAAACTAGAGCTTTGGAAACATTAGCAGTTGTTGATATATATTCGTGTGTATGTAGATACTGTAAATCCTCAGTAATGTCATGGAGTCCTTCCGAACCACTCCAGTACTTGTCTGTGCTGGACTGTGGGATTTGTGGTTTATGTCCGATCCACATCTTAGCAGCATTGATCTTTGTGTGTATTTCTGTGTGAGATGTATCCAAACAGATTAATTCTTGAAAAGCTTGTACTCATTTTGGGACTTTCTGAAGAGGCAGCTCCCACCACACAGTCCATTTAGTGCTCATTGACCAAGCGGAATCCATAGTCCTTGTTTCTCTGTTTTCTTTGGTTTATCCTGTTCATTTTAAGGAAAGGACATGTGTCTCTTTAGGTATATGCCTGTCCCCAGAGACAGACCCCAGAGAGAGCTTCAGGCAGAGCCAAATGAGTGTTGCAGTCAATAAATTATACGGTCAAGGACCAAATCCACCAGTTGACTTCCCAGACTCAAGGTTCAGTAGCTCTGGAATAAACAGCTCATTTCTGTGATATTTTCAGAAAGAGGAATATGTCCTAGCAATTTTGACTAAGACCTCAGCTCCTTCTTCCTCGAGTTCCCATTTATAAAATAAAAATCACAGATATCAACGGTGAACTTGTTCAAGGAACGCGGAGATCCCTACCAATCATTTCTGGTGGGAGTGTGAAAGGAAGCAACACAATGCTCAATACCAGCAAGCTGGAGCCTTCTTGTTGGATGCCGTCATTACTGGTTTATGGATAAGATGAAATCATCAGCAAATAGAGATTTTAGGTGGAAATCTCGGGGCCAAGCTTGTGCTCGACAACCTCTATTCTTTGGATTGCTGCTCAATGTCACTCCTTCTTGCTGCCTTCCCAATGAAGTAATGTCTCCTACACATACTAACAGTGGCCTACAGTTTTCCTTCAGAGCCCGCATCATCTTTCAGTAGTCACTGGTTTATGTGATTACCTACATCAGTGTGGATGTTCTCCACAACATGGCAAGGGCCACAAGGTGAGGGATAATGTTCACAGCGTTTGACACGTCCTAGCAACACCTGTAAGTTTTGTGCCACAGCCGGTCGGTGATGAGAAGTGCTCTTTGTTGGCAAAGGGATATGAGAGGACCTGATTATTTTTGAATGGGGGACTGGCCAGGTGCTCTCACTCTGGCCCGAGTTCTCATGTAGAATCCGGGACACAGGCCAGCAGAAACGATTGGACTGAGAGGTAGAGAAATGACATCATGCTGACACAGGTCTACAAGCTCTTGGTAATGCTTAAGTTTGGCATCACACGTTACAAATACTGTCTGCCGAGACACACAGCGATTTAGATCAAAACGGGAAAGAAGTCAGAGGGGCAAGTTGAGAATGTGATAGAAATAACAAAGCTCTTCCTTTGAGATGTGATGTCCAGACGGGCTTCAGTACGTGTCACTGATGAGCACAAATGCCCTTGGTGCATCTCCTGCTCTCAGCGAGTCCCGTGTAGTCCTCACACATCCTGGGAATTCATCTCATCCATCTCCCCTTCTTCTCCTCTTGCTTGTGTATTTTCTATTCTTCAGCTGTGCTCGGGGCTCCAACTTTTCTGGATAGCTCCCAGTCTCCTTGAAATTCTGGGTGTGTCTTTCTCAGTCTTGTAGCATTCTACAGACTAATAATGAGTGTGACCAGGGGGGTCCTTCAGACTCCTCAGGGCGAAACATTCCTTCAGATGAAACACCCTCATTCTTGCTGATTTGGACTATGTTGCTAAAACACTTTGCAGGCCACATCTGTCTAAAGAAAAAGAAGCTCTGAATAGCTGGAGGACATGTACTTAGATGACATGTCTCTGTTCACATTTCAGGGGCTATGTGCTTACGTGCATCAACACATATTTAGGAAACACTACCGAGTGTCAGATACAGTGCTGTTTGGGGAATAAAAATGAACAGACACGAGCTCTCCCCTCATCGAATTCACTGTGGAGAGTGGCTCTAGGAGCTATTATAGTAATCAGACGAGTGTAGAATTTACACGTGAGGTATGGTTTAGCAAACAAAGATCTTAGGTCTAGGGCTGTGAACACGTACTGTCAAGGACCAAAGTTGACAGTTTTCTTCTTTCATAAAGAGGTAGTTGGTAAATATTTTGGTTTTTTTAGGCCAAACTATTTTTGTGAGCCTATGCAACAATGCTGTTTTCATGTAGAAACAGATTATCGGGCCACAACTGGCTCTGTCCCAATAAAGCTGTACTTATGAACATTGAGATAGGAATCCAACATAATGTTTTATGTCTCAAAATATTATTTATAAATCATTTATGAATGGATGAATGAATGAATGAATGAATTTTTACGTCTGTGTATGTTTGTGGGTTGTTCATATGTCCCTGTGTGTCCATGTAGAGATCAGAAGACAATTTTCAGGAACTGACTGTCTCTTTCCACCGTGTGGGTTCTGAGGGCTGAACTCAGGTCATCAGACTTAGTGACAAGTACCTTTACCCAGAATCATCCTGGGGACCCCCCCATTACTGTTTTTTAAAAGATTTATTTTTAAAGAATATTTATTTCTTTTAAAATTATGCTTATGTATGTATGTCTATGTGTGGTATTTGCAAAGGAGTGTTGGAGCCCACGCAGTCTGAGTTACAGTTGTAAAGTCACCTGACTTTACAGGTGCCTTTGAGCCGAGACTTTGGTTTCTCTGCAAAAGCAGTATACATTTTGTGGTGTTTTGAGTGAGAATGGTCCTGTAAGCTCTTATATTTAATACTCGGTACCCCCATTGGTGGAACTGTTTGGCAAGGACTAGGAGGTGTGGCCTCATTTGAGAAGATGTGTGACACTGCGTATGGACTTTGAGGTTTTCAAAGAGCCCACGCCAGTTGCAGTTAGCTCTCTCTTCGCCTCTCACTTGTAGATAAGGGTGTAAGGTCTCAGTTGTCGCTCCAGCACCATGCCTGCCTGCCTGCCTGCTGCTGTGCTCCTTGCCATGATGGTAATGGACTCTAACCCTCTGGAGCTGCAAGCCCCCAATAAACTCTTTCTTCTATAGATTGCCTTGGACACAGTGTCTCTTCATAACTATAAAAAGTAACTGAGATAGTCTTAACTGCTAAGCCATCTCTACGGCTCTGATTTACATTATTTTTTAATTTTGTGTGTCTCTGTGTGGGTTTGCGCACGTGAGTGTGTTAATCTGCAGAGGCCTGAAGAGGGCAGCAGATATCCCCGAAGCGGGAGTTAAGGGTGGTTGTGAGTCATCCTCTCACATACGTACTGGGAAATGAACTCCAGGCATCTGCAAGCCCAGTGTTCTTAACTGTTGAGCCATCTTTTCAGCTCCACATAAAATTATTTTAAGTTTAACTTCATTCCAAGAGCTGTAGAGATGGCTTAGCAGTTAAGGATGTCTCAGTTGCTTTTTTTATAGTTAGGAAGAGACACTATGGCCCAGGCAATTTATAGAATAAAGAGTTTATTGGGGGCGTACAGTTTCAGAGGGTGACTTTATTCCAAACTTAAAGAAACAAAAACAAAAATAAAACAGTCTGAGCTTGTGGGACTACTAACTGAAACATGTAGTGGGCTGGATTTGATCCACGGATTATAGTTTGTCAACCCTGGTCTAGGGAACTAAGGAAGGGCTTTCCTCAAAGACAGATATTCGGTATGAGACCTGCATCCAAGAAAGATACCGGCTGGGTCAGTGGTGGCGCTGAGGGTGGAGGGTGTTGAGAAAGAACCATGCTAGTATGTCAGTGGTGTTGTAAGCAAAAGGAAACACACTCGACTTAAAAGATGAATGGACACATTAAAGATCCAGGGCAGTTTCTATAAAGAAACTTACTTGATTTGGCTTAAACCAATGTTTTTTTTTTTTCCAACTGTGTGTCTGCAGACCTATTCCAGAGCTTAGTACCCACTGACGTGCAGGGGACACTCATATTGGGAATGCAAGTCTGGGGAATCTTTGGCTATAAAGGAACCCCAGAATATTCTTAACTACTCTCGTGCTAAGAACCACAGCCATGCAAATGACCCCAGTGCCGGTGGAGTACTTCCATAAGGGTATTTCTGGGCATGTGTGTCTCTTGATTGTGGGATCTTTTAGGCTAGTATCCTATTGCACTGTTTTTTTTTTTAATTTTTTAATTTTTTTGCTACAGCTCAAGTGTGGACCTGCCTAGGGGCAAGGGGACGGGAGGTATGGCTCCCACAGGTCCCTGCCTGTCATGTGACAATGCTATTACAGTTGCAAGAGAATTGAATGTATTTTACCAAATGCTCAGCGGGGAAAACAGTAACAATAGATATTTAGCCGACGATGACATACAGCTCCTCTGGAGAGCCGTGAGACACTATTGATTCTCACTTCATAAAGTGCTTATTTGGAAACTCTAATATCTGTGAGAGCTCACCAAGTGGCTACTCCATGGATGAGGATTCTCCTAGGGAGATGTTAGGAAGGAGTGAGAAAAGTTTGTACTCAAAATACCTGTCAAGTCTTGAGTTGACTGAATAAGATCCACCGTTCATCCAGTTTATTTTAGCTACGTGTGTTCCCCCTCTAAGCATGAACAGGATCTATCTGTTGTTGTCTTTTAGAGACCTTTTTAGAAACTTAAAAAAATTGTGTGTGTGAGACATGAGAGTGTCTGCATGGGTTTCTACGCACTGGTGTATACAGATGCCCATGGGATACCCTGTAACTGGAGTTCAGGTGATTTGAGCCGCCATGTGGGACTGGGAGCTGAGCCTGAGTCCCCTGCAAGAGCGGTAAGTGCTCTTAGCTGCTGAGCCATCTCTCCAACTCCTGTTGTTGCTTTTTGAATATAGGATAGTATCCTCTTTTTAGCTTAAAATCCCTTCCTTCCTATAGGTGGAGGAGATTCTGATAAGTATTTTTGATTAGCGTCTTCTTGTTTGTTTTTAAAGCATCTTTTTATTTTATATGTGCATGTGAATGCCAGTATCTGTGTGAGTGTATGTACACGTGTACTTACAGGTGCCCGTGGAGGCCGAAAGAGGGTGTGGGGTCCACTGGAACAGGAAGGATGTTTACTTGATGTGGGCGGTGGGATCCAGAAGTCTGGCCCTCGCGATTGAACAGCAAGCACTGTTACCTACTGAGCCATCGCTTCAGCTACCCGATGAGTGTCCTTCCAAGCTGTTTTGGATCGCGTTTCTACGGAAGGTTCATGTTAGGATGCAAGACAAAAGGCTGTAGGGAAAAGCGTTAGGAGAAAGCTTGTCTGGGACGCCCAGTTGTCATGCTGTGAAACGGAAAATTCCGAGACAGTCCGTTGAGCACCAAGGAGCTTGACTTTCTCTCTTTTGAGTCTCGTCCCGTTTCTCTTATGTTTGCTTCTTTTTTAATTGTCACACCTCAGCCTTGGATCCAAACACGAAGGAAAGCAATAGACAATTAGTCTCCGTGCCTTTGCACGATGCTGTGGCTGGGGTAAACAAACCGTTTGGGAGCGTCTGTGGTACTTTTCCATTATACTTGGGAGGAAGCCGTGTTTATCATACACGGGAGCCATTTGCTGTAAATGGGGCATTTATCTTACTTCCTCTAGTTGAGTTTAAATCCTCACTTGGCCTCCATGTAAATCTTACTTAAGATGATGAAGCAGTAACGCCTGAGGGGCATTATAGATCCTCAGACTGGGCTTTCTCATTTTTTTCAGAAGAGGAAACTGAGGTACTGGGGTCATGGAAGAGCCAAGGCTGACTCACCCACTTTCTCTCCATTCCTACCGTGGGGGCTCTTTCTGATCCAGCTTCTGCTTGCTACCCACTGCCTGACGTTCTCTGACAGAGTATTGATTTCCTCTTTTCAATTTAACGTAGGCAGCAGCCGAATATAGCACCTAATCACAGTAGATAAGACAGTCTATACCCAAGAGAGTGAAGCAACTACACCCTTCCATAGGTACAGAGAATTGCTCTCCTTCTTGTGGGAAGCAGAAAGAAGGCATGCCATTTGACTAAGGAAGACTGTGGGAGTGAGGGTTAGGGAGTGTTTTACAGTAGCCAGATATATAGTCTCATAAACAAAAGGAGCACAAGTAATAACAAAACTGCCTTTGCTCCCCATGTATATATGGGCAGGGGAGAGGGTAACCAGTAATGGATTTATGTGGGTTGCTTACTGGCTTCTTTGTATGCTCCATTCATAGGACATCTGTGGAAGGCAAGGCTGCAGGTGGGGCTAAGCTTAGTTTTTAAAGTTCTTTATTTTTTTTCCCTTAATCTGAGAAAAGAGGAAAGCATGTATTTTTCAGTATATTCCTGAGCCAGCTTAAGCTTGAGGGAGATGGTGTTTATCTCAAAGCACTTGAGAGTAGATGACTCATACTGTACTGTTCCAGAAACTTCTGGTCCTAGGCAACATCCCCCCCTCCCCCATTTTCATGTTGCTTAAATTGATTGGTGATTAAAGACTATGAAGCCTTGTTTGGGATTTCCAGATACTGCCAGATAAAGTGCAGATGCCCTGGTAAGTTTGACATTTAGATGAACTATGAATACTTTTTTTTTTTTTTTAGCACAAGTATGCTTTAAATATTGCACCAGGGTCCTAGATTTTTATTTGCTAGATATGGCAGTGCTACTCAAGGATAAGTAATTGGAGGTTTATGATGAAGACCATCGAGATGGGAACTTCTCTGGGTTGCTGGGGTGGGGGGAAGGGTCCTTCCTTTCCTCAGAGAAACAAGTAGTTTTAGAGGAAACACATGGGTTACCCTGCTCCACAGGGTGGCGGTGGTGGTGGCTGAATAAGGCTCTCAGCCCAAGTGCTTTCTCCTGGTGTAATATAGTACATTGATTTCATTAGTGGGACGGACAGCATGGATCAGCTCTTTGGGGGAAGCTCCGAAAAGAAGTAAGACTTGAATTGTTGAACTAGCAAAGGTAGAATGGTTCTGAGATGTTGTTCTGCTGGTGTAACTATGTAAATTATGATCCAGAGGCAATGAGGAGTTTTTATTCAATGGAGGACGAATTAAGGAAGGCGTGTCTGTGCAGCATTGACCAGTCACTGGGTCCGTCACAGTTCATGCTGTGCTTTGAAGAAGGGATCCCTGAAGCCTGTTGCATGCTGCAGGCGAAAGGACGTGGATTTCATTTGCAATGCCACAGGAAAGGGAGTACTGGGGATTCTGAATGGGTAAAGTCAGCTCTAAGTCAGCAATCAAAGCAAGTTTTAAAGGCAGAGTTATTTTAAGAATCTGAATAGGAATTTTTAAGTCTCTGGAGTGAACTTCCTTCTCAGAGAGTTAGGCTGTTCACTGATAATCTTTTTTACTTCTCTAGGGAGGAAGCCTAGCAACGTCTCAATTCCCTGAGAAAATGAGTTAATAGTGGGAGGCATGGTGGGAATTTCCCACTATGATCGTCATGGTAATTCTGGTGGGAGGAGGCCACAAAACAAAACTGCTCATATAAGTCTGTCTGTCTGCCTGTCTGTCTGTCTGTTTCTTTCTGTGTTCATGTGCATTGTGTGTACATGGTGTGCATATGTGTGTGGTATGTATGTGTGTTGTATACACATGTTATATGCATGTATATGTTATGCATGTGCTTTATATGTATGTTGTTAGTATCTGCTTTATATGTGCATTGTATGCATGTCTGTATATGGTAATGTGTTGAATTTCTGCATGTGTGTTGTGCGTATGTGTTGTTTGTGTCAGTATATGTGTTGTGCATCTGTTTTGGCTGTATGTCTGTGTGTATGTACATGTTATGCATGTGTACTTCATGTATAACTGTGTAAGTGTGTTTCATATGTGTGCTGTATGTATGTCTATGTATATGTATTGTTTGCATGTCTTCATGTGTGTTATGCTTGTGTGTTGTGTATATGTCTGTGTATGTGTGTATTATGCATGCATGCTGTATACATGACTCTTTGTGTGCATTGCATGTTTGTTGTGAGTGTGAACTGTCTGTATGTCTGTAAATATGTGTGTGTTGTAGATATGTGTATGTTTGTGTGTACGTATGTGTTATTCATGTGGTTGTATTTAGCTTGTGTGTGTACATGTATGCACATGCAGGTCCTGAGTGAAATAATTACCGCATCTCTACAGCTTTGGATATAAATCTTTCTCATTTGAGTTGAGAGGCACATGCATAAATGTGTGGTTTGGTACAATGAATGTTCTAACTGGAAATTCTTAAGAAGTTGGTGAGGAAAAATTGCAGTCAATGCACAAAGCTTGGGATACTTACTGGTAGGAAACATACTTAGTGGCTAAGAAGAAGAAGGTCTTCTGCATATGTAGCCAAGAGTTGATGAAGCTCAGAAGAGGAAGATGTCAGAGTAATGGACACCAATATCCTTTCTGGTCCAGTCCATAAGGGATCTAAAGCTGGCTATCTTAAGTAGTAGGTGAAGCATCATCTGACCCACGGGATGCATGGTCACCGTTCACCTGGCCCTCAGTGTTTCTGTGATGACAGACTGAAGGAGTGGAAATCTTGTGGACTGAGATACGCACTGTCTCCTTTATTAGAGTTAAAAGACTAAGGCAGGGACAGATGTGCCTAGGACATAGGACTAAGGAGCGGGAGTGTTTATCAAAGTTTAACCAGGAATGGCAGATTCCTGCCTATTGGCTGTATGTCTGTGTGTAGCAGAGGGGCACTGGAGAAGGGGGAATGCAGCATGGCATCAAACCCAACAACTCTTCTAGCTCTCCCCGTTACAGTTCTGTCCAGTTCGGTGGGAAACGTGCTCTGCAATGAGTTTCTGTCCAAACAGCCCTCTTTTTCCCCATGTAAGCATCCTTTTTTTTTTTTTTAAGATTTATTTATTTTTACATATGTTGGTGTTTTGCCTGCATGCATGTCTGTGTGAGGGTGCCATATCCCTGGAACTGGAATTCTAGACAGTCGTGAACTGCTACGCGGGGGTCTGGGAATTGAACTTAGGACCTCTGTAAGAGCAGCAAGTGCTCTTCACCGCTGAGCCATCTATCTCTCCACCCTCCTTTCCCATGCAAGCATTCTATACGGGGGAGATGTGAAAGAGGCCCCCTGGGAGCTGGAATGTGAAGGGTTCACACAGCGAACAAACTGCAACTTGTACCCTAGATAGGCAAAGAAGTGCCACTTCTTAACACGGGAGCTGACGCTAAAGGCTAAACAGGAGACACCCCGTTGCTGAGAAATGTCCCAAACTGAACTCCGGAGAGTCAGCATCTGCACGTAATTACTTAGGGTGCATAATTCTCTTATGGGTGCTCACTTGGTAAAGCATTTCCATTTCCATTCACAGCTCATTAGACGGCTTGTGAGTTTGATTTGAACATTTTAAGTGGGATTGTTTTTAATCTTTGGAGGCACAATAAACCCACAGTCATGCCTAACTGCTGCACACATTTAGAAGGGGAGGAGGGGGAGTTAAAACTAGTTTGTTTTACCTCCTAGGAGGAGTTTCATAAAGTAGGGGGTAGAAGCGACCACGAATAATCCAAGCGGGACATTTGCTTCCGCTTTTTATGGAATCAAGGCTTATGGAACCATCTCGGTCTCAAAAGTCAACTTGCCTTGCGATCCCGATAGAAGAAGAACAAAATTAAACGTGCCTTTCGAATTGTTATAAAAAAAAATCATAAAATAACAGACCTCTCAAACAGATGTTTAATTTTAAAATAGTAAACACTGCAGACTTGTCGGAGACTGTCAATGGTTTGAAAAACCAATTCAGTCTCTTCCCTTGGGCTCTTGCACGGCTTGAGATGAGAACTGTTGGTCTTTAGCGAGGCAGTCACCATTCGCAAGCGCGCCGCCTGATGAGTGTCTCCTTCCTTTAGGAAAGAGAGACATTTGCGATTTGTTCACGGTGCGAGGTGTTCCTTAGCTGTGTACTTTGAGACCCGAGTTCACAGTGCCTGTAGGTTTCCTTTTTTATCCCCCTTGGCAAAATCGTAACCGGAAACCAGAAAACCGGAAAACCGAGAGAGAGGGAGAGGGAGAGGGCGAGGGAGGGAGGCACGTGCTATTGGGCCATGCTCCAGGAAGGCAGCGTCTCCTTCAATGTCTCTAGGCACAGTCGATCTCAAACCTAAACTCTCTGTCAAGGGGTTCTTTACTTTACCAGCCCTTGATGCTTAGGTGCTGGTCCTGTAGACACGCACGGAGCAGGTGCAAGCTATGGTCTGGTTCTCAACGGTAGGAAAGGCTAGATTATCCCTTGCCACTTTAGAAATCGTTAGATCCGATTAGTGCCTGGATAAGGAGACGCTCGAGAGTCGGGTATAGTGACGTTTCCCACAGATTCACATCTAAAACAGTGCTTTTCTGACCCAGGGAGTTTCCTGATACAATGAAGCCAGCTGTATTGCTGGTTGCACGTTATAGCAGAACCGGGGAAATGGGGACTAGGGGATCTTGAGTTTGAGGACAGCTTTATTTGAAGAGTCTGAGGACATCTTGAAACCCACCCTCATCTAAATAAGTCCTCCGGAGCTGTATTTATCTCTGTTGGTCTCATGCCTCACCCCTACCCTAGCTCCATCTCTGTTTTTTTTTTTTTGTCTAGGTCTGTGGACTCTTTCTATAGTCCCACTAAGCTCCTCCCATCAGCCCCAGCAATTCCTTCCCTGAATGAACAGTGATTGAGTGGGCACACTATGGGAAACCCAGTGATCTTAAGCCTTGGTGCTTTCCAGATCCCACTTGAGAGACGATAGCCATGACCTGTCTCCAGGAATCGCAAGGCATCTTCCCCTCAAAATGCAGCTATTTCAATACAGGACACAAGACCAGAGACCCCACATTCCAAGGGGAAATGCTAAAGATAGAATCCTTAATTCATTTAGGCTCTCACCTGTAGGAATCAGCCATTGGCTCAGGAGCACACGTGAGGTACAGATGCGTTGAGCTTAGTAGGTGGTAGGTCACCTTTCAGGAACCTATACTCTGTGCTGCTGTAGGGGGCGACCACGTCAAACCTGCACTGTGATTGGTGAGGCCTGGAGTTGAATGGCAGTCATAGGAATGTCTGCAGAAGAGTTAAATGTCTTCCCTAATGGCTTACGAGCACCGGGGTCACAAGAGTTAGCACAATGCCTTGCGTCGGAAAGATTTTCTATCATCTATCATATAAAGGAAAGAAATCTGAACCTTCTTCAGGCGGGGAAAGCACAACAAAATAAGGCATAAAAGAAGAAAGAGAAGAGGAGATTGGCTGTGCTTGTCTCTTTCTATACAGCTTCTGCGGGCAAAAGACGAGGATTCACGGTATGGCTTTAATGTATCTTAGCCCGTGTGATCTCTTTAAGCTTGACTTTCTTATTTGTCGAATCAACATTACCACGGAATCTTCTCTCCTAGAGGGTGACTGTGGGAACCAGACAGCATGACTGTGTGGAAATTACCATAAGAAGATTTTTCTCAAGCTCAAAGCGATCCTTTTGCTAGCTAGCTCCAACCCCCCCACCTGTAGGAGTTGGACCCTGCCACCATCTTTGTATAAGATGACTCAACATGTATTTGAACATAAGGGATTATTGGCTCAATGGCAAATGCTTGACCCCCCTGAACCACTTAGAATCTGTGCCCTGGAATTATTTTTTCTTTGAGATAGATTACCGCTATACCCTCTGGCTGGCCTGGAACTTTCTATGTAGACCAGGCTAGCCTCACCCTCTCAGAGATCCCCTTGCCTCTGAGTTCCAAGTACTTGAATTAAAGGCACCCACCATCACATCTGGCAAAGATTTATTACTTACTGCTTTATGTATATATGCGTATACCCGAATACATATACGTGTGCCACATGTGCACAGGTACCTACGACGGGCAGAAGAGGGTTTTGGCTCCCTGGAGTTCGAGTTACAGGTGGTTGTGGATTGCCTGATGTGGTTGCTGGGAACCAAACCTGGGTCCTCTGGGAAGAGCAGCAAGTGCTCTTAACCACTGAGTTGTCTTGCCAAGTTCCCTGCCCCGGGACTGTGGAGATGTACCCGAGTCAGCCACCCTTCTCTGAAGTCGTGACTAGGAACTGACACTTGAGGACAGCCATCTTCTCCCACGCATGCCGTGGCTGCAGACACTGATGTGAGAATTGAGACCGTCATGCATGGAAAGAATCAGAAAAAAAGCAACGTGCAGCTGCCCAGTGGGCTTAGAGACCCTGTTGCATTGTCGTCTTGGGAGCTCTGAAACTTCCCATGTCCTTATCATAAATCCTCATTCACGTCAAAGCCAACTCAAGTTGATTTCTGCCTCTTTCAATCGGAGTATTAAAGGATATTCGTGATGGATTTTCTAATACCTCGTTTCCTCCACAGGTTTAAGTATAGCCAGAGAGCTTCTTGGCTTCACAGGAGGTATCTATCTTTTAAAATTAATAAGGAGAAGAGGTCCTTTTTGGACAGTTTTGATCCAAAGCCCAGATTCTCCACTGTGTCTTCTTATTCTCTGTTATGACAACTAGCATTCTGGTCCCCAGAAGCTGTCTCCATGGTGATCAAGATTCCCCTACAGCATCTGCTGGGCAAGGGCCACACCACGTGCACGGCTGCAGATGTATGTAGTATGCAGACTGAAGGGTGTGCAGGCGGTGTCAGGAGGGCCAGCAAGGCCACAGAGGCTCCTCCTCTGCATGGAGGGATGAATGACTGATGTCCGTGTCTGCCTGCCTTTTGCCAGCGCAGCAGAGCAAAGGCGCAGAAAAGACTCCACGGAAAATTAGCTGTAATTTAGGTAATACCGCCAATGCCCCGCCAGTCGCTCGATTATGTGATTGAAAGGAACATTTCATTTAGAGATTTGCAATTTTCTGGTGCTATTGGCCTCACACAATTATGTTTCCTGTCATTTATCACATTGTGGAATACCAAGATAAATTTATTTCTCCTTTCATTTATCATATTACGGGGGGTGGTGGTGGAGGAGAGGGATGTAGAGGCAGGTTTAGCCAATTGCTTTACAGCAGACAATGCCCCTTTGTTTGTGTGTGTGTGTGAGGGGCGTTAGACAACTTCCCCTCCAAAGATCTCTCTTGAACATATTCGGCACGGGGAGAATTGTTCCTGCGATGATTTTGAAGTTGAGATTTTTCTCCTTGACTACAGCATTGCCTTCTAATCGAGGCAGAGCTGCGCGCAGCGAGCCCAGAATGACCTGGAGGCAAAGGGACCCCCTTCTTCAGAACCCAGGGACAACAGTGCTAAAATGGGACATTTAAAAACCAGGGAAAGGAATGGCTTGTAGATACTCAGGCATTGACTCTCTTTGTCATAAGCTGGGCCGGGTAAAAGTGTAGCTTTTTCAGCAAATGCTCCTGAAATATTTAAATTCGGAAGCAGGTAAAGACCCTGGGAAGCCCTGCATGCAATTTTTTTTTTCCTTTCTTTCAGGCCATTAGTGACGGTTTAGCTCATACATGGTCTGACCCAGATTTTCCTTTCCTCTGTAAGGATGGCATTAAAGAATAATTCAATCTCTAGCCCTTGGTGTTTTAATTGAGCCTTTCAAGTAGTTAGTAAGTAGCTGGTCCCTACATCAAAAGCTTATGCTTGTCAAAAGTGACTGTGTTTCCGAGCTTTGGGAACAAGCCAATGGAGGAAGTCACATTCGGGCAGATGTGAGAGGTGATTTCTGTAGGCACACTGCATCCCCACTGTGACCCCGAATACGATTAAAACAACCTAGAGAAATCTGGAAACTTCTCGTTCTCTGACTGCACCCCAGACCGATGAACCCAGAGCTTCCTGTCAGCAGTTTTTGAAGCTCTCCGAGGAGTCCAAGGAACCGCCTGCCCCAAATGCCTCATTGTGAGCAGGAAGCAGGCAGGACTCTTGGAATCCAGCCCTTGAATGGATTCTAACATGCATGCTCTGATGAGACCTGGCAGCCACCCTGAACGAACAGGCTCCGAAATGGAGACAGACACAATCTGAATTCTGGGGACTCAGGGTAGCGGGCTGATTAAAGGTCTCTTCAATTTTGAGATTTCTATTGCTTTTCAAGCTGTTTCCCAGGCTTGACCAGTGTGGAGGAAGGGAGCTTGGTGCAGATATCCCTCCCCTCCAATCCTTCCTCAGAATCACCTTATCACCTACTGGCACATTTGTCTGTACATCGCTTGCGTCTCTCTAGAACACAAGTTTTGTGAGGGCAAAGCTGTCCTATCTAGAACAGTGCCTGATGCACACACAGTACGTGCTCAACAGATGTTTGTTGAGTGAATGAAAAAACAAACAAAACCCCCCCAGTAATTTAGAGTACATTCTTTACAAGCAGGGAAAAACAATGAAAGGGAATACATGTTCTCTCTGGACTTCGACCCAGGGGAGAAAATTAGTGTGGCTTGCTAGTAGATGGTTCAGGATCATCCCCTTAGTTAGCTGTCAGTGTGGTTTTGTGCTGCCCACTCAGTAAGAAGAGGACTTGAAGACTGGCTGTCGGGATTGCCTGGTTTGCTAATTAAAGCCAGCGCCTTTAGTTCTCTTAGGCCCACGTTGAATCAGTTCAGATCTGGGTCCCAGGGGACAGCTCCACCCACACCAGTTCTGTGGTCGGCAGTTTGCTTACGGAGTCAGGCATCATGGGGCAAACCTCTGCATGTAAAGATTGGAGCGAGGCTAAAGTTCCAGTTCTGCTTGTAGAAAAGGTCGGGATAAGAAAATCCAAGAGCCCTCCAAACAGCTCTCTGCGACTTGACACTGAAGGGCTTGGGTTGTGAGTCCTGTAAGAACACCTGATATTTAATTTATAGGAGCCGATTGCTTTTAAAAAGGGGATGAATGTTTCGGGCTGCCGAATAAGCTGCCACTTCGCACTCCAGTCGCATTAAATGATGGTGACTGCTTTCACTGTACAGTTATAGTTAAAAGGCTTTAGAACACAAGGAATCTTGTCTTTGTAGGCACCTGTCATGGACCCAGAACATGTTGACAGTCTGCAGGAGGCAGAGGCTGGAAGGGAGCAGGATGTGTGTGCTTTCCTGGACAGACAGAGGCTGCCAGGCCAATTAATAGCATTCATGGTGGTATTGTTGGCTCCTGGCTCCTGGGTCCTGTATCAGTGGCCCGATTTGAAGGTTGGGAGGACCATGGTGCTTCTGGAGAGGTTTGTAGGGAATGAAAGGCTGGCTGAGTCTGTTAGGAGAATGGCCCTGCCAGTCCTTCCTTCTGGGTGCCAGTACAGAAGCCCAGCTCTCTGCCAGCTGTTGTCTCACACACATCATCCCATGCCATCACTGAATGGATCTAGAGGGGAGACACTAAGGACTCTGTTTACACGTGGTAGAAAGCACAAAAATGGAAGAAACGACTCCAGTTTATATAGTTAGCAAGTGGTTGAGCGAGCACTCACACCGAATCCCTTAACTCTAGGGCCCAGGGATCAGTCACACAACTATGTTTAAAGGCACACACACACACACACACACACACACACGCACACACACTCATGTGCACATACACACTCGTGTGCAAATACACACTCAATGTTATTGATGGGAGTTTGTCACATCTGGTGGTCCCTTAGTGTTGAGTAGTATCCTTAGGAAGACAATTCTGAGCATATAGTCAACCGGCATATCTAAAGCCAAGGTCGGCAGAGCTGGGTTTTTTATCCCCCATGAGATGGCATCTTAGTGTCATAGCAAAGGGTTCTTTCGGGCCTTCCCTCCACTGGCCACCTGGCTAAGTGTATGTGGGGTCAAGATCTGCAGCTGTAGATTTTGGCAGCGTTGCCAGAGAAAAGCATGAGCATCCTATCTCTGAAGAATACTGCCCACCAGTGAGGTAGAAGTAATTACTTGTCCTTGTTAATTGAATTCTGAACTTTTAGAGTAGAGGCTCTGCCTTAGGTGAACATGACGTGGGCTGAGTTAAAATTTCAACTTAAAGAAGGAAAAAAAAAAAAAACCCAGCAGTGTACATCTGTACTTGGGCTGAATTCCTCAGGACTGGAGCCAATTTTCACATCTTTGGCAGGTGCTGGATTCCTGTGGAATCTTCTTGGGACCTCGTCTAACACAAAAAGGGTCATATTACTGCAGGGCAAGAACTTATTTTCCCGTCAGTTTTACTTTATTGGATTTTTTTCCCCCAACCTGAGTTTTGGATGATTGTAATTAAAAATAAAAGCACTCTCTCCGAACAACAACTTTAAGACCATCCATAGGTTGCTCACTGTGTGTCAAGCACAGATTCAAAAAGAGAATACCTGGGCCGATTTCAAGCTTCAGAATTGCACGCTACAACCCAAAGTGATCTCACCATTCTAATAGAGAGAGAACTTACTACTTTTCCCAGAGAGTTTAGACAAGTGTCCAGTGAGGATTTGGACTCAAGCATGCTGGCTCTCAGTTGCCCTTACTGAGCCTTTCGGGGTTGTTCAGATTGGGGGTACCATGGGATTCACTTGCCAGAAACCCACAGTGGAACAGATGGCCTGGGTTGTGCATGACTTCACATTTTTTTTTTTTGAAACCTTAATGGTGAGATGGAAAGTGCTCGGCCTGACTTTGACATGTCACTCTGTGGCCTGAAATATAGACATCACTCAGACATCCCTTTAAGATATTAACCAGATATGTATGTAGTCTTTGGGAAGGAGTTGCTCTCAGATCGTATGGTGTGATTGAATTAGGATCACAGTTAACTTTCCTTACCCCTTCTCTTCATATGTTCTGGTGGAGGTGGGAAGACCCACGTGGGAATAGTGGACTTCTCATTAACTTGGAATATTCCAGAATAGTTCCTATTGACGTAAAGACAACGCTATGCTTTTCAGAATGAGAAGAGTGAGATTTGTGGGTCCATATGTCTCTTCTCTCACTGGAGGGATTTGGGTGTGGCACAGAAAGGCTCATCCATTACTGGGCTTTTTGCTTTCTCCATCCCAGGGCTGGGGAATCCCTGGCTTTATGGTTTATGCCCATTGTCAACATGACAGATTCTTGAATCACCTTAGAGACAAATCTCTGGCTACAGCTTTGAGGGAGTCTGTAGATTGGGTTAAATGAAGTGGGCACATGCACCCATCTCTCTGTAGAAGAAATGTAGCCTGTTCACCTGAAAATATTTTCTTCCAGAAATCCTTTCCATTTTTTGGTGCTGTTAGTAAAATTTGAATATTATTTTAAAATGAACACTGCTCAGGAAGTTCTCCAAGATGTTTGTTGTTGGGGTAATGGGCCCCTTGGGTCTTTTGTTTCCTGCTCTCCCGTTACTATGACAAATCACCCAAAACAAAGCAACTCAAAGAAGGAAAGGTTCATCTTGGCTCACAGTTTCTAGGCGACAGTCCATCCTGGTGAGGAAGACAGGGCAGCTGGTGCAGCAGGTGGCTTGTCACATTATCTGCAGTCAGAAGAGGGAGCCTGAAAGAGGGCACGTGTGCTTTCTTGCCTTTTATTCAGTTCAGGATCCCAGATCATGGCATAGTGCCCACAGTTAGGGTGGGCCTTCCCACCTCAACTCAATCTAGAAACTCCCCCATAGGTACTTCTAGAAGCTTGTTTCCACCATACTTCTAAATTGATAATCTTTACTGTCTTACCATTTTTAAGGTTGTGGGTATGATACCCTGCCCAGGAAATACTGAGAAGGTTCAAGCTCAGACTTCTCTTAACTAAAAACGCCTTCATCCACAATGAGAGGAACATTGCCACATTTTCTACTCCAGACGGAAGCCTTTGCAATCGTTCTCATTTGCAATATCTCCATCCTCTTAAGTACTTGTCTCTTTACCCTGACTATCCAAACTGGTTCAGTTAGACAGACATGTCTCTAGAGGCCGTGGGACTATTAATACCTGGGCTTAATTAAGTGCCAAATCCGATTTCGACAACACTGACTCACGTGGGAAATGTGCCAACCCTAGAATGAGTCTAATTGAATGCAATCGATGCCTTGTGTATTCTCCACGTACCAAATGGCCCTGTGTGTGTGTGTGTGAATGCATACATTAAAAGGTACGCAAATATAACAACGCGAATGTAGGTCACTTCGGAGCAGAATTATCTTGCTTGCCGGGGATTTTATTCCGCTGTTCCCATCTCGAACTGTAGGTGGCAGCAGAGACCTGAGGAATTGCTTCTGTACACCCGGGACCCTGTTTGAAGCATGCTGATGATTGGGACGAATCTGGCTTTACATTTCTGAACTGCAGTTGGCATCCCTTCACAGTTTCTCATTGCATTCCTGTGCCCAAAAGTGATCAGAGAGGGCCGTGGTCTGGGAACCTTACCGACAGGTTGTCTTTTAAACAGGATTTTCCTTATTTGGGTGAACATCGTCCCTGCAATCTTTACTGGGGACCCATTGATGCCCCATATAGAGTCCGTCTGCTTTTGCTGCCTTCCTGACATCTGCTTTCATTTATTATAGCTTCTTTTGAACCCCAGAGGCTTTCCTAAGATGATGTGTACTAAATTTGGCCTAACTCCTGAGTTCTTTGTGCACAATCCTGTCCCCCTGCCTCAGGGCACAGTTTACTTGTTTCTACCCGAGATTTGGTCTCTAGATCTAGGATCAAAGTGGAAGAGACCAACCGACTTTCTATCCACTAAATATCCCAATTAATAAGTAAATGTCCACGTGGGCGTTGACTAATCTTCTCAACAGAGTGCCATGAAACCATGAGAGAGAATGAAGGCGAACAGGCTGTGTCCCTTGAAGACACTCGGGAAGGTATTAGAAAGTGGCTGTATACAAAATGTGGTGTGTGTGTGTGTGTGTGTGTGTATAGTCCTCTTAATAAAACAGCCAGTCATACAACCCACATTATGTCCGCTCTGTGTTTTAACTTTCTAATTTGGATCTATCTTACAAATAGGTTCTTATAATCACAGTCAGCACCATAGCCATAGATTTTTTTTTTTTCTAGACTGCACGTGTTAGTTCTTCTCCTCATTGCTGTAACCAGACACCCTACAGAAAGCAACCCAGGAGAGAAAAGGTTTGCTTCTGCTCAGAGCTGGAGGTTCCAGTTCATAGTGGGGAAGTCATGTGCGGTGCGGGAGCATGAAGCGGCTGTTCACATGGTAACCACAGTCAGGAAGCAGAGAGAGTGGCATGGTGGTGCTCAGCTCACTTTCTCCTCTCCTTTCAGTCGGGGACTATGGCCCATAACACAGTGCCGCCTCCATTCAGGGTGGATCTTCCCTGCTCCTTTCAGTATTTCTGGAAACACCCTATATCTATGGCCAGAGGTATATTTCCATGGTGATTCTTAACCATTGAAGTTGACAGCGAACGTGAACCATTGAGGTATGTTGCATCTGCTTCTGTGTGGAACCTGCAGAGGAAGCTGCGGAATTGAAGCCACTTTAAATTCTACCGGGGAGGTCTTACTTATTTAATTAAAAAAAACCTCTCAACAATTGTGTGATTTCAGTTCATAAGTTGATGTGATGATTCGTTTCTGATCAAATTTTAGATGAGGCTTTGTCTTCTCTGTTTCATCATCACCAAGGTGGAGGCAAATGTTTCCTTATTATCCTTCCCAAAATATTTAGTTTTTGATGAACTTTAGACTGAGTGTAAACGTTTAGATTTCCGTTTTTTAGCTGAGAGTTCCTGTCAGACCCCTTTGTGTACCTCAGGGGTACACAACAAAATGGTGAATCTTATCTGATCCTATTCGTGCAAGAAGTACTTAATTGTATTCCAGGGCACAAGTTCAAATGCAGAAGAGCACATATCTGTTAACGTGACTTCCCTGAACAGGGAGGTGAGAGTCAGAGAGAGGGAGAGGCAAGAAAGAAAGAAAAAGAGAGAAATAGAAAAAGAAAGGAAGAAAAAGAGAGAACTAGAAAAAGAAAGAAGAAAATTAAGTGTGAAAGGTGGTATCCCTCTATGTATGTTCTCTTCTCTGTAGAATTTCCTCTCCCTCTCCCTTACCCTCCCCTCCCCCCATCTCCTCCCTCTCATCCTCCTTCCCCCTGCCCCCTCTCT
The DNA here is from genome assembly GCA_026225945.1 of Cricetomys ansorgei. Classification (NCBI taxonomy): domain Eukaryota; kingdom Metazoa; phylum Chordata; class Mammalia; order Rodentia; family Nesomyidae; genus Cricetomys; species Cricetomys ansorgei. The sequence continues at coordinate 7,218,520 of JAMJFZ010003544.1, forward strand.
CTGATCATGAAAAAAGTACATCGAGCTTGCTTACAAATTTATTGTTTGGTGAGCAAAGCAAGTTGCCATTGAGTGAGATTCTATTCAGAGAACATCAAGTGACTTCCGGCTGTGTTAATGCTTGAATGTGCTTGGATGAAGAAGCAAAGGACACATGTTAGCCTTGCTGTGGTACAAGGGGTAAGAGGCAGAGGAGATGAGAAATTGTAGTGCTTCAGAGATGGTTCATTCTTTGTAGAACTTTCTCTGACTGAGTCTACCTTGCAAATACACAGAAATTGCTCTTATATGCAATAAACTTTACAATGCAAAAGGAAGAGGGGGGGAGAGAGAGAGAGAGAGAGAGAGAGAGAGAGAGAGAGAGAGAGAGAGAGAGAAAGTGAGAAAGTAAGAAAAGAAAGAAGTCCCAGAAGTCTCTATATGTTTGATGTTTGTTTCCTGACGCAATGAATTTGAAAAGGCTGTTCAAGAGAAGGCTGACAGTATCTCCTGGATACAGGAAGACTTCTTTTATGTTTGTTTGTTTGTTGTGAGACAGGGTTTCTCTGTTGTAACTCTGGATGTCCTGGAACTCACTCTGTAGACCAGGCTGGCCTCGACCTTACAGAGAACTGTCTGCCCCTGTCTTCTGAGTGCTGGGATTAAAGGCGTGTACTACCACTGCCTGACTTTTTTTTGTTTGTGTGTGTGTGTGTTGTTGTTTGTTTGTTTTAGAGGGAGACTGGTGACTTACCACCAGCTGATGTGAAAGTTCTTGACTTCCTGCGTGTTTACTATGCTTACTTACATCAGGGTGAGTTTTCTTGTCATCCACCTTTGACAGTGACATGCAATGAAAAGGTAGTTTTGATTGTTTTTACTGTTTATCTCTCTAGATGGTTTATACACAGTATCAGGAGAAGTGGCCACAGAAGGTTCTGGGTGACCAAGTGCATTTGTGAGTGGGCAGTGGTGGTGGGGTTCCTGGAGAACAGGAAAACATAATTTGCTTACGAGGGTTCATGGAAGACCCAAAGGCAGTGATGAGACTTGATTTGATCTTGCAGAAGGGAAGGAGGGATTTGTCTTTTAAGCTATTTTAAACATTTGGTACTTACAGTATTATCTGTGAGTTCAGTCCAAAACCCATGATGTGTCTTGGAAGAGAAATTCTAAAACAGTAATTTGTCTTAGGAACTCAGCATTGCTATTTTTGAGCAAGCTGTGGATCCTCGGGGTTTTGACTGAATCACAGAACAAGTAAGTGCCTTGTGCTCCATGTAAAGTTCAATCCTGTGGGGTCAGAGTTGGTGATGCTGTCAGGCTGCCAGGCCATCAGGCAGGGATCTCAAGCTGATGTCTGAATTCAGGCTTTCCCATCCTTTCTTATTTGCCTTCTAGCCCCTTAGCTCTCTGTGTGTGTGTGTGTGTGTGTGTGTGTGTGTGTGTGTGTATGTATGCATGTGTGCGTCTCTGTGAGTGTGTGTAGGTATGTGTCTCTGTGAGTGTATGTCTGTGTATATATTTATGTGTCTCTCTGTGTGTGTCTGTGTGTGTCTGTATCTGTGTGTATGCATGTGTGCCTGTGTCTCTATGTGTATGTGTACATGTGTGTCTCTGCGCATCTTGTACTTGTTAGTATAGATATATACACATGTGCATATGTGCATGAGTGCATACGTGTGCGTGTGTATGTGGGGGCCAGAGGTAGACACTGGGTGTCTTTCTTCTACCCCTCTCCAGCCTTTACTTTTTGAAGCGGGGTCTCTGTGAACCTGGGACTCATTAATTGGCTAAGGCTGGCTGGCCAATGAGCTTCAGAAGTTCACCTGTTCTCATCACCCAGGTCAGACTGGGCTTGTTGTTGAGCAGCTGTGACTCAGATCATGTCATTTGGAAAAAATGAAAAGATTTGCCATTTGGCCTTTTGTAGAAAACTTTTCTGTAGCCTTTGTCCTAGATACCTAAGCAATTTTCTCATGTTTTACGTTTTTGTTTTTTTTTTCTTCTACAAGGGTAGAGTAAGTTGTTTGATCCAGTAGTGACATCCAGCATGCTTGAGAGTTGTTTTTCATCATAACATCACAAGTTACCACACTGGCAGTACGTTCGTAACTTACTGGGAGCTTGGTTAGCTTGAATAGGTCTCCTATTGTAATGTAAATCTGAGCATCATGGGAGCACTAAGTTTTGAGTATGAAGTTCAGTATGAGACTAAGGTTTTAGGTGAGCTCATCAGTCTCATCTCTCCCCACCCATCTGGTGTGTGTGTGTGTGTGTGTGTGTGTGTGTGTGTCTGTGCGTGGATGTGCGCTCACACATGTGTATGAGGGCCAGAAGTCAATGTCAGGTGTCTTCTTCTTCAGACTTATTGTCTGGCACAGGGTGTTTCGCTGAACCCTGGAGCTTGCTGATTGGGCTAATCTGGCTGGCCAGTGAAACCTCAGTATCCACCTGGCTTTGAATCAGAAGCTCTGGAATTGTAGGTGTGTACCACTAACACCGGATTTTTGTGTGGGCACTAGGGACTGAACTCGGCTTGTTGTGTTTGTGTGGCAAGCATTTTATTGAGCTCTCTCTTTCTCTCCAGCACCCAACCCCATGTATTATGGTTGGTGGGAGGTTGATTTGGAACACTACGCATCCCCCCCCCCCCCCCCCCCACCGCCAACCCCGTCTCTGTGTGGCAGTTCCCTATTTTCTCCTTTGAAGATCTGGAGCTGTGTGATCAACCTTTGGACCACTTTCTTCATGGGTTAGGACAAGTTAGGGTTAGCAGGCTGAATGGACCAAATGGTCCTGTCTTCTTTTATAATCTGTGTCCCTTCTTTGGGAAAGACTTAAATACAGCTGGTTCTCCTTATGGTCCTGTGACTCCGTGCTGGATTAGAAAGAACAAAGATCCAGGATTCTCCACGTTGGGTTTGCAGTTCCCTTCCAGCTCTCCATCGATCCTGCGATTCTCCAAACTGCCTCCGTGGGTTTCGTGTAGGTTTGAAGACATATGTTTCTTTGATCACAACGAACCAAAGCGACTATGGGATATTTACATGGAGTTCTTAAAATATTTATCTACACGATACTAATGGCACCTAGGAGTTTACTCATTGCATTTTAAAACGGGAACAATGTATTATTCATATCTGGTCAGAAATCCATAATGCATGAGCTAACTGTGGCGTGCTCTTGCTAGGGTGTGTTTGGCCCTCCAAGCTGCTGAGGCTGTCCCTGGGAAATGCTGACACCCGCTGAATGCTTAAGCACTCTCCGAGCGTGTGGTCTCCCTGTGAGTGATACAGTTCTTTTGTGGCGCTTGGAGCGGGTTTACCGGTGTGACCCTGTGTGCTCCCAGCAAATTCGGTGTGTGAGGAAAGGGTAGATGCTGTTGCCCTGACTTCAGGTGGGGACAGACTAAACGGGAAACACTGAGTGTAACTTTTCACCATGTGGAACTGCATGAGAGACGGGTCTCTGCGACGGCTCACTCAACCAACCAGCTGGTATTTATCAAGTACACGTGCACCACCCAGCAAGAAGCTAGTTGCTATGTCAAACCGTGTATATCTTGCTCGTGTGATCTGGGTCTTCTGGAATCTTGAAAAACAACAACAAATTGTCACAGTCAGTGAGACATCTCAGTGGGTAAACGTGCTCGCTGCCAAACCTGACAACCCGAGTTTGATCGCTGGGACCCACATAGTAGGAAAGAGCCAACTTCGACTTCAGCAGGTTGTTCTTTGACCTCCACACGTGTTCCGTAGCACGCATGCACACCCTCCCAGATAAATAAGCCAGTGTAATAAAACACAGAAAGATTATCTCATGGGTGAGTTTTCTTGGGAATCAGCAGTAAATTGAATAAGCAGGAAGGAGCTGAAGAGATGCAAGGCAGGGTCAGAGTCATCTTTTGAATGGGAGCATCCTTCTGTTGGGAATCCCATGGGCTTATTACCTGAGTCCCCAGGTGGGCTTTAGGATGATGGATTCGAAGTAGCCACACTCCACGTGCAAGGGAAGTTGTAACGGTCAGCAAAACCGAACACTAACCAATCCCCCAAACCAAAAATTCTGTTAGGGGAAGACTTGGAGGGGGTGGGGGTGGGGGATATAATCAAGATATATTGTATGCAGGCATGAAATTTTCAAAGAGTAAAAAATTATTAAAAACAAAAGGATGACATACAAAAAGACCAGTATTTTTCTTGGTGGGGGGCAATTCGAAAGCGCACGGAAATGCTCATTCATAGCCACCAATGGAGAATCAGCATGTCACTACAGTATTCTACAGTATACTTCATTTTTACTGTTTACATTTTTATTTTAAATATGTATTAATTGACATTAAGAATCCTATCAACAGCCGGGCAGTGGCGGCGCACGCCTTTAATCCCAGCACACGGGAGGCAGAGGCAGGCGGATTGCTGTGAATCTGAGGCCAGCCTGCTCTACCGAATGAGTTCCAGGACAGCCAGGGATGTAACAGAGAAAAACAAACAAACAAACCACAAAAACAAAACAAAACAAAAAACAGAACAACCTATCAACAAAACAAAGCAAAAGAGCAGAGCAACAAGAAGTCATTTGCACTCAACCCCAGTTATCAGGCCCCCCCCCTGCTTTATAAGCGCTGTTAAGTGCAGGCAAAAAATTAAATGACATCCAAAGGCGATGGCATCTTAAACCCACAGTACCTTGACAAGCTGTCACCTGGAGAGGAGTCTTACACGAGGAAACGTCAAGGAGTAAGGCTAGACATAAATTAGAGAGGGCATGCGTGGGTACTGTACGATCCTGCCACTCAGTGTGCTGACCACCACTCCGAACGGCAAACTGAGGTCCAAACTGCAAAGTAGAAGCCTCTTCGTCCAGACACAGAGCTAGTTAGAGGCAGAGCCGAGTATCCCAACCCACCCTCACCCTAGCTGTCTTTCCTCTTCTTTCTGACTTTAGTCGAGGGAGCAGAAAGTGAAGTTATAACCCTCCCTTATAAGTTGGTAATCAGTTAGAGATCTGGAAAACCAGCTGGTGAGGAACCATCGCGTTCCCTCTCCCTCTCCCTCTCTCTCTCTCTTTTTCATAGGTGCTCTCCATTCAATAGCATAAATATTCTCAGAAATTATATTTTGGTACTCTGAGCTTGAGAGAAATCAATGATTGCTCAGCTGCCAAATTCTGGTGGGGGAAAAAAAACCCCCCAAAAGCCAAAAAAACCTATCGCCATTAACTGGAACCTGAACGGTACACTAGCAGGCTACACCAACTGCTGAACGAGATGCCCCGGACAACATGATCAATAGAGGGTTGGTCGGGGGTCAGTACACATCTCTCCAGAATCTCACCCGCTCCAAAGACAAACGCAGAGGGTATGAGCAGGAGCAGAGCAGGGCCCGTTAGCGTCAAGGAGCATCTTTATTCACGGGAGTGCTACATCCGAGGGAGCTGAGGGTGGTGGCTTCGTTTGGACACAGAAACACTCTGGCAAACTCGGTTGGCGTTTGGTTAAAACGCCGTTCACGAGCTGTGAAGCACGCTCCGCACTCTGCAAACCTGTCTGTTTTATTTATAGGTTTGTTGGAATGAGTCAGTGGGCCGCGTCGCTGTAACCCCCCACACCCCTCGCTAGTGAGGTACACAGACTATTTTTCAGGTATTTTTTTTCTTCCTTTCACAGGTGGGGATTGGAGAGAGAGTGACTTTTAAATTTATGATATAGGAGGAGCAGCTATGCGGAGGGTAGCTACTGCGCCACTGAATATTTCCCAGCACTAAGACACCCTAAGTGTTTGCATCTCTGAATGCTAGTGGGGGGAGGCAGTTCTTTTCTGGGGAGAAGAGGAATGTATATGGGTGCTGATGTGGGGGTAGATCTGGGGGAGATGAGGGTAGGGGGGGTCTGGATGTATTTTATAAGTTGTATTAGAGAAGAAAAAAAAAAAAAGATGGTACGAACACCGTTCCCATAAGGCTGCCCTGAAGAGGAAACAAAAACCTCCTCTAGGCCGTGGTGCCTGGCACATATGACTGCTCTCCCGTGTGAAGCCTTCTCTCTCAGGTCAGCGAAGGTTCGTTCTCCTGTCGTTGGGAAGCCTCCGCTGCGATGGAGAGTGGGCAGCGGCCAATCAGCCTTGTATAAGGCTTCCTTGTGCTATGGTTTGGATCTTGACCATCTCCCAGAGTCCTGTGTGGTAAAGGATCGGTCCCCAGCGAGGTGCCCTAGGAGACAGTGGAGGCTTTGAGAGAGGCAAGGCCTTATGGGTATTCAGTTCCTTGTGGGTGTGCCCTTGAAAGGGACTGTGGGACTGATACTATCTCCTCTTCCTCTCCTGCCCTTCCTCCCTGCCCCCCACTTGCTTCCTGAACACGAAGTTATCAGTTTTGATCTGCCACAAACCTCTCACCACGATGTGCAGCCTTGACGCAGGCTCAGAAGTAGTGGGTTTATCCAGCCCTGAACCAAAACTTCTAAAGCTGAGCCAGATAACCCCTTTCTTTTTATAAGTTAACTGCTTCAGGTGTTTCATTATAGCGATGGGAGGCCAACATACTTTGCATTACTAGCCTTGGTTTCTTCACATATAAACTAGAGGCTAAGCAAAAAAAAAAAAAATATATATATATATATATATACACACATATATATATGTATATGTGTGTATATATATATATATTTATGTACACACACATGTATTATGACTACATGAACATTCCAGAAAGAAGGAGGGAGGGAAAGGAATTAAATAGCATGGCTATTTCAATTCACTTGCATCCTCAGTAAGCAGAGACCAAAGGTAAGCACGTATAGGAAGTAATAAATCCAGTCTCTCTCTAGCGGTCTTAGTTCTTGTGTGCCACTCATGATCTGAACAGCCCAAGAGCAGTGTGATTGCATGTGTGTGTGTGTGTGTAATCTGTATGTACGTACATAACAGCAACAAGACTCTAAGTGTAACCAGTCACTGGCAGAGCCATGCTGTTGACAGTTGGTATTTATTACGCTGTCTTCAGTAAGTCACCTTCTCCTGGAGATGCCTTGCGTGATGGCCTTGACAGTTGGCCAATTTTGCTTTTGCTTCAGCTTTAACGCATAATCCTTCAGCGGGGGGAACTCTACTGTAAAGGCCCACTAACCATTGAGGTATTTTGTGGGGAATCCAAGGAGACAATAGGTATGTTGCGGGGTTGACCCTAAAGCCTCCCATGTGCTAGAAAAAAAATCTGTGCCCCCAAAATACATAATACCCCAGCCCAATAATGATTTCCTGACCAGAATGCCTCTTTCAGCCACCAGGCGTAAGAATTAAGATGGGGCGTTTTACGCCTGTCTTCTAGGACTTGATTTCCCAGCTATGGCTATCAGAGTTCTCAGTGAAGAATGTTAACGGGAGATCTTGAGGGAGCACCCCTCCCTCATCTTCAGGAAGCCGCCATAGTGCTATTGGAAGACTAAAATCAGAGGATGCCGGTGAAAGCATTTGTAATCAAGGGCCTTGGGTGGAGCCTGGAAGTGTAGGGGTTTGAGCAGCTGTATGGGTATCACGGTGAAAGGTATCAATTTTGTGATGGGGTGAGAGTACAGAAAATACTTCTCGTCCCGCTTAATGTTAGCATACCCCTATGGCTCTTGAGGAGGAAAGGGGTGTTTGAGGCAGAAGATACCCTTTCAGCTGTTTTATCCCAAGGTGAAGGCTGTATTATCTAGGTCCATGTTTCTAGGTCTTAGTGATTCTAGGTCTTAATAAAGAGCTCGCTGAAACCATATGACAAACATGAGAGATTTGTTCGTGAACTTTGGATGTTTCTGTGGTAACTTAAGCATTCTTTATCAGTTGATCTGAAGCAAGATAGCAATAGTGCTTTTTCAGAGATGAGCAAGACTGGCAAAAAAAAAAAAAAAAGATCATTTGTAATCGGATGGTTTGAACTTTCAGTGATATTTGCATCCTTCCCCAAGCCTTTGGGACTCTGTAAATTGTGATATTTAAGTCACTTTCGGTGTTGATAGTTTTAGAGGAAGGCCATCTAGTTCTGTGTATGAGATTGGGCTTCTAGGGAGCTCCGACCTATGGCTACAGAAAACTGTTACTGAGACTTCCTGTGTGTCATTCTTTCCTTGAAAATATCTGGGCCCAGGATGGGCTTGAAGAGACTGTGGTTTGGGTCTGCTTAAAATTCTGGTGGATTTCAACCGTGACTTAGGAAAAATGAAACTAGATCAAAAGAACATCTCTGGGAAGGGGGCGCTGCTGCGATTCAGTGCAGAGCTGAGCAGAAGCAAGGGGAGAGAGCTGCAATTTGAGAAAGGCAGCCACCGTAGGAGGCAAGGATGGGGCAAACACGGACCAGGGCCAGGAATCCACCTGAGGAGTGGACCAGTGTCAGAAGCAAGGGCCAAGCCATGAAAGCAGAATTCTGGGATAGTCCAGGGCTCACGAGCCACTCCATTGAGCCTCCTAGTAGGACTGAGTTTACATCCCTACTCATCAGATGGTTCGATGTGTGACTGTGACCGGGTTACCCCTCTGACCCCCAGATTCCTTTTCTATAACTTCCCTTAACCGTGAGGCACGTGTGTGACCCGCTGGGAGAGCTGTTTACGTGAGGCGTGGTGCTCCTCATAGCAGAGGTTGGTGAGATTTGCTCAGCATAGGGTAAGGCAGCTCTGAAAGGCAGCCGTGGATCCGCCCATCACTCGGTCCCGGGGTCAGGATTGGTCCCATTATCCCCTGTCGGTCAAACCCCAGCAGGATGGTCCGTATTATGCCATTTACACGATCGCACGTCTTCATTTCCTCAGCATCAATATAGCAGCTTGGCTTCCTCATTAATGGAGCGTTTGCTCAGGGATTATTTTTCCAGAGGAGTGTAGCCACCGAAAGGAGACTCAACAAGGAGAGCCCTCTGTGCCAGTCGGAGTCCCACCAGGAAACAGACGGCAGCCTCAAACCGGATAATTTACGGAGAGCTTTAACAAAAGAATTACCAGGGAAAACGGAGCCACGGTTTAGAGAAACGACTAGTGAGTGCAGAAGCTCTGGCCAATCACTGATGTTTCCTCTTCCCACCCAACCTAGGATGAAAAAATGCTGGGAAGTTAGCAGGATCCAGCTGTGCTAAGACCACCCCATGATGCCCCTGTCTCCGAAGAACATCTGGGACAGCCCTGTAGGGCGGGAGCAGGTCCCAGCTTCCCTTTCTGCCCTCTCTCAGGTCTCTTGCTTGTGTGCTGCCTTAGCTCAATTCAGCGGGAGGCAAAGAACTGAGGTGGCCTGCAGCGGGGGATGGCCTGCTGAGCATCTCGGGAAAAGCCCCGAGCTGTCCAGAGTGTTATGATTAAGTTCAGGACCAGGAGTGCACTGGGTCTGTGAAGTGATATTAAAGATACGTGTTCGAGTGTTCGCAGAGTAGTTCCTTATTTAGAGACAGGGTCTCATATTTCCCAGACTGGCCCCAAATTCACCGTAATCTCAAACCTCTGATCCTCTTGTCGCTGCCTCCTGAGTGCTGAGATTCAGGGTGTATGCCACCACACCCCAGCTTACATATGGAGCTGGGGATTCACCGATAATGGTAGGACAAGCCCTCTATCAACTAGGTCACATACCCAGTCCCAGGAAATTTTAATGAAAAGACAGATTTACCCAAAGTGGAGCAACCTCAGAGAGCTTGCTGATATTGGCCCTCTACTTTCTCTTATCTGCTTGCAAAAAGTCACTTTAGTTCGCCTAGCCTCAGTTTCCCCACCTGTGAAATGGGTGCAAAGCTACCCCCTCCACATGGGATTAAGCGAAATGTGATACATGGGAATGCATTCACAAGGCCATACCATGTGCACATATCCTAAGGGAGAACCCAGACGGATCTTAGTTGCCGACTCATTGCCAAAGACTAATCGGGGTGAGAAACTGCAGCTCTAGCGAACAAAACCCAGGACACTTTGAAATCTCTGCGGTGCTCTGTTAAAACATGACTGGAGCCTGAAAAGTTTTATATGAAGTGCCAATAGTGTATCGATTTATGCCTACAGAAGCCTTGTGTAGTATTTCCCAATCTGTCTGTGAGATAATGGGTCTAAATGCTTTATGACTTTAAAAAATATATATATAATAAATGTTGTAACTTTGTAACTCAGCATAATGAAAGAGGAGGTGTTTTGGGATATATCATTCCTCATTGAAATGCATTAGTTTCCCACTGGCATAAATCTCAGAACTGGCTATCTTCTGCTGGCTCAGTTTCCGAAGGAGAGTCTCTGGATGAACAGACTGCAAAACCATTCTCTGTAGACGCCTTCTTGGCACCTACAGGAGCCGTGACTGAGACTAGGCCTGGATATAGAGTGTCCTGGGCTGGGACCTTTTGAGGAGTCACGTTGCAAAGACTCTTTGCAGACAGTGTTTAGCCCATCTCTTTCTCCATGTGGCCAGTCCCCCAACATGTGTTTTCTGTTGTCTGTGATGGAATAAATAAAACCCACGAGGCTGAGTTTTCCCAAGAGTGGTTCCGTCCATACCCAACACTAAAAACAAAACCAGAGGTGATTCTCAAATAGGGCATCCTCTAAGACTACAGTGGGGCGACCCAGGGAAGGAAAGTTAGGTTATAAAGTAAGAGAGAGGAGAAGATGAGTCGGTGACCTACTCCGACCGGTGAAGACATGGGTACCATTGACCGTAAACCAAAAGAGGTACGTGCCTTTGGAGACTCAGCTACCTTGGTTGTAAGGCAGGACCTGGGTTGCACTCAGATGCCTGGACCCTTCGGTGCCAGTACCGTTCTAAATTCTTTCTCCTTCCTTCTGCCTCTGATGTGCATCTCAGATGGTATTTATGCACGTCACACCTCCCTGTAGACCGAGGACAGTCTTAAAACTAAAGAGACTGCTTGCATTAGTTTCATTTCTGATTGCTGCAGCCAAACTCCCGACAAGAAACAACCCAAGGGTAGAAGCATTTACCTCCGCTCATTATTTGAGAAGGGACACCCGGCAGGGAAAGCGTGGAAGCAGGAACACGAGGCACCAAAGTCCCTTTAGTCGGGGGTCATCGGATGCCGGGGTTCAAAGGACGTCATGTGTGCTCTGCACGCCAGGTGGTGTGCATGACAGCAGAAGTACACACCACTGCACCAGAGATGCAACACTTAACACTGGGATGAGATTCGGGAAATCACAATGAGAGTCTTAGCTTTCCAGGATGGTCTCAGCTGCTGCCATCCAGCCATCCAGCCATCCAGCCAGCTAGGTGCTTATTAGTGACTTCAGTCTTCACATGGGTAATGCTCTCAGAGCAGATCTCCGTTGTTAAGCGTGCCTAGGTGGGTGGTATACTGTGCACACAAACGATTGGCAGAAGATAAGAAGACACTGGTATACTGGTCACACTGGCCCCGCTTCTGAGCACATCAAAACTACTGTAACCCGCTACCCAAGAACTGAGTTTTTATAGTGAAAAATACTTCTCACAGGAGGCCTTCAGCTAAGCCACAGTCTCTTAGATTTTATTTGAGAAAGTCAGTAGCTGCTCCCAACTCTAATCACATATGCTTTGGCCGCTCATAAGTACATCTGGCATTTAGACTGTGAAATACCCTACTGAGCCTTGAATTCTCTGACCGAGTTACTGATAAATTCACTGAAATGTGTACCGGCCTTTAAAATGAGTCCATAAAAATGGCCTCCACTCTGAGTTATGTAGTCGTTCCGGTTGAAGAGCTACGGCTGCAGAGGAGGAGAAACACAGGGATGAGGGCAGGGATGGGGTGAGGGGTGCTCCAAGGTGCTCCCATTTCGTCCCCATCCCTGGGCTTCCAGTGTTTCATACACCATGCCGCCGAGGTCTCGTAGCGATGTTTTCGTAGAATCAGACAGAGGCACAGAGGTGGGTAAGTGACCTCCCCAGTTACTCAGCCAGCAGGGATGAGGGTAAGCTGTGGGTTTGAACCTGGGAGCTGTGGATTGGCATCTAGCCCTGTCCAGTTCCCTCAGTTCTGCCTCCAGGGCTGCCTTTCCCTATGAGCTTGGTCACATCCAGCAGCTGCTTTGATCTTCTGTTTTCTCTGTTGGAAAACAGGGCCAATGCTATTGGTCATATTCACGTCACAAGGGTGGAAATTCAGAGGCTGTGAAAGCTCATGGAATAGGCGTTAAGAGCTTTCCACATGCGACTTGTTCTTATGGAAGGGGGTGGACTAAGGCGACTTTAAACTCTTGGAATACTTACTGTCAGTTTTTTTTTTTTTTTTAAAACTACCATAAATGACAGAACCTTGGAGGGGCCCTGGAGATCACAGAAGATCTAACTCAAGCCTGAGAACACATCCTGAAACAGGCAGAGACTCTGGGCAGATGCACAAGAAGCCCAATGCATGTGTGGTAATGTTCAGCTAGTGACAGAAGTGCTTAAAAAAAAAGATTTATTTTCATTTTAAAATGAATGTGTGTGTGTGTATGTCTGTGTCTGTGTGTCTGTGTGTGTGTATCTCTCTGTGTGTGTGTATCTCTGTGTGTGTCTGTGTGTCTGTGTGTGTGTATCTCTCTGTGTGTGTCTGTGTGTCTGTGTGTGTGTCTCTGTGTCTGTGTGTGTGTATCTCTGTGTGTGTGTGTGTATCTCTGTGTGTGTCTGTGTGTCTGTGTGTGTGTATGTGTCTCTGTGTGTGTGTATCTCTGTGTGTGTGTGTGTATCTCTGTGTGTGTCTGTGTGTGTGTGTGTCTGTGTGTGTATGTCTGTGTCTGTGTGTGTGTCTGTGTGTGTCTGTGTGTCTGTGTGTGTGTCTGTGTGTGTGTGTATTCCAATTGAACGCAAGTGCCCATGGAGGCCAGCAGGGATGTGGGATCCCCTGGATGTAGAGTTACATGTTGTGAGCTGCCCACATGGGTCCTGCAAAGAAAACTCAGGTCCACTGCAGGAGGAAGTGCTCCTCACCAGCAAACCACCTCTCCAAACCTAACAGAAGTATTTTTAAAAGGTTCCCCCTCCCCCTTTCTCTTCTTTTATGAAAGGGTGATCATGACCTCAGAAAAATTATTTATCCTCACAAAACTTGTTTCTTCATTGGTAAAATGGTAATAGTGACACTTACACAACGGGCAGAAGGGGTCTTATTCCATGAATTCAATGTCTGTGCTAAGTGCCCGCTTTCAGATGCTAGGAATACAGTAATGAGCAGAACAGAAGAACATGCTCCCCCGTTCATGTCTCAGTGATGAAGACGGCATGCAAAACAGCACACAGCGTGTCAGATGGGGGTGAGGGGTGCAAAGGAGCATAAAAGGAAAACGGGGTGAGCAGTAAGGGAAGAGGTGACTTTCATTTTTAGACATGGCAGCTCAGAAGGCACTAAGGTTTGGAATCTATCCCCAGTTCATATTCCAATACAGCAAACTCTATTATTAAGTACATTTTTTTCATGCGTCAATCAAAAATAAAAATCGCAGAGGCTGGAGAGATGGCTTAGTAGTTAAGAGCGCTTGCTGCTCTTCCAGCGGACGGGAGTTCAGTTCTCTGCACCCACCTTGGGTGGGTAACAGCCATCTATAACTCCAGCTTCAGGAGATCTAGCGCCCTCTTCTGGACTCTACAGGCACCGACGCACATATAGCAAACATTTATCCCGACACGGATACATAGACACACCTTAGTAAAAATAAAAGTTTATCTTTAATAAAATAATAAAAATCATAAAAGTCAAAGCAAAACAAAAATTCCCAAGTGGAAACCTAATCGCCAAGGTGGTGAGATCCAGGGTTATTTATGACTTTCAGGAGGTGCACAGATCACGGGCTTCAGAACGAGCGGATAGGTTCAGTGGCCAAAGAGAAGGGGGTAAGCCCTCCACGGCGCCATTTCGGAGACAAAGACGGAGGCTTTGCTACACTTCATCTGTTGGTACTTGGATCACACACTACCCAGCCTCCAGAATCATGGGAAAAAAAATTCCCGTCGCCTACAGTTTCTTAGTATATTGCCGTGGCAGCGGGACGGTGCTGAGGAGGCTTTGCTGAATAGTCTACACTAAAGAACGGGGGTGGGGAGTCCTGTGGCTGGCTGCTCTTAAGGTGGAAGAGTGGCTGGTGCGTGGTGTGAATACAGTGTACACTGGGGTCAGGGGGTCTGCAGATGAGATGAGGTTTCATATACATCAGGTGCTCACAGTTACTTGCTAAGGATGAAGGAACCAAAATAGGGTGTGTTCAGGGTCCTACACAGGGAATTATAAATCTACTGACACGAAGAATAGGCTTGCCGATAAAAACTCGACGTAGACAAAATGAAAGCACCATTTGCCTAAAAGCTGCAGAGGAATGTCATATTTCAGTGAAATTTCCATCAGCCGGTTGCCATGGCCAGCCCCTCGGCATGCCTGATGACTTCCGCTGACGGAGTTATTACTCATTTGCAAACTAGAAGACAACATGGCCTTGGGATTTCAGAAACTGAGGATCCACGAGGGGATGTGTTGGGGATGGGGGTGAGGGGGGCATAACTTTTAAGGTTGGTGTCAGAGGATAAGGGTCCCCCCCCTCCAAAGTCCTTCATGTGCATCTGTCTCCACATTGTGCTTAACTAACCGTACATCTGACCGGCTCTGTTCTGCTGTTCTTTATAGTGACCCAGTGTGACTTTTTGCCAGGTTCTGATACAGCAAACAGCTTTCAGGTTTTGCGCTCGCTCTGGTTGGATTTTTTTGTGACAGGTAGTGTAGTTTGATGCAGGCTAAGAGGCATGTTTGGGCTAGTTGTGAAAAAGAGCAAAAGTTACTTAGATGTGTCTGCATGCGAGAGAGAACTGAAGGTAGTTGCTTGCATTTTCAAGCCCTCCATCCATGTATAGCGGGCTGGGCAAACCATGGGGAGCAAGCCAGTAAGCAGAACCCCTTCACCACCTCTGTATCAGCTCCTGCCTCTAGGTTCCTGTCCTGTTTGAGTTCCTGTCCTGACTTCCTTTGGTGGTGAGCGGTACTGTGAGAAGTGTGAGCTAAATACACCCTTTCCTCCTCAACTCGCTTCTGGTCATGGCGTTTCATCACAGCAACAGCAACCCTAGCTAGAACACCTTCTCAGGTATGAAATTACAGAGGCTCCTATCCCATAACCCGACAGGAAGACTCTTCAAGGATAATCTGAAAGTCTTGCCTGACATTTGCAAAGCGTTAGAAGTTTGCGAGCGGCCCCTGATTGTGTTAGAAATAGACCCCGAGGTAATGGGAAACGAAGATAGATTGAGCTTTGATTTATTTGACCATTCGATACCACCTTTGACAACTTTGCCTGCCTTGACGTGTCAATAAAGTTATTAAAATGAAAGCATGGAGCGTCAGAGCATAACAGTTTCATTCCTAAGTCACGGTGGCCAGCCAACCAAGAGAAAGTGAGCCCTAGGCACAGAGTGACTGCTTTAATTCCAGCCTGCCACTCACCTCTAGTTGACATCTGACAGTGTACTTAAGAACTCCTAAGCACATCCAGGGAGACGAATGAGTAAATAATTGGTTGCCCCTTTAAAACTAGAAAACATCAGGCTCAGGTTTAATTAACCGCCATAAATTATCCTCAAGCCGACTGTTCAGAGAAGAGCCATTTTTTATTCTTTCGTCTTTCATCAAGGAAAAATGTTTAGGTCGCCTCGAGTTTTACTGTCTCAGACAGAAACGAGAAGTTGTAAGTTTACCGTCACCGAGAGTATGCTGGGGCGGGTGTCAAGGATTCACCGGAAAACTGGTACTGAGTCTTATCCTGCCTCCCTGGATGCTTTCGCTAGCACCATTCGTGACAATGTATCCTGCTGTCAGGGCACCTTGCTCCTTTGTGTTTGAACGTGCGCTGTGGATTTCTATTAGAACACATTCCCAGTGTAAAAGACTGGCATTCTCCGCATGTCCTAATGGAAACCAGGGACACCCAGTAGAGAAGCAGCTGTCTTAGTAAATGTACCCTGGAACTCTGAGTCTGCAAATTTCCCTAGAAAGGTGACTAAGGGACTCAGTCTCTTCCACAGTGAGTCACTTTGTCCTTGGTTTGTTCACCTGGAGCCTGTATAGGTGAACAGGGCTCCATTTCTTTCCTTCCTTCCTTCTTTCTCTCCTTCCCTTCTTCCCTCCCTCCTTCCTTCCTTTCCTCATTTTTGGTTTGCCTCTTTTTGTTTTTTTTGAGCCAGTTCTCTCACCATCTGGGACTCACTAAGTAGGCTAGGCTGCCTGGTCCGGTGAGCCGCAGATATCTGTCTGCTTCTGCCTCTCCAGCTCAGCGATTTCACGTGTGCACACCACATCCAGCATTTCTGAGGGACTTATGGGAATCGAACCTAGGCCCTACCTTCAGTTGCTCCAGGAACAAGCGCTTTACCAACTGAGCTACCTTCCACACTCAGGGTCTCCATTTCTGAACAGGTCAGCAACGTGACGGTGACTTTAGGGGAACCCGGGGAGTCTTCCGGAGAGAGGAAGGGCTGGGCTGGAGAGAGCCGACTTGAGTTGTTTTGGCTAAGATATCACGGAATACTCCAGTCTCATCGTAAGCAGCTGGAGGGAAACCCTTCTAATCATTTGCCTCAAACTCCTTCTGCTCATGCATCAGCTGGATCAATAGCCATCTGAAAAAGCCTTTGTTCGGCGTACTGTCTGAAGAGAAAAAGAACCATTTCACCTTTCCCTTTTTTTTTTTTCGGGAGGAATGGCAGTGTGCATTTGAAGTCCGGCGAAAGGGCAAGGCCTTCAGGCCTGGCCCCTTGCCCTGTTCTGGAGATGAGACAGGACTATCACCAAGTGTGGAGTGCTTACTAATTAAAGCGTCTTACTGATGAGCTGTTTGGATTCTGGGACAGGCACCAGATGCCACTCAGCCCACAGCGTGGAGAGTTACCCTTAATTGCAACTTGAAGTTGCCCTACTTGGCAGTGGCTTCCGCCTTCAGTTGAATGAATGAATTTACACCGAAGAGTTTATTTTATTTTATTTTTAATGTTTTATTTTTTTATGTTCCTTGCATCGTTGGCCTCTTCTTTAAGGCTAAGAAAATTAACCCAGGCTAAACAGAGGATTTAAGGTGAACAGGAAGTATTACATGTATGCCTTTTGCATTATCTTTTTGTTTTTGATTTTTTCCACCTTCCCCACGTGCCCTTTATAAGTGACTTGTGCCAAGGCGTCTGCCTCCGAGTCCCTCCAATGGTCCCATCCAATCCTTTGCTGACACTGTGGATCTGTGCTGATTAGAACTGTGGAAAGGCAGCTGGCCGGAGCCAAACAGAATCTGGCTTGACTTCAATACCTCTGATTGCTCTGGCCTATGAGCCTGAATAAGAGAAAAGCAAAAGCTCTAAACTTTGGTAGGAGATGACCTCATCCTCCGTCCTGACGCTCAGACACTGCTCCAGACAGGCGTGGCTGTGACTGCCTCAGCAAGGATGAGGCTCAGCTGGTCATAGATTCCATCAAGACTTAATTACCTGATCTATTCCAACAAGACTAATCCTTCAAAGGACCTCAGGATGAACCCTAGGAGATCATTTGGGTATTCGGTATTATCTAGGTAAATTTTAACCTGCAGTTTTAGAGCAGCAGTTCTCAACCTGTGGGTCGCAAACCCTTTGGGGGTTTGGGTTGAGTGACCTTTTCACGGGGGTCTCCTAGGACCATCTGAGTACCAGATATTTATATCACGATTCATAACAGTAGCAGAAATACAGTTATGAAGTAGCAATGAAAATGATTTTATGGTGGGGGGGGGTCACCATAATGTGAGGAACTGTATTAAAGGGTCACAGCATTGGGAAGGTTGAGAACCACTGCTTTGAAGGAATAATAAGAAATATATATAATAATATATATATTATTATTATCTATTATTATAGATATTATACTAATATAATATAATAATAATATATAATGCAATATAATAAAAAGAGATAATAATAATAATAGATTGAATAATATAATAATAATAATAATAATAATAATAATAATAATAATAGAATTAGAAGAGATTAAAAACAACCCCCACAACAATCATTGGCACTTGCTTTATATGGCTGTTTTGAACTACTTGTCTTAGCCCATCAAGAGTTTATATTAAGTGCTAGGAGATATACCCGACCCTGCACTCATGCTTCCTGGCCTTGGCGTTTCTATCCTGTTTCTTTTATAAGGCTCTCAATTCTTACTGATACACAGCCTGGAACAGATCATCTGTCACCAAGTCACTCTTCTGACTTGGTTTTTCCCCTTCATACTTGTGTTTTGCTTAGAGATTGTTTGGGCTGTCTTCTGTGTTAGCTCCCTTTGCGAAGAGATGTCTTTCCGCTCCCTTCCTCACACCGGATAAGACCACAGCGTAAGGCTGGAGAGATGACACAGTAGCTAGAGAGGCTGCTGCGCAAGCAGAAGGCTCTGAGTTCAGATCCCCGGCACCCACGTAAACGCTGGATATGGCGGCATACATCTATAATCTCTGGCTGGGAGAAATGATTCTTTTTTTCTATAATTAACAAATATTTGGGGGCTGGAGAGATGGCTCAGCAGGTAAGAGCACTGGCTGCTTTTCCAAAGGACCTGGGTTCAATTTCCAGCACCCGCATGGCAGGTCACAACTATCCGTAACTCCAGTTCCAGGGCATCCGACTCCCTCTGCTGGTCTCTGTGAGCAATGACTACACACACTGAGGCATACATACAGACAAACCCCCATAAGATAAAAATAAATAAAATCTCAAAGAAATGAAAAAAATATTTGTATGGCTCTATCGCTGTGTGTGAGTATATGCAGGTGTGTGGAGGTGTGTGTGGGGATCAGAGGCATTGAACCCTTTAGAGTTGGAGTTATAGAAGTTGTTAGCCACCTGATGTTGGTGCTGGGAGCAGAACTTGGGTCCTCTTACGGAGCAGTACATGTGTTTAACCACTGAGCTGAAGAATGGTTCTTGCTATCTAATCAAAAGACCTCTGACTTAAACCAGCATTTCTCAAAGTGTAATGTTTGGACCAGCAAGGATCTCCGTCACCCAAGAACCTAGAAATGGAAATGGTTGTCCCACTCAAGATCTGTGGAATCAGAAATGTCAGGGGCTGTCAGATACAGTAGTCATCAGACCCCTGCCCAGGACTGAGGGAATCTAAATCTCTGGGTTTGAACAAGTCCTGCAGTAACTCTGATGCATGCTCGAGCCTGAGAATTGCCATCTCTAAACGTAGCCAGCCATTCACCTAACTTCTTCGAGTTAGTGATTCTCTATATGCTGAGTGAGTACAGGCAAATCAAGGTTCTCAGATAAAAGATAACACTTGCAGAAGTCTTCCAGCATCCTCTTTCGAATTCTCACTCTGACAAGTACAGACCCCCCTGGGAAGGATGCTTCTCTTGCCTCCTGTGCTCTTGCTGGAGCTTCCACTGTGCGCTGTCTGTGACATCGCGCACCAACTCTGAGGGTTCCGGCAGAACAGGAAGAAAGACAAACAATCTCAGGGGTTGCAGTAACCCCCAAGACATCTTGCCCCTGGCACGTGATTCAGAGGCCAAAAGTCCTGGTTTAAGAGCCCAGTTTATCACTGAGGAGATAACTCAATCAGTAAAGAGTTGCGGCTAGGAAGGTTGAGACAGGCAGGTCCCTGAGAGCCTCTGGCCAGCCAGCCAGAGGGTGACCTCTGGTCTCAGTGAGAGACCTTGTCTCAGAACACAAGGTGGATAGGTGTCTGAGGAATAATGTTGACCTAAAGGTTTGCCTGTGGCCCTCATGCACACCTACATAGACACACAAGCACCTGCACACAGACAACACACACACACACACACACACACACACACACACACACAGTAAACAAAAAGAGGCCAGCTTAACAGTTATAGCATTGCCTACAATGTGAGAATTATACTTGTTTACCGTGACAACCCCGAAGTTCAGGGTCTCTTCTCTGATGCTGAGGATCTGGCAGCAGTAACTCGATGACTACAAACACCTACTGCCATCACCCGTAACTCAAGAGTGTTTTTCCGGTAAGGGGATGGGCACATTCCTTGCACATCCCTCTCAAACTCTGCACTTTACCTTTAAAACATCTCCAGACTGCGGGTTGCAGGAGAGATGATTAATAGCCTCTATTGATTTTCAGAAGTGAGGAAACACGGTGAATAGGAGACTGAAATTTCCATTACGCATTTGCTTTGTAAAGGGTGCTTGGAAATGACTTTCTGGAGGGAATGTCAGTGAGTCTCTACATAGTAAAAAACTCTTTCCCCTTTGATGCTTAAAGGTGATGAATGCTTGCATTTATATCGCTGTTCTGGCTTTCTGCGGCTCAGAACAATCTGGTCCAAATGTATTTAAAGTAGACGTGTTATCCAGAAGAATCGTCCAACTTTTGTCATGAACATAGTAGTTGGGCCGTGAGGATGCGCATATATATGTGCATTACATGCATTATGTATTTTTATAAGTGTCTCTACAGCTTTCATCTTTCCTTCTACTTCATCCTAAGTCTTCACCGTGTTCCTGGAATGCCATCTCTTGGGGGCTTGGTAGAGCCTTTCTTTTAAAAGTAAAGAATCAGGGCAGGAGCGATAACTCAGCGATGAAGGGCACTTGAAGCTGGCCCAGGTTCGATTCTCAGCATCCACACGGAAGCTCACAACTCCTGGAACTCTAGTTCCAGGGAGATCTGATGCCCTCTTCTGGCCTCTGCAGGCTCCTGTACTCACAGGGTGCACATAAACTCATGCAAACAGAACAATAATAAAGAATGATGAATATTTTTTTAAAATACAAATAAGAGTAAGGGGCACAGGCTGGCACTGCTCAGTGATAACATGATGGATACACATTTGTAAGGAGAACCTGCATCTTCCAGTGTCCTTGAAGCATAGTTCTTTCTATGGGAACCACGAGCTCCCTGAGCTGCAGAGGAGTCTACGTAGCATTTACTTCTAAGACCTTAGGGTTTCCAGGATTTTCATGGGTCCTGGACAGATGATGCCAGTGTCTGGGATCACATTTCTGCCACTCCCCTCTGCACACATCTGAACCCTGAACCCATACCCCATTGCCTTAGAATTTCTGTCTGTCATGTTCCTCTTTGAAGGCTCTTGATTCCTCTCTACTTCGAGTCTGGAGCAAACCACTAATATCGAGCCACCCTCCTGACGACTGAACAGGTCTCTTCTCTTATCCCTTTGTCATCTTCTAGATATTGGGCTGTCTTCTGTGGGTCCCCACTTTGTATAGAGGCACTTTTCCAGCCCCCCCTGCCTCCCTTGGAATAAGATCACATCACAGGGCTGAAGAAATAGCTCAGAGGGTAAAATTCCTTCCTGCTGTACAAACGGGAAGCTCAGAGTTCAGATACCCAGGACCTTTGTAAAACTGTCCAGGCAGTGTGCTTCTGTAATCCTGGGACTGGGGAAGTGGAGAGAGACAGATCCCAGTGGGGCCACAAGTCGCTACGGTTCCAAGTTCAGTAAGAACCCTGTCTCAAAAACTTAAGGTGAAGAAGAGATTTGAGGAAGAGACCTGATATTGACCTCTGACCTCCACATATGCATGCATGGCTGTGTGCACCAGTGCACACATCACACACACACACACACACACACACACACACACACACACACTCACACACACTCACACACACACACACCTGGGGGGAAAAATACCACAGCAATGTAGTCCAAAGCTATACCTACATCTGAATCCCCGGAAGTTGAAAATGTTACCTTTTGGAGGAAGTGTTACAAATGTGTTTAAGTTAGGGGTGTTGAGATGAGGAACTCATCCTGGATCACCAAGTAGGCCTTCCCATCAAGTATCCTTATAGGATAAAGGCAGAAAGAGATCTCAGTGGAAGACTCAGACACACAGAGAAGAATCTGGGAAGATGGAGACAGAGATTGGTGTGAAACCGCTACAGGCCACACAGGACAGCTGTGGATACCATAAGTGGGGGCCTATTCATGCCCAGCTCCTGTCCCTCACCCCTCTAAGATGGACCTTCTCTCTCTTACACCATACCAACTTCATGTACTTTCTTAAAAAAAAAAATAACCCACAGAGTCCAATTTGTGCTGTCTATCTATATACTCAATGGTGTGGGGTTATCAACAATGGTGGACCTACTAGGAGCCATACCATTAAAGCATGCTGACTCTCTCCCAGAAGCCATCAACTGTCAATAGCTCCTTAGTAGGGATCAGGGCTTGATAGCCCCTCCCCCCATTTGTGCTGGAGTGTTGACTGTCTCCATCTTGTGCAGATCCTATGCAGGCAACTATGGCTGCTGTGAGTTCATGAGAACAGCTGTCTTGTCACGTTCAGAAGATGCTGTTTCGCTCTGTCCATCCCTGACTGGCTGTTAACAATCTTCTTTACTCCTCTTCCGGAATGGTCTCCGAGCCTTGGGAAAGGGTGTGAAATAGATGTCTTGTCCGTGGCTGAACACTGCATCGATGCTTATGTATTCTCTACCCGTTGACTAGTTGATGAGTTCCTACGTTAACCACTGCCCACTGCACAAAACAGTTCTTCATTCATTAGATGCGTATATGACAGTTTCAAAGAGTTAATAAAATTTTCATATTTAAAAAAAAAAAAAAAAAGCGAAGCCCTGGTAATGGATTCCCCTCTGCAGTCTCCAGAGGGAAGCAAAGCCCCTGCTTATCTCTGATTTGGGACCAGCAGAATGAACTTCCATTGTTTTAAGCCACCAGGTTTGTGGTCGTCCGTCCCAGCAGCTCAGGAATACGCTGGCGTGGTGGGTTTCCGCCTCCTCCAGAGTTTGAAAATGTCAGCCTCAGCCCGCAGGGCCTCAGCTCGGGCATAGGAGTGCTTCCGTTCTCACCTCTCAGTTTCGTTCTGTGCGTGCCATTTACTTAGTGTAAATGTCACTGCAATTGAGCAACCCTCAACCCTTCCCCCCTGGATCTGTGTTGCCTCCGTATTAACCAAAAAGAACAGGTTTGCTTTGTATTTAATTACCTACCCGAGATAAAGGGTTGTTATATCTATATATTACTTTCTTTCTTTTCCACTCTTCATGTGTGTGGGTATGCAAGTGTGTGTGTGTGTGTGTGTGTGTGTGTGTGTGTGTGTGTGTGTGCGTGTGGAGGGCCAGAGTCGATGCTGGGAATCACCCTCCATTGCTCTTCCCATGTGTTCTTTGAGTCAGGGTCTCTCTGTCAAACCTAGAGCTTGTGGTTATGGCTAGACTGGCTACCCAGCTTGCTCCCGTGGCTTCCTTTCTGTGGCTGGAATTGCAGATGGGCAGTCCTGCCTACCTATCATTTATGTGAGATTTGAGGTCCTGGCTGGTTGCACAGAAAGCCCTTTAACTACTGAGTCACCTGCCCAGCCTGAGTTTTTATTATATTTTGTCCAGAATTTCTATGATCAGTTTTAGGGAATGCACTGAGCCCTTATGTACCCACGGCTTCTACAAGTGCGTGTTCAATTACTCTGATAACCAAATCATGCCTGTACTGAAGGTCCACAGACTGTTTCCACATTATTTGATCCACACCAACACCTGCCATTTGGTTAGGCTCTGTAGGTAATCTAGGGGCACCTTTTAGTATCCAAAAGCATGTGCATAGATTGTGCACAAATGCTACAACAATTTTTATGAAGAATTAACACCTGCAGATCCTGGTATGGGCACATGTACTGAAATCAATTCGCTCAGGGTGCCCAGAGATGACTGTAATGGACTTGTATTAAATCTGCTTGCTTTTATTATTATTATTATTTTTGATGAAGTCCTTTCAAATATATTTTTTTAAAATATTTTATTTATTCTTTAACAGTTTTGTAATGCTTATACCCTTAGATATTTTTCAAAGATTCTCTTTAGGGTTGTCTGTGGTCACTGTGTGAAACAGATCCCCGGGCTATCTCCGAATGTCTTTGCCTTTCGATACTTCTTGACTAATTTATAAGTGACAGGGAAATCTGCTGGTCGTCCCGATTTCCGCAGGAAACGTGACTTGACATTTTCTCCGGGATGTGAAGAAGCAATAGTGTCAGCAAGGTGGCCCATTAATTATGCTGGTATCTTAATTCAGCGGCGTTCAAGGGCAGTGGAGCAGAAATCATAGTGGGTTTTGATAGAAGCTTAAATTGGAGCTGTGTCACCCTGGCGGGGATGGACTGGCTGGAAAGTCAGTAGAGGGAGAAGAGAGGAGTTTCAAAACAAATGAGAAGGCTTAAAGCATTTAAAGTGGGGGGAGGGTGTGGGGGGGGAGAAAGAGGGGGGGAAAAGACGTTGCCTGTATTCTGCAGTGTTAATTCAGAGGTTCCAGGAAAGGTTTCTTTTTATCAAAGATAATCTTTTCTGACTTACTCATTGATTGTTTTTATCCCTCAATTCTAGATTTAAAAAAAAAAACAAAAACTCAATGCATTTATAATCAGAGAAAAATGGACTCAATGATAATTCATACCAAGATAATTACGACTGTTCTCATAGTGCACCAGGGGTGTGAACCAGAAATAAGAAGATCGCCCCGATAGATACTGCTCTGCACTGTTGGGATTTCTGTGCTCTGGCTTCCCTAATGCGCTGGCAATCTGATTTTGAATAACAAATGACCTCAAATTTTGTTGCTTAAAGCATTGGTTCTCTCGTAGTTTATGGATGTTGGGAACCCGAGCATAGCTCTGAGACATGGTCCGTGACACCGTTCCGAGGATGTGCTCGGGGGGCTGATACAGGGTTTGCAGTCACGCGTGAAGGCTCCACCCTGGAAGGCTTGGCCCTTCCCAAAGTACTCATGCAGCTGTTGTCAGAACTCAGTATAATCAAAGGCTGTTAGACCAAGAAGTCCGATGCCAGCCGGATGGTGGTGGTGGTGCATGCCTTTAATCCCAGCACTCGGGAGGCAGAGGCAGGCGGACCTCTGTGAGTTCGAGGCCAGCCTGGTCTACAGAGCGAGCTCCAGGACAGCCAGAGTTACAACGGAGAAACCCTGTCTTGAAAAACAGCAACAACAACAACCCCCCAAAACAAAAACAACAGAAAAAGGAAGTTCGAATCCTCTTTGGCCAGTTGGCAGGAAACCATCCCCATCACTGTTGGCTTTCTTGTTCATTTAGAAGCGAGTCACTTTTGAGATGAAGTTACAAAAGACTGGGTTCATCTTGTCCACCGTTGTCTGTCTTAGTCTCCATCTAGTTCCCTGGGTAAGATCCATAAAAGGCCAACGGGCAGTGCAGAGCATCAGTTTTCCTCCTGTAGAGTACCCCCCCTCCCCCAGCCAGGAGATCTTCCTCACCTCCCCTTAATAAATACCTTCTCTCCTTGTCACTCCTTGTCTTTGTGCTCTTGATCTACTCCAGCCTGGGAGATCGGATTAGAAAGGCACTGGCTCAGGGTGATCTTGTCACTGTTGATTGTCCTGCACCCCAGCTCCTTGAGTTAAGCTCACCAAGAGCTGAGAAAGGCTCTGCTGTTCTCAAAGAACCCCACATTAGTATCAGCGAGGTAGGAGGCCATGTTAGTCCCTGCATCACAGTCTGTAAATCATACAGGAGTTCTCATTGCCACAGGTCTGTCCCTTCCCGTCAGTCAAAGGTATAGCCGTGCATCTAGCTACACTCGCCGTGTTTGGAGGTCTTAGTAATTTATTTAATTTTTAAGTTATCCCTGTCACGTAAAGTGTCACCGGACATCCTGATGATTCCAGAGCTCAAGACACAAATATTTAATCTGTGTGACCTGCAGTGTCATCTTGGCAAATTGTCTAGCAATGGAAACCTGTGGTATTTTATCAGTTACGTTATTACCAAATACCAAAATGGAAAAGGATGATTCCCTCCCAAGAAAAGAATTGATTGTGCCATTTGTATCAAGGAAGATCCAATTAATATCTAATCCCTAAATGTATGTAATTGGATTTGCATATTCACTTTTTTTTTTTTTGCAATTAGGAGTTGGTATTTAAAGGGCATGCCTTCCACTTCCCATTTTCCTTATCTCAAAACCCTAGAGGGCTTTTTGTTGTAGAATTACAGAATCGAGGTAAATACCTTTGCCTGTTGACCCCAGCTACTGTGCAAAGAAAGGTTTTAGTTAATACAGACTCTTTGGAGATATAGAGATATTCAAGGCTGATTTCGGTGGTATTCAACCTTGACATTCACAATTTATGTTTCACAATGCTCATTTATAATTGCAACCGGTTTCCTTTAATTTATACATCAGAAATCCTCAGGCAAAAAGGTTAAGTTCTCTTCAAAGTCTCAGGAGCGAGTACAATTCTTTCTTTACAGAACTTTATGCTGGAGAGGGCTCCAGCCACCCTGTGCCAATGCACCACTCGATAAATTACAGATACCTGAGTATAATTGGTTCAGCAAGGGGCAACTCACTGTGGGGCTCGGAGGAACTTAAGTCCAGCTACCAGTCCATTCAGACTACAGGCTTTGTGGTAAGACACTGTAGACATAGCTCAGGCAACTTCAGAGTTACTCGGGTTGAGTTACTTGTGATGAAGGAGTGAGAATTTTTCCGTGCGTCGTGACCTTGAAAGCTAGCCAGGATTCTGTTCATGCTGCGCGTCTCTACATCTCGGAGAACTCCTGGATACTTCATACTCCACGATCCCTTAAGTAAGGAAGACTTCCTGAGACTCTGAACCATAAATCTTTGTAAATCTGAGACCAGAAGTATTGGAGAGCTGCAGGTGTGTCTCTTGCCTCTCACAAAACTTGTGAAAACTTGATGGGTACAGCCTCTCCAGGATGACCTGTTCCCAAATCTTTGAGATTGCTCTATCTTTTTTTTGGCAAAAAATTACACTTAGGGGAAATGATCAGAAGCAAGCAATTATCTTTAGAAAGAACCTTCCTGGATTATTTACAGCATCCAGGAGACTCATTAAGCCATAGGCCAGTGCAGGATCTGTCCTGGATATTATGCGGTAGATGAGCATTGAAGACATCACGCTAAGTCAGGCAAAGGTACAAGCACCTTGAGATCTTACTCACATGTAGAATTCAGAACGAGTTGATCTTACCAAAGTTGGGGTGGAATTGTAGTGGAATATTTAAACTTATTCTCAAATGTTATAAAGCTACACGCGCTTCTGTGCAGTAATATGAACTTTGAACAGCTGCTGTATCTGGCAGCTAGAGCTGCTGCCAGAAGGTCACCTTCCTTAGCTGTCAGAACCAGCGTTTTGGGTGTGGATGGCTGTAGCCTTCTTGGACGCAGGAAGAATGCTGGTTTGGAGCACCAGCAACTGTCTACTCAAATACCCACGGATGGAGCAGTTGCTGTTCAGATTTGACTTTGCCCACTGAGATCAGTTGCGTTGAAAGTACACAATTAATGCTAATATGGAGGAACCTTCAATCGTCTCCTCCCCAAGCCTAAGCACCAGTCAAGGAATACCTCGTCTAGGGTTTTGACTTCAACTGTAAAATGGCATCAGGTTGGCCAGCTGAACTTGGGGGTTGGTGCACTTTGGAGGTTCTCTTCATTAAGCGATTAAGACCTTTGTATCAGAGGGGGGGTGCCTTTCACTAATAAATTGCCTAGGGGTTATGTGCTCTGGGTCAGTCCATGAGAGAGAGAGGTTTGACCCTTTGCGGTGGTTTGGTCTTACACACTGATTGTCTCCTGTTTTCTGAATGAACCCGTTAGAGATATTAGTATTTCCACCTACATGGAATAGTGGTTACCAAGAAGCTGGGAGAGCAGGGGGTGGGAGGGAAAGCTGGGGAAGGATTGATTAATAGATAAGAAGTTATAGTTGAGGGAAATAGGTTCTGATGTTCTACACACAGGGTCCTGTGACATATGTTAAAAAGCAAAGCTATAGAAAAAGCAACCTATACTGATTTACCATAAAGAAATGATAAAGAAATGTGGAGATAGACATGTCCACAGATATTCAAATATTGCATATAACATACATATATGTTAAAACATTTCATGGAACCTTGAGTCTATGGTCAAGTTAAAAAAATGCAATATGAAGTTTCAACACTGGAATTTCACGTAGTAATATCTGATGATAACATACTAACATTGAGCCTAAAAATACCTTCATGTGAAAATAGTTTAGCTTATAAAACCATGCAGAATTAACATTATTATTGTATAACAAATACGCACATCTGTAGGCAGATGGGTAAAGGTAGATCAATGGACGATAGTCAAGGGCGAGAAACCCAAGAGGAGCAGTAGTTACTACAGTCGGGAGACAGGCATGTGTGTGGCTTTTCCCCATTTGTTTTCTAATTGGTCTGTATAAACAAGCCTTATTGGGGGTGACCCCTGATACGACAATGTAGATCTTAAGTTATGTGAGAAAGATATGTCGTTTTCCACAACGCTTTGGAGTGGGGGATCTCCCAGGCATCTCCATATGACTTCCTAGGCACATTTTTTCCTGCTTCTCACCACAGTATATGTCCATCCTTTTTACGCAGTGAGCAGATCATGCTTTAGTGAGCGGAGAGTTTTTTCTGTGATTCTGCACAACTTGCTCTGAAAAGCAGTTTAATTTTGACAGAGATGGATTATTTTGGGACTCTGGTAATAATTATTGATGGTTCTGATTAGCAGGTTGGCCCTTTCAATTTTCAAAAGCCTCTCAGACATTTCCTCTTGATTTTTATAAAAAAAGCCTTCCATCAATGACTACAATAATTAATAATTCAGAGCTTCAAATGACCAGTTCATACAAATGAGCTCATTGGCTTCTTGTTTTGTTGATAATGTAAGTTTTCACAAGAATTGCTTTTGTATCAATGGACAAGAATGGTAATGGCTTTAGTATCTATATGGTACAGGCTTGCTTATTTTGTTTGGGTGATGTAAAATCAATTTAATTATGCCCCTCAGAAGAATTCTGAAATTGGTATTTGTTCTGCACGTTATTGAAAAACATTTGAATTATAACCTTCTTTTATATAGTCTTGTAGAAGCCCTTGATATGTCTCTAACGTTTCTGCAGAGATGAGGGCTGGAGTTTCCTCTGATTTAGAGGTTCTGGCTTATTTCACAGTGGTAGTACGTGCAAGTGCTTCACTTTGGAGAAACTTTGCTCTTGTTCTGGAGAACTGAGATAGTCATACTGGTACCTTCCCAATCTAAAAAGCATGTCATTCAACTAACTGAAGTTATATGCTTGTTTTTGTTTTTTTTTTTCATTGCCAAAGGCAAAAGTCATGCTAATAGAATCTAACCTGACAATCAACACATACTACTCTTGCTGGGTCACAGTGTAAGATTCTGTATTAGGTTTCTTCTTCTGTTGAGGATAAAATACCCTGACTAAAAAAAGCAAGTTAGGGAAGAAAGGGTTTACTGTGGCTCCGAGTGCTAGAGGTCAAGGAGGTCAGGCAAGTTGGCACAGTAGCTGGAGCAGTATCAGTTGCCAATAGTTCCTTAGCTGGGATAGGAAGGACTTCCTGACCACCTCCTCGTCTCTGCTGGGATTTTGTTTGACTTGATTTTGTACATCCAGTGTATGCCATGATCAGTTCATTTGCGCATTTACCTTTGTGTCTTATTTATTTACTTTATTTACTGTTTCCAGGCTTCCAGTCTGCTAGTGACACTTGACTGCCTGTTGCTGGAGCTTTTTTATTTTCGATTTGACAATGTCTAGGAAGTGATGGGTGGGTCTAACTTGCTGTACAACATTGCCTGGAAACTTGAGCCTCAGGTCTCTGCTTTCTTCCACTTTCCTCTTCATCGTTAGTCTTTTTTCTCTCTCTCTGGGCTTGCCTCTTCCTTTCAGGCTGGTTGTCTCAACGATCCTAAATTGCTATGTTTTCAACTTCCCCGAAGAAGAAGAAGAACTGGCTTAAATGAATTTAGAATTTAGAATTTAGAATTTAGAATTTAGCTTATTTGTCTCACAGGACTAGAACTACAGAGGTAGGAAGCTGCCAGAGCTGGCACAGGACTGCGAGAGTTCCAGGAAATGCATTCCTATGCATCATTTTTAATTTTGCTTAAGCCAGTGGTAGTTTTTCTGTTGCTCGAAGGTACGGCGATACTGTGGCTGACTCAAGCTGATTTCGATGTTGCTCTGTTTCCTTTTTAATTAGTTCTTGGAGAATTTCGTACAGATGTATTTTGATCATATTCACTTTTTCCTCTCATTCCTCCCAGATCTATGATCTACCCTCCATTTTCTCTCTTGCCTACCTGACTTTCTGTCGTCTCTTAAAAACAACAACAACACCACCACCACCACCAACAAAACATCAAGTCTAATTTGTGATGCCCATATACTCTTGGATGTATGGCCTTTCACTGGAGTTTGGTTGACCTACCAGCGATCACATCATTAAAGAAAACTGAATTTCTCTCTCCTCGCCTATATCTCAACTACAGATGGGATTGATACCCACCCCTATCTCCATGCTGGGATTTTGTCTAGGCTGAGCTTATGAAGGATGCATGTACGCTGTCATAACTGCCATGAGCTCATTTGTACAAATGCCACGCTGCGTCCGAAAGACATCCTTTCCCTTGAGTTGTCTACTTTACCATCTATCTATCTATCTTACCACCTTACCTACCTACTCTTCCACATTGATCTCTGAGCCACTTAGAGCCCAGCATTCCGTAGTCTTTTATTCTCTGCACACCCATCAGCTGGGAGCCCATGCCAATCACCATCTTTGACACAAAGAAACTTCTCTGATGAGGGTCGAGAGATGCACTCTTCTATGGATATAGTGATGGTCATTAGGAGACCGTTCAGTAGTAGAGTAGTAGTCGGTTCTTCCAAGGGCCTACGACCTATCTAGCCATGGGTTTTCAGCCCGAATAGCAGTACCAGGTATGGGTATCATCTTGTGGAGTAGATCTTAAATCCAAGCAGAATGTAGTTGGTTACACTCCAGTGGCGCAGATGCCCTCTGACCTCTGCAGGCACCTGCATACGTGCGATGCACGGAAACTCACAAGATACATAGACATAAAAAAGTAAGTAAATATGTTAAAAAAAATGGCTATGGGTTCTCCTTGTGTTTCTTGGGCAGCCTTAATTCTTCTAAATGTACTCTTGCAATCCAATAGCTTCGCATGGCTGTATTCTTTGAATCATTTTCTCGCAGTGCCAAGTTCAGTAACATCACCTGACACTTTTCTCTCATTCTGTAGCACGCGTTGCTTTTGTTTGTTTGACTTCTTGTGGAGAATTTAATATCGGCTGTGATCTGAATTTTTTTTTTTCCCCAAAGAAAATTGACTGAATTCAAATTACTTGGATGTAACAAATACCGTCACCCTGCTAAATTGCTGTTTACACCAGTAAATATGAACTCAGCTGCCTCTGGTAAGGCTCTGAGCAATAATTTTACAATCCTCACCTGGTGCATGAGCACAAGGACGTAAATTGAAAATGCTAACTGTGAAGTGGTGGATGAGACAAACCTTGATAAGCACCTCTTCAGACTCCCAGTTTCACCTCGCAGAGAGAAGAAAACGGTCAATGATATATCACGGCAGTATCTCCTACAGAACGTTTCATTAATTGATTTGCCCAGTTGATTGACATAATGGGTCTTGCTAAAAAAGAGCGGTGGTAGTCTCATGTGCTGACTAGTTTTATGTCAACTTGACACAAGCTAGAGTGTGAGAGAAGGGAGCCTAAATTGAGAAAAATGCCTCTGTGAGATCAGGTTATAGGCAAGCCTGTAGGGCATTTTCTTAATTAGTGCTTTATAGGGGAGGGCCCGATCCACTATGAGTGGGGCTATTCGTGGGCTGATGGTCTTGAGTTCTATAAGAGAGTAGGCTGAGGAAGCCATGGGGAACAAACCAGTAAGCAGCACTCCTCCATGGCCCATGCATCAGTTCCTGCCTCTAGGTTCCTGTTCTGTTTAAGTTCCTGTCCTGACTTCCTTTGATGATGGACTGTGGATGTGGAAGTGTAAGCCAAATAAACGTTACCCATCCAACTTTTTTTTTGGTCATGGTGTTTCATCATACCTATAGTAACCCAAATTAGGACACCCTATAAGATCATGGCTTCTGTACAGACAGAACTGGCTGTCAGTTCAGGAAGAAGAGCCAGAATAAATGAATCTTTGGAATATTTAACAAACAGTCTCCAGCAGCTTATCTCCTGGTCTAATTGTAGGAGACCTCAGGTGGTGAGACAATTTTCCCTTCAACTCTTTGACCAACATTTACAGTATCAGATAAAGACATTCTGATGTCTTCCTTCTTTGGACTAACTGCCTAATAAAGTCTTCACTCTAATTCCAAAAAGGATTATCTGTTTTGGCAACTCCTTTTAGTTCTGAAATTGGAAACTGGTCTTCAAATTTTTTATTTATAATAATTTATTTACTTTTATTATATGTGTATTTGTGCTTGCCTGGGTGTATGACTGTGTACCACATACATGCAGTGCCCTCAGAAGCTAGAAGAGGGCATTAAATTCCCTGGAACTGGAGTTACATGGATGCTGGGAGTTGAACCCAAGCCCTCTGCGAAAGCATCAAGTGCTCTTAACTGTTGAGCTTTCTCTCTAGCCCCTCAAATTCATTTTTAATCGAACTCTTCTTTTTCTGTCCATCTGACCCATCCTCTCCGTTCACAAAGCATTCAATGAGCCTTATAGGTTCAATCAGTGAACAGTGCTCTGATTGCATCGGAGTTGAAGATCCATGAACACTCCCTAGATCCTGTTTCCTGAAGAGGCTTTTAAACATTTTTTAATTTATGTTTTAATTTTTGAGACTGTGTCCCACCTGTCCCTGGCTGGTCCCAGAATCATGATGTCGATGAGGATGACTGTGAATTTCGAATCATTCCCCCTCTACTCCCTACCTAGATGGGACTGCAGATGTGCACCACATATCCTGTTTCCATTTTGTTTTACTTTGTTACTGTGAAGGTAATTGTAGGTAGTACCTGGAGCATTCTGGGATTGTGCTCTACTACCGTTTCTGTCTCTTATTCTGGAGTTCAGTTTTTCATTACATTTTTTTTTTTTTTTTTGAGACAGGGTCTTTTGTATCTCAGGCTGGCTTTGAGTGTACCCTGCAGGGGAGGATGGCCTTGAACTTCTGGTCTACCTCCTGAGTGCTGAGATTACAGATGTGTGCCACACATCCCATTTATGCTGGGGCTGTGCTTAAACCCAGGGCTTTGTGCTTGATAACAGCTGAGCTATATCCCCAGTCCTCTATGTAGAGAGCATTTATGGGCTCTGAGACACTCCTAACATACAGGGGAAGAACCATTTGAAAGCCACATTATTTTAAAAGACCACCCAGATTCCATACACCCATTGCTTAGAACTTTACTACAGTTAACATAGAATATTTGCATTTTGACTCTCTGACTGTCAGATATCCCTGAACGTGTTTTAGTGATACTGGAACATCAAAAGTCAGAATAAATTTTGATTTTTGAGGGTCGGTTAAGTTCTCCAGAGACAGTCTTTACCAGAAAGAGCCAAAGGGTGGGGAGGAGTTAAAACCTGACATATTGAAACCCAAGGAAACTCCAGGCAGCAAATGTCAAAGAATTGACTGAGTCTTGAAAATGCAGGAATGTGTGTCTGAGCTCTGAAATTTGAAAATAAAATAAAGGGAAAGAGAACAAAAACATTTCAAAAGCTCGAATCTCTCATCTTGTATTAATCACCCAGTTAAAGAATTCAGAATATTAAATCACCCAATTAAAAAATTCAGAACATGAGCAAATTAACGAGTGACCACAACGCATGTTAGCTTCTCATGTTCTGGGTCATCCTGAGTCCTCTCCCGTGTTTGAGAAAAATATGAATGAACCTTTTCCTTGTTTATCACTGGTAATGATTCTATTCAACTTGGGAAGGAGGTAGAGGGACCATTGTATTAGAGATATAGGGGAATATGTCTTTGGTTTTATTCTCCTCCCATCCCAAATAAACAGACACTTTTGGAATATGACATCAGGTGGGTAGATACTTATTTAATTTAAACCAAAGTCACTTCTTGGGTATTTATTATTGCTACAACAGTTGTGCCCTGACATCATGATACAAGATGGCACTTCAGTTTTATAACTTCATTAACACACTGCCCAGTGAATGCGAATTCCCAAGTAATAAACATACAAGTATCAAAATCCTGTTTAGCTTTATTTGTAACGACGTAGCTATTTTCTTTCTTTACAAGACTGTAAGTCCTTGGTCACCTTTGAAACGTTGCGTCCCAGAAAACGTTCCAATGTGGTTACTTTTTCCAATTCTTTTCTTCGTTGTCACCGGCGAGATTTCCAGCGGCCTCAGAAGGCTAATCAACTTTCTCCACATGAATAAGCTTAATCTTTTTACGTTTTAAACTCATTCCATTCTAGGAAAATCTGTGTTTCCAATCTACCTCATCTTCCAACCTGCGTGGAAGCTACGACTTGCTATAACACAAAAAAGTTTTTCTCAAGGTGAATTGAATACACTGATTTGAGAACATTGAAGAAATAAGTTTTTATTTGGCTTCGTTCTTTTCTTAATTCCTTCAACAGTGTTTATTGAACACATATTGCAACGTTATGTACGTGATCCTGTTCTAACAATGAGCCTTAAACAAGCGCAATAAATACAAACATGTAATTTGCTCCACATGTCCTTTCTTAACCATATTAGTCTGTATTGCTACAACAAAGAAACCGGAGACTAGGTAACTTATGGTGAACAGCAGTGTATTTCCTCACAATTACTCAGGATGGGAAGTTCAAGATAAGGACAGCGGGAGGTTAGGCGAAGACCTGCTTTTATTTGATGCCATCAAAATACCCTCATGTGGCAGACAGGACAGAAATCAAAGGAGACAAGCACTGTGCCTCCACACTGCAAGAGCTCAGAAGAGTGAGTGGTGGGACTAGAAAGGTGGCTCAGAGGCTAGGAGCACTTGTTACACAATCATGAGGACCAGAGTTTGAATCCCAGCTCCCATGTAACAAGCAGGGAGTGATGCCCCCTTCTGACTGACTCTCTCTCTCTCTCTCTCTCTCACACACACACACACACACACAGTCTGCAAGAAGAAGAAAAAGGAGGCACAGGAGGAGGAGAAGAAGAAGAGGAGGAAGAAGAAGAAGGAGAAGAAGAAAAAGAAGAAGAGGAAGAAGAAAAAGGCATCTATCTATTCTGGACCCCTCCAGCATGTTACAAGGCACTAATTCATTCATGAAGCTCTGCTTAATCATTTCCGAAAGGTCCCACCTTTTACTGTGTACACAGTGTGGGTTTAGTTTCAGAATCTGGGATGCTAACCATTACGTTGTAGAACTGACCTGGGCCTTAAGTTTCAACACATAACCTTTGGAGGTCATTCAGACCATAGCACCAACTATGCCAAGTTGTGTCTTGATTAGCACGGGAGGTTGTTCAGATGACATGCTAGACTAAATATATTAACCATTGTTCTGTGATGTCTGTAAGCTCTTCATGCTTGAAGTTTTTCTTGTACCTCAGTATGTCTGGTCATTCCAGTGGCAGGAGAACACAGCTACTGGAATTTGGTGATAGGCTATCCAGTCTGTCCCTGGTGCCAGTACCAGGTGATCTTCATTCAGACTCCGCTGTGCCAGTCTAACCCTGTTCTAAGTCCACAGCAGTGTCTGGACCCATCTGGTTCTCACCTGGACCATCAGGTCTCTTATATGCTTTGAGTGGGAAATGTCCTCAGTAGGTCCGCGAGTTTGAACACTTGATTTGGGCTGGTAGAGCTGTTTGCAAAAGTTGTAGAACTTTTAGAGTGTGAGGGCTTATGAGAATTGCCCCACTTTTTATTCATTCTCTGCTAGTTGGCTGTGGATGGAATGTGACCAGCTATCTCCTGCTGCTGTCATCAGGCCTTTCTGACAGTGATGAACCTTACCCCCTTGAACTGGAAGCCCCTTCCTCTTTTGAATTGCTTCTTACCAAAGCATAGCATCAAGGAGAGTGACTAATATACTCGGCTCCATCTGTATTCTTCTGAGTCCTCGCTGTGGACTCAAAAAAAAGATTTTGCCAAGCTCCTGTCCATGGTGAGAATTTAGGTTTCGGACATTCTTTTTTCCTTCGATATTTTATATTATGAAAAAATCTTCACCATCCGGAAAGTTAGGAGTATTTTAGTCTGAGCATCCGTGCGCATTCCGCTCAGATGCTATAATTACCATTTTGTCACACTTGCTTTGTCAAATGCCTATGCCTTTCTCACAGGCGGGATATCAGTCCACACAGTAATGGCTGCGTCCCAGTGCTTCCAAGGGGTGAATGTGTCCCCTCGCATGGCAGATAGGTGATGGGAGGGTTATCCCATGTCACCCATTTGGTACCCTTGTAATTTCATAAGGATCATTAAGAAGGCCATAGGTGGGAGAGGTATGACAAAGGGGGCAGGGCCAGAGGTCGGAGGTCAGAGGTCAGAGGCTCTGCTGCTGACATTGAAGATGGAAGAAGATGTCAGAAGTGAACGAGTGCAGGCAGCTTTTTGAAGCCGAAATGACTGAGGAACATATTCTCTCTCAGAGCTTCTAGAACAATTTCCAACCTCTGTGTCTCGACCCCTTTTGGAGGCGAATGACCCTTTCACAAGGGTCGCCTAAGACCATCTGCATATCAGATATTTCCATTACGATTCATAACAGTAGCAAAATTACAGTTATGAAGCAGCAACAAAAATAATTTTATGGTTGGGGGGGGCATCACCACAACGCAAGGAACTGTATTAAAGGATCGAAGCATTAGGAAGGTTGAGAACCACTGTAAGGAACATAGTTTTCCGTTCTGCTTACACCCTAGAGAAGTTCATTTCAGATTGCTTATCTCCCCAACAGCTGACTAAGAACCTCATGTTCCTCAGAACCACCGAATTTGTGATTATTTCTCAGATCAGCAAAAAGAAGCTAACACACTCTGTGTTTCTCAGTTCATCTTAATCAAAAAAAAAAAAAAATGCACTCAAAAACAAGCTACAGACACCGATATACCTCTTTCCTATTACCTTAGCCTGCCTGTCTTCACTGGGTTCAGCATCTGTTGACCATTCTTATTCTTTTAAGGTAAAAGTAACATAATTTTAGAGACGGGAAATACAACCATTTGTGTGGTGCTCTACTCCTCAACTTGACGGGATCCAGAATTGCCTGGGACACTCACCCTCCGGGCGCGACCACGAGAGACTTTCTAGATGAGGTTACCTGACGTTGGAAGACTCAGCCTGGATGAGGGCAAAGTGAGCTGGGTACCAGCACTCATCTCTCTCTGTTTCTTGACCGCAGATGCACTGAGATCATCTGCTTCCTGCTCCCGCCCCGCCCCCACCCCCCGCCATGATAGCCACGACGTGTGACGCCCTCAAACCGTGAGTCACAATAAGTCCTTCCTTCTCTAAGTTGCTTCTGCAGCATATTTCATAATGGTAACAAGAAAAGCGGTTAAACATCTCTCCAGGATGTTCCTTCATTCCTCCTCCCCCAGTAACCGTTATCACTTCCCCTCTCTTCATAACCTTATATGAATTGCAATGTGGTGCGTATATTATTTCTGTGAGTAAGGTTTCTTTCAGAACAATGGTTTGTTGTTGTTGTTGTTTTTGGTTATTTTTTGGGTTTTTGTTTTGTTTTTCGAGACAGGGTTGTAACTCTGGCTACCCTGGAACTCACTCTGTAAACCAGGCTGGCTTTGAACTCACAGGGACTCCCCTGCCTCTGCCTCCCGAGTGCTCTGATTAATGATGAGAACAATGGTTTTTAAGTTTGTTCATATTGGGCTGGAGAGACGGCTCAGCTGTTAAAGGCTAGGCTCACAACCGAAATGGAAGTTTGTTTGTACTATGGTAGAAATCAGTGGTTGGTTCCTTTTGATTGCAAGTAGGAGACTGATCTATTTTCTGGTTTGTAGATACACAGTGTGCTTTGGGGGTTTAGATATTAAGTATAAAGATGATACTGCCATTCTGGCATGGGACTTTTTTTTTTTTTTTTAAACAAACGTTTGTTCTCATGTTTGTGGATAAATTCCTAGAAAGAGGCTTCCCAGGCAACAATTAAATGTTGTTAAGATACTACCAGAATTTTTATACTTAGTTGTTCAACATCTTCCCCAGTGTTTAATTTTGGCTGCTATTGTTCTCCCTCCTTCCCCTTTCTTTCCTTTTAAAATCTTTTTTTTTTTTTTTTTGAGAAAAATGTCACCTTATGTAGCCCTGGCTGGCTTGGAATTTGCTGCGTAGCCCAGGCTGGCCTCAGACTTGTGATGATCTTGCCTCTGCCTCTAGAGTGTTGGGATGACATTCATCCTGTTCATTTTAGTTCCTGTGTGAGGTGTGGGGTGGGGTTACCCCACAGAGACCTTCGTCGGTATCTCCTTCATGACTGATTATGCTCGTCAGCCTTCGCCTACTGAATGGCCCAACACTGTAAATATAAAAGAAATTGTCAACCAGGGAACTCTAACGGCCCTTTTACTTTTGGGTCAGGGGAAGAGACCTGGTGCCATAAAAAGTTTTGGCAAAGGATGGTTTCAGGGAACTACTCGGTCCTCAGTTACCAGCTCAGAATTTTCTCCTGCGTCAAACCATCTTCAGTGCACAAGGCTCCTAGCAACGTGAGTGGTGATTTTGATAGTACTAAGGTGATAAGCTGAGTGTTTCCTTTCTTTTCAAAATATCTCAAGCATGCGCTATCACTTCCTTCTTTTGACTTGGGAACCACTTTCCCTCTCCTAAGTAGAGAAAGGAAGGAATAGAGCCCATGTGAGAAGAACAATCGACATTCAAAACTAGCCTACATTTTCAGAGGGAGTTTCAGGAGCCTGTCAGAACAGCTCAGCCAGAGGAAGCTGTTCTATAGAAGTTGATGTGTTGTTCAGACAGGAGATGTCTGTATCTTTACCAGAATCCTCTATGACTTCAAATTCGGAAGGAATTTACCGGTTTTAGACGCCAACCATTTAATGGAGACTCCTTTCAAACGGGGAGGTCACGCGATATTGTTGTATCATCATTACCAGACGTGTGGCTTCTCTCTTCCCTTTGAACGGTGACTTGTCGTGACCCGTTAGCACTACAGAAAAGTAGCCCCAGGCAGAGTTTTACAGCACAAAGTGTTCACAAACCAATTCTATCTCCTGCCAAAGGGAAGAAAAATCTGGTTTTCAGAAGAAAGGAAATAAATCTATGTCTACCTCCCTGGAGGGAGGATAATGCTTTAGAAAGAATAGAAAGACGTTATTTCCTCTCTCCTTTTCTGAGCCTCTCTTATCCCCTCGGCCACCCCTCCCCGCCCCCATCCCCGGTCGGGGCTTTTTCCTTAAACACCAAACAGTCCTGCATCATAAGGCTAACCTCCAACTTCTGCATCTAAAGAAATGTATTTCACGTTTCTAGGTATTAGGAGAACCAATCTTGTGATCTTTACCGACATGCTTAAAGGTAAATGAAATGTGCATTTCATACCAGGGGTATCGTCCCTGTGATTTCAAATCCTTGGTTGGATCCCACTGCTCAGCCCGGAAAGCCTACTGGCCTCACCTCTGGGGTAGTGATTCAGAAGTGCTGAGCGTACTCTAAGATCTCGGCGCAGGGCAGTCGGCTGCCACCATTTAACTTGCGAAATAAATTTCCTATTTTTAGAGTATTCTGTCACGTTCTGAAAAAATCTCTTCTCAGCTAAAAAATTCTGACTTTTGATCAATAGTGCATTTCTTAACCTTTTAGTCTCGACTTTTTCCTACGCTGCACATGCTTAATTGGGTTGGGCTTATGTATTTGTGTGTGAGGTTGAGGTTAGGGGCAGCTGGGACGACAGATAGATGCTTTTTTTCCTCTCAATTATTTTCAGGCTATGAAAGTTGACTGAGTGAACCATTTAAAAATTTCAAGAGGAGAAACCCATTAAAAATAGTGACCTTGTGCTTAAACCATAGGATTAAAATTTCAAAGTTGGTTGCTGAGTATCAGTCTTTAATATCTTCTCTACTTTCCGGAACCTTCTGCCAGACTAATGCACTGCACAGGAGTATGGCTTTTTTTTCTTTATCATTATTTTTGTTTCTGGAATACAATGACTAAATGA
This sequence comes from Cricetomys ansorgei, assembly GCA_026225945.1. Lineage (NCBI taxonomy): Eukaryota > Metazoa > Chordata > Mammalia > Rodentia > Nesomyidae > Cricetomys > Cricetomys ansorgei. The sequence continues at coordinate 7,258,501 of JAMJFZ010003544.1, forward strand.
AGCCAAATTAGAATCATCAAAGGGGAAAACTTCTGGGAATTTAATATTCTGGTTGTAAATTTATAATCACAAGCTCACACTTCATAACTGCTGCGCAGATGTGTGCGTGTGGATTGATGCATAAAATATGAATGAGTTTCTGAACTTAAAAATGCATGCATTCAGGCCGCACGTTCTGTCACGCTTTGCATTATATCATCTTCAATATATAAACCAGATGTTACGTATTTTCTGATACTGTTCCAGTTGCAACTGTTTTATTTAGCCGTCCCAGTAGGTGAAGTACTATTTATTGGATGGTGACACAGGCGGTATATTATAGTCAATTGAAAGTTATGGAAAAAAATGAAAATGGAGCCAGGGAGGGATAATTTTTCCCCCTCGCTTCCAGATATAAGTGCAAACCTAATACATCAGTTAGAACGCTATGGTTCCCTAACAGAAGGGCAACCGGGCTTTTAGCCGTAGTGATACTAAGTTGTTATTTGATTGGCAGGATTAATTTCAAGTCAGAAACTGCTTACGAATGGATGCTTACCCCTAAGGAAGACTTGTCTTTCTGTAAATCTATTTGCTTGCTGTCTTGTTTATTTATTTATTTATCTAGTTATCTATTTACTTATTTATTTTTTGAGACATGGCTTCCCTGGTGTAATTCCAGGTGTTCTAGAACTCACTCTGCAGACCAGGCTGGCCTCGAACTCACAGAGACCTGCCTGCCTCTGCCTCCCGAGCGCTGGGATTTAAGGTGTGTACCACACCACCTACCAGCTGCTTGCTGTCTTTTGGGTTGCTATTCTCCTAAATAGTAGAGATTTAATCTTCTATCAATTCTTAGCCCCCTTTCTTTCCCTGGAAACAGAATCCAGGCCTCATCTATTTGAGGACAGACTAGCATCTAATATCTCATGGATCAGCATTCTGACTTCTTCCTCTTGCACTTTAAAAACTACAGTCTGATTGATGGGAAGTCCCATCAATCCCTTGTCTCGGCAGGAATTTGCTTCTCAGAGTGTAAAGGGTTGGGGTTCAAAGCCAAGATGACTCTGCCCCCCTGCTCATTGCTCTGTTAGCCTGTCCACTGAGCTGGTGACTATAGAATGCCCACTTTGCTGAACCGAGGTAGGGGTGTCGTTTACTGGACAATGTTGAAGAAAATCCCGCTGATCAACATTCTAAAGTATCATTTATGTCAAGATGGCCGGTGGGCTGTGTAGTGGACGTATGGAGAGGTAGCACCAGGGAAGGCAGGTGTCCGGGCCTGCTGTAGACAGAGAATGCAGACAAACGTTCCTGTGTGACTGACTACTCTCGGGCCCCTGTGCAATTATGTTTCTGTTCTATTGCTGCATCTTCTTTGAAACTGCAGCTAGGAACCATTTAAAGCACAGAATGAACTCCTCTGATTCCCGCTTTACCCTCAGCAACTCCCAGACAACTTCTATCTCCGCATTCCTCGCATTCAGGGCCGGTGAGTATTCTCCCAGCGGTGATTATGTTTCTTATTTCCGAGGATTGCTTTGGCTTTTTGCTTTATGTGTTTCCTCACCTTTCTTTGGCACTCATGTATTTTGTATTCGGCCTTTCCCTCATCAGTCCTTGATCTTCTTGACCTCGGGACTCTCTTGATTCCTGGAGAATTTCTGGTGGAATATGTTTCCTGGAAGCTTATGTAAGCGAAGACCGGTTTAGGAATTTCTTCTTTTCTTTTTCTTTTGGTATTTCCAGACAGGGTTTCCCTGGCTGTCCTGGAACTCACTCTGTAAACCAGACTGGCTTTGAACTCACAGAGATCTGCCTGCCTATGCCTCCCTAGTGCAGGGGTTAAAGGTGTGCCCCCCCACCACCCTGCTCGGTTTAGGAATTTTAAAAAACAGGGTAAGGGGAGGCTGGGGATGTATCTCAGTGGGTAGTCCAACTGCATGACATATGTAAAGTTTTGGGTTCGACACCCAGCACTGCATAAACCAGGTGAAATGGTACCTTCCTATATTTTAGTATTTGAGAGGCAGAGGCAGGAGGATCAGGAATTTAAGTTTATCTTCTGCTGTAATACATAATGAATTTGAATCTAGTTTGGGGTACTCAAGACGCTGTTTCAAAAAAAAAAAAAAAAGCAAAATTATATATTTTTTCCTTAAGTCCATATTGTGTGCAATGCCTAAAGTTCTTTAAGATAAGCTTTACCAGAATTAACTCCCACCTGCTCCCTCAGAGCTTCCTCTTCCTGTGATCACTCCTCTGAACCTTCTAGACTTTTCTCGATGTCTCTAGAGACTCCGTAAGTTACGTCATAGTGTATGCCTAGCTGCTTGCTAGGTACCTTCACTAAACACATTGACTCTGTGAACAGAGCAATTACTTCTTATGCTAACTAAGCACTCAGTTAGACCAATTAGTTTACTTCTCACAAAAAAAAAAAAACAAAACAGAAAAACCAAACGAAACCCTGTTAGGAGTTGGATTGTATCTCTGCAAAAAGATAACAAAGCCCATTCTAATCCTCAGTACCACAGAATGTGACCTCATTAGGAAATAGGGTCTTTTTTTTTTTTTTTTTTTTAGAGCGGATTGAGTATGATGCGGTCATTAGGATAGGTACAACTGGAGTATTTCTAGAAATGGAACCAAGACACGGGACAGATGCACACAGAAGGAATAAAGATGAAGACAGAGAGTAGACTGACAGATGTACCAAGCCGCAGATAGGCTGTTAGGAGGAGAGGCATGGGGCGGGGTCTCCCTAGAACCCTCGGAAGGAACCAGTCTCACGCTTGATGTTGTATTTCCAGCCCATGGAACTGTGAGCTGAGACATCGCTGTTGTTTAAGCACAGCGTTTGGCTCTCTGTTTTGGCAGCCTTAGGAAATGAACAGCCGCTATGAGGGGTGTACTATTATTGCTTCCAACTGAAGGTGAGGACTCTGAGGGCAGAGGGGAATGAGATGTTCGGGAAGTGAAAAGATCATTGAAGGGTCTCTGAAGGAATGCCCTCAACTAGAACAGATGAACTGCAACTGGGTAAAATGGGTCAGAACATAGGTGCTTACCAGCTCAGGCTGGTAAGGAAAGAGGCTGAGCGTATGTCTCTTTAAGAACATCTTCACGACCACAGGGCCATGTTGTAGCTTCAGCTGATGGCCCTCTCTTCATTGGCCAAACACTTGTTCCACAGAGCCAGAGCCCTACTCCCCGACCCCATTAATCTGCACTTGGCCAGGTGTATGTGACTAAGGCAGCCTTTCTCTTAAGAAACCTCTGCCCATGTTTCTGGGTCCCACATACGAGTTCAGAAGCAAATGACTCCTGGCAGGCCATTGCCAACATAATAAGCCCACGATCCACAGGGAGTAGGTTGGAGAATGTGACAAACAGTAATAGTTCAGTACTGTATACTGCTGCCTCCAGTATCCACGACACATCATGCTGTAAGTATTGTTCCTCTGCTTGGTATGAAGAGTCTGAGCATTCCTCATCCCTAACTGGCTTTCAAGGTCAGTGGATTTTGTAAAGTTCTTTGCCAAGTAGCTGCCGTGAGATGAATAAATTCATGTGAAAATGAACTCAGCCAGCTAGTTATTGAACAAGATTTTGTTTTTAATTGGGTGTACTGACAGGAGAGTAAGAAAAGGCAAACACAGAGGGTAAACAATAACCCAGTGAAAAGAACTAATCTTCCCTCTTCAGACCGGGGGAAATAGTAATTTATTTTTTTTTTAAAACACAAATTTTCAAAAGTCAAAAGGGAAAGGAGATAGAACTTCAACTTTGTCGTGATAGAAGACCCAAGTAAGGCATCCACAAGGAGAAAGGACCATCTACACAGCCATCATTAAATGGGAGTAAATATTTGTATTTCTTGTTGAGTTTCGGGATACTTAGGATGACATAAACAACGATGCAAACAGAAGAATGTCCGAGGTAGGTTTAACCGAACCTTTCTTGCGTTGTATTCATTTCCTCCTCCAAAGTAATCAGGTGCAACCCAACCAAGTTTCTC